>CAKXYN010000029.1:1801875-2402500 GCA_935064755.1 Tragelaphus eurycerus
TTGCTTTCCTGTCGCCCTGTTCTACTGTAAGACCCTCTGGATGCAAAGCCGCGTTGGCAATGGTTTTCTACTAACTGAAAACTCGATTAGCTTGTGTTGCAGTAACAGTTTTACCTGTCCATCTTCATCATCGAAAAGCAAGACTGAGCTGGGGGGTTTGCTAGGCAGGAGACTTGCATCTTTTGACTTACTCACACTCTGAGAAGAAAACAAATCCTGTTGGATCAAGATTAAAGTTCTTGGTTAATAAAATGTATCAGTTTTAAAGTATCAGATATAAAATACTAAAGTTTATGGCACAACAGATGCCATCCATCCAGGTCTCTCTTGTCAGAGAGGAAAGTGGGCTGTCACAGTCCTCGAGGAACACACACTAGACTCTGTCCTCACTGTGTGCAGGCAAGAAGGAAGAGACCCACACCTGACTCCGGGCGGCCTCACAGGAGCCCAGAGGCTCCATAATCCCACCTGAATGACAAAGGACAGGGGAAACTTTGCCCATCAATTTCCTACCATGCTTAAAAAATAACTTCCTTTTTCTGTCCAGAGAATCAGAGAGATAAACACATGTAACAATGGAAATAGAAGCTAGATTCTCAAATTACTGGACCTGTGACACTGTTTAATGTAGTTATACCCCTTTTCCTCTAATAAGAGTAAAATACCAGTCAGTTCAGTTCAGTCAGTCAGTCATGTCCGACTCTTTGCGATCCCATGGACCGCAGAATGCCAGGCTTCCATGTCCATCACCAATTCCTGGAGCTTTCTCAAACTCATGTCCATTGAATCGGTGATGCCATCCAACCATCTCATCCTCTATCATCCCCTTCTCCTCCCGCATTCAATCTTTCCCAGCATCAGGGTCTTTTCCAATGAGTCAGTTCTTCGCATCAGGTGGCCAAAATATTGGAGTTTCAGCTTCAGCATCAGTCCTTCCAATGACACTCAGGACTGATCTCCTTTAGGATGGACTGGTTGGCTCTCCTTATAGTCCAAGGGACTCTCAAGAGTCTTCTCCAACACCTCAGTTCAAAAGCATCAATTCTTCGGCCCTCAGCTTTCTTTATAGTCCAACTCTCACATCCATACATGACTCTTGGAAAAACGGAGTTTTGACTAGACGGACCTTTGTTGGCAAAGTAATGTCTCTGTCAGACCAACTAGCATGCCTCCTGAGAGTAGGATATGATTTCTTCTGAATATATATTCAGTTCTAACTTTAAAATCTTTTGTACTCTTCACATGACAGCTAGGAAATGTTGCAAACTAGACAAAGATCTGGTAGATTATGAAGAAACTTCCAAAATGCTGTAAAATGTCAGCCTACAATGCACAGCAAGACCTGCAAACTGAGTTACATGAACCAGAAACATGAACTAGGCCAACTATTCCCTCAGGAAGAAGACCTTCAGTGCGTAAGAGTCAGACAAGCAGGACAAGAATACAGTTTCAAAGACTCTCTCGATGAAGTTGTTTTAATCATGGGATCAATGTTTACTCAATACAGTGCTAATGAGTTCATTAAGTGAAAAGAGCTACACTCAGTGCCGTGGTTTTTGCCTGGGTGCCAAAGAGCCCCACAGGTCTGTTTAGGTAGAAAGAGCCACACAGGAGGAGCCCAGCTTCCCACGCCTCTCCTGCCGTTTACACACTGGCAACAGTTCACTGAAGGAAAGGGCTCTGTTGCTTTAAAAAAAAAACAAACCACAAGCGTCTAACCCAGACTTTACAGTTTCCTGAAATTACATGTAAATTTCTGCCATGCCCACATCTTTTTCTGTGAAGGAAGTGTATTACTTCCAGTGGTACAGAGCGTGTGTCACCACGTACGATACCCACTGTTCATACGACACCCAATCCTCCTGAAAGAGGAAGCTGTGTGTCTACTTCTGTTCTGGTAGAAGCACCTCATTACACTGCGCATCAATTCCTAGCCTAAAATTTAAGCATCCTGAGTTTTCCTCCTAGGAGAGGCACTGGATTTAAACTCAACAGTAACAGGACTGTACACACACTGCTTTCTAAATACCATGTGTTCTCAAAACACTGTTTTCAAAGAAAGAACTAAAGTACTGAGTAAATCTTATACCTCTGAGACAACCTGAATCAGAAATGGTTCCCAATGTCATATCCAT
The DNA here is from genome assembly GCA_935064755.1 of Tragelaphus eurycerus. NCBI lineage: Eukaryota > Metazoa > Chordata > Mammalia > Artiodactyla > Bovidae > Tragelaphus > Tragelaphus eurycerus. The sequence continues at coordinate 1,804,011 of CAKXYN010000029.1, forward strand.
GAAGTAATTTCCAGAACTGAGAAAAAGAATTCCTTACCTCAGAGTCCTCTTCATCTGAAAATAAACCTTTGTGAGTCTTTGTTTCCGATGACAGCTTGAGATTTTTGCTGGAAGGTAGCATAACCTTTGTTGAAAAGAAAAAAATTAAAGAATTAACAAACCCGAGACCTGGAAATAAGGGTTCATTCACTCATTTGTTCAGGAGATATACTGAATCTCTGCTAGATAAGGTCCCAGGCCATGCACCAGAGGAATGAAAACATCATGGACGTTGGCCACGTATCAAGTGCATATAAAGAATTAATGCAAAAAGAGAAGTACCATGAAAAAGGATTTAAAAATTGGTATATGTTAGGAATGGAGAAGGCAATGGCACCCCACTCCAGTACTCTTGCCTGGAAAATCCCAGGGACGGGGGAGCCTGGTGGGCTGCAGTCCATGGGGTAGCTAAGAGTCAGACATGACTGAGTGACTTCACTTTCTCTTTTCACTTTCATGCATTGGAGGAGGAAATGGCAACCCACTCCAGTGTTCTTGCCTGGAGAATCCCAGGGATGGGGAAGCCTGGTGGGCTGCCATCTATGGGGTCACACAGAGTTGGACACGACTGAAGTGACTTAGCATAGCATAGCATATGTTAGGAAACAAGGAATAAGCAGTCCTTGTAAAGTAAATTTCTCAAGACAGATGGGACCTGGACATGGGCCATGGTTCAAGCAAGGACATTCTGGGCAGAGGGAACCATCAAAGACGAGAAAAACCAGGTAAAGCAGAGGGCTCCCCTGGGGGCGTCAGTGTGGAACGGACTGCCCACAGCATGCAGAGCACAAACGGGATGCACACAGCTGGAGCCAGGGCAGCAGCCTGCCGAGTTCTGAATGCTGGCACCCAGGTGGATGGCAGTGGGAAGGCCAGGGTTTCATAGGAACACATGACAAGAGATGTGCTTCAGAAAGAGGACAGATCAAGCTGTGCAGGATAGCAACGGAAGTGACAGGAGCGAGCAGCGCTTAAAGACTGAGGGGGATGCAGCCCTCTAGCCAAAGGCAGGTCAATCTGAGCATCAACAAAATAACGACCTTAATGGATTATAAGATAATGAATGGAGAATCCATGATTCTATAATGATACTAAAAAGGCAAGGAAGAAGGGGGAGGGAAAGCTCTTCTGTTGAGAAGAATCCCAGCTAATAAACACAGGAGAAATGACAGAAGTAAACAATGCTCTTTTGCACATGATAATGCATGCCTTTAACACATGCATTAAAGCCACTCAGGAAGACAAAGTCCAGTAAGCACTTAATCTAGGTGGTAGCACTCACTTGGGTGTTTGCTGTATTCTTTCAACACTCTACACATCTGAAGTTCACTGTACACTTGAAAGGAAGCAATACTTCCCTGTGGGTTCCAGGTGAATTAACAAAATGCCCCATAAGTTTAGTCTTCCCTCCTGCTCACCTTTGTTTCTGCTCTTGCTTTATTTTCATCTGTCTGATTCGCAGTAGCTTCTGGCAAAGTCACTGTTTTTTCTTTGAACAGATCTCCTTCTTCATCGTCAAAGATACTGGCAGTGGGTTTGACTTTGTCTTTAGAAAGAGACCACAGCACAAAGTTACACAAAGGTCAAAAATCCCACCACAGAATTCAAAGATGAACACTTCTTCTCTCTCAAAGAATAAACAGAACAAGCATTGCTCGATTAGTTACAAAAGAAATATTAAGTGGACCAGCTGGAATTTTTCAGAGCGTAAGAGCTGCTCCAGTGAAACACACAGGGCAGACGGCCTAACTGTCTGCTTGCGTCCTCTCCAAGCAGCGGCACGCGCTTCCAGGAGCCTGGACTGGCACAAGAGGCAGAGAGGGACCTACGGAAAGATCACTGACAAGTCAACTGCTCTAGGAATCTGAGAAGTGAGGGTTGGCTTCTGCTACCCAGGTTCAATCCTTGGGCAGAAAACTAAGATCCCAGAAGCTGCATAGCCAAGGGGAAAAAAAAGCCAGGGACCTCCCTGGAGATCCAGGGGTAAAGAATTCTCCTACCAATGCAGGGGACACAGGCTCTGTCTCTGGTCCAGGAAGACCCCACACGCTTCAGGACAGCTAAGCCTGTGCTCCCAACAAGAGAAGCCACCCAAGGAGAGGCCCCCACACCGCTCTCCACAACTAGACAGCCCACGAGCAGCAAGGAAGATCCAGCACAGCCGTGAATAAGTAACTCTTTGAAAGCACCGAAATACACACAATCACATAATGAAACTCGCCCCCGTGACCCCACCTGCCCACCCAAACGGGAAGGCCGGCAGGGACAGTGTGCTGCACAAACTTCTAATTTCCACAAAAGATATAGTAACGTGTTAACTCTAGCAATTCACAAACATGGCTCTAAATAACATAATTTTAAAAAAAAAATCTTATGATTTGCAAGTTTCCTTCCACGTACCTAGGGTGTAGTTATCTTCCCATGTCAACACAGATAAACTTCCGTTTTTTTCACAGCTTCACAACATCCCACTGAATGCAAGAACCGTAGTTTACCCAACTGGTGACTCTTTGGGTGGTGTTCAACCTTTCACAACCACAAGCACTGCGTCACTGAATGAGGTGTGAGGTGTGTGTCCCTGAAACAAGGGCACTGGTTCATGAGTGTCCCAGGAGAGCAGCAGGTCCAGCAGAGTGGTGCCCACTTACCTGTGACTCCAAATCAGTTAATGACAGCAAGTGAGACCCCTTCCAAGCCATGGGAAGCAGTACAGCCTGTACTCACTGTCATTTCAGTCAGCCTAGAGGTGAGCATATTACATGTCCAGTCTGCACCCTTTCTAAAACCAGGCCATTATTTCCCTTGCATTTCTGCTGCGATCCTTCACACTTATTGATGGAAAATAAGCTAAAGTCGAAGGGCCTGCTTCTTGATGCGTCCCGGTCCACAGCCCTTAGGAGAAAGAGCTCTTTGCTCAGGTTGCTAGAAGCTGTGTGCACCTCAGCGGTCTACCTTTCTCTTCCGGAAAACAAACCAACGAACCAAATCCTTTGCCACTCCAAGTACAACAAACGGACCAGTGATCTCTGCCCACCAGGGAGCCTGTTAGAAATGGAGACTCAAGGGCCCCACCCTAAATCCACTGAACTGGACTTTGCATTTGTACAAGTCCTGGGAGAGCCATCTGCTCATTAAACAACAACGGATTCAGCGGAGCGACTTCAGGAACGAATGGCTGAGATGTGAGGGGTGAAGAAAGGACAGTGCCAAAGCGGTCAAGGGGCCGAAAACTCCACCACAGAAGAGAAAAGCCAAGGTCCCCTGGGCTTGCTGGGACTGGACACCGGGCAGAGACGCTCTGTTCACATACAGCTTACTAAGGACGCCGGAAGAAAGCACGATTAAAACTCTTGGTAACTGAGAAGGTCGAAGCTAGAATCCTGATGAGCTGTTAGAGGGAGCAGCTTCTCTCCCTGAGGAAGATAACCCTAGTAATTAGCTTCTAAAGAGGAAAAGACTGGTCCGTAAAACAGAGACTGCCGAGGCTCCAGAACCGAGCAGAGATGAGGCACCTCTGACAGGAACGCTTGAGGAGAGGTTCTAGCTCTGTACAAGCCGAGGAACCAGAGGACCCTCATGCCTTTTTAGGTCAACATTCTTCATCCAGCTACCTTCCCTGAAACAGAGGCTGGAGCAGTACCTGTCTTAGGAGGTTTGCTACGGGATGCCGTGAAAAAGTCATCGTCATCGTCGTCGTCATCGAAGAGGCCAGCCGACGCTGGGACATACGCGCTTTTCCCGGGAGGGGGCCGCTCGTGCTTCTGGGGCTCCCTCGGTGCCGGGGCAGAGGCAGCACCAAACACGTCAGTATCCCCTGTGGGTGGAAGGACAGGACAGACCAGCTGCGAGCCACTGTGGGGGGGGCTTCCTGACTTCATAGGAAGAAAAAAAAACAATACCACCACCAGAACTTATGGTTCCGATTCATCCGCAAACATTAACAGGACCCAACAACGTGCATCCTTTACTGATACAGAACGTCCCACAGTGCAAAGCCAACTGATCACCCAGACTAGAAAAACCCAAGGCCGCTGGTTTCTAAGGGAACAGGAGCTAACACAGGTGAGTGAGCTCTCTGTGGATGCCCTCTGAAGGTCTTCCTGTTCTCCTCCCTAGTCAGCTCTTGGAAGAGGACAGTATTAAAAATTACAGAACAACACTATATAGTTATCAAAAACAAACTCTGAGTTATGATACCTAAAAACACAGAAACAGCTCCTGCCGGGATTTTCTTTCCAGGTTTAGAGGATGAAGATGCTAAAATGAGAAACACAGAGAGAACATTTCAACAAAGAAAGCAACTTTCCTTGCTAGATGCACCTTCCTAAGATATGTGCAACACAACACAGAGCTAACAAAAGACTTTCAAAAACTAATTTTTCCTCAAAGAGCCATTTAAAAATTCCTTAGTACTATCTTCTCTACCGACGTCATGACTTTTCTCTTGGTATTAAACCAATCTAGGCTGTGACTCCCATGGACGATCACAGACTCTGGGCAGACAATCACAGTGGGGCTGGCTGTCGAGGCCAAGGAAGATGCAGAGCACAGATGGGGAAGGAGGGAGCAGAGCAAGCAGGGCTCAACAGTTCTGACTCCAGCCATCCCGTTTAATGAGAACATGCAAGTAAAAAACCAACAGCAAAATATCTGAGACATTAGTGCCCAAAACGAAGACAGTAATGGGAAAGCAGGAAAGTAGGCCAGTCACAGATGCCAAAAGTGGAGAGTAGGAACCTCAAGACAATCAGATCAGCCAGCATCACAGTAGTCCAAAATCTGATGACTTCTGGCCTGGGGAGACCAAGTCACTTAAAAAAACTCATTCCCAATTCTCAAGGCTATCACAGACCTAACGGAATAAAATTTTTAAGTTTTTTAATAGCATATGTGTGCTTCTTAAAAATGTCACAAACTATTCTAATGTACACTGGGCTAAGGAATTACTGATCTCCAATTTAGATGCAAAATTTCATAAACATTTCTATGAACTGAACTTGATTAAATTAAGATATCCTCAACAGTGCCAGAGTGCCTTCCCTGGTTGACTTTTTTTGCTTTCTCTATGAAAGAGACAAAATTGTGATATGGGTTTACAAATGGTTTGTTTTTGCAAGACACAAATCAGTGCAAATGAACTAACTAGATGAAGGTGAACAGAACCGTTTCCTGCCTAACATAGTTTGGGGATAACTTCAGGGGCTCCATCTCCTGATGGGAAAGAACCAGTTCTGGAAATCTGTAACAAAGAAGCACAGTCAGCCCCAATCCACGCTCACCTTCATTAACAGGGGTTCGAGCTCCCCAATCCTGAGGGGCTTCTGTGAAGATGTCACTCTGCTTATAATAAATTAAACAACGCAGTTCAAAACAGCACAGGAAAACGGAGCTATATTTCAAAATTCTAAAGAAAAGTGTCTATATTATAAAGTTTAAAAAATACACATCTACTGTCTTGACAGAAAATCAATCCCAAAGTAAAGACTATGATGAAATCAGACTCTGAAACAGTTTAGATCTTATTATTTTTCAGCAGCTAAGTCACGTCCAGCTCTCTGTGACCACATGGACTGTAGCCCCTGCAGGATCCTCTGTCCATGAGACTTTCCAGGCAAAGATTCTGAAGTGGGTTGCCATTTCCTTCTCCAGGCTATCTTCCTGGACCAAGAATCAAACCCACATCTCCTGCTGCTGCTGCTAAGTCACTTCAGTCGTGTCCGACTCTGTGTGACCCCATAGATGGCAGCCCACCAGGCTGCCCCATCCCTGGGATTCTCCAGGCAAGAACACTGGAGTGGGTTGCCATTTCCTTCTCCCACATCTCCTGCATTGGCAGGCAGATTCTTTAGCACCAAGCCATCATGGAAGCCCAATTTAGTCTATAGAGAAATTAAATACAAACATGTAAGAAGATAAAAGACAATGTTAGCAAACAACCACGTAAGCAAGTACATGTAACTTTTTCACTATTAACACTCTCACATCCTCTCCCTACTTAACAAAGGCATCAAGATACAGTACTTCCTCACTTTGTGACCCTTAGTTCAAAATCTACTAAAATATCAAAGTAGAAGCAACTTCCAACTAAGAAGCCATTGTTTCCTTACTAAAGGAACTGAAAGTTCTTTCTTCCTTGCAAACCCATGACACAGCTCTGGAGAGCTTCACTGATTACCACGGACTCACCTCCTCATCCTCATCATCAAAAAGTCCCTTCCCTCCACTGAACAGGCCGCCTCTAGAACCAAACGGTGAGAAGTCTTCATCTGTCAGCTTCGGGGGTGCGAATAGGTTATCTTCTTCATCTGGCAAACAGAAGGGAATGCTTTGCATGGAGAATTAAAGATGGGCTTGGAACTCCAACTCTGGGGATTAACAGTACAATATCCTCAAAACTGGCAGGGACCTTATCTAACCATATGTAATAAGCACGATTTGAATGCTGGTGGTCTAAGGGCCTTCAGACAAAAACCCATTGAATTCCTTAAAAGGTTCTTCGGGTTCCCACTCTCAAGTCTGTTAAGCGTCTGGAGCAGAGTGAACTCTGCAGGCGACCCCTTTCAACTCATTTCTTCTGAAGCAAGTATATACTTCAGTGGCCATCAAGACCTATCCCACCAGAATTTGAGCGACAGAAGGGTAGGCTGATCAGACTGACACAGCCCCAAGTGGAAATACAACGGAATTACTGCTGCACGTGGAAGGGCCTGATGTGATACTCCTTACTGAACACAAATGCTAGCAATCCCTAGTTATAACTGTCTAGAAAGACAGCTAATGGTCCCTGTAAAATCCAGTAAATCAAACCTTTAAAGCATTTTTAACCCATACACACTTCTCCCCACACCCTCAAAAGCATGTTGTTAAATCCTTTCTAAAAGTGAACGGAGACAGACCTCATTTGTCAGCTTTAAAAGAGGCATTTTAATGAATAACGGAAGCAATATTCCCCTTCCTGAGTCAAGAGCCTCCTAAAGAAGAGGATCGAGGGGAAAGACCTACCATCTGAGGGAGTTTTCCTTTCCTTCTTCTCTTTCAACGTCTTCTGAGGTTTTGCTTCCCCTGGGGATAAGGCTTGAAGAATATTTCACAGTTTAGTAATACTCAATCTCAAAAACAACAGAATGATCTCTGTTCGTTTCCAAGGCAAACCATTCAATGTCACAGTAATCAAAGTCTATGCCCCGACCAGTAACGCTGAAGAAGCTGAAGTTGAACGGTTCTATGAAGACCTACAAGACCTTTTAGAACTAACACCCAAAAAAGATGTCCTTTTCATTACAGGGGACTGAAATGCAAAAAGTAGGAAGTCAAGAAACACCTGGAGTAACAGGCAAATTTGGCCTTGGAATACGGAATGAAGCAGGGCAAAGACTAGTACAGTTTTGCCAAGAAAATGCACTGGTCATAACAAACACCCTCTTCCAACAACACAAGAGAAGACTCTATACATGGACATCACCAGATGGTCAACACCGAAATCAGATCGATTATATTCTTTGCAGCCAAAGATGGAGAAGCTCTATACAGTCAGCAAAAACAAAACAAGGAGCTGACTGTGGCTCAGACCATGAACTCCTTACTGCCAAATTCAGACTTAAATTGAAGAAAGTAGGGAAAACCACTAGACCATACAGGTATGACCTAAATCAAATCCCTTATGATTATACAGTGGAAGTGAGAAATAGATTTAAAGGCCTAGATCTGATGGATAAGAGTGCCTGATAAGCTATGAAATGAGGTTCATGACATTGTACAGGAGACAGGGATCAAGACCATCCCCATGGAAAAGAAATGCAAAAAAGCAAAATGGCTGTCTAGGGAGGCCTTGCAAATAGCTGTGAAAAGAAGAGAAGCAAAAAGCAAAGGAGCAAAGGAAAGATATAAGCATGTGAATGCAGAGTTCCAAAGAATAGCAAGAAGAGATAAGAAAGCCTTCTTCAGCAATTAATGCAAAGAAATAGAGGAAAACAACAGAAAGGGAAAGACCTGGGATCTCGTCAAGAAAATCAGAGATACCAAAGGAACATTTCATGCAAAGATGGGCTCGATAAAGGACAGAAATGGTATGGACCTAACAGAAGCAGAAGATATTAAGAAGAGGTGGCAAGAGTACACAGAAGAACTGTACAAAAAAGAGCTTCACGACCCATATAACTACTATGGTGTGATCACTCACCTAGAGCCAGACATCCTGGAATGTGAAGTCAAGTGGGCCTTAGAAAGCATCACTACGAACAAAGCTAGGGGAGGTGATGGAATTCCAGTGGAGCTATTCCAAATCCTGAAAGATGATGCTGTGAAAGTGCTGCACTCAATGTGCCAGCAAATTTGGAAAACTCAGCAGTGACCACAGGCCTGGAAAAGGTCAGTTTTCATTCCAATCCCAAAGAAAGGCAATGCCAAAGAATGCTCAAACTACCGAACAATTGCACTCATCTCACACACTAGTAAAGTAATGCTCAAAATTCTCCAAGCCAGGCTTCAGCAATATGTCAACCGTGAACTTCCTGATGTGCAAGCTGGTTTTAGAAAAGGCAGAGGAACCAGAGATCAAATTGCCAACATCCGCTGCATCATGGAAAAAGCAAGAGAGTTCCAGAAAAACGTCTATTTCTGCTTTATTGACTATGCCAAAGCCTTTGACTGTGTGGATCACAATAAACTGTGGGAAATTCTGAAAGAGATGGGAATACCAGACCACCTGATCTGCCTCTTGAGAAATCTGTATGCAGGTCAGGAAGCAACAGTTAGAACTGGACATGGAACAACAGACTAGTTCCAAATAGGAAAAGGAGTACGTCAAGGTTGTATATTGTCACCCTGCTTATTTAACGTCTATGCAGAGTACATCATGAGAAACGCTGGACTGGAAGAAACACAAGCTGGAATCAAGATTGCTGGGAGAAATATCAATAACCTCAGATATGCAGATGACACAACCCTTATGGCAGAAAGTGAAGAGGAACTAAAAAGCCTCTTGATTAAAGTGAAAGTGGAGAGTGAAAAAGTTGGCTGAAAGCTCAACATTCAGAAAACGAAGATCATGGCATCTGGTCCCATCACTTCGTGGGAAATAGATGGGAAACAGTGGAACAGACTTTATTTTTCTGGGCTCCAAAATTACTACAGATGGTGACTGCAGTCATGAAATTAAAAGACACTTATTCCTTGGAAGGAAAGTTATGACCAACCTAGATAGCATATTCTAAAGCAGAGACATTACTTTGCCAACAAAGGTTCGCCTAGTCAAGGTTATGGTTTTTCCTATGGTCATGCATGGATGTGAGAGCTGGACTGTGAAGAAGGCTGAGCGCCGAAGAATTGATGCTTTTGAACTGTGGTGTTGGAGAAAACTCTTGAGAGTCCCTTGGACTGCAAGGAGATCCAACCAGTCCATTGTGAAGGAGATCAGCCCTGGGATTTCTTTGGAAGGAATGATGCTAAAGCTGAAACTCCAGTATTTTGGCCACCTCATGGGAAGAGTTGACTCATTGTAGAAGGCTCTGATGCTGGGAGGGATTGGGGGCAAGAGGAGAAGGGGACGACAGAGGATGAGATGGCTAGATGGCATCACTGCCTCAATGGATGTGAGTCTCAGTGACCTCTGGGAGTTCGTGATGAACAGGGAGGCCTGGCGTGCTTCGATTCACGGGGTCGCAAAGAGTCGGACACGACTGAGCCACTGATCTGATCTGATCTGACTCTATCTACTGAAGCTTTACGCACATCCGCCACCCTCACAACTCCTAAGATGAGAGCAAGACATTCAACTTTGCGCGTCTGCTCCATCTGAGCACCTACTCAGTGCCCTACCCAGAGCACCCACTCAGCGCCCTACCCAGAGAAGACACTCAAAAGTGCCTCTTTTTAAGGCAGAAGGGTCCAGCTATCACAGCACGTCATGCACATACCAGGATTGCACTTGCTGAAAGATATCTTCTGATATCGTTCCACTTTGTTAAATCACTAGAAAATATTATATACTACATTTTTATTTAGTCAAAATAAAATACAGGAGTAAAAATTAACCCAGGGATTTTTAATCCGAGGCCGATGGTTCTCTCTGTTATTCATTAATCCCCTGAAACTTCATATATAGACGTGTGTATGTGCATTTTTCCTGGGGAAAAGGGCAGTCCAGTGTTTACTCATCAGACAATCTATAAAGCAAACCTGGTAAGAACTGCAATTTATGCTTCTCGTGCCTTAGTAATTAAACAGGAAACCCACCCCCAGGGCAGCCCAGAGAGGGGTCCCGATGGCCCCTCCACCCTGTGAGTGCCTAGCAGAGGCAGCGACGTACCTGTGCGCTGCTCTTCCATCCGGCTCGAGGCGTCCCCTTTGATCCGAGCTGCCAGTTCATCAGCAAATGATGTAGGCCTGCTTCTTTTCTACAGCCAGGGAAAACCAAAGCAATCACTTTTTTGTACTATTTTTTGTGCTAACTAGTACAGTCTATTTTGGGACACCTAACAAAACTATGCAAACAATGGCAAAGAAAGTGATCTGATAAGAAGGTATGTTTTAACTAAATAAATGTAAACGTATGCACCCTGTAACAGATCACCTGAGAAAGAGGACTCAGTGTTCCTTCAAAGGGAGATGCTCTTTATTTCCTTTTTTTTTTTTTAATACTTCAACTTTAATACTCAAAGATCTAGGTAAGAAAAATACCACAAGGTCCTTGCGGGGAGGAGTATTAGGATCTTGAAACTCTGAATGTGAATATATAATGAATGATCTAACTGCTGCTGCTGCTACTAAGTCGCTTCAGTCGTGTCCGACTCTGTGTGACTCCAGGCTCCCCCGTCCCTGGGATTCTCCACGGGAGTGGGTTGCCATTTCCTTCAATGCATGAAAGTGAAAAATGAAAGTGAAACTAGTAAAATCTTAATATTTGGAGAAGAAAGTGGTACTTGTTTGGCAACTTGGGATGCTCAACTATTATTCCAAAAGTGAAAAAAATTACTGAGCAAAGTGAGGAAGTGAAAATGAGATGATATAAAACGAGACGGTTACAAATATAAATGACAATGGAAGGAATGAATCCTAGGAGTCGTTTCTGAACCCTCGCCCAGTGATGGCAATTACAGCCTTTCTTACAGGCCTGGAATTTTCTTCCATGTCTTCAGCATCTTCCTCCTCCTTCTCAGAGTCAGCAAAAATGTCACAACCATCATCATCCTCTTCTCCATCACTCATCTGTGCAGTGTGCTAAGAGCATAAACCATAGGATTAAAAGTATCAGATACGGGCATCAAGCTGAAAAAGATACTACCACTCAGCCTTTAGACTTCTCCTTCAAAATGGAAGAACAAGTATGCACCAAAAGTTCCGAAGCAGTTAATGTGCTAGAGCAAATCAGATACAACATTTATTTTCTGTGCAATAGCAAAAAAATGAAATATTAAAAATGTCCACCACTAGAGAAATGAATATAAGTATACTACTATCTTAACAAAAATATTAATAGTTAAAAAGAATAAGCTGTAACAACTGGAGAGACATTCGAGGCGGTCCAAGTGACACAGCAGTGAATGATCAGCCCAGAATGGACGCACTGCCCTCTACACACACCACTGCTACAAGCACGGACATACGCGTAAAAGCAAAGGACACAGTTGGAAATACGTGCTTTCAGACAACACCAGTTACCTCTAGAGAGTGTAAAGATACGGAGAATAGATGACTCAAACTTAATCTTATGTGTTAAGTTCTAATTTTAACAAAGGTAGCCACTGTATGTAAAAACTGTTTAGTTTTTTAAATTTTTTAACATTTAAATCAATAAACTGTGCCAATCACTATGCTTAGAGCACTTTTTCAACTAATTTAATCCTTTGAACTCTGAGGTTAGCAATGGCACACAAAACAAGTCTATTTTTAACAATACAAATAGTTCCACCAATGCTTTTAAATCACCATATTATATTATTTGAAAAACTGTCTGAATTTATCGATCTTAATAGTAAATTCCATAGAAATACAAACACTCTCCAGAAGGACCGACTATGAAAATCATAAAAGACAAGCCACCCTTGTGACACAGAGTGAAGAGCAAAAGCAACATCAAACGGTACTGAGTCTTTCACTTGATAGCTGGAAATGTTTGTGGAAAAATTTTTCTCAATTAGGAAAGCAAAATACAAACTGGAACCATCTCAATATACTGCTGAACATACACTACAGTAGCAAAAATCATACATAATTCCACTGCTGATGAGACTCTGGGAAAATCATTATGCGCCATGTGTTCGTCTGGAATGTCTCTTAAATAGTAGTATCAAGTAGTATCAGATCACCTAATTTCTAAGAAAAGAGGTCAGAGGCAAAGGGTTTTTAGGAATGAAAACTCTGAATGCAGCATTATCTCAAAAATAAAAATCCTACTATTTCCCATACACATTTAGAGACAACAACAGTAGCATACACGTATGTTAAATAAATACGTAAGTTTACAAAGCAAATTACAAAGACTATTTAAAACGACAAAGAAATCCTTATGATGAGTTAATATAAAATAACAAAAAAATAAACTACACATGTTAATATGAAAAGAACATGTCCTTCGAAGGATATATAAAAATTAAGACAATGGTGCTAAGACCGTAGGATGATAAGATTTCCATTTCTTGAGTGTTCCTTAGCCTTGCTGCAAGATTATCTTAAATTTTAAAAAAGGAAAGGTGTATTCATATGAAAATTTCAATACGGGTAATTGCCTGTCTTTTAGAGGCTCTGTTTCTCGATTTTTTTTTAATTCTTTGTTGTCCAGGAAAAATGAAGAAAATATAAAATAAAATTGAGAAAAAATATCCAAGGAAGTAGTTAGCCTAAAAACAAAATTTGAAGCAAACACAAATATCTATAGATATGAATAAATCCTTACTTTCCCGTAAGTCATTCAAAAGTAATTTTAATACAGATTTATTACACATGCTATGCTTAAATTAAAATTTAAAAGTCACTTCAATACATGCATCTTACCCGGTTTTGATCATTGTCACTATGATTGGCAAAATCTTCATCTGACTCCTTTTTGGGGAGAAAAGAAAGGCTTTGTTAACACTGGCTCTACTTGGGAGTACAGAAATGATGTCGTGTCTAAGTCTCTGGGGCAGCCACCACCAACTGGTCTCTGAACTGACCACAGATGAGGTGGAGACTTGTCAGGATCACCAAGGGCTATTCCAGTTACCTGTCATTTTCGTAATTCTTTTAAATCTGACAATTTACTCATATCAATCTGCCCCATCATTTCTAACCTTTGGATTAACAGTTGCACATGTAATTAACTAAATTATCAAAAGCTGGTTTGCACTGGTTTGCATTTTGTTTGGTCTGCATTGGTTTGCATTCTCTATTTTCCAAGTAAAACCATTACTTCATCAGGCCCAAGAAGGGAACATCAGTATTTAATACAAGCCATTAGGTAAAGAGTTGCTTCAGTGGCTAAAAGCAAAGCATTTAGCTAATGACAATCAGTGAAAGCAAGGCTGTTTTTACAAAGTTCATTTCCTGGTATCAGGTGTTTTGAGGGGAGGGCTGGAGGCAGGAGGAAAGGAAACCGGTTGTGCAGACAGAGGAGGAACAGCAGGGAGGAGCGGAGTGGAGTACGCTACAAAACTGGCTACAAAACCGTCGCCTTTGAGAGAGCAACATTCAGGAATGATCCTCCAGAGAGTTCCTACCCTTTGCAGTAACAAATATTCCATTTAAAGGAACAACACAGATACAAACAGGGTCAAAGCCAAGGCCCGCAGACTCTGAGGCCTTAGAGAACAGGGAGTCAAATCAGGCTCTTTGGGTGTGAAGATGCCAGAGGTTGCAGTAAAGCTAACATTTAAGTGGACGCTCTCAGCAAGCTTCTGGTCTAGAAGGTTTGAGTAAAGAAAGTTTTAAATATGGACTTTTCTCCTAGAATTACTCAAAGATAGAACTTACTCAAAGACTGTATCTCAGGCAGAGATTCCACCAAACTATCTAAGTTGTCCCCCTCAAAATACATTGGTAAGAAGAGGGTTTGGTGGGGAGGCGGGAGCGAGGGCAATGGTAAAGGTAATGTAAAGGACTAGAGCGGTTTTCTTCAGTTTTGTGCACAAGAAAAAAAGGAACTTCCCATCCCAAGGAAAAGACTTGAGAACGTGGCTTCTACTGCTATTAAGAGACTGTTGTAAACAAACTGCTAATTCTTGAATATGTTATTTACTGAGCCTGCCAAATGCACCCTACGTCTCCTGCCCACCATGACCTGGACACACTGGAAAGCACTTACCTCTTCTTCGTTCTCTTCTTCACTGTCTGCAATACTCCCACGATCACTGCCTACTGAACCTTCTGGTTAGAAGAAAGATAAAGGTTATAGCCAATATTCATAAGGAAACATTCTTAATTTCTTCTCAAGATCACAAACCACCATACATCAACATGAAAAGATTTTGATAAAACCATCCATACTCATTCATTGGAATTAAATGTATCTTCATATAGTGAGGAATGGAATATTTACATAGGCTCAAAGTATTTCCCCACCGGATATTTATTAGTTACAAAAAAATATATTAGTTACAAAGGAAAAAACTGGCTTATACTGATGATGTCAAGGTTGTGAAAAGCAAAAAGAGGCTGAGAAATGGTACCAAACCAAAAGACCAGAGAGATTTGACAACTACATGCGGTGAGTAGACTGGATTTTGAACCAGAGAAAAAGAGACTGTAGAGGACATTGCCGGGACAACTGGAAAAACGGGAGTATGACTGAGGATTAGCTAGTATTAAATCCAGTACAATTTCCTAACTTTGGTAATTATACTTTTGCTACTGTTGTTGGAGACCTGTCAATTGGTGACTGTATTTCATATAAAAGTTACTATGGGAGGAGGTCAAAAAGTCAAGTATACTTGATTTGAACATTCTTGCCAAGTCTCACAGGATTCAACCACTTGGATTAATTTTTTCTATTAATAATCAGGATACAACAATTAAAAGTCTCACATCAAAGCCCAATACACACATCCAACCAAGATGAGAGATGGGCAAATGAATATGCAGAATGTGCAACTAAATAAGAGAAAGTTCTTATTCTTAGAAAATACACAAAGAAATACAGCTGTCCCTCAAGGGATAGGTTCCGGGACCCCCTTTCCCCAACAGACCCATACACAGACGCAGACACATACACAGACACAGACACACACACAGACACACACCAAGATGGCGTAGTATCTGCATATAACCCACATCCTTGTCCTGTAACAACCTTAACTCGTCTCCGCAGTACTTATAATACCTAATACAATGTAAACGCTATATAAATAGTTGCCTATGCAGCATGGCAGCTATTTGCTTTTGGGACTTTCTGTAATTTTTTATTCCTGAATATTTTCTATCCAGGTTGGTTGAACACATAGATGCAAAACCCATGGAGATGAACTGCCAACCATATACATGAGTAAGGCGGCATGATGTCTCCTAAGCAGGTTCAGGAGAAAGTAATACTATATATAGAGAGAGAATGATACACAAATATGGTGAAGTATTCACAAATGGTAACCTGGATAAAGGGGATGTGAGAGTTCCTTGTCCTAGTCTTGAAACTTTAAGACCTTAAAGTGAAGTTTGAAATTATTTTTAAATAAAAAGTTAAGCTATAAATGTTAAAAGCAACAAAAGTATGTAGTACCTTCACTAGAAAGCTCTCCAAGACCGACATCTTCCTGCTCCATGAACAGCTTTGACCCAATTAAATAAGGTAAAGGGCGGTCAATGTACAGATCCTGTAAACAATGAAAGGGAATAGGCAGTTAAATATTTAAGCTGAAAATAAAATTAGGTATTCCATTTGACATCCTGTTCCAAAAAGTTACATAATAAAAGAGAGTAAGAATAAGAAACACAGCAGGATTTTTTTTTTTCAATCACTAATTTTAAAAAAGTTAAATCCTAGGTAAAGATAGAAGAGTAAAGCTGATTCATAAAGACATTCTCTTCTCAAGTGCCTATTAACAAAAATGGCAAAGGCTGTAAAAAGTTTACCAGCAGAAACTGAACAAAGAAAGGGGCACAACTTCATAGCAACATGCCCCAAAGGAGGAGGACCAAGGAAAGTAACTGGAAATCCTAGCAAGCGCTGATGGTGGTGACCTATCTTCCTCCCCTGAAAAGCAACTTGGTGAGCAAAAATCAACCAATCAACGACCCTTGAGAACGAAGTCCTAAATCTGGAGAAGCACATGGAGGAAATAACACAAATAGTCAGTGGGTAGTGTGGTGTAGGAGAAGGCAATGGCAACCTACTCCAGTGTTCTTGCCTGGAGAATCCCAGGGATGGGGGAGCCTGGTGGGCTGCCGTCTATGGGGTCACACAGAGTCGGACACGACTGAAGCGACTTAGCAGCAGTGGGGCGTGTGGACAAACAGGGCAGAAGGCACAGAGGGAGGGAATGGAGAAGGCCGCCTCCACGCTGCATCGGGTAGAGGCCGGAGCACAGGCAGAAAGCACGGGCTGGATGAAAAGAGACAGCTGTCTACCGTCGATTGTCAGCTACCTACAGGGCAGGTATCTACAGTCAACATAACTAACTAAAGGAATGTTTCCAACAGACTGATAACCTATCCAGGAGAGGGAGGAAAAAAAAAAAACTAAAGAAAATAATAGTAATGCCCCTCAGAGGTTCACACGGTAGAATTTAGAGAAGTGAAATTGGTAAAATAAGATCAGAAGATCAAACAACAGAATAAAACGAAGTAGACTGTCTACAGGTACATGTTAGAGATTCTTCCCCATTTCAGGTCATTGCAAACATCAAAAATTTAGAGCCAAGAAAGCACTCCCCCCTGGAGGCATGGTCCTTTGGAGTTAACAACTCTTCCCTATAAAAAAGACCCTGGGGACAGAAGAGAACAGTTCTGTCCTCGGAAAATGACACAGTTTGGGAGAATGTAAAGGTCAAAGATACAGCAAAAACTGTAAAGTGCAAAGAAATCAAAGTGCTAATTGGGCTGACTGTTCACTGACTCAGAAGGCTTGTTCCCATGTCTTTCTGTAACAGAAAAACTGGTGAGACTTGCGAGGAGGAAACGTGACCCAGGCAGTACATCTCCCCAGGCCTGCTGTGTGAGTCACTCAGTCGTGTCCAATCACTGCGACTCCACGGACTGCAGCCCGCCAGGTCTGTCCGTGAACTCTCTGGAGTGGGTGGCCGTGCCCTTCTTCAGGGGATCTTCCCAACCCAGGGACTGAACCCCAGTCTCCTGCACTGCAGGCAGTTTCTTCACTGCGTGAGCCACCAGGGCAGCCCTGCTGCTGACTTCTAAATCCCTACAGTGAAAAAGCAAGACGACGGCAGCGTATCAGGGTTAGAGGACCAGCCCCAGCTCGGCAGGGTTAGCTCAAACTGGAAGAGAAATGTGCGGTGAATACATGATCAGAAGAGACTGCTTTTGCAGCACGCGTCAATTCACAAAGCACTGATGTGTCACAAGGACTCTCAGAATCAGTGTTTACTACTCAGCCAACCTGAGAGAAAGCAACAGTAAAGCAATAAGCAGCTGCTAGGCCAATAATCCCCTCATCAACACTCATGGAGGTTTTATTCATATTGGAACAACCCACGTGTCTTTTAACACTTCTGAGGTCCCTCTTTGTGCAAGCTACAGAATATCAGTTTCCCAACAACCCCTGACTCTCACGAGCCTCCTCATCCTTCGAAACCCAATTCAAATCTCATCTTCACCCTACTTTCTCCAGCCAGAAGTCACAACATCTATGATGGTGACCTTTGTAACTGCCTCCTTTCTCTGGCCATCTGGTGTGGTTATGCAAGCATCTGAGAGTAGGAATGAAGCCCTGCGTCTCTGTACTCCCCCAGCGTGGCATGCTGTATCCAGTAAGTGCTCAATCGATGCTCCTCAACAGCAGCCCTCTGACTGATGGAGTCAGTATGAGAGCGGTAAGTGACATCCTCACTCTTCGCAGTGAAGGCCACATCGTAACAATCCTGCGCCCAAGTAAAGGACCCGAATCACAACAGGTGTAACAATGAACGGTGCAGTCGAATGTCTTTACCTTTGGCTCAAGGATCAATTCCACCCGCTCATTAGCATCATCTTCTTCAGAGTCTGAGTTTCCTGCTTTTATATCTAGTTGCTCAAATGCACTGTCCAACACCTGTAAACCGTAGTTCACGGCCTCCTGGACTTTAGGAATCAGATCTACTTCTTTCTGTTCCCGGGTCTTTTCCTAGGAAAAGTAATTTTTAGTGAGATCTCCAGTATATCGATACCACCCTAATAAAACACTGGGAATGTTCACTGAAGCCTAGACTTGTGCTTAAAAACAAACAAAATCAAAAAAACTTAATTAAAAATGCTGTTCTTAATCATTTACAACATTAAAATGTTGAAAGTCAAAGAGTTTGCTGAATGCCTCAGCACAGACTTCGGGGTGTTAAGTCCCAAACGTGTCCATGCATTGAACACGCACTAAACTACAGAAGGTTCTGGAGCTCCAGGTTCATCATTTGCAAAAATAAAAGCACACTGGTGTGATGGTGCAGCCTCTGTACACTATATAAAAGCGCCCTAAAACAATGACTGGAAATCACAAGACATCAAGGCGCACCTTCCCTCCCTGCTTCTGAAGGAACAAAGGGCCTAGGGTTTTAACTTTGCCATGACTGTACCCACTAACCTTGGTTAACAGTCCTTAGGACAATTTTAGAGGTTAAGACTTAGAAGAAAATACTCCAGGCAGAGACGTTATTGTTCAATTACAGTTAAAAAAAATAATGGGACGATTACAGTTTATAAACTTGCTTCAAACCAAGAGAGTCGGTTTCATCTCTAATCTATCCTGTACGTTACCCTAGAACAATGCCCCCACCTCAACAAGACTTTGTCCACAGCACCAACCTGCTGAGAATATCCCACATCTCCACTCCCTGTAACAGCAGCACTCACACTCAACTGTGTCATCAGTTGTAGGAAGTATTGCAGAATATATTTAGTGTCATTTCCTCTCCTCACAAACATTCTGCAAATTGATATATAATCCCAGACACAAACCAACTACACAGTTTTCCCTTTGTTTTTCCTGACACACCGTGTGGGATCTTAGTTCCCCAACCAGTGACCAAACCTGCATCCCCTTCACTGGGACAGTGGCATCTTAAGCACTGGGCCCTGGGAAGTCCCTATACACTGCTGCCTCGAAAGCCAAAAGGGAAAACCTGAGAAGTGTTTGATACTTCTATCTCAAGTGCAGAAGTCTTTCTAATTTACCTTTTTTGTTTTGGCTGCATCTTTTTTGCACTCTGGTATGTTTGATTCTAAGTTACACAGCTAACATTGTACCAAGTGTGCAAAAACATGCTTGTGGATTTTTTAAAGATAATTCACTAAATAACCATCACTTTAAATTGAACCTTGACTTGGTATAACCAGATCTTACTACACTTAAAGCACTTTTGCAAATCTATTAAAAATAAAATTTTTTAAATAAATTCTTAAAGGCTAGAAACAGGCAAAACTGTAGCTGGTTTCTAGTACCCTTTCTCAGTCTAACACACTCATATGTTACAAGCAGCATGGCTTTCTTCTCACTTTCATTATTAAACTGGAAGTGAGAAGAAGCAACGCAGTCCTGAAAAGACAGGGATACACAATCTTCAGAGAACCCACCACCTACTGCCCAGTATGGCCCGTTTTGTTTTTTGTTTCCTTTTTAATAACCCTCAAGGTAAAAAAGGTTTTTACATTTTTAAAGGAGGAAGGGGAAGGGATAGGAGAGGAAGAAAAGAAGAAAAAGAAGCAAAGGACAGAGATCAATGCAGCCAGCAAACAAAATATTTCTTACCTGGTCCTTTCCAGAAAATCTCTACACACCTCTGCTCTACTCTTAAGCCAGAAATCAGGAACTTAATCTATACATTTCTTAATACAATAAATTTCAGAAACAAACAAGTTCAATTGTTGAGCTGTCAAAACCAGCGTCTCCCACTTCTCCCAAAGTCCATCTCCCTGCCCCACTCTCCCTCCAGCAGCCGTTATCATAAATCACTACTTTTCTTCTCTAAAGGAGCCCAAGAGAAGAGTGATTCGAAGCAAGTACCTGTTCTGGTTTTTCCGCCTCAGTCTTGGGCACCGGCTCCTCCACCTCCTCATCATATACACGCTAAACGAGGAAGCAAAGTTCAGCTTTTAGTCAAAACGGCGTTTGGAATCAATCACGAGGTAAGAACTCAATATGCAATTTAAAAAAGGCAAACACAGGAAGAAATGGCTATTCAAGAAATGGCTGAGGCCAAAGCAGAGAAGAGTAGACAACTTTCCCAAAATTAAGTTTAAAAAAAAGACACAAAAGACTAGGAAATATGACAAAAAAAAAAAACTTTCAATCTCATGGTTGACCACAGTCACAAAATTAACAAGAAACCAGGGTTCACACTTTCTTGTTTAATCTAACACAGTGCTGGCAGAGCACTGATACAGGCCCCCAAATGTGTGGCTCTGAGCGTGTCAAGTGGAAAAACGTCCACTAGGTATAAGCGCTTTTACATTTTATACACACACACACACACACAGAAGTCGCTCAGTCATGTCCGACTCTTTGCGACCCCATGGATTATAGCCCACCAGACTCCTCGGTCCATGGGATTTTTCAGGCATTTTATACAGTAGAAACCAAAAGGTAAGTTATTTTTATCCTGTTGCTTAAAATGGTTGATACATTTTTATTATCTCATTTATCAGAAAATAGGCCAAGCCCACCAATGATTTGTCAGAAGACCAGTCATGGGATTCACCCATACAGCTTGGGCAGGTGGCTTCTCTTTTCCAATATAGAGCCATCATTCTGGGAACTCACTGTGATTTTTTTAACTATTTATTGTTGCTTAAACTCCCAGAGCAAAACATTCTCATTATAAATAGTGTAGTGATGAAAACATTCTAGAATTAGATACTAGAAATGGTCACAAAATTTTAATACACTAACACCCACTGCCTTCTACACTTTTAAAAGGGTATATTTTATGGTATGTAAACTCCATGTCAATTAAAATTAAAATATCAATATAAAGATAGTTGCAGAAGAGACATATTTAAAAATAATTCCATCCCTGCCTCCAACCTCATCCTCAGAATAACTAGTTTAAGTTCAGTGTGTGCTCCTGTCTGTTTCCCAAGGCTCTTACACAAATTTATACGGACATATGCACACATTCAGAGTTTTCTGCCCTTCCAGCTTTGAAACAAAACTGCATTCACCTGACACATATCCTTCTGCCCAATTTTTCACTTGATAAACCACTTTCTAGGTCAATGCATATAGATTTGACTCAAGTGTTTTTATATATACATAATATTTTATGGTATGAAGTTGACTATAGTTAGTTCAAGAATTCTCTATTAGAGAACATTAAGGACATTTCCAGTTTTTGCTAGTGCAAACCAACTACTGTAAATATATACTAAATTCTTAGGCCATGGATTGTTTATTTTACAGGCTTCTCAAAAACAGGATTGCCAAGCCAAAGGACAAAACTCTCGTTTACTCTTCAGAGCTTCCTCTGTATCTCTGTGTGGAACAACTCTCGCTGCCATGGCAACACACCCCAGTGCCCACTTCCCGGACCTTCACCAGCAGGAGCGAGGCTGCCCATCTTTTCAAAATAACTATCGATCTGATTAGACAACATTATTTTCAAATGTTCGTTTCTTCTAACCCAAGATCAATCTGATTAAACGGTGTTAAATGTTCACATCTTCCAACCCAAGAATTCTGCTTCTTGAAATTTAGTTCCAAAAAAAATAAATACAAGCAGTAAGATGCTCATGGCATCAGATTTACATTCAAAATCACAAACACCAAATCTGTAACTCTCTGAAATTCCAATCAAAACGCTAGTAGAATTTTCTGGGGAAATTAGCAAGATAATCCCCAAATTCACAGAAGTAAAAAAGCCAAAGATAACTGTGACAATTATGACCACAGAGAAGTCACAGAGATTTGCCCTATTCAGGCTTTTTGGAAATCTCTGGTATTTAAGGTTGTGATACTTACTACAGCAGATAAAGATAATAAAAGACAGACATAAGAGACAGACTCACAACTATGTGTAAGCCTATTTATATTTACAAAAGCACACATTCATATGTATGTCACTGAGGAAAAGAACTACATAATAAAAGTGACCTATATGGAAAAGAAACAAACGGGATCCCTACCTCATACACACACACATGTCCCAACATACATCCGAAGACTACATATATACATTCTCCACACATGAAGAGTAAAGAGACAGCAAAACAAACGAGCCCACACCCAAAATATTTACAGCTAAGAAAAAAAAATATTAAAATCTGTTAATACAAGGCAGTGCACATTATTAGCATTTGTGGTTATTATCTGTTCTTTTCCAGATACACAAAATATTTTATCTTAAAAAGTTTTGTATGGGGGACTGTTAAATAATGGTAGCCATAAAATGAAATAGAAACAAAAATTAAGTTCAGCAAATCTTACAGATGTGTTAAAATGCTTACAAGATACTCTGCTAACATGGAGAAAAATGCAGGCCGCAAATACATACATGCAGAAAAGGTTACAGTTATAGACATACATGTGATTGGAAAAGAAGATGCCCAAGTGCTCAGGGGCTGGTTAGTTTGGGGTGGTAGAATTATGGTTGACTTCTGTAGTTTAAATTTTTTCACATTTTAATACTTTTTACACATATCTATCTCTCCTACTTTAAGTGTCCATTATTCTTACAAAAAAAAGGAAAAGACTTAAAAGTTCAATGTCTACATGGGAATGAACTCGGAATATACATGTCAAAATGTTGAGAGGCTCTTCTTTAGCATCTGAAATTTCATATGCTGCTTCTTTTTCCGTATTTAAAGAAAAAAAAAATCATTCTACAAAGACCAGAAATTAGGGGAGTAATTTTCAAAGGCATGAACAAAAAATGGCAAATAAATCTTAAAATTGAGACTTTAAGACAAGACAGCTGCCAAGGTCACTTCAGACTTTAAATAGCAAGACCATTTCACTTAAAAGACTGAGCTTCAAGCTTAGGTCTGAACAGCATCAATACCCTCCTTTCTCTCCTGCCTGTCATTAAAAACACCTCACAAGACATCAGCAGCCTTCAGAAAGCCAACATGACATCAAAGAAAGCAAGCAGCAAGCACACGAAACCCGCGGGGTCTTTTAAGGGCGGGCAGGACCAGGCGTCTCAAGCACTCAGTGCACAAGCAGGTACACAACGCTTGCTTACTGCACCCTTCAGGCTGAACTCACAGCTTCATGCGTTGCTCGATCACTTTAAAATCAGGTAGCCATTCACACAACTGTCAAATATCTTTGATATTTCTACTTGAAGAATCTTTTCCTCATTTGTGGAGATGAGGTAAGAGGTGAAGGTGAGGAATTAAGAAAAAAATCTGACAAGGGGCTGAGATTTCTTACCACATTATACATAGCTATGGTCCTCTTTTATGATCTCTCATTAATTCATTCAAATATTCACTGAGTCTCTATGTATCAGGCTCACAGTAAACCCAAAGAATATAACAGTAAAAATGTGGGGCTTGATTTAGTAGAGAAGTTCAACACATCAAGCCATATCGATAGATGTAGAATTATAATCATAGGAAGTGCTATGAAAGAAGTCATTAATTAGGTCACTCAAGGTTTCAGGACAAACTCCTAAAGGAACAGATTAATGAAGCTGCAAGAACTCTATTCCCTGCTGATAACGCACTGATGCACTGACCACTGCTAATCAGCATTCCTCCTCCTTCAGAGTCCCCTCAGGAGCCTTTACTAAAGGTACTAATTTTTCTTGCCCTAAAAAGTCTTGATTGCTTTTCAGGTTCACTAACACTATAATGCAGTTTGCAATCTACTAGCTGCCTCTGAGGTCAGTTACTAAAACCCAAAAACCTATATTACTTTGTGCATTTTTCCAATAAACTACCATGAAACCAAATGGCACCATCATTTAAGACAGAATTGTAATACATGAGTCCTGATGTCAGGGTTTGAAGAAAACATTTGCAAAGCCAAATCACTGCCAAATGTATTATCAGCAGGTAGATTCCTTCAGCTGTATTAAGCGTTAGCCATGCTTTTAACATGACGCTCTACCACGAATGGAAAGAACACGTAACACGTGGCATTACAAGGAGGTCTGGGAACCAGTTCGACTGGGCAGTGGCCACAAGCACATCTAGAGGGAAATCTGGCCGCAGACTGGAAGCAGAAGAAGCACAAGACAAAGGAGACAGCAAGATGGATGTAGGGAATCCAAGGAGCGAACAGAAATCACGAACTATTACCAAAAAATAACCAACAAAAAACAAAAGTAAACAAAAAAACCTCCCACAAAAATTAGATTATCAGAAACTCAGAATCTAAGAAAACTTGGAAAGAAACGGAGAGCTGGGGAAAGAGAAGACCTGAAGGTTATGATTCAGAGAAAGCAGCTTATAATGCCCATTTCCCCCAAAGCACCAGTCAGGACCAAGCCAGCATCAATGTGCTACAGGCACACCGGGTACAAAAAAAGCTCCCAATTCTACTCCGTGCCCCCTCTAGGGCTGCAGGACTGACTGCTGAGAAGAGCACACACCCGATCCAGCGAGAAAGGTACGGAATGAGCGCAACAGATGAAAGGACACAGAATTCAGCGGGATGAAAAAGTGACGGGACCACACACCCACCACTAAAGCAGAGACCAGAGTCCTGGAGACTGCCTCTCCCAATAGGAACGATGCTCCGACCAAGCACAGACGTTCTGCGCAGATGACCAGAAAATGACTACCGATTTAACTAGAAGATCTGCTACATCTTAAGTTACAGACAAAGAGATATTTAAAACCTTTATTCAGATCTTTATTTTACACACAGGTTGCCCCAAAAGCCCAGTAGTGGCATTTCAACCTCAATTACTAAAAATGTACAAACATGCTGTGTAAGATATCTGCACGACAATATTTAGTCTCCTCTTAACAATCCTAAATCTTCATATAATCTTGCAATTTTCAAAATCATTTTTATTACTTTGTATCTAACAGTCTCGGAAAATAGCCTAATTTAATAATCCTCTTTTCACAGTATAACTAATACTGATACTTAGGAAGTTAGTCACCCTATGAGAAATACAGGTCAGCTTAACTAAGCTTCCTCTCCATCTTCTAGAATAATCTCCCCTACAGTCATGGAGCTCCAGCCACATTTTATTCCTTTTTATTCTAGAATAACACTATTACAGAAAATTGTGATATTCTCTAAGAGGGCGCTCTAGTTTATCTACGTGTTCCTAGAACCTAAAACTTTGAAACTTGATAAACCGACAAAATTGCACTTGGGTTAAAGTGCAACAATCTGTTTAGAGTTGATTTTATGACACAGCTTCAGCCAGCATAACGAAGCATTAGTTCAGAATATTCCAAGTAGACACACACATGCTTTTAACTTAACAGAACATAATGCACACAATTAGTAACATGCTGGCACCCAAAGGACCAGACCAGGTGTACGGCTTTCCTTATGGAGGATAACAAGGCTTGCTGGAGGGCCATGCAATTCACTAAAACTGCTGACAACTCCAGAATTAACAATGGATGAAAACATTGGAATATCAGGAAATTTTTATCATTAGGTTTTCTCAAAGACTAGAAGAAACAGGTAAACTTTACTAATAAAAAGGAGGGAACATCAATTACCAAGAAGTACCACTTACACCAAAATTGAAGAGAACCTAACAATAGGTCACTACTGCTCCTTCTAACAGTATTATTTCTTTAAAAATCGGATGTCACTAAGTAACTCACGTTTTCAATGAACTGGGTGTTAGACAGCATAAGGAAGTCATTGAAGACATTATGCAGGCGGCAATCTGTGGCTTTAGTCTCCCGAATTAGTCCATCCACTTGTTTCTTGATTTCATGAGTCCTAGAGATAGTCCGTTGTGAAAATTCCTGTAGAAACTGTAGTAACTATTTAAAAAAGAAACACATACAGTAGTATCAATATGCGTCTATTACATGCATCTATTCTGCACATCAAAACAGAGAAGCAGCCATTTCCTTTCACGTGTGTGTGTGTGTGTGTGTGTGTGTGTGTGCTGGAATGGAAAAGGGATGCTGCTTTTGACAGTACCAAGACCAAGCAGCACAGAAAAACATTAAGAAAGCTCATCAAAACAGTGGCAGTGAGTCAGTGGATACTTCCTATCTCGTCTCTGGAGAAATTTTAAAGTGCTGTTTGGTTGTCGTTCTACAGGGATCCCAGACGAAAGGCAAAATAACAAAGCACTGCTCAGCCAAAACTCCTACGCAAATGGGGCTTTGGAATCACGGCTCTGAGCTTGTTGGGGCCCAGGCGGAAGGTGTCTTACTCAACGGCATTCATATACTGGTCTGTCTCCCACCCCACTGAGGTGCCCCTGTCAGCCTGCAGCGAGGTGGACGCCTAACTCCGCGCTCAGGACGGAGCTGGCGCCCGGCTGAAAAAACCGGACACGGGAGACCACCCTGCGATGGGCGGCGGTGAGTCAAGCGGCCGGCATCCGCCCAAGCGCCTGGGGACCGCCGCCGGGAAGTTTCCGAGGGCAGGAGGAATGTTATTTAGTCCGCGAGAGACAGAGCGGGATCGACCGGGTGAGAGGGGCTGGGACTGCTGTCCTCCGCTCGCAGGCCGCGCACCGCCCCCGTCCCGGGTCCCGCCTCTCACGCCCGCGTCGGCCGCCAGCGACCAGCTCTGGCTGCTCCTGCGGATCTCCTCCACCGACCAGGGACGCTCCCACACGGGCTCGGACGCCGGCGCTCGCTCCTGCTCGGGGGTGGTCCGGTTCATCTGCAGCGGGAAGGACGAGAAGAGGGGCTGAGCTCCGGGGAGGCGGCGGGCGCGGCCCAGCCCCAGCCCCAGCCCCAGCCCCAGCCCAGAGCGCCGCCCTCACCATCCCGGCCGCGCGGTTTGGTGGGCTCCGGAGCCGCAGGGCCGCACCCGCCGAGCCCCCACAGTCTCCGGAAGCCCAGCCCCCAGCAGCGCGGCCCTGGCACGTGATCAGGCTCACGTGACCGGAGCGCCCCGTGACCTGGCCCTCACGTGACCGGATGTGGGCGGTGCCGCCGAAGGGAGTCTGGGCCAGCTGGCTGCGGATGCGTCATGTGCATGAATCTAGAGATGATCCTACTGAAGGAACCAAGTGAAAAGGAGAAAGGCAAATATATGATATCACCTATATGTGAAACTATATGTGAAATGACACAAATACACTGTATGTGAAACACTCGCAAATGTAGAGAACAAACTTGTGGTTGTCAAAGGGGTCAGGGGTCGGGAGGAATGGATTGGGAGTTTGGGGTTAGCAGATGCAAACTATTACATATTTAACGGATAAACGACATAGTCCTGAGAAACTATATTCAATATCCTGTGGTAAATCGTAATGGAAAAGAATATGAAAAAGAATGTATATGTGTATAACCATCACTCTAGTGTACAGCAGAAATTAAAACACTGTAAATCAACTATAATAAAATAATTTTTTTAAATCTGTTTCACTTTAGAAAAGGAAAAAAGCAAACAAACAGGAAGACTGCGGAAGCCAGGGGGCGCTGAAGGGGTGCGTGAGTCAAGTTGAGCTTCAGCTGACGGGCCGAGTGGCCGGCGCGTAATTAGTCCGGAAGTATGCCGGGAACCAGATGTGTTCAGAGGGGAGCCCAAAGGATCTTGGAAGACCCATCCAAAGAGCTTTAAACGTCCGGAGATGTGTACAGATGAAGAGCTCGCGGCTGCTGCGCCTCTTCCTTGCTACATCTGCATTGACTGTCACTGGACCATCACACAGAAACCCAGATTTACTGGAGATTGAGCTATCTCGTTAGCATCATGCTTTTAAGGACATGCTCAGTTTCAACTCACTGGGTAGGGCCTCCTTAAAATCCTTTACTCCCTAAATCCTTTACTCTGTAGGCAATGCCCTCAGATTCAAGTCCAAATTTCTCGTATGACAGGCCAAATCCATTTGTAACTGACCCCTGCCTGTGAATCCATTCTCAGCTTTCCGGGCTTCTCAGGAGCGCTCAGTGATTCAGCTGTTCTGCCTCACACTTCCCCAAAGATGCATCTGCAGAGACCTTCTTCTGCCAGGCCAACTTACCTTTTCAAATGAAGATTCCAATTTCTTTGCATTCCTATGTGCCCATGGCAAGTTATTTAATGCGTGTCAGTTACCTGTCTTTCAGGAATGTGGTGTTAAATGTGGTATTTGTAAAGTACCAGCAGGGTGCCTGCCATACGGTAAGAATTAGACACAGCTCTTCCCGTGTTTTCTCCGCCCTTTGTTTATTAGACTCCTGCTCTGTGTTTTGTGTGAACCCCTGCTCTGTGTTTTGTGTTTGCCTTGAGTGAAGACTTCCCTGATTACCCCAAGGGTAGTTTTGGAGTGCCCCTCCTCAGTTATTTGGGGCTTACCTCCCAGCTCAGTTCCTAGAGAATCTGCCTGCTATGCAGGAGGCCTGGGTTTGATCCCTGATTGGGAAGATCCCCTAGGGAAGGAAATGCAACCCACTCCAAAATCCCATGGAGGGGGAGTCTTGTGGGCTACAGTCCACGGGGTCACAAGAGTCAGATACAACTTAGTGACTAAACCACCACCACCACCACCTGTTATTTTCTACGTCTGCACAAATATCCAGGCTTCCCTGGTGGTTCAGAGGGTAAGTGATCTGCCTGCAATGCGGGAGAGCCTGGTTCCATCTGTGCATTGGGAAGATCCCCTGGAGAAGAGAATGGTTACCCACTCCACTATTCGTGCCTGGAGAATTCCATGACAGGGGAGCCTGGTGGGCAACAGTCCATGTCCCAAAGAGTCGGACATGACTGAGCAACTAACACTGTCACACTTTTCACAAATATTCATCAGGGGTGTCACGTTATGTTTTATAATGTCTCATGGATAATAATAATATATAACGTGTGAAGTACTAAGAACTTACTACTTGATACATACTCAGTTCAGATCAGTTCAGTCACTCAGTCGTGTCTGACTCTTTGCGACCGCCTGAATCGCAGCACGCCAGGCCTCCCTGTCCATCACCAACTCCTGGAGGTCACTCAGACTCACATCCATCAAGTCAGTGATGCCATCCAGCCATCTCATCCTCTGTTGTCCCCTTCTCCTCCTGCCCCCAATCCCTCCCAGCATCAGAGTCTTTTCCAATGAGTCAACTCTTTGCATGAGGTGGCCAAAGTACTGGAGTTTCGGCTTTAGCATCATTCCTTCCAAAGAAATCCCAGGGCTGATCTCCTTCAGAATGGACTGGTTGGATCTCCTTACAGTCCAAGGCACTCTCAAGAGTCTTTTCCAACACCACAGTTCAAAAGCATCAATTCTTCGGTGCTCAGCCTTCTTCACAGTCCAACTCTCACATCCATACATGACCACAGGAAAAACCATAGCCTTGATTAGACGAACCTTTGTTGGCAAAGTAATGTCTCTGCTTTTGAATATGCTATCTAGGTTGGTCATAACTTTCCTTCCAAGGAGTAAGTGTCTTTTAATTTCATGGCTGCAGTCACCACCTGCAGTGATTTTGGAGCCCAAAAAAATAAAGTCTGACACTGTTTCCACTGTTTCCCCATCTATTTCCCATGAAGTGATGGGACCAGATGCCATGATCTTTGTTTTCTGAATGTTGAGCTTTCAGCCAAGTTTTTCACTCTCCACTTTCACCTTCATCAAGAGGCTTTTTAGTTCCTCTTCATTTTCTGCCATAAGGGTGGTGTCATCTGCATATCTGAGGTTATTGATATTTCTCCTGGCAATCTTGATTCCAGCTTGTGCTTCCTCCAGCCCAGTGTTTCTCATGATGTACTCTGCATAGAAGTTAAATAAGCAGGGTGACAATATGCAGCCTTGACGTACTCCTTTTCCTATTTGGACCCAGTCTGTTGTTCCATGTCCAGTTCTAACTGTTGCTTCCTGACCTGCATACAGATTTCTCAAGAGGCAGATCAGGTGGTCTGGTATTCCCATCTCTTTCAGAATTTTCCAGTTTATTGTGATTCACACAGTCAAAGGCTTTGGCATAGTCAATAAAGCAGAAATAGATGTTTTTCTGGAACTCTCTTGCTTTTTCCATGATCGAACGGATATTGGCAATTTGATCTCTGGTTCCTCTGCCTTTTCTAAATCCAGCTTGAACATCTGGAAGTTCACAGTTCACATATTGCTGAAGCCTGGCTTGGAGAATTTTGAGCATTACTAGCATGCAAGATGAGTGCAATTGTGCAATAGTTTGAGCATTCTTTGGCATTGCCTTTCTTAGGGATTGGAACAAAAACTGACCTTTTCCAGTCCTGTGGCCACTGCTGAGTTTTCCAAATTTGCTGGCATTGAGTGCAACACTTTCATAGCATCATCTTTCAGGATTTGAAATAGCTCCACTGGAATTCCATCACCTCCACTAGCTTTGTTCGTAGTGATGCTTTCTAAGGCCCACTTGACTTCACATTCCAGGATGTCTGGCTCTAGGTCAGTGATCACACCATCGTGATTATCTGGGTCGTGAAGATCTTTTTTGTACAGTTCTTCTGTGTATTCTTGCTACCTCTTCTTAATATCTTCTGCTTCTGTTAGGTCCATACCATTTCTGTCCTTTATTATGCCCATCTTTGCATGAAATGTTCCCTTGGTATCTCTAATTTTCTTGGAGATATCTCTTGTCTTTCCCATTCTGTTGTTTTCCTCTATTTCTTTGCATTGATTGCTGAGGAAGGCTTTCTTATCTGTTCTTGCTATTCTTTGGAACTCTGTATTCAGATGCTTATAGCTTTCCTTTTCTCCTTTGCTTTTTGCTTCTCTTCTTTTCACAGCTGTTTGTAAGGCCTCCCCAGACAGCCATTTTGCTTTTTTGCACTTCTTTTCCATGGGGATGGTCTTGATCCCTGTCTCCTGTACAATGTCACAAACCTCATTCCATAGTTCATCAGGCACTCTATCTATCAGATCTAGGCCCTAAAATCTATTTCTCACTTCCACTGTATAATCATAAGGGATTTGATTTAGGTCATACCTGTATGGTCTAGTAGTTTTCCCTATTTTCTTCAATTTAAGTCTGAATTTGGCAATAAGGAGTTCATGGTCTGAGCCACAGTCGGCTCCTGGTCTTGTTTTTGCTGACTGTATAGAGCTTCTCCATCTTTGGCTGCAAAGACATATTACTTCATTTAATTCTCACAATGACTGTGTGAAGCAGGTACTCTTATTATGTTTGCATTATAGTTGAGGAAATAAGAGGCACAGAGAGGTTAAGTAACTTAGACAAAACAGTAAACAAACGGTGCCTGGAACCCACACTATTAGCCACTACGTTGCTCTATAGCTAGTCTTACTTTCTTGAAGCAACTTCATTTTTAAGTTGCAGTTTACCAACCTCCTGGCCATTCCTTCACATTCATTTAAAATATTTTAAATAAATAAAACCACTTTAGAATTTGGTTGGCAAAACTGGGCCCAGCCAATTACCAAACTTACATCTCCTCTGACATCATCAAGGACAACTTCAGTGGGCACATGAGTAAGCCTGGCCTCAATGTACCTTAGTCTGCATTCCAGTTCTCAGAGCCCCTCAATTACCCACACCCTGGACCTTATCAACTGAAACTGCTGACTTCTCCTGTGGGCTGTAACAGAGCTGCCTCTTAAACTTCCAAGTCCCTCTGTTATTCCCTGGTCTTTTCTCAACTAACCCAAGTCTCTCAATGCCCCACCATGCCATTTCACCCTCTCAGCTTTATTTCCTTGCTTCTCCTGCCCAGAGCTCATGATATTAGCCTTCGACTTCTCTTAACAGCCCATTAATAGCCTCACTTCATAGTTTTGATACATGGTCCCTCCTACCTCCTAGCTTTGAAGCAGTCTAACTATGCCCTTTCTCCTACCTGACACCTAAGTTCCTGAAGGAAATCACTACGATTTCATATTCTGCAAACTTAGCTGGCCCCTCAGCACTGGAAAATCCCATGGACGGAGGAGTCTGGTAGGTTACAGTCCATGCTAAGGGTCGGACACGACTGAGCGACTTCACTTTCACTTTTCACTTTCATGCATTGGAGCAGGAAATGGCAACCCACTCCAGTGTTCTTGCTTGGAGAATCGCAGGGACAGGGGAGCCTGGTGGGCTGCCGTCTATGGGGTCGCACAGAGTCGGACATGACTGAAGCGACTTAGCAGTAGCAGCACTGGTTAACAGTTCTTTTACTTATACTTGATCCGTGTACTTAACCTTGATTAGATCTCTTCCGTAACTTTACCATGTAGTTCAAACTGTCCACTCTATTTGCCTCTGCCAGGGAAAACAGACTTCCACTTCTCATTTCAACTTAAGATGTTGCTATGTCTACACGTTCTGTATCCCATACAGTTTTTTTTTTTTTTTCTTTGCAGAAGAAAAACAGAATATGACTGGCAAACTCAAAACAGAATTGGGGTTGGGGAAAGATATTGCAGAGCTCACGGAACTTAAGGAAAGCCAAGCAGACACTGGTCTTGGGAAGGCCATACATAGATCAGAGGAACTTGGGACAGGCTCCTCTGAGTCACCACCATCAGAAGAACTCCATTCCAGTCATCTTCCTTCTTGGTTTTTGCCTCTGAATTTCACATTCCTGAGATAAATAGAATCCCATTAGCTTCCCTCAGATCACATTCCCACTTCCCTAATTGGTTCTCCTACCGAGATCACATAGAATGAAGAGAAGTAGTCCCCAATGAAAATTTGAGAATGTTACCAAAAGCAGGAAGAAGGGGGATTCCCAGGTGGCGCTAGTGGTACAGAATCTGCCTGCCAATGCAGGAGATGCTGGTTCAGTCCTGGTTGGAATTAGGAAATGGCAACCCCCTCCAGTATGCTTGCCTGGAAAATCCCATTGACAGAGGAGTCTGGTGGGCTACAGCCCGTGGAGCTGCATTGAGTCAGACACGCATGAACATGCATGGACACAAGCCTTCGATAAGAAAATGCTGCAAAAAGAAGGAAGAAGGGGTGCTTGGCAAGCAAAAGAAACAGGCTGCAAACTGCCTAGCTCCTTGTTGCCAGTCTCTGGAAAAGTCAGCCCCTTTTTGCCCAAGGCCGGCAACCACTATGCTCTTGACTGAGCCTTTCCTGCTTCCCCTGGGATGGTGCTGCTTTGAACTCCCCTTCCTGTGTGTTCAGTCTTACTGTCTTTACTGGTATTCCTTCATATGCTTTTGAGTCATGTTTTGTATTGAATTTATTCATGTTAAAGAGATCTTGTACTGTAATACTCATGCATGAAAATTCACATAAATTATCTATCATACGGGTGACCCTCCTGCTATCCTTACGTGATTAAAGTTGTCAACCAATGAAAATCCTAGAGGGGTTTCCTGTAAGGATATTTGTGAAGTCAAGTGTATCAGGGGAGATCTCAGACCCAGAACCTTAACCTGAGTTTCTCTGAGTTAATCTGATTTTCTGTCCTGAGGTGTCTCCACGGGGATCTTGCTAAAATGTGGATTCTAAATGAACAGGCGCGAGATGGGGCCCGAGACGCTGCATTTCTGACAAGCTCCCAGGTGATGCCCAGACCCCTCAAACTAAAGAGCGTTGGGATAAAGAGCCGGGCTAAGAGTTCCATGGGGAGCAGCTCCATGGCCAACCTTGTCAGCCAGGCTGTCTCTGTGCCATATGGAACGTCACTAAGAAAGGTTGTCATAGAGGAGAGAGGCCATGGAAGTCTCCCATGGAAGCCAGGACCTGGCCCCTACAATTTATGTAAAGGATCTTCGGTGGGAGTGCAATTTATTAGGGTCAAACCCTTTGGATGGTAGTGGAAGAAAATTACTTAGGCTTAGAAACTGAAGTAGCCCTCTCTTGAACTGTTGGCTTTAAGGAGGCCCAGACATAAGCAGGACTCTGCAGTTTCCTTGCAGCCCCCTGGAGCACTGGAACACAGGGGATGAAGGAGAGGGATCTGCCCAGTCATTGTCCCAGGCACCAAGCCAATGCAAGTTCAGGGAATCAAGCATTAAAGATGTTTATACACCAGGAACTTGGAGAGTCTAGTCAATGAAGTAACCAGTAGCCACAGCATTAGGAACTTCAAAGGAGAGAAAGAAATAGAACCAGTGGTACTGAGAGAGTCAATTCCCAGGTAGATTGATAAGAAGTCCAGGACCCCCAAGGAGGAGAAAGGGGTCTGGAGCCCTTGACAATGAGAAAGGAGTCTGAGGCTCTCCAGGAGAAAAGTACAAACATTGTCTTTACATTGTTTTGTCTTAGTCAATATAACAATGTATCTTACTCGAGGATGTGTTTCTCCTTAAGGATGTTTTCTGACTAATCTTGTTATCTTAAGACATATGTTGTGGGAGTGAGTCTGGTAAGACCTTTCTGTTGTTAGTTCTCATCTTGTTAATTTAAGATGTGTATTGTGGAGTGGGCCTGGTAAAAGTACATAAGGCCTTAATCAGGCTAGTGAGTGGGGGCACTGCCTCTATCCCCCTTCTGATGTCTATGTCAGAAGCTTTCTCTGTCCCTTTTTATACTTTAATAAAACCCTGCTACATGAAAGCTCTTGAGTAATCAAGCCTGGTCCCTGGTAGCAAAGCTAACTTCAGAGATCAGGAATCCAACATCATTCACTGTAAGCTATCAGTACAATACAATTAGCAATACTGTAAAAATTCAAAATGTAAATTCCAAATAGATCCTGAAAATTATGTCTTAATACTGGGGTTTCAGAACATGAATAAAGTTCTGAGGGCTGTGGGGGTAGAGAGGAAATACTTTAGACTTTGCAGTATGAAATTTGGATTTAATGTTCTCATAAGTATTTTATTTCTACAACAGCATCATTTTAGAAGAACAAATTAAATTTTCCAGGTTGCCAAACAGAAGGATTTATAAGCAGTTGGTTGAAAAGAAGGGACAAATTTAAACGAGCAAAATGCGTAAGCCTGATACTAATTAGTGATATAAAGAGTTGTTTTGAGTGTGCTTCCAGCTTCTCACTGCTCAAGTGGAGAGGATTTCCCTTTTTCTTGATATTATATGCTAGAGCTCGGAAAGTGGATAGCTCAAGAGAGGTCACAGAAAAGCTTTAATAGTCTAGAAACTATTGGGTCAGTTTCATTGTGTCACTGAAACCTTACCTGAAGTATAATTTTTCCAGCCTGCTTATATAAAAGATGACTTTCCCATACCCCCACACACACACACACACACACACCACGGCTTTGCTTAACAAGGTGCTAGTAACCTGCATATTCAAGAGTGGGTGCTACCATCCTTAGTCCACAGCTGAATATGGCAGACGCCTCTCCTTCCTTAAGATTCCAGTGTCTGGTGAGTACTGTGGGGTAGAAGGGAGGGAGAAGAGAGAGATCATGCATCCTGTTGTGTGAAGGTTGGTAAGCCACTTGCTCCTACACAGCCCATTCCCTGAATGCATAGCTAGTCTAGGTTAGCAGATCTGCCATCTGTGCAAAGGCAAGCATGTCCAGAAGGAAAAGAACTGTAATCAAACTCATTCAGCAAATAATCAGACTTTGAAAGTAAAATCAGACTTTACAAAGAAGACTAAAGCCCTTGTATGCACCCCACTCCAAACTCTCCCCACAAGCCAACATGTACTGCTCACCCCACTCTTCATCTGAGCTCATCCCTTAGAGATGACCTTAACTCTGAGTCTGATGTTTGTTTTCAGAGCTTGTTCTAGGTGTGTATGTATATGTGTCTACCTGTCTATCTGTCTGATCTATACATACAGTATTTATTTGTGTGGTTTTACACATGTAAACTGCTTCCCTGATGGCTCAGTAGTAAAGAATCCGCCTGCAATTCAGGGGACGCAGGAGACTTGGGTTCAATCCCCGGGTCAGGAAGATTCCCTGGAGGAGGAAATGGCACACCACTCCAGTAGTCTTGCCTGGAAAATCCCATGGATAGAGGAGCCCGGCAGGATACAGTTCAAAGGGTCACAAAAAGTCAAAGGTGACTAAGTGTCCACGCCAGCACACATGTACACGAATTCTGCACCTTTCATTCTGCATGTTTTTAAATATTCACAAAATACACCTCTCCATACTATCAGGAGCTAAACTATTCTTTTTAACTACTGTGAAGTATTCTGCAGTAAGAATATGCTATGTCTTATTTAGTTGTTTCCTCACTTACGTAGGTTCTTTCTAATATCTCACTGTTACAAGGCAAGCTGCTAGATATCCTTGACTATGCTTCTTTGCACCCATATGCAAATATTTTGATTTTAATAGATGTGCTAAATTGTTCTCCAACTTGTGCCAAAATACACCTCCATTGGTAGTCTATGAGGGTGTAACTGTCCAACTTCCTAAATAACTTGTGCTATTATCAAAATTAAAATATTTGCAATTTGATCAGTAAAAATGGCATCTCGGTGCCATATATTTGTATTTCCTCTCCTGGGGAGATTGAGCATCTTTTCCTTAGGTTATTGGCAATTTTTTTCCTGAAATAGTTTTTTCACACAAATCTCCCATTTTTTTAATTCACTTTAAATTTTTTTCTTATTACAGTCAATCATTTGTTTGAATTTAACCATGTTATCTTGCTTTGTGTTTGCTATTTCCTGTGGTCTCCTTTTGATTCTTTTTCCTCCCCATTCCTGATTTCTGTTGGGTTGATTAAATTTTCTTTGTTCCATTTATTTTCCTCTGCTGGTGTGAAATTTATATACTCCATTGCTATTTTTTTACTCAATTTTTTATATCCACACAGAAAGTTATACTTGCCTAACAAAATCTAAAGTTAATCAGTAGGCATATACTCTTCCCAAACAGGACATTTTCACTTTCTTCTGCTGTTTCCCTTCTCCCCAAGTCCTCCACTGAGATCATCCAGAATTCCAATTCTAGATTGTTGTTTTAAACATTTTTGGTAATCAATACTAACTTAGTCTTAAACTATAGGAATAGCTGGTGCAGTGGTTGAGATTGCTTTTTTCATACTGCTTTTTCTTCCGGATTCCTTCAGTCTTTCTCCTGTGTAGATCTACACCTTAGGTACTTGTTTCAGTGAGAATCTGCTGGTGCTGAACTTTCTTAGAGGCTGAAGGCTTAAAATATGCTTTTTCACCTGTGCTTTTAAGTGACACTATCTCTGAGTGTAGACTTCTACAATGACAGTGACTTTTCAATAGCTCGTTGAAAGTATTGCCTCATGGTCTTCTTGTATATAGCGTTGCTAATGAAATTGACAATGAAAATCTGATCCTGTTTCTTTAGACCATCTTTCTGCTATGGTAACTTTCAGCATTTTTTTCCCTTTATTTTGATGTGCTGAGATTTCATAGCTTTCTTCGCTTCTGGGGAACACTTAGCCATTGATTACGTATTTTCTCCTCCTTTCTCTCTATTCTCTCCCTCTGGAATTCCTAAATAAAAGCTAAAATGTCCTTATCTGTTCTTTATGTCTCTTAACCTTTTCATTTTCCTTTCTTCTTTGTACTAATCTGTAAGACCCTCTCAACTTAATCCCCAGCTGGCTAATTTACACTTTAGTTTGTCTGTTCTGTTATTCAGAATATAATTTGACTTTTTTCTTTTCAACAATAACCCTGTTTACGAGACAGCAAAAGAGACACTGATGTATAGAACAGTCTTTTGGACTCTGGGAGAGGGAGAGGGTGGGATGACTTGGGAGAATAGCATTGAAATATGTATAATATCATATGTGAAACGAGTCGCCAGTCCAGGTACGATGCCTGATAACGGATGCCTGGGGCTGGTGCACTGGGACGACCCAGAGGGATGGTATGGGGAGGGAGGAGGGAGG
This sequence comes from Tragelaphus eurycerus, assembly GCA_935064755.1. NCBI lineage: Eukaryota > Metazoa > Chordata > Mammalia > Artiodactyla > Bovidae > Tragelaphus > Tragelaphus eurycerus. The sequence goes on from CAKXYN010000029.1 coordinate 1,841,913, forward strand.
AGGGTTCAGGATGGGGAACACATGTATACCTGTGGCGGATTCATTTTGATGAATGGCAAAAGCAATACAATATTGTAAAGTTAAGCAAAATAAAATTTAAAAAAATAAATAAATAAAAAATAAAATAAGTTCATGGAAATTATAAAAAAATAATAATTTGGGCTTAAATTATCAACATTTCTAATTGGTTATTTTTCATAATTCTTTGGTTTTATTTTGCTTTTTAAAAAAATTTATTAATTTATTATAACAATAATAAATTCATTGCATATCAGCATAAATTACATATTTTCATGAAAAATTATATGTTTGCAAAAGCAATTTAGAAGAATGCATTGGCTTACATTTTTGCAGACCTCTTCAACACCTGGCTTAATAAAACAGTATCTCTTTAGTGGGGTAAATAGGAGAAATAAAAAATGCCTACAGAAATAATAGTTGACAAATAATATAACTTTCTTAAATGCACTGAATAATAGTCTATGGCTCATAAAGAACCATAAATTGAACTTAACAGTGGAAACTTACTCCAAATTATCGAACACAAGGTTCCACAAGTCTATTTTTCTTTACGTTGCTAAGATACTGAATGAATTTGTTTTCATAATCTACTGATCATGTATAAGATCTTCCATTTGCTTAGGGCTTCCTCTGACACTGGCACTTCTTGACTGTACACTAATTTTCTGGTTTAGAGTTCTCCCACCTGATTCAGAATTCAGCAGAATCTCTTTGTGGGTGTAAACTTGGGTTGCCTGAGGCCTTGTCCTCTCTCCTGGCTTCCTGTGAATCTCTTTCTTGGGGGACCTCGCTGTTTGTTTCTGTACTCTCAAGCACTCCCTCCTCATGATTTCAAGCTCAGGCGTGACCCCAGAGATTTAATTCTTATATCTGTTTTATCATGTATAAGAATAGGGCCTGGAGATGAGTAATTTTCAGACTGTCTTTATTGCATAATCTTAAATCCCTAAAATATTAATACATTTAAAAAAAAATCTTAGCCAAAGTTTTGCTTTTTACTCAGGGGAGTAAAGAGTATCAGACATCGGCTCAAAGTAGGTATGTGGCTTTGTGAGTGTGTGTGTGTGTGTGTTCACATGCCCATGCTGTGACATTTTAACTTGAAATGATGTTTTACTGTCAGTACACTAAATAATGGTGAAGGCAATGGCACCCCACTCCAGTACTCTTGCCTGGAAAATCCCATGGACAGAGGAGCCGAGTGGGCTGCAGTCCATGGGGTCGCTAAGAGTCAGACACGACTGAGCGACTTCACTTTCACTTTTCACTTTCATGCATTGGAGAAGGAAATGGCAACCCACTCCAGTGTTCTTGCCTGGAGAATCCCAGGGATAGGGGAGCCTGGTGGGCTGCCGTCTATGGGGTCACACAGAGTCGGACACAACTAAAGCGACTTAGCAACACTAAATAATTCAATTTAGTTTATGTAAGTCAATCTGGAATCTCCTGTTTTTAAAAAAGGAGGGTTAATATCTATAAGGAATACTTTAAAAGAGTAACTGATAAATAATTCCAAATCTCATGATAATATAATCTGCTTGTTTTTGTTGTGAATACTGTTGCTCAATACAATAAAATAAAATTCGTAGAGCCCGTTCAGGTAGCTCTGTCCTTGCCTCTCCTTACAATCTGCAGCAATGGTGAGGACTCTCCTTTGAGGTTTGGACTTAATGCTTCACCTACCGGGCAAATGCAGTGAAAGATAGCCTCTGGGCCTTGCCTGTAAATCTTGAGTCCTCTGGCAAAAAGCCACAGGGTGGTAACATGATGCTTTGAAACAAGATGTACTTCCTTATAAACTGGGACTCACTGACTGCAGTTTCTCTTCAAATAAATTTTTCTTTATTGAATATAGGAAAAGATTTTAGGGATTTTTCCCTGTTGAATATAAGAAATAAAGGTCATCTTATGAATGTCTGTGCGTCTAAGCTTTGGAGAAGAGTGTTTTTTGAAAGAATTTTTGAGATATAATCAACTTATATTTAGTTTTGGGTGTACGGCATAATGATTTGATGTTTGTATATTTTGCAAAATGATCACCACAGTGGGTCTACTTAATCGGCATCACCATACCTAGTTACAGACTTTTTTCCTTGTGATGAGTACTTTTATGATAAGATTTACTCTTGGAAACTTTCAAATATAAAATAAGTATTATTAATTATAGTCACCATGCTGCAAATTACATTCCCATGACTTATTTATTTTGTAACTGGAAGTTTGTACCTTTTGACTTCCTTCAACCACTTCTCACCCCCTCCACCCTCCACCTCTGGGAACCACCAATGTGTTCTTTATAGGTGCGAGTTCATTTTGAGGAGGAAGCTTGTCTGCTTGTTTGGATTTGCTTTTGTTTTTCTATTCCACACTTAAGAGACATTATATTTTATTTGTCTTCCTGGAGAGGAATCTTTATGACCTATTTGGACCCTATGGAGATTAAAAACATCTGTTTAAATAACTTTTATTGTTATCTCTTGCTTCCTTGATCTATGAATACTATGCCATCTTCATCTTCTTTTTCTCATCTTCTCTTTTGCCATCTGGGCCCAAGTTCCCATCTTCCTGGTCTTTGTTTCTTCTTTTTTGACCATATGTGAACCAGAAAAAAAATATAAAAATGATTTGTTGTTTTAGCTAATATAAACATATTATCCGTGTTTTCACTGCCAAGCCAGTAAATAAGATTTTTTTTTATCATTTCTTTACTGTAAAAACAAAAAAACACTCTGTCAAAACTAACAGAATTATTTGGATTATAATATACCTATAGAAAAACACACCTATTGTAGCTATAGTGTTCAACTAATTTTCACAGATGGAAGAAAGCCATAGAACTGGTACTTAGATCAAGAAACAGACCATTGCAAACACCCCAGGAGCCCCTCTTCTATCCCCATCCAGCTCCACTCAGACCTCTACTATCATCGATTAATTCCAGCTATCATTGTGCTTCATATGTACAGAAAGAAATATCCTAGCTTCTGTTCCCTTAGAAGCTGACCTTGAGAGAAGGACTTTGGTGCAGGTAGTTTATTGCAAAGTATCGCACAGAGTGGAACGACTGAAGCTTAGCAGCAGCAGCAGAGTGAACTCTAGGCAGGAGGGAGGAAACAGAGGAGGCAGCTGCCAACAAAGGGAAGGTTAAAAATCTAGCTATCACGGTGAGTGGCTGGAGCCTACTCCTGCAGGGAGTCTTTAGAAGACCCTTCAGACACACGCCTCAGAGTTCTCTCCAGGGGGAGGAGGGGGTTGTTATATTCATATAGCCAATTGTTATTTGTCCCTGCGATGCCTTTTCCTGCCCCAGCATCCCACCCAGCACCTCACATTGCATTCAGTTGTTATGTCTCTTAGGCTCCCTCAGTCTGGATTGGTGCCTCAGTCTGGTTTTCTTTGGTTTCTTTTCGTGGCCTTGGCTTTTGTGGAGAGTGCTGGCCAGCCCTTTGTGGAGCGCCCCCGGTCTGTGGAGTGTAGGCTTGCCTGCATCACTCCTCATTTTAGGGTGAAGAAACAAAGACACAGAAAAGGGAAATAATTGTTTCAAGGTCACACAGCTCACGAATAATAGAGTCTGTACTTGAATCCAGACCATATGGCTCCAGGTGGCTGGTTCTTAACAACTAAGCAAGGATGAATTCTTGGACTATCTAACTGAACTATTGCATGTTACAAAGTGGTAATGCTGTTCTTATCTTGAAAAAAATTTTTATCATTTTTACACCTATTAGGAATTAATAATTGGAAAAGACTCTGATGCTGAGAGGGATTGGGGGCAGGAGGAGAAGGGGACGACAGAGGATGAGGTGGTTGGATGGCATCACTGACTCGATGGATATGAGTTTGAGTGACCTCCAGGAGTTGGTGATGGACAGGGAGGCCTGGCATGCTGCAGTCCATGGGGGCAAAGAGTCAGACACGACTGAGTGACTGAACTGAACTGAGGAATTAATAAATATTGATAAATCAATAAGTATTTAAGAATCCAAGCAGTTCACAATTGTGTATTAAGTACTCAGAGTACAGAGTAATCATGAGCCTAGCCCTGGACTGCAGTAACCAGCCGTCTGATAAATGAATGAGTGATCTGAATTCACAGTACAGTGTGATTCATTATGCCACAAGGTTTGTTTTAGAATTAATACTTAATATATCCCAATAATTCACTGTTCTACTAAAAATACAATGTAGTATGTGTGAAAGCAAAAACTACATGCAAAAGCTTCACTTATGGAGAGAATAAATTTTGGGGGGTCTGTTTTCTTATCTGAATAAAAGGACATTAATCCCTATTTCACAGAGTTATAAGCATTTAACCAGATAGTACATGAAGAGCACTTAGAAATGCTTGGCGTATAGAAAACATTCAAGAGGAATGTGTGTCCTTACATAATAAAAGTCATATAGGAAAAAAACCCACAACTAAAATCACACTCAATGAAAGACTGAAAGCTTTCCCCCAAAATCAGGAACAAGACTAGCACGTCCACTCTTGCCACATCTGTTCATCATAGTAACAGAAGTTCCAGACAGAGTAATTAGACAATAAAAGAAATAAAAGGCGTGTGAAATGGAAAGGAAAGTGTAAAACTATCCCTGCAGACAACATGATATTATATATGGGTGATAAGGCTCAGGATATGCTACTCTAAAATATGGCACCATGGGAAATGGAAGCTATAGAATTTTGAGAAAACAGCAGAAGCAAGGTCATGCTGATCTTTCCCCACTTCTCCCCTGAAACATAATAAAACTCTCATACGTGCCCTTTCTATACCCAGCAAAAGGGAACATCTTAATCTCTGATGACCAAAGGATGCCAAGAGGAGTGCTAACGGAAAGGCCTGGCTAAGTTTCCTCCAGTGTACTACAATTACCTGCTGTTACGTGAACCATCATTTCCCTCCATGACTACCAACTCTTCATTAAACCTAGTATCAGTCAGTCAATTCAGTCTGTCATTCGTGTCCGACTCTTTGTGACCCCATGGACTGCAGCACGCCAGGCCTCCCTGTCCTTCACCAACTCCCGGAGTTTACTCAAACTCATGTCCATTGAGTCGGTGATGCCATCCATCCATCTCATCCTCTGTCGTCCCCTTCTCTTTCTGCCTTCAATCTTTCTCAGCACCAGGGTCTTTTCAAATGAATCAGTTCTTCACATCAGGTGGCCAAAGTATTGGAGTTTATTTATCAGTCCTTCCAATGAATGTCTAAGTATTCAGTCTACCTTGCGACCCCCAGCAGACCGCAAACCGCCTCTTCCAATGAATATTCAGGACTAATATCCTTTAGGATGGACTGGTTGGATCTCCTTGCAGTCCAAGGGACTCTCAAGAGTCTTCTCCAACACCACAGTTCAAAAGCATCAATTCTTCTGTGCTCAGATTTCTTTATAGTCCAACTCTCACATCCATACATGACTACTGGAAAAACCACAGCCTTGACTAGACAGACCTTTGTTGGCAAAGTAATGTCTGTTTTTTAATATGCTGTCTAGGTTGGTCATAACTTTTCTTCCAAGGAGAGAACATCTTTAATTTCATGGCTGCAATCACCATCTGCAGTGATTTTGAAGCCCAGAAAATAAAGTCTGTCACTGTTTCCACTGCTTCCTAGTATAAATATACTCAATTCTGTTTCTTTGGTTGTTTGTTTCCTTATAAAGTCTCTTGTATCTCATAAAACTTATACTAAATGAATTTGTGTATACCTTTCTCTGGTTAATCTGTTTTTGTTAGTTTATTTCAAACCCAGTGAGGAACTTTAAGAGAATTAAGGGAAAATGTTTTCCTTCTCTAAAGTGGAAATCCCTAAGTATTGTACAAAATAACTGTTAGAGATGATAAACAAATTCAGCAAAGTGTCAGGATAGAAGATGAACTCACATAAATTGCATTTTTATATACTAACAGTGAGCAATACCAAAGAAATTAATAAAACAATTCCATTTATAATAATATCAAATAGAATAAAATACCAAAGGAATTATAAATTCCATTTAAATAATATCAAATAGAATAAAATACTTCAAAATAAATTTAAAGTCTTGTAAGCAAAAAAATGGCAAAAGACTTCTACACTAAAAACTACACAAAATTGTTGAAAGAAATTACAGAAGACACAAATAAATGGAAACATATCCTATGTTATGGATTGAAGGACTAATATTATCTTAATATGGTTAAGATAACAATGCTGCCCAAAGCAATCTACAGACTCAATGCAACGTCTGTGAAAACCGCAAAGACTTTTTTGCAATTTGCAATTTAGAAATAGAAAAACCCATCCTAAGATTCCTATGGACTCTCAAGGGACCCCACAAAGGCAAAGCAATCTTGAAAAAGAAGAACGAAGTTGAAGGATTCACACCTGTTGATTTCATAGCTTACCACAAATCTACGAGGTAATCAAGGTAGTATGATGTTAGCACAAGGACAAACATATAGACCAATAGAGCAGAGAGCCTGGAGATGCATCCTCATACATGTGGTCAGATGATTTTTAACAAGACTGTTAACGCAATTCAATGAGGAAAGAGCAGTCTTTTGGCATTGGGAAAACTACCATTTGGTATTAGGAAAACTGAACATCCATATGCAAAGAATGATGTGGCACTTTATACTATATACAAAAATCAACCCATCTGGCTGTACGATGATTAAGACTCTGTGCCTCCACTGCAGGGGGCAAGGGTCTGATCCCTGGTCAGGGAGCTAAGATCCTGCATGCCTCACGGAACAGCCAAAAAAAAACCTAATTCAAAACAGACCAGAGACTTTAAATTATGATCTTGGCTCCTTCCCTGCCTTAGCTGTATTCCTTTAGAAAAGGCTTCTGTTGGGGTCCATCTCCCGTGGATACAGCTTCTGGTAATGGTTCCCACCCCTAGGGGTTAGAAAGCCGCCCTGTTACTGGCAGCCTCTGGGAGCACCACCTCCTGTACCCTCCTATATGTGCACTCCTTTTCCCAGCAGAAGTCTGCTGATCCATCAGGGCGGGAAATAAGGAATGAGGAAGAGGACATGCTGACGCAAGGAAAGTAAACAGCCTCTCATATGCCAGATACTGTTAGTTTTGCATTTTATTTTATGTTATCCTCACAGCAATAACCTCAGATATGCAGATGACACGACTCTTATGGCAGAAAGTGAAGAGGGGCTAAAAAGCCTCTTGATGAAAGTGAAAGTGGAGAGTGAAAAGGTTGGCTTAAAGCTCAACATTCAGAAAACGAAGATCATGGCATCTGGTCCCATCACTGCATGGGAAATAGATGGGGAAACAGTGGAAACAGTGTCAGACTTTGTTTTTCTGGGCTCCAAAATCACTGCAGATGGTGACTGCAGCCATGAAATTAAAAGACGCTTACTCCTTGGAAGGAAAGTTATGACCAACCTAGATAGCATATTCAAAAGCAGAGACATTACTTTACCAACAAAGGTTCGCCTAGTCAAGGCTATGGTCTTTCCTGTGGTCATGTATGGATGTGAGAGCTGGACTGTGAGGAAGGCTGAGCGCCGAAGAATTGATGCTTTTGAACTGTGGTGTTGGAGAAGACTCTTGAGAGTCCCTTGGACTGCAAGAAGATCCAACCAGTCCATTCTGAAGGAGATCAATCCTGGAATTTCTTTAGAAGGAATGATACTGAAGCTGAAACTCCAGTATTTTGGCCACCTTATGCGAAGAGTTGACTCATTGGAGAAGACTCTGATGCTGGGAGGGATTGAGGGCAGGAGGAGAAGGGGACAACAGAGGATGAGATGGCTGGATGGCATCACTGACTCAATGGATGCGAGTCTGAGTGACCTCCGGGAGCTGGTGATGGACAGGGAGGCCTGGCGTGCTGCGGTTCATGGGGTCGCAAAGAGTCGGACACGACTGAGCGACTGATCTGATCTGATCTGATCTGATCCTCACAGCAAACTTGTAGTAAAGATTCCATCATCTCTATTTTCTCAGAGATTAAACAATTTCTCTGGATCCCCCAGATAGTGAACAGAGTTAGGGGGATTTAAACGCAGGTCTTCCTAAAACTAAAACCCATATTCTTTCCCCTATAAGAACTGTAGGTATTATGAAAGATTCACTTCTGTGCTGCAAAAACTGTTATACAAATAAAATCAATTAGTACCTGCCATGTAAAGCCTTCCCAGGTGGCGTGAGTGGTAAAGAGTCCCCCCTGCTAAGGCAGGAGATGCGAGAGGAGGGTTTGATCCCTGGGTTGGACACATCCCTGGAGGAGGGCATGGTAGCCCACTGCAGTATTCTTGCCTGGAAAATTCCACGGGCAGAGGTGCCTGGCAGGCTGTAGTCCATGAGGCTGTAGAGTTGGATATGACGGACCACCACAAAGTTCCACATGAGAAATTTATTGTATAAATTTTTTAAGGGATTTCAAGGAGTTTTTAAAAAAACACCTTTTATTTACTTTTGTACTTTTGGGGGTTGTACTGGGTCTTTGCTGGTGCGCTGCCTTTTCCCTAGTTGTGGCAAGGAGGGGCCACTCTCTCGTGGTGTGCAGGCTTCTTGCGGCAGTGGCCTCTCCTGTGCAGCCCAAGCTCCAGGGCACGCAAGCTTCAGCAGCCGGGGCACCCAAGCTTAGCTGCCCCACAGCACGTGTGATCTTCCCAGACCAGAGACTGAAGCCTTGTCTCCTGTACTCACAGACGGATTCTTTGCCACTGAGCCACCAGGGAAGCCCCTATTTTATACAATTAAAACCTTCAAAAAAGTTTTTGTTATTTAAAAATTTTAGAAATCCAGGATGAAAACTGTTAAGAATCTGGAATGCTTCTCTCTTTCTGAGAAGACTTAAGTAACTTCTTTTTTTTGCCTCCCTGGAAACCAGGAACCTCCTTCGGCCCAAGTTCTAATTGCTGCTACAATGGCCCTTTTACTCCCATGAACTCTTCTGCCTTATTTCCTTATCTTGATTTGCTAATTCCATTCAATCAGCTTAATTGTATGACTCTCATTTAAGCTTTGTTTAGAATCCCTTTTGGGATAATTATGAAACTGATCATGTATTTCACTTAGCTTTGCCCGGTTTTTAGTTGAAGACCCTGGCCCAACATCCTAAGGATGACACTGAGAGGGTCAGAGTTGGGTATAGGTCTCTGTGGGGTCTTAACCAGTAGCAGGGTAACTTGCCCTGTAGCAGGAAACCAGTAGAGCTGTTTCTCCTTACAAAGCAACTCTTTCCATTGTTGATCTGAACTTTGACCACAGTGAGCTGATGATTATTTAAGGAAGAACCAATATGTACATGCCATGATTTAGAGCTAAAATATAAACATCCAGTACATCTAAAGAAGTTCCTTCTTCTTTCATCAAATCCTGTTTGCCCAGTGTATTTCATGGGTAATTCGATAAGAAGTAACTTTCTCAGATAAGAAATCCCAAGAAACCCCAAAGCTAATACTGCGACTGAAAAATTGGGAACATGCCAGCCCCTACATGTCACCATCCAGATAGGTTATAAGATAATGTAATTTTGTTCACAAGAAACGCAGGTACAAATTCTTCTCTCGAATGAGTCAGTTTCTTTCAACAATGCCAGTCCGTTCCTTGAACTCAAAGCTCTGTGGCAAATTCTGGCCTCCAGATTTCTCAGAATCTGACATCTGAAAACACATTTTTCTTTCATATGGTGTGTGTGTGTGTGTGTGTGTGTGTGTTGTCTGTAGCTGAGAGTTAGCTGACCCTAACAGCCAAAAGTAGAAGCTATGAGCCTGCACAGGAAGAATCCCCCAGGGCTACAGATGAACTCCAGCGTGGGCTAAAGGGATGTGGAACAAACACGATAGCATCTGCTGCAACAACATTTAAGAGAAAGTCACTGACCACAGACTCCCCACCCCCATAAAGGAAGAACTTGCTGCCCAGCTTCAGGGAGTGTGGTCGAGGGCCTCCAGCTGTCAGCTGCTTCAAGGTCCCTGGTCTTTCAGAGTGACCTTGGATCACCTCGGGCTGCTGCCTTCCTGGGGCAGCCTCATCCAGCAGTGAGGTGAAGTGGAGTCCAAAGCCCTGACCATTCTGGTTTGAAGTGGACGCTGATGGCGCAGTTGCTCTGCGGCACCCCCAGGAAGGGGAGGCTTCGCAGTCTCTGCCCGTCTGCTTTCGTCTCCTTCCCTTCACAGGTGCTGAACTCTACTAAATATCACACACCTCAAACCCCATCTATGCGGCTGCTCTTGGAGAACTGAACTCCCGGCAAAGCCCACCAGATACCTCTCCCTGTCTTTATTCAGAGTACAAGGAAGGGCAGCTTTTCCCCAGGAGGACCTGCCTGCCCACAGTCACTTGTCTCCTCCAAGATCAGGCAGTTGGCAAAATCACAGTCTAAGTTAGCCGGTACCCTGGTCACTGTTTATTCCGATAACAGACTCAGTCATTGACTGCTCCTCACTAGTCATGGGCCAGTCCCTCAGTGCATTAACCACACAACCATTAAGAGTTGTTCTGCCTAGAAATACCCCAGAAATACTCTCTCCTGGAAACCTGGTGCTCGATGGGTAGGTATCCCAGGAACCTCTTTGACAAATAGACTATTCTCCAGTTATTGATGGAAACCTAGCTCCAGTTCAAGAATGTTTCCGGTATTCATTGCTGACAGAGATCCTGTGAGGTACCAGCATGGAATATAAGCACAGTCAAGCTTTTCTGGTCTGACTCTGAACTAATTGCACAAAATAAAACCAAGATCTAAAGGGTTCACCAGATGTCTCTTACGCTCTAAAACCACACATTCAAACTAATTGCGACATGATTCTGATTAGATAAACAACAGTGCTGGTCATACATTTTTGTTTCTGGATGGAAGAGCTCAGTGGTTAAGTCTGCCATCTCACTAGCTATATCTCCATGAACCACAGAATTTGTTTCTTCACCTGTAACATAAGGATCATAAATATTTGGCTTATAGATCTGTTGTGAGGTTGACACAATGTATTGGAATGATTCCAGTACACTGTGGGCACTTTGTTCAGGCTAGTTATCTGATCCTGACAGTTACCTACTAGGACACCTTCTTAGCGGTCATCATCTTTGAAGGTCTTCAGTAACTAAGAGAATATCAGAGTATTAGGCTCACAAAGGCTTGGAAAGTATCACTGGCCTCGTAAAGACCACAACTTCACGGTGAAGCAGAAGCAGGTCATAGGAATAAATACTCGTGATATTAGAATGTCTCCATATCTTAACGTCTTTCTCGCTCTGACTTAGGAGGCTTTCAGCATCCTGACTGCCCACATCCCAGATAAGTAGTTGGGACTCTTATTAAGAGAGACAGAAAAAAGTAGCTTGATGTTTTCGTCTTGTCTCTTCTCTGCATCTCTCAGATGCTTGTCATTCCATGGTTTTCAGAACTTGCCAGTTAGTTTTTCTAAAAGTTTCGAGAGGTTCCAGGTGTTTAATACTTCGAGTTTTTTTAAATCCCATTTAGATCTATTCTTATTCTTTTTCAGAATTATTTGAACTACTGTTGCTTGTTTCTTTTCCTAAATGAACATTACAATCATCTAGTACCAAAAATGTCCTGGGCATATTTTCAAAATAGATTTAAAGTCAACAGGAAGAATTGACATCTTCTCTGTTTCTAGTCAAGAACACAGCATGCATTTCCATTTAATCATGTTGTCTTATTATTCCTTGGTAGAATTAATTCTTAATAAAAAACTTTATTGAGATATAGTTCAAAAACGACAAAATTCACCATTTTAAACTGTACAATTTACTGGGTTTTAGTATATGCACAGAGTTGTCCAACTATTACCAAAGTCAATTTCAGAACTATGTGGAATTTTAGAATATTCCAAGACAAACCCCATACTCCTTAGCTACCATTCCAGTGTCCTGTGATCTCCTACCCCCTAGAAACCATTAATCTGCTTTCTGTCCCTGTGATTTTGCTTGCTTTAGATATCTCATGTAAATGGAATTATATAATGCATGGCCTTTTGCAACTGGCTCCTCCTAACGAGCAGCGTTCTGAGAGGCAGCCTTGCTGCATGAGTGCGCGCTGTCCCTCGTTCCTGCCTGATTATATTTCACTGGGTGGACGTGCTGCGTCTTTTTTCCCCGTTCAACAGCTGATGCGCATGGTTTCTGCTTTTGGACTATCGGGACTAACACTGCTATGAGCATGTGTGTAGAAGCCTTTGCTTGAGTATCTATTTTCGATTGCTGTGGGGGTATACCTAGGAGCAGCATTTTTGCCTCATATAATGGCTCTATACTGAAGGCTTGGAGGAACTGTTTTCCAAAGAAGCGACACCATTTTACTTTCCCACAGGCTACGTGTGAGGGCCCCAGTCTTCCCACATTCTTAACAACGTGTGTTACCTTCCATCTTTTTGATTTACCCATCCTACTAGATAAGATATGACACCTCATTGTGGTTTAGATTAGTCCCTAATGACTAATGATGGTGAACACCTTTTCATGTGCTTATTGATGATGGAGACAACATCTTTAAAAACTTGTTGTTTTGACATAGTTTCACACTTACAGAAAAGTTACAGAAGAGTTTTCTAAAAAGTCCCGACTACCCTTCACGTGTACTCACCCTCACTGTAAGCACCCCATGTGTGTTATCATTCCTTCTCTCTGTCTCTGCCTCTTTCTACACACACACACAGTTGTTTAGTAATCTGAGAGTAATTTGCATATCGTGCCCCTTTATCCATGAATGCTTGTGTGAATTTCCTGAGAACAAGGGCAATTTTATTAAGTATAACTTCAGTACATTTATCAAAATCAGGAAATTAACATTGGCAAATTAATGTTATCTAATCCACAGTCCATATTTGAACTTTAGTACTTAACTCAATATTCCTGATTCAAGCCCAGGATCAAAGATTGCACTCTGCTTCTTTTTTCTTTAGTTGCCTTTAATCTGAAACAACTCCTTGGCCTTTCTTCATCTTTCACGGCCTTGATATTTGAAGGGTAGGGGCCAGTTATTTTGTAGAATAGATTTTTCTCATATTTCCTTGTGATTAAGTTACATTATGCATTTTTGGCAGGAATTCCACAAAAGAATGTCCTAGGGCATTGTGGCAAGAAGCTTACTTACCCTATCACTGGCAATTAACTTTTAATATTTGGTTAAAAAGGTATCACTTAGTATGCATTGAAAAATCACTAGTTTTCCTTTTGTCATCAATAAGCCATTTTGAGATGGTCTAGCACTCTGTCCTTCATTAGCTTTCGTTCCCTGGTCTCAGCACACTGTGTCTTTTTCGGACAGGGCTGCAGAGCTTGCAGGCAAGAAAAGCACAAAGTCCTAACCAGTGGAAGCTGGAATCCAGCATCCTGTGTCTTTTTTAAATTAAGTTTTGGGGTATAATTTATATACAACGAAAATTTTTCTATTTTGTATTTCTAATTGGGTTAGTTTTGACAGCTGTGCAGAGTCATGCAGCCATCACCATCATAAAAATGTACATTTCCCTTCCTCTACAATGACTGAAAGGAGAAGGCAATGGCACCCCACTCCAGTGTTCTTGCCTGGAGAATCCCAGGGATGGGGGAGCCTGGTGGGCTGCCGTCTATGGGGTCGCACAGAGTTGGACACAACTGAAGCGATTTAGCAGCAGCAGCAGCAGCACAAAGACTGAAAGGGAGCCCTTCTTAACTATGTGAGGCAACAGACACAAGCTAGACATGTTCTGCTCTAATCTTAAGAAACTCAGTCTCTCTGACGTAGGCCTGGTCTTCAAGATCACTGTCTTGGTAGGAACCCAAAGCAGAAGCCAGTGTTGAGGCCCAAAGCAGAACAACAAGCCCTTTGTCCCAGGTGGTACCCACCTCTTCCCTGACTCAGTGAGTGAAAGGACTCCAGGCAACAGGACTCACGGAACAGGAAAACCCATCTGGAAATGTTCCCAAAAGTATTTCTCGGCACACTCAGAGTTCTGCTTGTCCTCAGCACAAGGCTCATGCCGGCCCGGGGGCCTCTCGGGTTAGACGGGGCGCTCTGCCTGCCCGGTGGCCTCTCCAGGTGGACGGGGCGCTCTGAGACATGCGCCTCCCCTGCTCTGGAGCCAGCAGGCAGCATACTCGTGCTGGGCCTCGGTGCTGGCGCTGTGTGCCACCCTGTGGGGATGCTCCGAGACCTCCTCTGTTCTCCCTGGGCCCCTTGAGAAGTGACCACAGCTCTCCTTTCCCCACTCCAGGACCCCCAGGAGGGTCTCTGTTTTGGGGCCTCCGTTGGTTTTGCAAGTGGCTCAGTGGTGAAGACTCCACTTGCCGATTCCAGGAAATGCAGGAAATCTTCCTTGGGTTGAGAGGATCCCCTGGAGGAGGGCATGGCAACCCACTCCAGTATTCTTGCCTGGAGAATCCCATGGACAGAGGAGCCTGGTGGGCTGTAGTCCACAGGGTCGCAAAGAGTTGGATACAGCTGACAAGGCACACATGCACACCATTGCCTGAGTCATTTCCTCTGCTGCCCGCCCGAGGTAGTGTAACGAGCAGAACCCAGAGGTCCCATTCAAGGACCCGTATGGACCCATATATGCATATTCTTACCAGGGAGCCACGACTCACTGTGTTGTTCCCCTGTCCAGCTCTCTCTTTTCCCCAGGCCCTTGGGATCTTCATCAGTCTGTGTGGCTGTTAGGTATTTTCTATGCCTAGCATTCAGGCTTGGAGAAGGCAATGGCACCCCACTCCAGTACTCTTGCCTGGAAAATCCCATGGGCGGAGGAGCCTGGTGGGCTGCAGTCCATGGGGTCGTGAGGAGTCAGACACAACTGAGCAACTTCACTTTCCCTTTTCACTTTCATGCATTGGAGTAGGAAATGGCAACCCACTCCAGTGTTCTTGCCTAAAGGATCCCAGGGACGGGGGAGCCTGGTAGGCTGTCGTCTATGGGGTTGCACAGAGTCGGACACGACTGAAGCGACTTAGTAGCAGCAGCAGCAGTGTTCAGGCTAAGAATTGAATGTGTTGATGCCCCCAAAGCCTTTTTCTCCTAAAGCTGTTGTCTCTGCCATGGGTTATGAAAATCTGTTTTGAAACTAAAAGTTGAATGCTGAGTCACTTTTTTCGAAATTACCACAAGAAACATCCCCCTCTCAATGGAGGGATACCAGAAAGTAGAGTAGGGTGGGAAGAAAGGGCAAGTGATTGCCTAATATTTGTCAATACCATCCCATCATTGTACAGCTGATTTGGGAGAAATAAACACATGACTTCATGTTTACCTACCTTGAATATTATCATGATTTATCTACATTAGTCTCTCCTCTTGACCTCTGAGCAAACCAAATAAGGAAATATCTTTATTTACTTTTTATTTTTCTTTTCCAGTAGTGTAGCAAGTGGGAAGGGACATAAAGGCAAACAAAGATGACTAGGAAAGCAATAAAGGATTAGATCTTGGGATGGGATGTGAGGTCGGGCTTGGTAGAACAGAGTAGCCTGAGCCTGAGGGAAAGAACGGGAGCTTCCTAAGCAGTAAGGAGGATGGTGTGTGGGTGGATCAAACAGAGCAAGGTTAACTGGAGAGAAAGGAGGCCACGTCCTCAAAGTTCATCTCAACCTAGGTATGTTCACTGTACAATAAATACATTTATAAAAATGTAATAAACCTAACACCGCTTTCGCTTCTTCTGGGAAGTTACGAATGGCTTGTCAGGGTCCACCCCAGACCTCAGGAGTGGGGGCTCTACTCTAGTGACTCCAGTGCCTGCGGCATCTTCCGTTCTGTGTGGGATCTGGGTGCGATCTGGGTGGGATCTGGGCCGTTGCTTTAATCAGTATGAGGGAATCAAGCCACAGTAAGCTGTCACCTCCCACCTGTCAGAATGCCATTATATAGAGCATACAAATAACCACTTGCTGACCTGGATGTGGAGAAAAGGGATCCCTCCTATACTGGTGGTGGAAATGTACATTGGTGCTTTCACAGTGGCAAACAGAATAGAGGTTCCTCAAAAAGCTAAAAACAGAGTTATCATATGATATGGCAATTCCACTCCTAGGAATATATTTGAAAAAATGAAAACACTAATTTGAAAAAAAAAATACATGTACCCCAATGTTCGAGCAGCACCATTTACAATAGTCAACATATGGAAGCAACCCAAATGCCCTTCAGCAGATGAATGGATAAAGAAAATGTGGTGTATACATACATAATGAAGTAATGCTCAGCCAGAAAAAGAATGAAATTCTTCATTTGCAGTAACACGAATGGATCTAGAGAATACTATGCTTAGTGAAGTAAATCACACAAAGACAAATACTTCATGATATCATTTATGTGAATCTAAAAAATAATACAAAGAAATGTATATGCAAACAGAAACAGACTCAGTTCAGTTCAGTTCAGCCGCTCAGTCGTGTCTGACTCTTTGCGACTCCATGAACTACAGCACGCCAGGCCTCCCTGTTCATCACCAACTCCCGGAGGTCACTCAGACTCACATCCATCGAGTCAGTGATGCCATCCAGCCATCTCATCTTCTGTTGTCCCCTTCTCCTCCTGCCCCCAATCCCTCCCAGCATCAGAGTCTTTTCCAATGAGTCAACTCTTCGCATGAGGTGGCCAAAGTACTGGAGTTTCAGCTTCAGCATCATTCCCTCCAAAGAAATCCCAGGGCTGATCTCCTTCAGAATGGACTGGTTGGATCTTCTTGCAGTCCAAGGGACTCTCAAGAGTCTTCTCCAACAACACAGTTCAAAAGCATCAATTCTTCGGCGCTCAGCCTTCTTCATAGTCCAACTCTCACATCCATACATAACCACAGGAAGGACCATAGCCT
Organism: Tragelaphus eurycerus; assembly: GCA_935064755.1. Classification (NCBI taxonomy): domain Eukaryota; kingdom Metazoa; phylum Chordata; class Mammalia; order Artiodactyla; family Bovidae; genus Tragelaphus; species Tragelaphus eurycerus. Next base: position 1,858,705 of record CAKXYN010000029.1, read on the forward strand.
TGACTAGGCGAACCTTTGTTGGCAAAGTAATGTCTCTGCTTTTGAATATGCTATCTAGGTTGGTCATAACTTTCCTTCCAAGGAGGAAGCGTCTTTTAATTTCATGGCTGCAGTCACCACCTGCAGTGATTTTGGAGCCCAGAAAAATAAAGTCTGACACTGTTTCCACTGTTTCCCCATCTATTTCCCATAAACTGATGGGACCAGATGCCATGATCTTCGTTTTCTGAATGTTGAGCTTTAAGCCAACTTTTTCACTCTCCACTTTCACTTTCATCAAGAGGCTTTTTAGCCCCTCTTCACTTTCTGCCAGAAGGGTGGTGTCATCTACATATCTGAGGTTATTGATATTTCTCCCAGCAATCTTGATTCCAACTTGTGTTTCTTCCAGTCCAGCGTTTCTCATGATGTACTCTGCCTAGAAGTTAAATAAACATGGTGACAATATACAGCCTTGACGTACTCCTTTTCCTATTTGGAACCAGTCTGTTGTTCCATGTCCAGTTCTAACTGTTGCTTCCTGACCTGCATACAGATTTCTCAAGAGGCAGGTCAGGTGGTCTGGTATTCCCATTTCTTTCAAAATTTCCCACAGTTTATTGTGATCCACACAGTCAAAGGCTTTGGCATAGTCAATAAAGCAGAAATAGATGCTTTTCTGGAACTTTCTTGCTTTTTCCATTATCCAGCGGATGTTGGCAATTTGATCTCTGGTTCCTCCGCCTTTTCTAAAACCAGCTTGAACATCAGGAAGTTCATGGTTCACATATTGCTAAAGCCTGGCTTGAGGAATTTTGAGTATTACTTTACTAGCGTGTGAGATGAGTGCAATTGTGTGGTACTTTGAGCATTTTTTGGCATTGCCTTTCTTTGGGATTGGAATGAAAATTGACCTTTTTCCAGTCCTGTGGCCACTGCTGAGTTTTCCAAATTTGCTGGCATATTGAGTGTAGCACTTTCACAGCATCATCTTTCAGGATTTAAAATAGCTCCACTGGAATTCCATCACCTCCACTAGCTTTGTTCATAGTGATGCTTTCTAAGGCCCACTTGACTTCACATTCTAGGATGTCTGGCTCTAGGTCAGTGATCACACCATAGTGATTATCTGGGTCATGAAGATCTTTTTTGTACAGTTCTTCTGTGTACTCTTGCCACCTCTTCTTAATATCTTCTGCTTCTGTTAGGTCCATACCATTTCTGTCCTTTATCGAGACCATCTTTGCATGAAATGTTCCCTTGGTATCTCTAATTTTCTTAAAGAGATCTCTAGTCTTTCCCATTCTGTTGTTTTCCCATATTTCTTTGCCTTGATCCCTGAAGAAGGCTTTCTTATCTCTCCTTGCTATTCTTTGGAACTCTGCATTCAGATGCTTACATTTTTCCTTTTCTCCTTTGCTTTTCACTTCTCTTCTTTTCACAGCTATTTGTAAGGCCTCCCCAGACAGCCATTTTGCTTTTTTGTATTTCTTTTCCATGGGGATGGTCTTGATCCCTGTCTCCTGTACAATGTCACGAACCTCATTTCATAGTTCATCAGGCACTATATCTATCAGATCTAGGCCCTTAAATCTATTTCTTACTTTCAGTGTATAATCATAAGAGATTTGATTTAGGTCATACCTGAATGGTCTAGTGGTTTGAGAGGAGATCTAAATTTGGAAAAATTTAGAATTGGATTTGAGCCCCTAATAGCCTAGGTACATTTTTTTTTTTTCCTTTTTCTGGGGGTGCCATGTTGCTGGCCATACAGGATCTTAGTTTGCTGACCAGAGAATGCTCTCTGCATTGGGAGCATGGAGTCTTAACCACCAGGGAATCCTCGGTACCTTTCACGGTCACTCAGCATGGCCACCTGCACAATTAATATAAACGGACTACGGTATAAATTTAACTACTATTGCTATTTAAGCCAGCCAATCGCTTCACAAGCTTGAAAACTGTCTCCCAAGTTCCCTTGCTACTGTCAAAATTCTGCCTTAGGTTGCTTAAGACTTGTGAGCCTCCACTGAATCTCCATGTGTACTCTTCCTAAACAAAGATGCACATCCTTGATTTTATGTGTGTTCATTTGCTTTTATACCATCGTTAAAGGCACTGGGTATTAAAAATTTCCCAGCCATTGGCATACACAAGCTTGCAGTTAGTGGAACCTGCCAGATATATCCTTAAGAGAGGATCACGGTGGTGGGGTAGGGCATCAACATATGTTGGGGGGAGGCACAAACATTCAGTCTATAATACCTGTCTAGAATTAGTCCTGTTTGTTTTCTGATAGTGTATTTGACCAATATATCCAAAGAGTAAATATATGCAGTTTTAAGTTTGTATGGTTATGGCCTATGTCTTCATTTATAAATAATAGTAGGGGCTTCCCAGGTGGCTCAGTGCTAAATAATCTGCCTGCCAAGGCAGGAGATACTGGTTCCATCCTAACCCAGGAAGATCCCACACGCCTCGGAGCAGCAAAGACTGTGTGCCACCACCACTGAGCCCGTGCCCTAGAGCCCAGGAGCCGCAACTGCTGCAGCCTGCGCACGCCGGCACCCTTGCTCCACAGCAAGGAGGCTGCCAGAGTGAGGAGCCCACGCGCCACGGCTGGAGAGCGGACCGCGCGCCCCGCAACTAGAGAAAAAAAGTCCGTGCGGGACAAAGACCCAGCACAGCCATAGGTGAATAAATAAAACTATTTAAAAAAATAACTAATAGTAGTTTCAGAAAATGTCAGAAATCAAAGCTATACCTCAGGCCTTAAAACAGCTGGCTGATGCGTAGTGGTGCGGGCCCTTAGGGCAGGGCTTACTAACGCTCCCTGGGCCCGCATGGAGGCTGCCCCTCCTACGGTCTTCTCAAGCCGGGTGTCAGCAGCCACTTATCACACTGGCCCAGCTCCCTGCTACCTTTTACACACATGTCTCCATCAAAACTGAGATAAAGCAAGACAAACTGGAAGTGATAACACATTTCACGAGAAACAGAATGCAAATTTACTCAGAGAAGTGAAGGCTCTTCTTAACTTGGGTTTAACATCTAAACGCCACACCCACTTCACTCACGTTTCCTAACTTGCCACTGAAGCATTTGAGCTTGTCACCTCCAGAGTCCTCCTGAGGACGCCCCAGTCGCCAAAGAGGAACCCGAGACCTGGGGAGCGTGATCCATTTGCCCAAGGTCACGTTCTGAATTAGCTGGACGCTCCTTTTCAGTCAGTTAACCGTGGGTAGTTAACAAAGTCTGAGAGGCACTTATTCCCCTAGTGAACGCCTATAAGGAAGGGTGGATTTGAAAGATAAAGATAAAAGCATGTGGGTTGTTAACCTTGGCCAAAATTGTTAGGCTGATTAGCATCTATTGGAATTTCCTGATGCCAAAAGCCATGCGAGGCTCAGACCCATTCTCAAGGGAGCAGGAAGGGAAAGGAAGAGGGCAATGGACTTCCCTGGCCTGAAAACCCCGTCCAGGTAGCAGCTGCTGTCCCAGTGCTCTGGCTCCATGGTGCTTATTTCTTTTTGCTTGAATCCAGGGGCTGCAGGGCCCTTCAGGCTGGTGTGGGAGGAAGACCATAAAAGGAGGACAGTTATATCAATATATGAATCTTTAGAAATGATACAAGTGAACTTATTTACAAAACAGAAGGAAACTCACAGACATAGAAAACAAGCTTATGGTTACCAAAGAGGAACGAAGAGAGGAATAAGTTAGGAGTTTGGGACTAAAATATACATGCTGCTGTATATAAAATAGTAGACGACAGGGGCCCTACTGTGTAGCACAAGGACCTGCTCTTGTAATAACATACAATGGAAAAGAATCTGAAAAATAAATATATACACATACATATCTATATATGAATCGCTTTGCTATACACCAGAAATTAACAGAACATTGTAAATTAACTATATTTCAATGTAAAAATAAAAGGTTTATTAAAAAAAAGACCATAGGCTTTGAGTCAGCAGACCTGAGTTCAGATCTTGCCTCCTTCTCACCACCTGAAAACCCCAGATAGATTTCTCCATCCCTCTAAACCTCAATTGTCCCATTAGTAAAATGGTAGTGAGCACTCAGTGAGGTGACACATCAGCAATTACGAGGGGCCTGCTGTGTTGGCTCCTGCTCTATTCCTAGCCCTCAATTCTTAGGTGGTTCTGGGAGGTTCTGCTCATAGCAAGACTGTGAAGGCTGCTGACTTCTTCTCTGGTTCTGGGGGGTGCTTTACTGTGCAGGTGCTCCGTAGGAGAACGTCGAGGCTGGTGACGCTGGCCGGCATCAGATCACGTGTCCTGGCAAATCAGTGATTACGGCCTTGAAACCCCCGAGTGCCTCCATTCAGCTACGAACCTGACCCCTCCACCCCACCAGGCACAGAAATCGAAGATGTAACACCTGCTAGAGCAGGGTCCCCCAGACACATTGCCAGCTGTACTGGTGGGTCAGTGCTTGAGTCCTATTGGTTGTTCAGTGTTTTGAAAGAAGGAACAAGCTATCTGTCCACAGAGCCTCACTGTCACCGCCTTATCTGCAAAAGAAGGCAAGCATCAGCTTCACAGGTGCAGTCTTTGGACAGCCCTGGTCAAGGTCAGGGAGGCGGTGGTTCCCGGGTTCTTTTTTGCGCAGTCACTCTAAGCTGTAAACACATGATCCTTGACCAAATAGCCTTTAATCCACTTGACAGAAGAGACTTCTGCGCTTCCTGGGGGATGCCTGGGTCTCCGGTTTGTCCGGAACAGAGCTTGCTTTTGCTTCTCAGATTCTGGTAGTTAATCCCAGGTATGTTTGCTTTGGCTCCATTTCTTTGTCCCAGTGTTTCATTTGTTCTGTTGTTTTCACACTCCTCCAGATAAGGGCTCCAGCTGCCCTACAGGAAAAAAACCAACAACTAATTCACCAGAAATCTTCCTGGTCCACGGCTTGTCAGCTTCGAGCACGTGAACGTGAACGTGAAGTCGCTCAGTCGTGTCCGACTCTTTGCGACCCCATGGACTGTAGCCTACCAGGCTCCTCTGTCCATGGGATTTTCCAGGCAATAGTACTGGAGTGGATTGCCATTTCCTTCTCCAAGGGATCTTCCCAACCCAGGGATCGAACCCGGGTCTCCTGCATTGTAGACAGACGCTTTACCATCTGAGCCACCAGGGAAGTTATTCAAGGCGGACATAGCTCACAGCATTTACGTTGTCCCTGGATGATTCAGGAAACACACACCTGTGACATTTCTGCTGTTCTATTGGTATTTAAGGCTCCTCTGCTGCATCTTTTGGCAAATGGCAGTGAATTAATTCATCTTATTGCATTAAAATAGATGGAAATACTCATTTGGCATAAATTAATATATGGACTATCATCGGCCTCCATCTTTTTGATTTCTGGAGAGTAAAACTTTCTTTCCTTTGTTTTTCTTTGACCGGGCCGTGCAGCATGTGGGTTCTTAGTTCCCTGCCCAGGGATCAAAGCCAGGCCCCCTGCAGTGGAGGCAGGGAGTCTTAACCCCTGGACAGCCAGTGAAGTCCCTGGAGAGTGACAGTTCATATCACAAGGCCTGACAAGGTCTGACCCCCTAAGCCCAGAAACTAGATTACCCCTGGTCTGAATGCGTGAACCCAGAATACGGCCTATGTTCATTTGAGTTCATTTTTCTGATGGACGGCATCCTGGCTAATGCAGAAACTGGTCCTCCCGAGGGTGGAGGTGGTGGTGGTGTTCAGCTGCGCTGTGGGTCCGACTCTGCGGTCCCATGGACTGCAGCATGTGAGGCCTCCCAGGTCCCAGCTGTGGGGTATCAGGCTCCAAAGGGGAAAACTGACAGGGGCTGGGTGGGCCCTCAGGGAGGACGGTTCTGTGGTGAGGATCACACTTTCCCTGGCTGGGAGCTCAGCAACTCCCGAGTGCTGGGTGCTTTTCCATCTGCTCCTTCACGACCACCTGTCACCAGGGAGGCTGGAGGAAGGCCCTGGGAAGGGGTGTGTGTGTCGGGTGGGGGTGGGCTGGGATATGGACAGTAAGTCTGATACAGAAAAGGGGCCCGGAGGGAAAGGAGAGGAATAGAAGGTGCAGGTCGCGGTGTAGGGGCAGGTGGGCAGTTCTCATCTCTGTTACCTGTGCGATTATCTTCTGGATGTGAAGGAAGCTTCACAGCTGGGTGGGAGGTTTAAGAGAAGTGAAAACAATCTGGACAGGCTCTGGAAGGAATCCAGAGTGACAGATGAGAGATAAGTAATCACCTTGAAGACTAGTGAGTGGGGGCCACCCTGATCCTGGGTACCCACGTTGTAGCAGCCTCCACTGTGGGCTGTGTGATTCTATGGACACTGAGCAGCTCATGGGGCAGAGCTGAGGCTTGGGACTTGTAAAGCTGCTCCCCAGGTTTGGCTCCGGTGGGTGCAGCGGAAGGTGAGGTGCTGAGGACCTCACTCTGGCTGATGTCTCCCTGGAATCCACCCTCTTTTGTGTGACAAACAGCAAGTCAGAGGAAGTCACACCTCTAACCACAGTAACCCATATTCCTGGAAACAGCAACTTAGAAGACACAAGAATGTGACTGAGACTGAGTGGGAAATGTGCCTTGATCACTCTTGTCTGGCTCTATGGGCTCTGTGAAAAGTTGTCTACAAGAACAATGTCTGTTATGGAGACTCCATTTCAAAGCCTGGTTTCCCACGGCCGTCTTAGAGAATGGGCGTGTTCTCTCCCATCATCATCTGCTTAACCCCAAGTGTCAGCAGGACTGAATTCCTGCTGGCAAAACAGTATTTTCCATTTCAAAGATGGCTCATCCCAAAACTAAAAATTAGACCAATAGCTGTTCACCAGGAACTCCTGAACACTCTTTGCCGTGATTGTAGCAAGAAAAGCTTAGTTTGTCTTAAAGTGTTTTGTTTTTATTCTTTGTGGTCTATCAGTTTCCTCGGATGGGAGATCACCCTGGGAGATAAGCAGGTTGGTCCTATTATTTCTATACTTTGGATGGACCTGACGTGACCCACTTTCATTCTTTATCTGCCCTTCGCTCCACTCCCCGAGACTACAGTCATTTCCCTCGACAGTGCATGAAACTGCAATTTACTAGCTAATCACTGGGTTCTCCCAATCTCAGTCCTTGTCCATAAAGCCAGAGCACACAGTCCTTGGAGGGTCCCTCTAGTTCTGAGATGCTGCTGATTACAACAGTTTCTGTTTAACCAGTATAATACAGTTTGTTACAGTAAAACATTTTAAAGGCTCACTTGTAAAATCAACTTGGCAAAAACAATACATAAAAAGCCAGCAGTGTTTTTTGGCAACATCTCTCTCCCATTGGAAGCAGGAATCTATGTTAATTTTATTAAAAGACAGGCCATCTATCAGTTTCGCAAACATGACTCCCCTGGGGTTAAGTGAAGGAACGTTGTATCTCTGAAAATAAGATAATCCTGGATTGAGACTTAAAAGGTTTCTGTATGATCAGAAAACTGTAAACAGTCACTCAGCCAATATTTATCACATAAATGCTTCAGAATTCTTCCTCCATGTGCCAGGATTTCACCTACCTTTTCTTACAGGCCTATCTGTGAAGTTAAAGAAAAGAACCAAACTATAGGGAAGTAAGGTTTTCAGATCATCAGAAAAAGTGTTTACCTAGCAACTATAATGGGATTTCACAAGTCTCATAAACTGTGACATTGAAGCTACCTCTGAGAGGACATTAGCAAATAAAAGCCTACTTGTACAGAGATCACCCCCACAGAAGGAAGCTGCTTCTATCTTGTACAGGGATCACCCCAATAGAAGGAAGCTGCTTCTATTTTCTCTCTTCTCTAGAATCACCAGCTATAGACCACATGTTGGGAAGGATGCACTCCCAGTAAGGTGTGTGTTCATGCTTGTGGCTCGTGGAACCGTCCCCAGTGTGAAAGCGGATGGTATAGTATAGAGATAGAACTCAGCAGGGCGTCACCGGCACTTCCCAGAGAAGAGGAGGCCTTGGCTCCCAGATTCCCAGTGGAGGAGAAGGCAACAAACTGCTGCTACTTGGTGGCACCAGTCACTATCGAAAGTCGTGGTATGTGCCTGTTGGCCATCTGTACGTCTTCTTTGGAAAAGTGCCTACTCAGGGCCTCTGCCCATTTTGTATGATGGTTTGGGGTTTGGGAACCGAGCTGCTTGAGATATGTACCTGCTCTGACACTTAGCCTTTGCAGGATATATCGTTTGAAAACACCTTCCCCCGTTCAGTAGGCTGCCTTTTGTTTTGCTGATGGTTTCCTTCCCTGCGCAAAAGCTTCCCAAGAATTCTTCCTGATGGCCTACAGTCCTATGAAAAGAGGCTGTAGGGAGACACCACCTCACAGCCATCAGAGTGGTCGTCATCGTAAAGAAAACAAATCAGCAGCACTGGTGAGGAGGTGCAGAAGAGGACGGCTTCGTGCACTGTGCGGGGAGCGTGAGCTGGTGCAGCCACCACGGAAAACAGCACAGACGTTTCTCAAAAAATTAAAAATAGAACCGTAATTCAATCCCGCAATTCCATTCCCGAGTATTTCCCTGAAGAAAATGGAAGCACCAACTCAGAAAGATACGTGCGTCCCTGTGTGCATCGCAGCATCATTCACAACAGTCAAGACATGTGAGCAACCTAAGTGTCTATCGATAGGAGAATGGATAAAGAAGACGCGGTGCACAATGGATTACTACTCACCCATAAAAAAGAATGAAATCTTGCCATTTGCAACAAAATGGGTGGATCTAGAGGGTATTATGTGAAGTGAAATAAGTCAGAGAAAGACCAAGACTGTATTATTTCACTTACAAGCGAAACATATGGTAAAGCAAAACAAATGATCACAGAAAAAGTAAACAGACTCATAGACTCAGAGAAAAGACCAGTGGTCACCAGAGGGGAGGGCGTGGGGGCTTGAGTGAAACAGGGGAAAGCGATCAAGTATAACGTTCAGTTATAAAATCAATAAATCAGAGGGGTATAACACACAACATAAAGAATATGGTCAATAAAACTGCTAAGAACTGTATGAAGACAGATGGCTACTAGGCTGTTGTGGGGATCGTTTGGCAACGTATTTAAATGTTGAAATACTATATTGTACACCGGAGACTAACATAATATTATACATTAAATATACTTCTATAGTTAAAAAAAGACGACATCACCCTTTACTTGGCACTGGGTTGAACACTTTAGACACATTTCTCATTATTTTTTCAGGCCAATTCTTTGGGATGGAGATCATCATCTCTACTTAATAAATGAGAAAAATAAGGATCAGAAATGTTAAGAAATTTGCCCCAGGTTTGAGGAGGGGCAGAACTCGAGGATATTAGAACTTACTTCTGTTTTAGCCTCTAGTCTAAGTCTCCCTCTGATTCTGCACTCACCCAGCTCCTCAGGCGGCATTTTCTAAAAGAAGAGACTGGCCCACAGATGCAGTGAGACACAGGAGAGAGTGGAGTTTGCAGACGGCATGTCTGAGTTCCAATCAGGTGCTCTTTGTCATGGGCTCTTGGATAGTGAGAGGGGCTTCTGTCTGCGTCTGCAGAGTGGGAGAACTCAGAGGTCTTGCCAGGAAGCCCCTCACTGGGCCACTAGAGTCTTGCCACAGGGCAGCCTCCTGACACATGCGGTTCCTTTTCCATTTTGTGCCACCCAGTGTGATAAAGGGGCCTTGTTAGGTCAACATTCATATATGGGCTTCTGGGGAGTTTGGTGCAACCCTGTGGCTTCACAGACCAGAACATGCGAGGCTTTCATGCGTAGACCCAGCTTTCTCTGCAAAACATTACAGCCTAGAACATGGCAACCCCACCAGGACACTGTTCCCCTTAAAGACCTGGCTGCCACACAAGCCAGCTTCCCCCGGAGAGTGTCTTCACATTGTCCTTTTTAATTACAGCAAGATTAAATACTGGCACAACACTCATTGCCTAGAAAGTCAATTTCAAAGGAGAGTGATGGAAAGTTTTCTCTCCGGATAGTTGGAGCCTGGGATGGCATGGCAAATGCCCCCCAGAGGTCAGTATTGACTTGGGTGGAGCAAGAGACTGGCACACACTTCTGGAACAAGGTAGAGAGCACGTGTGCCCCCTCGCCAAGCATTTATCCTGGCAAGTTGTGCTGGCAGAACATGGAGCAGTAAGCTTTGCACCCTGATGGGGACAAATGAACCTGCCTGTCATGGTTATTCTGTGACAGGCTGTGATCTGTTGAGACCCAAGGATCAGCCCAAACAATCAATGAAGGTTCTAATGAGTAGAAAGCTTACCAATAAACAACCCTGTAATGAGAACGCTTCTCCCCTATTTGCATAGCACTTCACAGAGTCTACAACCCTTCCGCCACACATGCTTCAGTTTAAATCTCACGGCAGGCCTGCTGGGTGTTTCCATCATTCTCAGTTTGTGCAACAGCAGCAGCGCAGCTGTGCTTCCACGTACAGAGCAGGATCTGTGTGTTAGGAACCGGGCAAGCGCTTTCTTGTTTTTGAATCCCTCAGCACATGCTGTTGAGCCCTTACTCTGTGCCAGGCACTTTCCCGAGGGTTGGGAATAAAGACATGAGCAAAAGTGTGAAGGTACCAGCCCTCAAGGAGCTGATGCTCTAGCTGGGGGAGGGACAGATGGTGAGAATCAGGTGTGGGCATGATCAGTGCCTGGCAGAGAAATGAAGTGGGGAAGGGGAGAGGAGGCAGGTGTGAGGGTGGGCCTGTGGGTAGATGGTCTGTAGCTGCTCAGGAGAGGACCTGCAGAGAAGGTGACATTTGGGTAAAGATCTAGAGGTGTCTGCGGGTCTGCAAGGAGGGCGAGGCCAGTAGGCATGGATCCTGTGACTGCCCTGCAGGGAAGACAAGGTCGGAGGGGCCAGGGGGCCAAGGGTCATGGAGGAGCTGATGGGCCCTGAGGACTCCAGCCTGACTCTGAGCAGGATGAGAAACCGCAGAACGTGATCTGGCTTTACTTTTAGTACTTCCCCCCTTTAATTTTCAGAACAACTTGCCAGAATAGGTGCTATTATAGTCCCCCTTTTAGATGAATAGTTAAAGTTAAGTGACTTGCTGGAGAACACACAGTAAACATTTGGGAATCAGGAGTCCAGCTCTGGTCCATCTGCCTGCAGAGCACACGATCCTATGCCTTCCTAAGCGATACTGACTTTTCAGCACTAGAAACTTGGGCTGCCCCTTCAAGCGTGTTGCCCAGGATCACACACCTGGGCAGCTGTGGAGTCACTGGACTAGTTGAAATCACTTTTCCCTTGCACCAATATGTCATATTTGTTTATAATTTATCATGTCCATCTTTATGGAAAAAAGTAGGGAACAAATTTGTGAAATATCTTTAAAGTGGTATGAACCCTAGACTTTCCCTGCTATACCAGGCTCTTTCTTTCTCTCTCTCTCTCTCTCACACACACCCAGAGATAAATAGAAAATGAATCAAGGACCTTTTTAAAAACCATCTGGTAGAAATTGTCGATCGTGAAAAGGTTAGGCAATGTCCAGTGTTACTTGGGCAAGGACAAAGCTGTTGTAAGATGTCACGTGTGTTGGGGCACCTCCACTTGTCCCCACCCTGCTTTGAAAATAACATGAGTAGAAAAGGCCCAGAAAGGCAGGTGGGAAGTGCTGCTAAGTGGCAATTGGACACACGAAATTGCCATAAAGTGCATATGAAAACTGATAATATCAGAATAAAGTTATAGTTTAGTTTTACTATGTTACCATTGTCCCAAGGTCGATCTCTTATTGGTTTGAAAATGTTCCATGGTTATTTAAGATGTTATCATTGGCAAAAGCTGGCTGATGATACACAGGAACTCTCTGTACTGTTTTCGCAAATTCTTGTGAATCTTAAATTATTTAAAGATAAAAAGTTTATTTATTTTTTTTTTTTTAAAGGGGAATGGGATTCAAAGGCATGTTTGTAGCAGCATGGTTAGTAAGAGTAAAACCTGGAAGCAACTTAAATAGTGAGTTCATCAATAAGAGATTTGTTACCGTACGGCCAGATGGTTTAGGATATTATTATTGTTTAGTTGCAAATTTGTGTCCAACTCATTTGTGACCCCATGGGCTCATTTGTAGCCCACCAGCATCCTCTGTCCATGGGATTTCCCAGGCAAGAATATTGGAGTGGGTTGCCATTTTCTTCTCCAGGGGATCTTCCTGACCCAGGGATGGAACTCGAATCTCTATTAGGCAAGTATTAAAGAGAACAGAGCACTGAGAGGAAAAAAAGGAAAAAACAAAATGCAGAACAATGTGCAACATGCTATGAATGGTGTTTCAAAAGGCAAGTGCACACAGATATGTCTGTATACACCGTCTCTAGGAAGACGGATATTTAAGGAATCAGTAACAGCCAGGAATTCTAACTAGAGAAACTGAGAGTCTGGGAGACGAGTGGAAGGGAGGCTTTTTCTTAAAAGAAAAGCTTTTTTTTTTTTTTTATCAGATACGTGCAATTACCTATTTGAAAGCAAAATGTTCTGAAATGTGGTACGCCACTGAAAGGGAACCTCACAACCTTTCCAGTTACGAATCATGCATAAATAAAAGCAGGAACTGCATAGTAAACACCTGATGGATCTAAGAAAAAGCGTAAAATCTCTGCATGTCAAAATGCCACATTAAAGGTAAAAATAGAGGTGAGGAAAAGTACTCATTCCTCAGTTCAGTCTCCAGAGTCAGAGTTCTAACTAAAAAAGTGAGGAACAAAGTTTAACATTTGTGACAGCTGAAGATTAATATCTTTAATATAATAAAATCCTGTTTACTCATCCAAAAGAAAAATATAAACACCATCAAAATAGAAAAGTAGGTAAAAGAACGAGGCAACAGGCTGCCCACAACAGGAGAAATGCTGTTGGCAAATAAATATACCAAAAATATCCAACCTTGCCAATTATCAGAAAAAAGTAAATTAAAACAAAGCAACATTTCCCACCTTTCAGGTTAGCAAAAAATGAAATAATAATACTTCCAACCCAGAATTTCCACCTCTATGAATATACCCTAGTAAAGCAGTGTAAGTGTGGGAAACTTTTATCTAAAAAACAAATTTCCTAGGTTGGTGTTCCTAATTCTTAAAAAAGTCAGATACAGCCTGAGTGTTCAACAAGAGGAGGCTGATTGAGTAAATGAGAGACCAGCCATTCTATGGAGTAAAATGTAGGCATTAAAACAGTTACTATGCAAGATGGTCAGAGTGTTGCTACATGAGAAAAGCAGATTCTGTAATGACATTCTATAGCCTATGTATAGTATTATGTACATGTTCTATCTTGGGGAAAAGTGCTTATGATTTTTGCCTTTCCTTAATGAAAATATACCTGGGCCTTCCCCGGTGGCTCAGACAGTAAAGAATCTGTCTGCAATGCGGGAGACCCAGTTCGATCCTTGGGTCAGAAAGATCCCTTGGAGAAGGGAATGGCTACCCATTCCAGTATTCTTGCCTGGAGAATTCCACGGACAGAGGAGACTGGCGGGTTACAATCCATGGTATACAGATAGATAGATAGATATACCTAGAAAGTTCTTAAAGGAAATCTTCTAAAATGCTGACAATAGTTCTCTTCAGACAGGACAACCACAGAATTTTTTTTTTAATTTCACAGAGTTTATTATGCTTATCTGCATGTTCTCTTTGTTTCTACCACTGTATGCGTGTATGTGTATAAAAATCCAAAAAAAAAAAAGTAAATGAAGGCCCTTCAGTATATGAAATTGAAATAGGGTCGAACAGCCAAAATTGATCAGGCAGGCTTGGACAGAGCCGGCTGCAGTGCCGTCTGAGGACAGCTCGTTTCCGTGCGCCTTCCTCCCCGCTCCCTGTGGACGGCCCCCATACTTGCTCACAAAGGCCCTTCCCCATCGGAAGCCCCAGCTCAGCTCCTCTGGACACAGACAGGCATTGCCTTCCTCGGAGCACCTAGCAAATAGCTGATGAGCACTCTCTAGCTATGGAAATGGTTGACAATGTCAGGATCTATTTCCTTTGCTGGAATACCTGGAATCACCTAGTGTGATTCTATCCTGCGTGCCTGCTCTGTGCCAGGCATTGGGTCAGCCACTGGGCGGAACACAGACAGGAATAAGTTATGGTCACTAATTGGTCACAGAGCTCTTACTGGCAAGCAGCAAACCTGCTCAGTCTGTGAGTAGGAAAGAAATTTATTAAAGATGTCAGGCAGCTCACAGGCTTTGTGGAAGGCCAGAGGCATAGGCTTGGTTGCCACGAGGCCAGGTAGACTCCCAAACCTCACCGCTCCAGCAAGACGCCTCTGCCTCTGTTCACAGTCGCTGTCCTCGGGACACCCTCGCCCTAGGAGCGGCATCAGCCACTGCCATCTTTCCTGGGGGACTCTGTATAGTGGCAGTTCCCATGTGTCCTTTAAAGAGGGTCCTGCTCAGTGTGTTTGATTGTGGAACTGAAGTCACACACCCGTGACAAGGATTCTAGGATGCCAAGTCCTAGAGGCTACTTAGGTGTGACGGGACTCACATTGTGTGAGATTCTTCAAACTTGTTTAAAAAGAAACCAAAGGGCCACGAACCATGACAAATGTGTCCCTAACTTTCAGGAACTCTGAGGCAGCAGCGGGCAGTTTACACACGTGAAGAGAAAGCAGAAGTGTGCAGGGGCCTGTGGGGTCCCTGGTGAGAAGGGAGGTAGCCCCTCAAGGGAAATTGAGAGCTCCCCCAAGCTGTGTTGGGGGTGTAAGACTTATTTTAGGGGAGGTAGAGGCAGGCACTGGAATAGATCACCATGGCCAGCTCTGAAGAGCTCTAAGAGCCAGTTGAGTAAGAGGTGAACCTCTGTGGGCAGAGGAAAACCCAAGGTGAAATTTTAGGCACTATGGCAGGCTGCAGGGGGACATTTGGGGATACAGTGGTGCTATGGGTTGAATTGTGTTACCCCCAAATCATCCTAAGCCCTAGTACCTCAGGAAATGACTGTATTCAAGATGGGGCCTTTAAAGAGGTAAAGTGAGGTCGTTATTAGACTGTACCATAACCCAATATGACCGGTATCCTTGTAAGAAAAGGAGGTTAGGACTCAGAGGGAAGACCACAGCGAGGAGACGGCCTGTCTACAGGCCCAGGAGAGAGACTTCAGTAGAAATCAACCCTGCTAACAGCCTTGATCTTGGACTTCTAGCCTCCAGAATTGTGGGAAAATAAATGTCTGTTGTTGAGGCCACCCATTCTAAAGTATTTTGTTATGGCAGCCCGAGCAAACTAGTAAAATGCTAAGTCCCTCAAATATACCAGAAGGTTCTGTTTGATGCCACTCCCCAAAGGCCATCCTGGGCATGCAGGGCTTTTCAGAAGATCATGGTTGAACACAGAGAAGGAAAACTTGCCTGATGTAGTCAGGAGCGATGACTTCAGATTGAAGAGGGGCTTTAGAAAGTCTGGGTTGTCCAGGGAACCCTGGCTGCAAGGGTGCTGTATTCTCAAGCCATGGAGAATGGCTTGGGACATTTCTGTTGTCTCAAAATATACCCTCAGGAAGCCTGCTGGGCTGACCACTATCTTATGTTCCTTCTTGAAGCCCATCTTCTACACCTGACTTTGTAAATCTTCATTTCTTTGTGTGTGAAATCAAAAAAGATATATGTCCTGTGCCTAGCCACCCATTCAGCACAGGGAAGGCTCGGGAAAGCAGAGTTCTCTTCCTCTGCTCTTTCACCGCAGAGGCAAATGCATATTGGGCTGGGAACAGCAAGGGTAAACATATGATTGGGGTGGAGACCTGATTTATGAACAACTCATAAATCATCTGAAACCATACTTTCCTGTTGATAGTCAAGCCTCTGTAAACACTGAATGTGACCTTGGCGTGTTATCTTTTCTAATGATGCCAAACATGTGGTCGCCGTCTCTGATATAAGTCCAGTGTGACTTTCCCTGGATGCCCACGCCTGCAAGGACTCCTGCTCATCACAATGGTAGGTAACTGGGTTTCATACAGAAAAAAAAGATATGTATATTCTTTATTTTCATAAACCGTGGTGGATGTTTCTACTGGGTACTATTCAGGGTAAATGTGATCTGGTCATGAATCTTCTATACTTGAAGTACAGTGTGTAGGAGGATGAGCATCTGGGAGCTTGGGAACATCTTTGTGAATTTAGCATTATTTCTGTTCTCTAAGCTGTTATTTCTTCCAGTAATTTTGGGATTAAATTGGGTTTCATATATGTCTCTAATTCTTTAATTCCTTGGCTTTGAGTGAGTGATTTGTGAAATTAAATATAACTTCAGAGCTGCAGCACTGTGTCATTTTACAGGAAACCGAAGCGTGGGAAGGTCAGAAGCTGCCTCAGGGATCTCACCAGGAGCCTGTGGGGCAGCTGAGCCCCTCTCTCTAGGCCAGTGGTCCCTAAACTTGCCTGTGTAGTGGAATCACCTGGGGGTCAGTGAAAAATACTGATAGCTGACTCCCATCCCAGATATTCTGATTTAATTGGTCTGCAGGGAGGCCCGGGGAAGGCAATGGCACCCCACCCCAGTACTTTTGCCTGGAAAATCCCATGGATGGAGGATCCTGGTAGGCTCCAGTCCATGGGGTCACTAAGAGTCGGACACGACTGAGCGACTTCACTTTCATTTTTCTCTTTCATGCATTGGGGAAGGAAATGGCAACCCACTCCAGTGTTCTTGCCTGGAGAATCCCAGGGACGGGGGAGCCTGGTGAGCTTCCGTCTATGGGGTCGCACAGAGTCGGACACGACTGAAGCGACTTAACAGCAGCAGCAGCAGGGAGGCCTGCCTGAGTTCCAGGGTTTTTAAGCTGCCCAGGTGATTTTTATGCTCTGCGAAATTTGGGGACAGCACCCTAGGCCCTTCTCACTGTTTCATGTTGTGTTAAGAAGGAAATGTGCATCAGAATCTGTAAAAACTCATCCAGACCCTTCTCTGTCTTTAATTTAAACTTGATCTTTTTCGAAGTATCCTTTCGTAGAATGAGTAAAAGGGAATGGAGTGGGCTGCTCTCAGGGTGCAAGGGAAGTAGAAGGAAGTGGCCCCCCCACCCCGGCAGGAGTAGAAAGTGAGGCTGGAGAGGATCGTTCCTCAGGCCACGCCTCAGAAACTGTCTTGAGACAGAGCTGGAAATAGTATAAAAATGGCGGGATCCTCCCAATTCCAGTCAGACCCCCTCCTCCAGCTTCAGAGTGAACTTAACCCTAAACTACAGCCCTGGCAGGGCCCCTGCCCAGCCTAAGACTCCCTCTGAAGTCACTTGACTCTTGATCATACAGGACAAGGCTCTTCAAGGCGCAGTGACTTAGCTCAAAGGACACAATTTCTAGGAGCCCCACCAGCCTGCTTCATCTCAAGGCTGGGCACCAAGCCCCCCCCCCCCGTCTAGAAACTATAACAGATGCCAGCTTCATCGCTGCACTGTCTCCTGCGCTTGCAGGTGCCAGGGGCCTGTGTTCACTGAGGACAGGAGAGGAAGCGGAGAAAGGAGGGAGGGGCTGTGGAGATGAGAGTATGGGAGCAGGAAGGCAGTTTAGGGTTTCTCTGCTTAGAAGTGGTCCTCAGACCAGCAGTATTGGCATTGTCAGGGAGCTTCTAGAATGCTACTGCTGCTGCTGCTGAGTCACTTCAGTCGTGTCCGCCTCTGTGCGACCCCATAGACGGCAGCCCACCAGGCTCCCCCGTCCCGGGGGTTCTCCAGGCAAGAACACTGGAGTGGGGTGCCATTTCCTTCTCCAATGCATGAAAGTGAAAAGTGAAAGTGAAGTCTCTCAGTCGTGTCCGACTCTTAGTGACCCCATGGACTGCAGCCTACCAGGCTCCTCCATCCATGGGATTTTCCAGGCAAGAGTGCTGGAGTTGGGTGCCATTGCCTTCTTCTTGCTAGAATGAGGACTCATTAAATTCCACTGAATCAGAATCTGCTTTTTGTTTAATAAGATCTCCCAGGGATTCATATGCACATTGAAGCAGCGCTGGTTTTGATCATTTCTCTTGTGCTTCTCACCTGGGGCATTTGGTAAATACTCAAAAGCCCAGGCCCTACCCTTTAGAGAGCTTGAGGCTGGGGGTTCCTTATTAGCAACCCAGGTGATGCCCCGCAAGTAGGGGAACCTCTCTTTTCACCAAGGGAGGGAGAGGGAGAGGGAGAGAGAGAATGCATGCCAGTGGCAAGCTATTTTTGAGACGGTGTCAGTTGATTAACTGAATAAGTGGTTCTCCTTGTGTTACCATGTTCGGATTCCATCTTCCAGTCCCTGAATCACAGGCCTCTGCTCAGAGCCGCAGGAGTACCGGGAATCCCGCACTCCTCACTCACCCTGGTCCACAGCCCTGGCTCATGTCCACTGACACCTCTGTTCCAAGACTCGGTGAAACGAGACCCTCAAGATTTCTGTGGTCACTTCCCCTTCCAGTAGCCCCCTTTTTGGATGAAGAGAGCAGAAATTTTGCTAATGAGGCTTGCTTTTTTTTTTTTTTTTGAGAAAACATTCAGGTTTCCACAGTGATCTTAAGCTGAAGATTATTCAAAAGAAGAAAACAGGGAGAGCAAGTGCAGCCTCAAGTCGTGGTGTGAGCTAAACGTACGGAGGGCTTCTTGTGAGAATTCATTTATATCTTTGATTATAAAATCAAGGCATTTCATTGTGGACAATTTAGAAAATAAAAGTCCAAAGAAGAGAGTCATAATCCCTCAGCTCAAAACTGACTTGCTAAAATGTGCCACAAAACTGTCAGTCTCTCTGTATCTTTTTACATCGTAGGAATCACACCAAGCAAACTGCTTTGTAGCCTGTATTTCACTTAACGACATACAGTGATCATTTACTCATGTCACTGCATTTTCTCTTACTTCCTCAGTTGACCAGTTTCTTTTCTGAATCTCCATCTTCTACACCAGTCCTGTTCTTGAGCATCGGTTATTTCCATTTTCCCACAGCAGTGAACATCCCTGAGGAGCAGTTGAGACCCTCTCTGCTGTTCTATTTAGGACCAAGTCTTAGAAGTGAAAAGACTTAGAAGTGAAGGCAAAGGCTGTAAACAGTTTGAAGACTTTGAATGGGCATACACCCCGTAAAAAACTGTTGTAATACAAACCGCCCTCATGCATTTTACTTCCCATCTGTGTCTCTATTTCCCTCTGGTGTTAGAAATTAACTCATTATTTTTCTCATTCTGTTATGACTCTATTGTCTCTATGGTCGCATTTCTCATCTTATATGTCAGTGGAACTTCCCATGTGCTTATTCATTTCTATCAGGGTCTGCGCCTGTCTGTGTGACACGTCACCTTGTCTTCTCTATCACTTTTCAGCTATGCTTCCCTTTTTCCCATGGATATATAGAAACTCTTCATATATTGATGCTCTCCAAATTTGGTAACTGTTTTTTTTAATTTTATGACTTACAACTTTTACATATTTAAACCTATTTATTTTCTTTTCCTTTCTGCTTAGAATGTTTGCCTGTATTTCTGTGATTAGTTTATGGTCTTATTGTAAAAATGTAACCTTTGAATCCTTTTATAAAGTATTTTATTGTGAGAACTAAAGTAGAAAATTAACTTTTTTGTCTTCTTTAAATGGTTCACCATTTGTTCTAATACCATTTATCGAATAATCATTCTCTACAGATTTCAAAGACTAAATTTATTTTAATAATATATATTTATATTTACTCATAAATAAGTATGTTTTTTTCTGGGTTTTTTTAAAATTTTGTTCCATTTATTTGTCTCTCTTTATATCAGCAACACACTACTTCAAGTAGCATCAGCTCATAATTAATTTTAGACACTTACAGAATAAGTACCCTCATCCCATCTTCCTTTTTAAAAGGTTCTTGGAAATTCCCACGTTAAAGTTTATTTGTTTAGTTTGCTCACCTCAAAATGATGACAAGAGCAACCTGATGCTTCCCTTTGTTCTACAGATCCAGTATCAGCCTAGATGAGCTGATTCGTTCATCAGCCATCAGCAATGCCTTTATCATCTGGAAAATGAAGTTCTTAGTCTTGTGGTCTAAGAACCCAACTATCCCAATTAGCTCCAGCAGGTCTCCATTGTGGTCTATTTGTCTTCGTATCTTTGCCATGTTTTATTATCTTTGTCATCGTTCTATTATCTTCTTGAAACTCTCTTCAATCCCTTATTTCTGTCGTTTACATTATACATTCAATGCAAAGCAGCTAAAAATCTCCTATCCACAAGGGTTTCCTGAGCTCCTCTGCAGTAAAATAGCACATTTATTGCTATTGCTCATTATTGCTCTGTGACTTTTCGCTTACTTTTTGCTTTTTCCCCAGTTAATTTTAGTAACTTTATAGATCTTGTTTCTTTGTGAGATCATCTGAAGATAGAAGCTCTGCCTTTAAACTACCTGTCAGAGCCCAACAGGGCCCTCCATACAGGACACTCAGTCAATAATTACCGACTGAATCCATTCGTTCGTCTTCCCTGGCCCTTCTTTACTTTACAGAATGCTCTTCCGGTCAGCTTTGCGGTGTTAGCTGCCTTTGTGACTTTATGCAATGCCCAGTGCTATTTCATACCTAATGAGAGCTCCGCATCTAATGGTAAGTCCTGACTTTTCAATGTTTTGTTATTTGATTGCATTTCAGTAAATATAAACTATTGGCAGATGAATACCTTAAATCTGCATGAGATAGAGGGTTAGGGCAGATGTATAAATGGAGTAAAATGAGGTACTTTAACATTCCATTTATATAAGAAAGTGGTTCTCAATCCTAGCTGTATGAAAATTGCCTGGAGAATTTTTGAAGCTTACTAATGTTCAGGCCCCATTCAAAACCAGGTAAGTCAGAATCTCAAGGATAGAATCTACGTATTTAGAAGCTGCTTGATTGACCCCTACGTGCAGTTAGGGTTGAGAGTCATTGATTATTCCAGTACTTCTCAAACGCTAAATGTGTGTGCAAGCCCTCTGGGACTCTTACTAACGTACGGCTTCTGATTCTGTGGGCCTGGAGTCGAGTGGGAGTCTTCATGTCATGACCTCAGGTGGTCCTAATGATGCTGGTCCCTCAAGCATACACGAGATCCAGGGACCACCGTGTGTCTACAGCAGTGGTTCTCATCCACGATTGAACATTTGAACCAACTAAAGGAGATGTCCAAAAATATGGCAGCCAGAGATTCTGATTTCTTCTGTTTTGGTACCCAGGCACAGGTTTTTTTTTTTTTTTTTTTTTTTTGTAAAATGTCCAAGATGTTTCATATGTGCTTTTGGGGTTGAAAACCAAATAAAAGAGGAGAAAAGAGGCATTTATCCAGAGATAATCTAGCAGGAAAAAGTCGCCCTAACTACTCCTAGGCTCATAATTTGTTGTTGTTTGGTTGCTGAGTCAAGTCCAGCTCTTTTGCAACCCCATGGACTGCAGCCCGCCAGGCTCCTCTGTCCTTGGGATTTCCCAGGCAAGCGTACCGGAGTGGGTTGCCATTTCCTTCTCCAGGGGATCTTCCTGACCCAGAGATTGGACCCAAGTCTCCTGCCTTGGCAGCTGGATTCTTTTTTTCTCTACCTCAGGTTTGGCAGGTGTATTCTTTCCCGCTGAGCTATCAGGGAATTTTGGCTCATAATAGCTATCTAATTAAAGAGGGAGAGGCTTAAATTTTCTTGAAATGTCTGTTCTGAAATGAACTCTGGATAGATTTAATCTTGTTGTAAGGAAAACATGACAAGTAGTATGAGTTAGAAAGTGCTGAATTTAGCCACGAATGAATGAATATATGAGTACTTTTCTGAGATGCCTGTAAAACCATTGAGAGTCTCTCTGAGTGGGGTGGAGCACAGACGGTCCCAACTAGCCCCAGTGCCCTTCTCCGGGTTGTGTGACCTTAGGACTCTGCTGATGATGCCACACACATTATTCTAGGATGCAAGGATCTCAGTGGAGTCACACACGAGCTGAAATCAGACTGGAAGACCGAGAACTGTGAAAACTGCCATTGTGACAATCGTGGAATCCAGTGTTGCAACACGTAAGTCTCAGGCCAAGCGGGCTGAGAGGGGAGGCGGCCACTGCTGGGGTGCTGTCTGAGGAACAGCTGCTCCCTCTTTCAAAACCCCGTCCTGGGGCTTCCCTGGTGGTCCTGTGGTGGCGACTCGTTGCTTCCAATGCAAGGGGCTCAGACTTGATTCCTGGTTGGGGGACGAAGATCCCACATGCTGAGCAGCCATGCCAAAAAATTTAAAAAACAAAAAGCCCCAAATCCCCAAATCCCATCTTGAAGGAAGTTTAGTTTTCAATACTATTTCTTTCTTTTCTTTTTTTAAATCATGGTAAAATATACATAACATAAAATTTACCATTTTAGCCATTTAAAAAAGTAACTTTCAGTGGCATTAAGTATATTTGCGATTTTGTGCAACCATCTCCACCATCCGTCTCCAGAAATCTTTCTTCTTCCCAAACTAAAATCCCAGCCTATTGAACAACAACTCCCCACCTCCTACTCTCCCTAGTTTCTGGCAGGAACAGGAACGTTCTACGCTGTATCTATGAATTCGATAACCCTAGGTGGAGGTGTCCCACTCCAGTGCTCTTGCCTGGAGAATCCCAGGGACGGGGGAGCCTGGTAGGCTGCAGTCCATGGGGTCGCTAAGAGTCGGACACGACTGAGCGACTTCACTTTCACTTTTCACTTTCATGCTTCGGAGAAGGAAATGGCAGCCCACGCCAGTGTTCTTGCCTGGAGAATCCCAGGGACGGGGGAGCCTGGAGGGCTGCCGTCTATGGAGTCGCACAGAGTCGGACACGACTGAAGCGACTTAGCAGCAGCAGCAGCAGGTGGAGGTGTACGGTATTTGTCCTTTTACGACCGGTATTGGGAAGGAAGAAAACTCCCCCCAACCTAGGTTCTTCTGGCTAAGAACTAAATTTACATGAGACTGATTAACAGGAAAAAATCAAATTTATTTTCATCTGTACGGGAATCCCATAAACATGAGAGGTTTAGAGACAGAAGCACAAAGGCAGGTAGAATGAGCCACATAAGCCATCCCGCGCTAAGGAAAGAGATGGGGCATAAGCCATCCCGCGCTAAGGAAAGAGATGGGGCATAAGCCATCCCGCGCTAAGGAAAGAGATGGGGCATAAGCCATCCCGCGCTAAGGAAAGGGATGGGGGCTGGGGGTTTGCACGGACAGAGGTGTCATTCACAGGATGAAAAGAGTAAGAGCATGTTTCATGATTAGATGTTTTAATCAGTTCAGTCGCTCAGATGTTTACCCTGACATATAAATGGGGTCACTTAAATACAATTTGTCTCTGGTAATAACTCTTCTCTGGGAAGAATCTTCAATTTAAATATTTCCTAGGGAGTTGGGGTGTGGCAACAGTAGTTTCTTTTGAGGCTGCAATGTGACTATTGCTTTTAGCTCAAAATAAGCTTCATGAAAAACTGGCACATATTGGGGTGGCTCATCCTGAACACCCACACTGGCTTATGTCAGTGTAATGTCCTCAAGAATCATTCATGTTGTAGCATGTCTCAGGGTTTCCTTCTTTTTTAAAGCTGAATAATGTTTCACTACATATATATAGTAAACAGTTTTCAGCTTTAAAAAGGAAAAAATTACATTCAATGTATTATATCACATATATATTAGATAGATAAATATATTAGTTTTAAATATATAATAATACATATTATCTATAAATTTAAATATATTAAATTATGTCTATATTATATATAGATATATAGATATCTATAGATAATCTGTATGGATACATAGATATCTATGCTGCTGCTGCTGCTGCTAAGTCGCTTCAGTCGTGTCCGACTCTGTGCGACCCCAGAGACGGCAGCACACCAGGCTCCACCATCCCTGGGATTCTCCAGGCAAGAACACTGGAGTGGGTTGCCATGTCTTTCTCCAATATAGATATCTATAGATAATATTATATACATATATACACATATATATAATCACATTTTGTTTATTCATGTATCTGTTAATGGGTTTCTTCTACCTCAGACTTATTTCTTTTAGGTCATTTGTGAATCTTGATAATAACTTTTATTATTAAATATCTATATCCATATGGGTTGCTAAAAATAGGAAAGGGTACCCAACAGTCTGAGACTGTTCTAGAAGGGATCTGGCTTTCCTGCAGCCTCTCCTGGCCTGTGGCAATTTGCAGGAACAGGAATGGCTTTGAACACACGCAGAGGATATGGATGTGAGGAGCAAAGGATGCTCTGTGGTGAACCTTATACTCTAAACCCGAAGTTGCTTCACTGCTCAAGTTTAACTCAAGTCACCCGAAAGCTTGTGCAGATGTTTTCTTCTGGAAGCCAAAGTTCTGGTACTCAGGCCACTAAAGCAGACAGTACCTGCAAAGTGGTCCTAATTCTCCTCTTTCCTCAGCTGCTGCTGCTAAGTCACTTCAGTCGTGTCCGACTCTGCGTGACCCCATAGACGTCAGCCCACCAGGCTCTCCTGCCCCTGGGATTCTCCAGGCAAGAACACTGGAGTGGGTTGCCATTTCCTTCTCCAATGCATGCAAGCGAAAAAGTGAAAGTGAAGTCGCTCAGTCATGTCCGACTCTTAGCGATCCCATGGACTGCAGCCCACCAGGCTCCTCCATCCATGGGATTTTCCAGGCAAGAGTACTGGAGTGGGGTGCCATTCAGCAGTTGCATCCAAATCAGCCATCCCACCTCCACTCCTCCCCATCCCCATCCATCTGTTGTCTTGACATCAGTCTTGGCCCTATAGTGTTTCACAAGGACAGAGTGGCTTTGATGATAGAAACATTAGTGTAAAGAAGTGTTCCCCAAACTTGCCCAATCACAGACTCATCTGAGAAGCTTAATGAAATACAGATTCCTGGGGCCCACCTCTGAAACCTACTGAATCAGGATCTATAGGAGGCCATGCAATTTGGATTTTAATAGGTGCCTCAGGGAGAAGGCAATGGCACCCCACTCCAGTACTCTTGCCTGGAAAATCTCATGGATGGAGGAGCCTGGTAGGCTCAATCCATGGGGTCGCTAAGAGTCGGATAAGACTGAGCGACTTCACTTTCAGTTTTCACTTTCATGCATTGGAGAAGGAAATGGCAACCCACTCCAGTGTTGTTGCCTGGAGAATCCCAGGGACGGGGGAGCCTGGTGGGCTGCCATCTATGGGGTCACACAGAGTCGGACACAACTGAAGTGATGCAGCAGCAGCAGCAGGTGCCCCAGAGAGTCTTGTGATACCTATCACCAAGGAGTAGAAGCACAAACACTTGACTTGACTCAAAACACACGAGTGCTATTGAAGTTTAAGTACCTGGAAAGTTCTGAATCCATTTGTTGAGCATGCCCCATGCCAAGTGCTAAGTGGAACAAAAAGGAATATCAGATCCAGAGACTGTATGTCTGGCTACCTGAAGCAGGCTTGCAGGTACTGCCTTGACTGAGTCATATGTTACAACTGAACCTTGATTCTGTGCTCCTGAAACCTGATTTTTGTCTTTTTATCAAGTGTCAGTGTGACTCTGGAGTGTGATAGCATCAGATTTAGCCCAGTGAGCCTTTCCTCTCTGACATCAGAGTACCCCTCCACAGTGGCCAAAGCATCCTTGTCCACTAGATTTGACCCTCCCCACCCCGCTCTGGGATGCCTCATCACAGCCATGTCAATGTGATCCTTTTCTAGGGGTCTCATGGACCTAGTGTGGAAAACAGTGAAGTGAAAAGGGCCTTGATGCTGGGGCCAGAGTAACTGAGTGAATCTCCATTCCCTTGTATAGCAGCTGTGTGACTCTGTATAAGTTTCTTAATCTCTCTGAGACTCAGTTTCCTCACCATAAAATAGGGATAATCAAGTGAATATGAGAATTAAATGAGGGAGCTCCCTGGTGGTTCAATGTTTAGGACTTGGCATTTTCGCTGCTATGGGCCTGGGTTCAATTTCTGGTTGGCAAACAAAGATTCTGCAAGATGAGAAGTAAGGCCCCCAAAATTAATTAATTAAATGAGATTCTTCATATAAATTCAGGCTACCCTTGTGGCTCAGTCAGTAAAGAACCCTCCTGCCATGCAGGAAACATGAGAGAAATGGGTTGGATCCCTGGGTCGGGAGGATCCCTGGGTCGGGAGGATCCCCTGGAGAAAGGAATGGCAATCCACTCCAGGATTCTTGCCTGGAGAATCCCATGAACAGAGGAGCCTCAGGCAACAGTCCATGGGTCACAAAGAGCTGAACACTACTGAGCGACTAATACACAGATTCATTTAAATTCATTAACTTAAAACACATTTAATGTCTTCTCTAGACCAGTTATGTCCCTCGATCCTGGGATAGAAACTGACTTCAGGTCAGAGCCCATAGAGCCTGTTCCCTGCTTCCTGCCACCTTGCCTCTCTCACTCAGCACAAAGCTTTACATGGAGGAGACTGGCACATTTTCTCTACTGCTCAGGGTCTTCAGCCCCTTTCTCCTACAATTATATCACCGCCTAAGAAGTTTCTCTTGTGAATTTTTTTTTTTTTTGGTGATACATGTTAAGATTTTCTCCGGGGGAATTTCTTCACTCATTGCACTCTTTAAGGGACACTGTCTAGATTTGAAGCTGCCCAGAAGCAATTGAGCTTGAGGTTGGTGGCCCAGGCCCAGGCTGCTCTGGACTCCCCACTACCCAGGTCATCCACCCTCGGGAAAAGCTTCTTCCAGTGTTCCCTTTGGTTTCCATATTACCCTTTGGGAATAGGATTGAAATGTCCTCTTGTGTTAAAATAAGTCAAAGGTCACTTTGTGGAAGGAAGTGTTGTCACAAAGGCCATGGCGATGGCTATTTTGTATGCACTTTGAAGATGGGCAATTTAAATCTGGAGTTTACAGGTGGGTTTCAAGAGGGCAATGAGCCCTAAAATTGTTTGCACCTTTGAATGTGTGGGTGAACTCTCCCCAGGGAGATCTTTTCCACTTTTCATCAGCTTCTCCCTGGGCTCCATGGTCCCTGACTGAAGTGATCCATTGTTTCTGTTAGCTGAGATAGCTCCTGACATGACAGGCCTCCGTACCAGGGTTGGGACAACTGTTCCCTTCCCACATTCAGGCAGCAGTAGTGCCGGCTGCCTCCTGAGCGGCAAGGACAAGAAGAGTCAGGCTGGAGCAGGCTGCCTGGCCTCAGGGGAGTCCAGACCTCCGGGCCTGTTGGAACTTGCTGCAGTCCAGTATGTGCAGGATGGAATTTAGCCATGATGTCAGGGATGGTCTGTGTTCATAGTTCAGGCCCTGTGTATTGGGGTGCAGATTTTTGAGAGTGACATGTTAAGATTCCCTTATGCAGGTGAGGGGCACTCCAGACACCTGGAGTGTGGGCGGCTTCCAGCTCAAAGTCAGCCCCCAGGGAGGCTGGGCATCCTGTTCCTTCTAACACGTGTTGTTCTTCTCTCAATGACAGTGCACCTGTACCTATGGGTTATGACAGAGACAACTGCCAGGTAGTCTTCAACAAGGAGAGCTGCACCTACGCAGTGCTGGAGAAGGACTCATTGAAGAACTGCACTGTCACAGCGTGGGTGTTATAATGTGCTTTTCATGGGCCCAGAGGTCCCCACCTGGGGGCCCCAGATTCTTCCAGGTCAGGCTTCATTCTCCTATAGCCTCTAACAGTCTGATTGTATAACCCTACCTATTAGTAAAGAATGTTTGAAGCAAACACTTGAGTATGTGTATACTTTTAATTGATAAATTATGTATGCATTGATATAACACACATTATAAAGCATGCAAACAGATAAAGGAGGAGACAAAAATAAATGCTGATAAAAGTTATAATATTTTCCCTCCACTGCAACAGATCATCGTGTGTCCCTCGTCAGAGGAGCGCTGCTGCTTTTCCTGCTTTTGGTAATCCGTGCCCTGCTGCCCCCGTGCCCCACTATCTGGTGAACAATTCAAAAAATAATTATGTCTTTGAGATGGAATCCGTTTTTCTTTGAGGTTTCCATGCTCATTCTTCCTTCCTGATCTTCAGAGAGCATCTGCTGGCTCCCTCACAGGCGTCCGTGTTTGCCTGAGGCTAACCTGGGGGAAGTGCCTCCCAGGCCACAGGAGCCCAGTGGGTGTGAAAAGCCAGGAGTCCTGACTTGCCCTTGGGGAATGGCTTGGGTACAGGGCTCCAGTATCAGCTGTCAAAACCTAGGAACTTAAAATGGTGACAGTGTTGATCGTCTCTTGCTGTTTCTGTGAACAGAACATTTATTCAGTCAACAGGTCCTTACTGGGGGCCCAGCAGTGCTCTGGGCCTGGGGATACAGTAGTGAGCCAGGCCCCTGCTCTCTTGGGGCTTAGAGTTGGGTGTGTGTGTATGCAACAAATCACAAACAAGCAAACAGTCCTCTGTTGACAATCCGTGGACAGTTGGTGAAGAGCTTTATTTCACCTCCGGCCCCTCGCCCCATCTGTGCAAACATACTATGTGGACTAGTTGAGCAATCTCGGTAGGTCCTGGCTCTTGGTCACCAGAAGATAATGTTTAAAAAAGTCGCTTGGTCACTTTTAGTTGCAAAAAAAAAAAAAAAAAAGTCTTAATCCAGAATCTTCATCTGAATCGAAAAAGAATGAGGGACAGGAACACTAAGAGTATGGTGCCATCTTGGCTTCATCTGCCTGACGGTGTTCAAGACGATTTACTTCCTCATGGGGCTTTCATGGGCTTCTTAGACATTCCCTCCTGCTCCTCTTTCTCCGTAGCTCCCTTTCCAATCTGGTTTCTCTGGTAACTCAGATGATAAAGAGTCTGTCTGCAACGCAGGAGGCCCGGGTTCAAGCCCTGGGTTGGGAAGATCCCCTGGGGAACAAAATGGCAACCCACTCCAGTATTCTTGCCTGAGAAATCCAGTGGACAGAGGAGCCTGGCCGCCTGCAGTCCGTGGGGTCACAAAGAGTTGGACACAATTTGGTGACAACAACAACACGCCCGTCCAATCCCCTTCCATGACAGCCCTTTAGCTTCTGCCTGTGTTTCCTGCTGCCTTCTGCTGAGGTAGCCCCACCCCTTATCATTCTTGGGCGAGTTGCATAAAGCGCTATCAGAATCATTTCCCTTGCAAATCCTACTCAGATGGTCTTCCATCTTTCTGGGAAATCTGAGGAGCAGCTTAGCAGCTATTAATAGTACTGGGGACTTCTTCAAAACTAAGACAAAGATCCTTATTTTAACATCTGGTAATAAACAAACAAATAAAATTCCAATGTGGATAATGTCAAATTGTGAGGGGAGGTGTGTGGTGGTGGTGCAAACAGAGTGGTGGAATGCGGAGTGTGGATAATTGTGCCGTGTGTGATACGGTACAAACAAATGCTTGGCAGTCAGTGTAGTTTGGAATAGGGCTCTGACATTTATTTATTGAATTTTTAAAAATTGTGGCAAAATATACATAACTTAAAATTTATAATTTTAGCCATTTTGGGGTACAGTTGTGTGGTATTAAGCAGATTCACAAGGCCGTGCAATCATCCTCACGCCGCATATCCAGAGAATTTCCCATTATCCCAAACAGAAACTCTGTATCCATGAACACCAATTCCCCTTCCCCAAGTCTGGCAGACCAGTATCTATTTTTCTGTAGATATCTCATGTCAATGGAACCACATTTTGTCCTTTTGTGTCTTCTGACATTTATTTTTGCATCTGTGCGTTAAAGCTTAGTAATATATACCTTGTGAGGACATCTGGTATGAGGAAATCATTTCGGATAGTCTTCCTTTCAGAGCTTGCCTTCGACAAACGTTTCTTTCATTTAACCTTATCTATTAAACTGGCAAAAAGACTCTGATCTGGGGCAGGAAAACTTGTGCACCTGCACTCTGATCCCTCTTGGGGGCAGGCGAGAACCTTGGGCTGACCCCGACTTGAGATCTCGCGAGACTGTCAAACGTGTGGTATGAGGCGTGGGAGGAAGGTTGTGTTCTCGCGAGAGCTCTACCTTTGGGCCCTTGGCGTGTGTCTGGCCGGCGGCGGCTTGGTGAAGGTCTCCTCTGAACGCCCAGAGCGACACTCGGAGGTGGTAAGAACCGGCGTGGCCAGCGGGGTGGGCGTGCCTCCTTCCGCTCTCGCGCCGCGGGAGGGTCTGGGGCGTCCTGGCCGTTTTTCGGCCCCACGCGGGCTTGTCTGGGCCTGCTTTTGGAGGCCATCCTCTCCCTCGACTTGCCTGCCCAGAGGGCGACCTTCCACCTGCCCGCCGGCCTGGGCTTGCCCTCCTTGCTCTGGCCCTCGATTCTCGGCCTGAGGGGTCACCTCTTTCTTCCTGCCAGCCTGTCCTCCTTTCTTCGTCCTTGGCGCACTTGGTCCGGGAACCCCCAACGCCAGCCTGCCCTTCCGCCTCGCCCCCGGCCCCGGGACTGACAGCTCCAAGTTTTTGCTCTCACTCGCCGAAGTCTCTTGGCGCGAGGAGGGGCCTATTTTCCCGAACGGCCCGGGAGTATATACATTCCTAGCCTGTTGGGTGGAAACAGATTGTGATTTTTTTCGGCCCTCTACCCGCCAACCCACCGTGACTTACGCAACAGTGCTTATAAGTCTCTCCAAAATCCTGAGAGATAGCTCCCTTATCTCCTTTTTACACACGAGAAAAGCGAGGCTTGCTAGTCTATTGCTTCACTCCACCAACAGTTGTTTAATTCAGCACCTCTGTGTTCAAGGTGTTGAGGATATGACACTGAAAAAAAATACGGGCATAGTCCTTATTTTAATGGAACTAAATAATTGGGGCAGGAACAACAATCGTGTAAATAGGCTTACGTGCCACGTGGTGTAACGGGTTGGTGAGATCAAGAATGGCAGAAGGCACAGAGTAATACTCGACCCCAGAGGCAGAGCTTTTTTCACCATTCTGTTCTGTGTTCTCTCATCAGGGTAAGGTTCACTGCACCATAACTGTTTCCAGTACCCACTTGGTAATATTTATAGTTGTAGGGACTGTTGAGTTACTTCTGGATGGGGGTGGGGCAGGTACTCACAGTTGCCTCATTTCTGCACATGGGGTACTAGTGTGACATTTCTGAACTTCAAAGAACCTCAGAGTCTTTGAGGAAGACTCACTCATGCTACAGTGGAGTTGGGCGTGTGGTGCATGTACCTTGAGGCAAGTCACTTGGTTTGCTCCTTGAAGGTTTGCTAGTTTGCAGATTTGTTAAGTGAGATGATATATGTACAGTCTAGCAGGGTAACGTATCTTACATTTTCTTTCTCCCTCCTTTTCTAGTGTTCTTGGGTCCCTAGGGAAAATCCTCAAGTTTTATGATAATGTGTTTGTGTTAAAATTAACTTCTCCAATTACCTTGCTGCTGCTGCTACTGCTGCTAAGTCGCCTCAGTCGTGTCCGACTCTGTGCGACCCCATAGACAGAAGCTCACCAGGCTCCCCCGTCCCTGGGATTCTCCAGGCAAGAACACTGGAGTGGGTTGCCATTTCCTTCTCCAATGCATGAAGGTGAAAAGTGAAAGTGAAGTCGCTCAGTCGTGTCCGACTCTCAGCGACCCCATGGACTGCAGCCCACCAGGCTCCTCCGTCCATGGGATTTTCCAGGCAAAAGTACTGGGGTGGGGTGCCATTGCCTTCCCCGTCAATTACCTTATTTTGGGCAAGTAGGTATTTTATAAGTGGAGAAGCATGGTGAGCCATGTAGGGAATGGAAGATGTGATTCTCAAAGAGGGAGGAGATATCTTAAGAATTAGATCGGACTCCCTACCCCACCGCCATTTTATTTAAAGTCAGTTCAGCTGTGGCAGAATCTCAGGAGCCTCTGTAGGGGTTTCATAAAACTGCATAGGTGATTCTGATACAGATTCCTCTCCCACTAGCTTCTTGGCTGGAATTTTATGATAATTCCCCTCTCCCCAGAGTAAGTGTTAGCATACTTGAAGGCATTCAGAGCAGTCATTACTATGACGGCTGAACTTCTAAACTCAGTCTCTGATTTCAAAGTTTTTTTATTTTCTTAGTTTTTGGTGACTCAGAGTCACAAATTTTCCTCTAGATGCCAAGTTTGCCATTGTGTCCCTAGGGAATATCATAGTATGTGTCCGTGTAGACAGTAAATATTTGTAGAATGAGTAAGAAAGATAACAGTAAAATCTTAACCCTTAAATGATCCGTTCAGCGTCCATTGTGTGGTTAGAGAACACAGGCTTAGACCTTGGATTAAATCTTGGTTCTTTTACTTGGAAGCCTGTGACTGTAGGTAATACATCTAAACTTGTCAAGCCTTAGTTTCCCTGTTTTAAAAGTTGTATTTGTAATGTGTAGGTACCTTAAAGTTTCGTGAGGACTAAATGAGATGTGTTAAAAAAAAAATAAGTCTTGCTTCATATATATATTACTTACTGAATCCATTCCTCCAGCAACTATTTACTGAGCACCTCTGTGTAACAGTGAACAGAAAGACAGCCTCTGTCTGTGTGGAATGTACCCGAAGTGGGATCAGAAAATAAATGGTTTCTCCATGTCAGATTGTGATAAATACTATGGAGATAATGTTAAAATATATGAAGGGGAAGCGTGTGGAAGGAAGACTTATTTTATATAGGATAATAAGGGAGATGACACTAGGAAGAGGAGCAGGCACAGATATCTGGAGGAAAATGCAAGTGCCCTGAGGCATTCCTGGTATGCTGGGGGAGCAGCAAAGAGGCCACTGTGGCAGGGCTGAGTGGGCTACGAGGAGGGGAGGAGTGGGCAGCAGTGATGAGGTTTCTGCAGGAATCCTGGAGACTGATGAGGGTGACTTATTTAACTGACGAACTGCAAAAAATGTCTTCCTTTATTAGCATACCCATTTTCTTATCAGAAGTAATCAGAAACTATTCTAAATGCTGTATCATATATTAATTACATTAATGTATTAATGTGTTACTTTATAATAATGTATTACATGTATACCATACACATATTAATGATTACATGTATTAATCTTTGACTCTTTCCAAAAAAGTATACCCAGTCTCAGAGAATCAAGATGTGTTTCTGTGAAGGATACACAGTGACATGTGCTGCTAGATCAGAGCGCATTTTCTGAGTGTTACTGAAATCAGTGAATTCAGTGTCTCTGTGTATGTACTAGTTAGCTTGCGAGTCTTGAGTGATTGTTAAAAGGGACCAACCAGTATGTAACTTAAATTCAGTTTCATGAAGGAACTATAGATTGCCGTGGCAGTTTTATTACTCTTTTTGCTGCACTTTGGCCCTCTTAAAATTTTGCTATCAGTTTTTATTTTGGCTTTGTTTTCAATATAGGTATGTCTAAACACATTGTTGCACGTAGAAGACAAGCAGTGCAGATGGCCTGAGCTGATAGAGGCAGGTTGACCACTTCTGCTCTGGTGAATGGTTTGAGTGGTGTTTCTGTGCTTGTCAGTTAGAGGAGCAGCCATATGGTCCTTCTCAGCTTGTCTTCTTTGCTTGCTAAATCCTAACATTACAGTCATAATTTGTGAACTTCCCACCTAGTCTGCTATTACCTGAAATCCTGGCATGTCGTCCTTACTCTTTGAATTAGATAGATTCACTGGCAAGTCAACAAAAGGTTATCTTGAGGGTCCCTTTAAAACAACAACAACAACAACAAACTTCTGGCATGAATGCTCCCTTCTGACTCTCTCAGCCATCCCTGATTCTCTTGTCATCCCTCCTTTTACTTGGCTTGATGATGCAATGAAATCAAGATACTCTGTTTTGAGGCTGAGGGTATGTTTGGGGCTAAATATTCCTTTTAGCTAGTGTTGTCTTGAGTCCTCTAGAAACATGACAGCTTGGTTCAGTGAAGGAGTGGATAACTGGCAAAGTAGGTTACAAAGTTTTTGCTTGTCAGTTGGTCATAGACAGGAAGTTAAGTCTTTTAATACTTGAACAATTACAGATTTGAAAAGAAAATGATCTTGGGTATATTTGGAGTTTTAATTTGACATTATTTCTAGACCTCTAGGCTTCAGAGGAGGGAAAATATTTTATCATTTGCTTGTCTCTGTCAGGAAAACCACAAGATATTTACCATATAAAATTAGGGATAAATAATATTACTGTGATGATAGATAAATAACATCTTTTCCTATATTATGGCAAGAAGTTTCAAGTTGAAGATAGGGGACAGCCCTAGTTCTGAAAGCTTACCAAACTTCTGTGATGTAGGCTGGAATTTCTGTGGTACTGTAAAATCAGAGGAAAAAAAAAAAATCCAGAGATGGCTGTAAACACAGTTACTGCTTCCCCTTTAACTCACACATCAGCTAGTGCTTGTGAATCTATAGTTGGGCTTTGATGGTTCTGGCATTAGGAAAGGCACTTTATATCAGAGCCTAGCATAAAATCATAGGTTCAGTAGCAATATCTTTGCTAGTTCTGTCTTGTTTGAAAGAAAACAAAAAGTAACAGTTATGGTAGAAACATCTCCATTTCTGAGAAACCTTTCTGAATGGGACATCGTCGACTACTTATGTTTAAAGCAGAACTATACCATACTTCCTGTGGCTGGTCTGAAATGGAGCAGTCATTTCTCATGTAGTCATCCATCCATTTATCAAATATGTATTAAGCCTCTGTCGAGTTGAGGGTTAAAGCACTGCACAGCTCCAGGGACACCATTCTCTGTGGGTCAGTTCAGTAGAGCACGTGGAATGTGAAGGGGGTTGGTAACGCTATGATACCAACTATCATAACGCTATGATATAATAATATGATATAATAACGCCAACAATACATGGCCCCTGCTCTCAGGCCCTCTCAGACCAAGGAGGCAGACGTGCGACAGTAAGGACAACGTGTGTTATATGTGCCATACTGGAAACTGACACATGTTACACCGGGCTAACTCTATGTGTATGTTAGAGATTCACTCGTGTCTGACTCTTTGCGACCCCATGGACCCCTCTGTCCATGGAATTCTCCAGGCAGGAGTACTGGGGTGGGTTGCCATTCCCTCCCAACCCAGAGATTGAAGCTGGGTCTGCTGCACTGCAGGCGGGTTCTTTACCATCTGAGCCACCAGGGAAGCCTCTATAGGTTAAAACTATTGAGAAATGGGATGCTTGGTCAGAAAAGGCTTAATAGTGGTGACTCTGCTTTTCTGACTATACTTAAGTCAGAAAAGCAGACAGGTAGAGAGAAGGGAGGGGTCTGGCATTGCTCGCAGAGAGAGCTGGGAGAGCTGGGAGAGCCAGACTGGACAAGATGAGCCAGAAAAGGCTTAATAGTGGTGACTCTGCTTTTCTGACTATACTTAAGTCAGACTGGACAAGATGAACCAGCCAGGTCTGCGCATGAGAAGCTGCTGTCCAGAAGCTCATGGTGTGGGGGCTGTCCTGGGGGGATAGCAGGAGAGTCAGGCTGAAGTCAGAAGACTCGGAACTTTATCAGAGAAACTTGGACTTTATCCTGTACGCAGGTGGGGAGCCATTGGACAGTTGTAGTTTATGCTCTTTAAATGAGATGACCTACTAATCTATTAGGAAATAGATGGTTCTCTTGTTGGGAGACAGTGAAGAGGTCTTGAAACAGAAGAGAGGTAAAATGTCTTATGACTTTTTCCCCTTTAGAACCTAAACATTTCATAAATACGAAAGGGCAAATAACAAAGCTTACGGGAGTAAAAAGCCACCTGCAGTGTCTGAATGCGGAATTTGTTTAGGTTTTTATGATTTTTTTCTCCCTCCAATTTTTATATTTGTATACTCTTTAGTCATTTCATTATAGTAACGATTAAAGCTGTCATAAGCAGAATAACACTGACTCTCAGTAACTGTGCGGCTCAGTTCAAGTGAAGGAGAGCAGGCCTTGGTCAGGATCTGGTAGAGAGGGCATAGCCACCACTGGTTATGTAGGTGGTGGTCAACACATTTCCTGTTGTATTCACATTGTAACTATTTTAGGGGCATATAAGAGAGATGAAAGTTCTTGACATTAGTTGTATTTTTACAGAGAATTGCTTCTTTCTAGCCACTGACTTAAAGTACAAAGGGCTATCAAATTTTAACTTTCATCATTCAGAGGTATGCTATCCAATTAAGATATTTTGAATTAAGAGAGAAATTGTTTTCTCACTAATTTTGGTAGTGAATGACTGACATTGGACCTCAGAAACTGTGTGCATCACAGATGAAGCAGGCACGTCCATAGGTTCTGTTCATCTGAAATCTGAGGGATGCTTGAGGTTTCTAGTCTTCAGTGTCCACTGGCCTTTGCTTTTTGCTTTTTGTCAAGTGGTTTCACTTTACTCTTAACTGTTATGAAAGTAGCTTCATATGCATAGATGAGTCAGTCATCTATTGAGTTGCTCACTCCTGTCTGACTCTTTGCGACCCCATGGACTGCAGCATGCCAGGCTTCCCTGTCCATCACCAACTCCCGGAGCTTGCTCAGACTCATGTCCGTCGAGTCGGTGATGCCATCCGACCATCTCATCCTCTGTCGTCCCCTTCTCCTGCCTTCAATCTTATCCAGCATCAGGGTCTTTTTCAATGAGTCAGTTCTCCGCATCAGGTGGCCAGAGTATTGGAGTTTCAGCTTCAGCACCAGTCCTTCCAATGAATATTCGGCACTGATTTCTTTTAGGATGGACTGGTTGGATCTCTTCTCCAACACCACAGTTCAAAAGCATCAATTATTCAGCGCTCAGCTTTCTTTATAGTCCAACTCTCACATCCATACATGACTGTTGGAAAAACCATAGCTTTGACTATGACGGACCTTTGTTGGCAAAGTAATGTCTCTGCTTTTTAATATGCTGTCTAGGTTGGTCATAGCTTTTCTTCCAAGGAGCAAGTGTCTTTTAATTTCATGGCTACAGTCACCATCTGCAGTGATTTTGGAGCCCAAGAAAATAAAGTTTGTCACTGTTTGCATTGTTTCCCCATCTGTTTGCCATGAAATGATGGGACCGGATGCCATGATGTTAGTTTTTTGAATATTGAGTTTTAAGGCAACTTCTTCACTCCTCTTTCACTTTCATCAAGAGGCTCTTCAGTTCCTCTACACTTCCTGCCATAAGGGTGGTGTCATCTGAATATCTGAGATTATTGATATTTCTCCTGGCAGTCTTGATTCCAGCTTGTGCTTCATCCAGCCTGGCATTTTGCATGATATACCCTGGATATAAGTTAGACAGCCTGATGAGAATTAGTATTTTACAGTAAAAAAAAAAAAGTTGATTTAAAAGATGTGACAAGGCTGTCTAGAATTTTGTCTCTGGCCTGATTATGCAGGCTGTAAGGATTATTTTCAGAGAAAAGGGCATCAAAGTAGAGTACCATGAGCATGATAATCACCAGGCAGGTACTTATTGTGTGCCGGGTACTGTCCTAAACATTTTTTATATACCAGTTCATATAATTCTCATCGAGTTGACCCATTATTATTGTCCTCATTTTACAGATGGGGAAACTGAGGCATAGATTGGTTAAGTGACTTGCCTAAGGTTACACAGCATCTAAATGACAGGGTCAGGTTTTGTACCCAAATGGTGTCGCTCCAGAGTTCATTCTCTTAACTCCTCCATATAAAAGCCCTAAAAGTAGGGCTTTTACTTCACTACTGTATTCCCAGCACCTAGAATAGAGCTTGGCATCTGGTTGGTGCTCAGTTTGTTGAATGAAGAGCATCCATGAGCATTAAATGCATAACTGGACTGAGGCCATGTTGAAGTGTGTTTGAGTCAGAGGGACACCGGGGTACAGGCAGAGGTATGTCACAGATGTGAGGAAATGTCAGAGCCTGAAACAAAACCCGAGACCTGAGCCTCAGCTAGGCTGACGGTGGTGATCTCAGAGGGAGTCAGGAACTACTGCCAGGAATTCTAATAACAACTTCGGAAACCTTACTGACCCACGTTTGTTATTTCTTTGTAGTGATTAGCAGCACAATCCTTAAAGACGTCTTGACGATTTGGGGTGTGGATCAGGGTGGACACAGAGGGCTAAACGCAGGAGCAGGTGGGCCGCGAAAAGGCTGGACAGGAGCCCCTGGTGTCCCTCGAGGCTCTGCGGGCCGGCTTCGCCCCGAGTGGCCAGTGGCGGTGGCGCCCAAGCGAGTCGGAACCGAGAGCCTTGAGGGAGACGGGGTGGGGTGGGGCGTCCTCGGGCAGCGGGGGACCGAGGGGGCCTCCCGAGTGGGCGGGGCCTCGGGCCCCGCCCCGCGACCGACGTGCGCGCTCCCGCCCGCCCGCGGGGCGCTGCCGGACGCGCTGGCGGGGCGGCGCGCTCTCCGCGGGCCCAGGGACCTTTCTCACCCCGGTCCCGGATAAAGCAGCGTCCTGCTTGCTGGGCAGCTCGCGCGCCGGGGCCTAGCTTGAGAGGAGGTATGTCCAGCAGCCCAGGGCCGCGGCGGGAGCCCTCCGCGTGGGTTCCCCTGGGTGGGCTGGGAATGGGCCCTGCTGTGCGCGTGCGTACTGAGCGGTACCGGTACCTGCTCTGAGACAGAGTGAACGCGCGGCTGCGGCTTCCCGGGAGGACCAGACGCAGGCTTCTTCGGGCAACTGTGCTCCTAGAAAGTGTTGGGGAGCCTGGAAAGTCGCATGTGTCACTGTTGCTTTTGAACTAGAAATGCCGTACTTGGCATTAGATGGTGATGACTAATACTGTGGTTCGTTTTCAGTTATTGCTTCTGAAACTTGATGTGCTGAGGTTGGTTGCTTATAGTTACATGTATAGGTAGATCTCAGTGCAGTAAGGTCTGAAGTGTTAAATGATCTTAAAATATGCTGTCGTGAATTTAGTATTCCCTTATTTTGTGCGTTTCTTCAGACGTTAACCTCTGCTTACATGCTTTAAAAAATTAACAATCATCCTGAATTTCAGAAACTGGACTAGAATGAGATACGTATATATAACCTTTGAGTTAATGATTTGTGATTAAAAAAAAAAACCTGTAGTTTTAAAAACTGACGGAAGAAAGAACCCATTAAGAAATGTATCAGGGTAAAATTGTATGTGGACTGTTAGTGTAATTTTTTTCTTGAAAATTTCTACAAATATTCTGATATATGCTGTCTCATCAGAGGTAACCAAATGGATCATTAGTATTCTAATTTAGTAATTCGTAGAAGATAATGGCTCGTCCATGGAGTCGCTAAGAGTCGGACACGACTGAGCGACTTCACTTTCACTTTTCACTTTCCTGCATTGGAGAAGGAAATGGCAACCCACTCCAGTATTCTTGCCTGGAGAATCCCAGGGACAGAGGAGCCTAGTGGGCTGCCGTCTATGGGGTCGCACAGAGTCGGACACGACTGAAGCGACTTAGGCAGGCAGGCAGGCAGAAGATAATAAGTACCTTATGGGTCTTTTAGCAATGATTTAGATGCTAGGAATATAAGTGAAAAATGGACATCTTTTTTGGAGGGGAGAGCGATTTGGGAAGGAGTCAAACAGTGAGACCTGGAAGGCGCAGTTAGAAATAATACAAGCCTTTGTTCAGACGGAGGATGCAGAGTGTTGTGATAAGATATGAGGTCAGATCCCAGGGCTCTTGCTCCTGTCTTTCATGCTTGGAAGTGTTTTGGTTATTCTGAGCCTGTCATGACATGCTGTTTATTTTTGTTAGCATTATCTAAGGAAGAAGATTATGAAAAATTGGTTTTTTTGAGGATTATGAATGGACTGAGATTCTTAATGGAAGGTGTTCCAGTAGTAACCCATTGGAATGTTGATTTTAACCTCCTGTTGGCAAATAAAAATAATATATGGGTGATGACCTAAAGGAAGAACAAACTGGTCAGGAGAGACTTCAGGACTTGACCTAGGAACCCTAGTTCTAAACCCAAATCTTTGCGTTACGGCTGTGGTGGCCCCTTAGATGGGTCATTTAAACTCTCTGGGTCTTTGTGGCATCATCAATGACTAGTCAGTCAGTCCATCACAGAGATGCCTAAGGTTTTTCTAACTTTAAATTGTGGTTAGCGTTGGTCACAAGAGGGTCATAGCTCTTTGGAAATTTTATGGTTAAACCATATGACAAGGACTTAGCTCATTTGCGGTTTAGTTGCTCAATTATTGTTCCTTGTCCTTTGGATTTCATAACTAGATTTGTGCAGAGTATTGTGCAAATACGGCATATATAGTTTGTGGAACTGTTCTTTGAGGAAAGAAAATGAAAGTTGCTCAGTCGTGTCTGACCCTTTGCGACTTCACAGACTATACAGTCCATGGAATTCTCTGGGCCAAAGTACTGGAGTGGGTGGCCTTTCCCGTCTCCGGGCGATCTTCCCAACCCAGGGATCGAACCCAGGTCTCCCGCATTGCGCGCAGATTCTTTACCAGCTGAGCCACAAGGGAAGCCCTCGAGGGCGTCTTCAGGGAGAAGGGGTGGGGTGGGGGCGGTGCTCTGGCAGCCGGAGGGCCTAGTGGGCTGCCCGAGTGGGCGGAGCCTACTTGGAGGAAAGTACGTTTTTCCTGGAGCTTTATTTATGTGAGGAATGTATGTATTTCTCCCTGATCTCTCTCCTCCCCCAAAGCCTTGAACAGAAATCCTAGAGGCAGGGGCGTTTTAGAAAGCACTTAAACTTTTAACTTGTCTCAAACAAAAACACCCCACACATTTAAGGCAATGCTTTTTTTTTTTTTTTTTAAAGTCAATCCTCTTTTGAAGGTAGTAGGGCAGAAACGTGTGTGTATACTTAGTATATTAATATATTAGAGGGTTTAGACCACTGAGTTTTTGCCATAAAAACAACTTACGTTTTTCTCTGTTATGTAGTGAGAGAGTAGATGGAGAGCTATATTTATTAAACAAGTACCACACCCTGACCGCTAAGTCTTTGAGGTAGATATTGTTATCTTCACTTGTTAATTAGAACATTAGGTTCAAAAAGGGCAAACAGTTCAAGGTCATAGCATTAATTGATGGCTAATGGATTCTGAGTCAGAGCTTTATCTCTTCAGAGCCTTTTCTAGTTTCGGTGCTTCTTTCTGTAGTCCAAAGGTAGAGATTCCGAAGGTCCCTATAACTCAGCTAAACCTAATTACAGAAGCAACCAAACGTTAAAAAGTGCAGGGCTTGGGTTAAGTGCCTATGCTGCTGCTAAGTCGCTTCAGTCGTGTCCGACTCTGTGCGACCCCATAGACGGCAGCCCACCAGGCTCCCCCATCCCTGGGATTCTCCAGGCAAGAACACTGGAGTGGGTTGCCATTTCCTTCTCCAATGCATGAAAGTGAAAAGTGAAAGTGAAGTCGCTCAGTCGTGTCCGACTCTTAGCGACCCCATGGACTGCAGCCTACCAGGCTGTCCGCCCATGGGATTTTCCAGGCAAGAATACTGGAGTAGGGTGCCATTGCCTTCTCCGTAAGTGCCTATAGGCAGGTATTATCTGTTTATCTTTATTGCAGCACTTTGTATTAATAGCTACTGTTGTCTCCGTTTTTCTAGAGGAAATTGTGGCCCAGAGAAGTTAAGTAACTAGCTCATGGGTCTCAAGGTTGCAGATGTAACTGGAATTCCGGTTTCTCAGGCCTCAGAGTAATCTCTTCAACATCACATTTGCTACACTGGCTCTCCAACCTGAAACAAATAAATTGTTGGAATTGACTGTATGGACTTAGATAACTCATACAAGTGTCTTTGGATGTGACAGTTCAGGACTGGCTTCACCTTACTGTGGTTTGAATTCACCTGTGTGCTAGAGTTCTTGATTTCAGCTCTGAGGGTCTCCACCTCACTGCAGTACAGGCAGACAAACGCGCACAGCCTCTTTCTCGGGATCTAGGCTACGGCAGCTGCCCACACGCGTGACTGTGCCACAGGAAGAAAGGAGGGGCAGAGCCAAGGGCAGCAGAGGGACCGATGTCCCTGGGCTGGGTGTAAGGGAATGAAACAGGCCTGTAAAGACTCTTACTCTAACCAGGCGACTGTCGACTGTCTTAAAGGATAACTCTCTTTTTATTTTGAAAACAAGGTGGGTTAATAGGTGGCGAAGAATCAGTTTTGTAACTTTGAAATCTCATCCTAATTTGTATCCATAGCTAATAAGGGGAAAATCCAATTTGTGTGTTTTTGCCATATTCTATTCGTGTTAGGCAGAGTGTAGTATTTGTGATTGCTTTGAGAAGACCTACTTCTCTACACTGTATGCATTTGAATTTGTTTCCCACATGATCTAGAGCTGTAGGTTTTTTTAGCATTGTGAAGCAACATTTTAATTTAATGTTATTGCTTAAAAGTTACACTGCTAGGCATTGTGGCATTCCACACAAATGGTGAGGAACTAAGAGTGGGAAATTAGGCACAGGTGCAAGTTGTTTAATATATTTGAAAGCTGAACATGCTTTGCGTGTAACTGAGGCGACATTCTGCTCTCTGAATATGAGCCAGCATTTTATCCACATTTTGCAGGTCCCTACTGTGTGCTCTGAGTGTACACTAATGGGTGTGTTTACAACAGGGCAGCTTACAGTGAACGTGAAGGCAGCCAAGTAGCTACAGCTAGCGTTTAAGGGGTAGAAAATCTCCAAGGGGATTCCTGTCGAATCCAGTTAATGAAGCCCTTCCGTTTTCAGAGATGATTATAGAGAACCAGACTGTGGCAACAAAATAGCAGGGGGAAGTTAGAAAATTTCCTGAATCTTTGTTATTTTTAGTAAATCTAGTTCCTGAATGTGAATCTCTTTTGCTGAGGTGGTCAGAAGTAAGCCTACTAAATTTCTTCCTCCCTTGCCTTGTTTCTGAGGATGGGAATCTCCCTGTATTTGGCTCTCAGGTTCTACTAGCTAGCCACCTGGCCCTGAACTTGAGCCTGAAGATGCAGCGTAGGCCAAGTTCCTTGCGTCTCACATGAATCGTCAGCCATCTGCAGGACTCTGCACTGGGTAGACGGCTGTTCCCCTGAAAGCTGACTTGCTTCTCTGCAAAGGCCATTTCCTTCAGGATTGTTAGGAAATTTCTTTTATATGTTGCCTCAAATATCTGCTATTAATCCTTCTCTACTCCTTTTGGGTCATTCTGAACAAGTCTAATTCTATTTGACAGGTCTCCAAATATTCCAGATAGTAATCTTGTTGTCCCAGAGACTTCTCTTATCTAGACTAAACAGCCTCTCTTCCTGGAGAAATTTTTCATGGTTTTGAGGTCCCTTTCTTCCCCACCCCCCCAAATGCCTGTTTCTGAAGTTTGTTATTCAGAGAGAAATTTCAAAATTAGTCTAATAAACGTGAAACAGGTTAGTCCTGTGGTGAACGTTATGCTCTCGGTTAAATGTAGTCATATAGTAAGTAAGTTTTTCCTTGAGATCCAGTGTACTGCTAACTCATATAAAGCTTGCTTTCAATTAAAAATCTCCATTCTTTTATAAATACTGTATCCTAATGCATATATATGGAAATCTAGAAAAATGGTCCTGAAGAATTTATTTACAGGGAAACAGTGGAGAAACAGACAGAGAGAATAGACTTACGGACATGGGGAGAGGGGAGGAGAGGGTGAGATGTATGGAAAGAGTAACATGAAAACTTACATTACCACATGTAAAATAGATAGCCAACGGAATTTGCTGTATGGCTCAGGAAATTCAAACAGGGTCTGTGTATCAACCTAGAGGGGTGGGATGGGGAGGGAGATGGGAGGGAGCTTCAAAAGGGAGGGGATATATGTATACCTGTGGCTGATTAATGTTGAGGTTTGACAGAGAAAATTCTGTAAAGCAATTGTTCTTCAATAAAAAATAAATTAAAAACAAATCTCCAGTTTTTGAAAAACATTGTTTTCCATTTTGTCCTCCCCCATTCAAGTAAAAACAAAAGCTGCATTTGGTTTTACAAGATTTAACAGCTCTGTAGGGATTGTCTTGAAATCTGTTTTTGTCACAGCCCCATATTATCTCCAGCTTTAATGTCTTCTGTGTTTTCATCCAGGCAATTAGAGAAAACTGTTGAGTAATTGTGGAAAACAGGGGCATACCTCTAAAAACGTAACAGACTGGTTTTAGTTCATCATCCTTTGAGTACTTTGTAACACATAATTTTATGATTCAATTGAGTTGTCCTCTTTCGCCCATGAGTATACAGTCTTGTCACAGGTCTTACTGTTGTCCAGATACATCATGTGTACAGCATTGCCTTGATGGGCCAGTTTAATAAAACTACCCAAGAAGGAAGTAACTTTGGATTCTAAGTAAAAAAAATTACTTGGAATCCATCTAAGCCCATGGATTCACAGGGCTTGGTGAATCCATGCTGGGCTACTGTGATCACGGCCTCCTTTTCCTCAATATTTAGAAACCATCTCTGATTTAGATTTATCCAGGATAGATAGGGCAGGACGACAGTAGTGGTGGCAGGGGCGGGGGTTGCGGCGGAGGGACAAGTTATATTTATCAAGGGTATGCTTTGTGCCAGGTCCTATGCTGGAAGTAATGTTAAGTGGTCATGAATAGTAACTGGGTGTTGGTTGGATAATCATTTGGGGGAGTGATTGCAAGGTGTTTGGTTGTAATTATAGTGCAATTTGGATTTTTTTTTTCTTTTCAAGGAACAAGGTGCAGAATGAGTACCCCACAGGACCAGAGTGGCTGCTCCAGTAATAGAGAACCCCTTTTGAGGTGTTGTGATGCACGGAGGGACTTGGAGCTTGCTATTGGTGGAGTTCTCCGGGCTGAGCAGCAAGTTAAAGATAACTTGCGAGAGGTGTGATGTGTGCTTTTCTTTTCCCTTGTCTGAACTCTTAGCACAGGTCTAGTTAGAGCATAGCCAAGGGACTGGCTTCTCCACACCAAAAAGTTTTTATCCCATGCCTTGCGTCATCTGCCTGAAATGTTGGTGCCTTTGATTCCAAAGGCACAATGGAGCAGATGTTGGAAGAATGTAGCGGTTCTTGTGCCGCCTTACAGAATTCAGCTTAGCTTGCATTTTTGCTTGCTTCTCTCTGTGGTGGCTGTGCCAAGCACTGCCATCAACTAAAAAGTAGCAAAATGAAAATGAGCTCAGCTCATTGAACTGG
Source organism: Tragelaphus eurycerus (assembly GCA_935064755.1). Lineage (NCBI taxonomy): Eukaryota > Metazoa > Chordata > Mammalia > Artiodactyla > Bovidae > Tragelaphus > Tragelaphus eurycerus. Next base: position 1,903,615 of record CAKXYN010000029.1, read on the forward strand.
TCAGTTGTGTTCCTGATGCACAAAGGATGGCATTTCCACATCCCCTACTATCAATTAATTTGGTATTGACATGGCATAATTCTGTAAAATGAGTTAGTTGTTAAGAGCAGGCCAAGATGAAATCTGTTCCTTCTATTGGCCTAATAGCATTCTGTTGGTGAATTGGTAGACCAAGTATTATATGACTAAAATACTATTTTACTATACAGAAAAAGGTGTTTTGAAATATAGTTCCTTATGTGGATTCTTGTGGATAATTTATAGCCATTAAGATTTTCTTCTGTAGGATTTTTATATTTATCCCTCTTTTGCATCACTGTTTATACTTCCAGAAACATTTAGCTAATAGTTTTACGTAAACTGTCTACCCTCACAGTCCTCTGGCTGCCGCCACGTGGTGGTTCACCTCGTCACTAAATTGGCCTGCTGTGAATGTGTTGCTTATTCGTAGGGTGAGAAAAGGGATAAGGGCTAGTTACATTCTTGTCTTATTCCACTGATGAATCTGTAATACTGTAGGATTTCAAATTATGTGGAAAACATAGGGGAATCAGTGTTACATGACATATCCTTGTATTTTCTTTTGACTCCTTTAGGACACCCAAAATAAACCTTATCCTCTTAGAAGGAGGGGTTTTGAGGGTTTTAGAGCTTAAAGATGCTTTTATGACTGAAAATCTTAAACTGGGTCCACGGGGCTTTTATTGTCCACGGGTGGGCTTTGGGACACTCAACTCTGAAGTTACAGGCAAAATTCTAAGTGCATACAGTTTTCTGGGGAGATACTCCAAACATGTCATCATTGGGTAATCAGAAGGATTTGTGACCCCCAGAAATTTAGGAACCTTACCATTCTGTGGGAAACACTGTTCTTTGGTGAAGCTAACATATTTATGTTTCCTAGGTCAAAGCCCAGATTCACAGCTGCATAAGTCGCCACCTGGAATGCCTTCGAAGCCGTGAGGTGTGGCTGTGTGAACAGGTAGATCTCATCTATCAGCTTAAAGAGGAGACGCTTCAGCAGCAGGCCCAACAGCTCTACTGGGTAAGATGACTGCCAGGCCATAATATGCTTTTTGGTTTCCAGAGACTGTCTTTTCGGTAATGAAGCATTAATATAGATCAAATAAAGATCTAATCTCAAGTGTTATTTGCTGTTTGTTAACTGGAGAATCCCAGGGACGGGGGAGCCTGGTGGGCTGCCATCTATGGGGTCGCACAGAGTCGGACACGACTGAAGCGACTTAGCAGCAGCAGCAGCAGCAACTTGGATACACTTGGTGCTTTTCGTATCATTGTGGCTCTATGATTTCATTTTTCTTCTAGTTACTGGGCCAGTTCAATTGTCTTATTCATCAGCTGGAGTGCACCCAAAACAAAGACCTAGCCAATCAAGTCTCAGCTTGCCTGGAGAGGTAAGGACCCTTTTTGTGTGTTTTGATTTTAACTTTTTGACTTTGGTGTATTAAAAAGTCACTTTGTAACTCTTTGCATGACTTGGATTTAACTTAGTGTTAAACTTAATGTTCGTCTGATAATATCATCCTGCTTTAAATATTTAATATCATACTTGGCGGAACCTGGTTAAGTCATCTATCTTCGGTTGAGTTACTCAACCAAACTTCAAATAGCTCACAATTTGGTTTTTATTTTGGATGAATTTGAAATAGAAATTTATTTAAAATAGCCAGGTTTTGTTTACTTTTTTCTCCAGATTGGGCAGTCTGACCCTCAAACCTGAAGATTCCACTGCTTTACTCTTTGAAGCCGACATAACTGCCCTGCGCCAGGCAATCACCACATTTGGGTCTCTCAAGACCATTGTGAGTAATGTTCATCTCAGAGGGTTCATAGTGAGCTTCCCAGGTCTGTGGCCTGACACATGGTCTTAAAAATATCACGTTTTCACTATGAAAAGGGACTTTCCTGAGAATTTGGTAAGCTTTAGAAACTTAATGTTCTGATTGAATTTATAGGGCATTAGGCTGGTAGTGCTTGGAATGTATTAATTGACTGGTTAATTGTCTCTGGAATTCATCTTTGTACCTCTTTAAATACCTTTGACTTATTTCTTAAGAAATGTATGGCTTGAATGGTCTATATAGAGTCGAGTGTCGTCTCATTTGGGTCTTGTTAATAGTTGTGATACTATCAGTTCTGGGGAAGGTTTCTTCTGTGAAGATAGTTATGTAGTAGATAGAGAATTCTCAGATTTTATAAGTACTTCATAGGTCACTGAATTTAGTGTGAAGAATATTTATTCTAGTGAACTGTAACACTTTGCTTAGTACTTTTGAAATTTAGGGATTACAAGTTCACTTTTTTGGTATGAAAGCATAACATTAGTAAACACAACTAATTTGCTTTTTATCTTATAGCAAATTCCTGAGCACTTGATGGCTCATGCTAGTTCATCAAATGTTGGGTCCTTCTTAGAGAAGAGAGGCTATATCCCATTGCCAGAGCAGGTAAAATGTCATTTTGTTTCTGGTAACTTAGTTTTTATTTGGCTCGTATTTCTTTGGGGTTTTGATTATATCACTTTTTTTTTTTTTTTTGCTATCATTTATTTGTAAAAATGCACCAGTGGTAATAAATGAATTTATACAATTAAATGCTTCCCTTGAGACTGAATGTCATAAATTTAGAGGTGTTCAATAAGAAAGTAATTGTTATCAATTAGTTCATAAGAAATTCTCATTAGCTCTATGATTGGGTTGGTTCTCTTAGGGATCCTTCTCTTTATCACTTATTTCTGAAGACAGTGTGGAAAGTGTGAATATGAAGGATCCTAAAAGTTTTGAGTTGAGAAGCTGATTTCCAGCTGTACTCTTGGTTTTGTAATTGTCAAAATGGAGGCTTAGGGAAATCATTTGACTTGTGCAGGGTCAGCACCGAGCCCAAATTAAAGAGCTTGGGTCTCCTGTTTTTCTGGCAAACTTTCTGCTGCATTTGACATTGCCTTGTTAAGCAGCTAAGTGTTATGTGATTAGCAGAAGTCAGCGTCCAGCGCCACAGCTGTCCCTCTCAGCGAGTGGCTCCTTGGAAGTAAACCTGCCGTTGGTCACCAGGCTCCTTACCTGCCCAGCACCAATCTCCAGGACTGGCTCAACCAAAAGCGGACCTTGGAGAATAGTCAGGTGTGTTGCTGCCTCTCTTGTTTCTGAGATAGATGATGTGATAGACGGGTTAGTTATTAACTGATAGCATGTCTTTGGTTTTTAGTTCTAGTCTGGGAAACATATATTTTAAAAATAACATTTTATTACAATAGTGACACCTTTTCAGTGTAGATAAAAAGCTTAGGAAAAAACTGTATAAAGAAATACAAGCTCATAATCCCACATGCAGAAACTACCACTGTAACATTTGTTTATGCGTACATATACTTGAACGAATATATTTCTGTCATTCAATTTCTTCCATAAAATCCCTCGTAATATTTAGTAATTCATTGATTGGCTATAAACTTCAGCTTTTTTGAATATAAATCAATTTCCTTTGCATGTCCAGGAGATAATTATTTATATGCATTCCTGATTAGTTCTTTAGGAACGAATTCTTAGAAATTGCGTTCCTAATAGTTTTGGAGACCCTTTAAGGCTTTCAATACATACTGTCAATTTGGGTTCCCAGAAAGTCCATACCAGTTTATATACTTTCTTCCCTAAATATCTCTAACAGTGGTAGTCATTTACAAGTTTCTTTCTCTGAATTTAACACAAAAGAACAATTTTACTTTTTGAGTTTCTTAGGTTACTAAGGAGATTGAGTATTTTTCATGTTTATTAGCCAACTTTGATGACTTCTCTAATCATATCTATAACTCATTTTTGTCTTCTTTATTCATAAATGCACATGTAGGAACTACTTGTCTCTTTTCTATAAGATATGGTATAAATGCTTTCTCCTAGTTTGCCTTATTTTAACTGCAAAAAATTTAAGTTTTAATATAATTATGTATTTTAATATCTCAGATAAATCCCATGTCTTTTGGCTATGTATAGTTAAACTTAGAAACATTTTGTAGTGCGGTAAATATAAGTAGAACTCTTATCATTGAATTTCAAGGAAGTCATAATATTCTAGCAGGTAATAATTTGTATTTCTTGTGTAGACGTCTGCTAGAGCCTGCAGTTTCTTGAATAAAGTCTGGGGCAACCTAAAGGGTTTGGAAAACTGGCTCCACAAAAGTCAGCAACAAGAAATTTCTGAAAAACCAAGTTTCCAAAAGTCTGACAGCTATTCTACTACCAGTTCTTACTCCATGGAAATCGAAAAGGTTGGGGATCTAGAGCCTCTGGATCAAGATGAGATGGATCTTTCTGACTGGCTGGTAACTCCCCAGGAATCCCATAAGCTTGAGAAGCCTGAGAATGGCGGCTGTGAAACCACCAGTGAGAAGTTTAAGCTCTTGTTCCAGGTGTTCCAGGAGTCCTACAATGTGAATGATTGGCTTGTCAAGTCTGATTCCTGTACCTATTGTCAGGGCAACCAGCCCAGAGGTGTGGAGATTGAGAACCTGGGCAATCTGAAGTGCCTGAACGACCACTTGGAGGCCAAGAAACCCTTGTCCACTCCCAGCCTGACTACTGAGGATTGGCTTGTCCAGAACCATCAAGACCCATATAAAGTAGAGGAGGTCTGCAAAGCCAATGAGCCCTGTACCAGTTTTGCAGAGTGTGTATGTGATGAAAATTGTGAGAAGGAAGCTCTGTGTAAATGGCTTCTGAAGAAAGAAGGAAAGGATAAAAATGGTATGCCTGTGGATCCAAAATCTGAACCTGGGAAACGTAAGGATTCCCTGAACACGTGGCTCTCTCCATCTGGAAGAGAGGCAGCAGAGCAGGCTAGGGCACCAAAGGCGACGGCCGCTAGAGTTGCTGACTCCTTCCAAGTCATAAGGAACAGTCCCTTGTCAGAGTGGCTCATGACCCCCTCACACAAAGAAGGGTGTCCCAACACGGAAGCGTCTCTTACAGAGGACGGGGCCGGCAAACAAAAGCTCACAAGCCCCCTGGCCACTGCCTGGTGTCCCTTTAACACAGCTGACTGGGTCTTGCCAGCAAAGAAGACAGGAAATCTTAGCCAGTTACCCTCAGGAGAGGACAAGTGGCTACTTCGAAAGAAGGCCAAGGTGAGCCAACACATTAAAAAAGCACCATTTGAAGTATATTCAATAGATTTTTATTTTCTTAATCCCGAACCTTGTAAATAAATAGACCAGATCCTTAACTGTAAAATACAGCCTAAGTATTAATGTTGGTGCCATGTTAGCAACGGAATGGAACATTTATGGTTGTTCATGCTGAAGTTTGTGTGCACGTTCTATACCCCAAACCTCCATTGGGCCTATTTTATTGCAGTTTATGCTAACGATCGGGTAGAGAAAACAGCTGTCAGGTGTGCTGTTACTAGAGTGCCCAACGTGCGCACCATTCTTTACAGACGCTAGACTGTTTGGAAGATGAAGTGTTGGTATCATGCCTCCCAGCTGTCATGTAGCAACCCACCCTTTGTCTTGTTGCAGGAAGTGTTACTTAATTCGCCCCTACAGGAGGAACACAACTTCCCCCCAGACCGTTATGGCCTCCCAGCAGTTTGTGATCTCTTTGCCTGTATGCAGCTTAAAGTTGATAAAGAAAAGTGGTTGTATCGAACTCCTCTACAGGTTGGTATATGCCACTAGTGCAAATATTGCAATTTTAGCTGCTTATGATTTGTCTTCTGTATGAATTCAGTTTGCTCGCCCAACTGTATTTCTGTTAATGGTTTGTGTGTGTATTAGGTGAGGTGGGAAGAGAGAGATCATAGAAACTTCATGTTTCACTTGAACTCGCTCCATGAAATAACTAGGACATACTTGAAAGTAACCTTTCCAGATGATGTAGCTGTCAGAATTTTTGGAGCCTGTGTGGTTTCTGATAGCTTATTGAGAAATGAGAGCTTTAAAGTGGGAAGACATTTGCTTTTAATTTTACAGTGAAGTGACTTTTTATGTGGACTTTTCTTTACAGATGTGAAGGAATCAAGTACTAGTCAAGCAAATTTTCTGCAGATTATCACAAATCCATGAGCTGAGTGACTGTGGCTTGCGAAATCATTGTCTCTGGGTCTGATGTAGTTCCTTTCCTCCCCAGTTTCAAACTAGTGAAGAGAAATTAGTCATCAAATTATGAATTACTGTGTAAAAGAAAAAGGCGATTTGTTGACGCTGAGGTGATTCAAGTTCTTGCTTACAGAAGTATTAATTCACCCGTATGCTAGAAACGCATCTTAGTGGGTAGTAGGTCTTTCTCATAAGCCTCCATGGCTCCTTAGATTGGGTGGTTATTAGAAGTACATTAAAACACTGTAGTTTTAAAAATGAAATAGTTCTATAATCCAAGTGTGTTGATGTATTCTAAAGCTAGTAAAATTACTTTTTGACTGGCAGTCTTTGGATGCTTCCCTTATTGTGGGTTTTCTTCCATTAATGGTGAGTTCTTCTATTTAATTAATATACTATTGTATTTTACATCATAACCTTGCCAAGATAGTGGTTTTTTTCTTACCAAAACACATATTGAAAGTCTTGGCAATTTTTGACATTTATCACAAAACATTTTAGCTTAGGTGCCAGATTCTACATTATTTTTCTTCTTTTGAAAGACATTCAGATTTTGCAAGATCTGTCTTTATTTCCTTCTCTAAATATTATGAAAGAATATCTCTTTCAGAAGGGCTCCATATTGCTTGAAGACTATATTCAGAGTAGTTCTAGCCTCTTCCAAAATGTTCTGGAGAACTACAGGCAGCAGAGCCCCAGTGCCGACTAATCAAAAAGCAAAGTGTGTTGGAAATGTACTTGAACTGTTCACTATCCTAAGTGTTAACTGGTGCATCCTGTGTAAATGGAAGCTGAACTTGACACCTGGTGCTTTTAACTAGGCATAAATTAAACGTCCACTCACTGCAAGCACAGCATACCTATACCTCGAATAAAAGTGTAATGCAGTGACATTTTAGTGAATAGGAAGTTTTGAACACTTGTGCCTTGGGGTGTTTATTGAAGCTTTATGAAAACTATCGATGTTTCCTTAGTATCCTTAAAGTTATGTCTGTGCTTTAAAAAGTTTCTCTGTAGGAGAGAGGTGGTATTTATACCACGTTTTAAAATTCTCTAAAATGAGACATCTTAGCTGCTTTCCACTTTTAAACCATTAAGCCACTCAACTTGCCTGTTATTGGAAATACCTTTAAAGTCTGTGATGTGGTCATCTAGAAAGCCCGTTTGGGGAAACTTCAGTCCCAGTGTCATTGCCATACAGCTTCACTGGAGTTCTTAACCACAGCTGAAAGGAGCCTATTTTTAGTTCTTCCAGATACCATTTAGAACTTTAAAGGTGGTGGGTAAAAACTTAAGCAGCTTTTCCATTATCCTAGGTTGCAGGAAACTTTGTAGTTGAGGTTTAACATGTTGTGTATCCCTAAATTAACATTAATCACTATGCTGATGAGTATGTAAACCATTCTTTTGCATTGATGCATTTTGTATCTCCCTCCATTCATTAAAAGCATAACAGCCATATAGTTGTCCTGTGTATTTGTAAAACACCTTGTCACAAAATTATATGAATGTGGTATCCTTGGGTTACAAGTACAGCTGAGAAACACCTGAACATAAAAAGTTCTTGTATGTATGTAACCTAGAGTGCATTATTTGATTAATTTCATTTCATAATGAGAAAACAAACTCAGAAATCAAGTAACTTGTCCTTCCTTCCTTTAGCTTCCCCAGGGCTTCCTTAGAAACTCTCAGCTTGTGTCTGTGTCGTCCCTCTCGTCATCCCCAGCGAGGCTGAGTTAATGCTGCTCTGGCGCAGCACACCGGTGCTCTGGCGCAGCACACTAGAGGTGTGATAGCCTGAAACACCTTGAGGTGCTGTAGTGTCAACTCTGTTGGAGGAAAATTCTAACCTAGTTGCTAATGCTGCCAGTAGCCCTTCACTTCATCACAAACAGGAAACACGCTTTGGCCTATGGGAGCAGAGATAAGTCAAGAGCAACTTTGGAGAAACACCCACTATGTTAATGTTGGAGTAAGGACTTCAGTTCTATTTTCACCCTTTATTGGGAATACAGAGCAATATTACAGTCTTGGATCATTAAATGAACAAATGTGGCTGATACAGTATTGACAAGCAGACCTGAATTCTGGGATTAGGTGGTTTTCCAGAAGTGGGTAGGAGCAAAAACAGGTGCGAGACCTTCTTAAGAGAACCACATACTCAGCCGCCAAAGGGCGTTTTGTCTTCAGCTCAGTAATGGCTGGAAGGAGTGCCAGTCCTGGTCAACCATCCATGATCTTCATTCATCACAGCAAACTGGAATCTCTAGTTTTTCAAATTAGTTGTAGATAAAAAGAGTACATGCCTCCAGACTGACTTATAAATTGATCAGGGTGACTACTAAAGTGTCCTCCGTTTGTGAACTAGCAGGATCTTCAGAGTGATTGTTGGAGCACAGAGCCTTTCATGTGCTCCCAGTTATTATATAGAGCATAGAGGCTCGTAAGCATTAGTCCTGCTAGACCACCTCGTGCTGCCCCTCGAAGACCACCTGGGGGAGGAAAAGAGAAAAGACCATTACAGACTTGTGTTGCACACTGTCCCATCAGAGGGGACAGAGGTTCGTAAAGCTGAGACACACTCTTCACATTTATGAAGATTTCGTCCCAAGCAGGAGAATAAGCTCTGAAAATAATAAACCAAGACTGAAATTCAGTAGAAACAGATTCCCCCTAAATCACCTGCTTATATGTAAACTACATATCCATAGTAACAACCTTTGTTCACTTTTAATTTTACAGTTATCAACAAGGTTTTTTGACTTTTCTCAATCTGACTTGATCCTAGGACATTTTTGGACAAGACCTTATGCTTATTATTGAAATCCCAAGCAGATCAGTAATCCCTGCTAGTCCCACTAAGTTTTAGAACTTCACCGGCATGGTCAACTGATTGAAGGCGGTGTGTAAACAAGGCGATACCCTCTTTGGAAACAGTATGAACAGGCTTTGGACTCTGCACAGGTCCTCTAAATATTAACTTTGGAGACAGGACAGTGGTGGGAGATAAGATGGCTGTGATCAAGTTCTGAGTTGGGTGCTGATGAAGCACCAACTCTCCCATTACCTGTCCCTATTCTGATGCTTCAGAAAATCTCCAACTATCGAGCAAAGACGTAACTTCGCACCAGCTCGTTGTCGTTGGTAGTCACTCAGTCGTGTCTGACTCTGCTGTGCGACCACAAGGACTGCAGCCCGCCAGGCTCCTCTGTCCACGGGGCTCTCCAGGCAAGAATCCTGGAGTGGGTTGCCGTCCTTCTCCAGGGGATCTTCCTGACCCACGGGTCAAACCCGTGTCTCCTGCTTGGCAGGCGGATTCTCTACCACTGAGCCACCTGGGAAGCTCCAGGCATCGTTGTACCAGTTGAAAAACATTCCAGGATTAGGATTAGACTTTGAACTATTTGTGCTTAACAAAAGAATTTTTTCACATGGAAAAAGATTATGGAATAGGTATTTCATTTGAAATGCAGAAACAATATGTTTCAACCAGTTACCTAAAAATAGTCACCAAGTCTAGTAAAAGGAAAGGGGGTACCCAAAGAAGCTTTTAAGAAATACTCGATCTTCTCTTAACAGTTTCACAAATAGTAGGGATAACAGACTTCAGGTAGTCTATATTTATCTATGGAGTATTTGTTGCCAAGTCATGTGTTAGGAAAGCAGAGGTCCAATGGTTAAGGTATACCTTATTAGAAGCCCTTTAGCTACACTCCAATAAATTCCATGAAATTCAGTGACGCTGCTGAGTTAGAACACTTCAGACCAACCATTTCTGCAATGCACATCCTGCCAGATGGCTTCAGGTGATAGAGTAAAGGGTTACTCCCTCTATGAGCCTCTCTAGCCTGAAGACTTTAGATAGCTGACTGGCTTAGGCTTCAACTCAGAAGTACCCTATTATCTCTCTTAAACCCAAACAGAAACTGCAGGCATCACCTATAAACAGACATCAAATATGTAGGAGGGGGGATGATAAACATAAAAAATTAATCACAGTAAGTGGGAGATATGTCCTTCAAGTCTATCTCATCTCTCTACATCTTGCCACACTGAAGATTAGGCACGATAGTTGAATTTGCAACTGTATTCAATGTGGCTGAAAAATGGGCTGACAGTGAACTTTAGGCCAAATTTCTAGAAATGGAAAAAATAAGCTATGAAACCCAGGAAAAATAAATGCCATCTGGAACAGCATCACTATGGTTCAGTTATTAGAGCTAAACTTTTTGAGTGTAATGAATGTTCTTTAAGCAGGTTACAAAAACAGAAGACTCTCCAGTGTAAACTGGAAATGATAAAGATTTAAGAACTTTGGGACATCAGTGGCATATTAAGTGTCTCTCAACAATTTATCCCCTAGAATGCCTTCTACTTTCATACTAAAATGAAACAATCTTAGTGCAAAACATCATCGTTTTGTACTAGCCTTTTGTACTAGCCGCCTCTGAAGGCTAAGAAAAAATTGTTTTTAGCACAACTGAGCAACTGTTTCTAGCAAGATACCAAATAGGCAGTGTATGATTTACTAATAATCACAGTAATCCTGACTCAGGGAAAGTGAAAGTTGCTCAGTCATGTCCAGCTCTTTGCGACCCCGTGGACTATACAGTCCATGGAATTCTCCAGGCCAAAATACTGGAGTGGGTACCCTTTCCCTTCTCCAGGGGATCTTCCCAACCCAGGGATTAGAACCTAAGTCTCCTGCGCTGCAGGAGAATTCTTTACCAGCTGAGCCACCAGGGAAGCCTGACTCAAGGGTAGCCTTTTATTACGTTTTAGTTTGTGAGGGTTTTCCAGCTGGTTGATCTGTTAAAGAGTTTAACAGCCTTGGCTTTAGGCTTTCTGTAACAAACAACCTTTGCCCAACTAAGTCCAGGAAGCTGGTGAGCAAATACACTTGCTCTGGACACGGTGAACCAGCGAGGCCAGTGGTCGCTCTCCGTGCAGCAACACAAGCATGAGGCCTATGTGTCACATTTATCTTCTGTCTCTTGGATCCTCATACAATTCTTCCAAAAAGGGCAAATGTCATCTCTTCTAAACCTGGGAAAATGAGGCCCAGAATATTTAAGTGCCTAGTTTATTTGGTATAGACCTGATTACTGGCAGAGCTAACACACTGAACTGACAATTACTTTAGCACAGGGGTCAGCACATTTTTCTTGAAATGGCTGGAAAATAACTCCACTTTTTACCTGCATGTTTCTAAAGAGTGTTTATCTTGCTATTTCTTGATGTTTTGATCCTACATATTGTAGGTACGTATATAACCATGTAAGATGTTAACTATTTTAAAATGTAAAATACATTCTTAGTCTGCAAACTGTGAAGAGACAGGCATCTGGCCAGCAGGAGCCTGTTGCCCTTGTTTTAGAGGAACGGCCTTACCTACACACTGAGACAGCTTACAAATTCAACAAATTTCTGCACTATTTAACTTGTTTTTAAAAAATTCTCTTTAAAATTGTGATAAAACACACATACCATAAAATTTGCCATTAAGTATATATGTCAGTAGCATTCAGTATACCGACACTGGGCTACCATCATCCATCTTCTTTCCTTGATGGTTTAGGCTGACTCTAGACTAAAGGAGTACCTAAACTGTTTTCCAAATCCTTGAATCTGGGACTTTTTTAATAAATTCCTGCCACACAAAATTCTGTGCTTTGTCTTAAGTGAAGTCTAAACCAGAAATCAATACAAGACACTGCTTTGCCTCTGTCAGCAATTTTGATGTGCTGAGTTAAACTAGTCAGCCAGGAACTAGGAAGCAACGTTGGAACTCTGGGTCGGCAGTTTCCATACCTCCTGTGTTCCACCCACACTGCCATGGAAACTGAGATCTGATAAAATGAAACCTACTTGTCACCTGACCAAGAGTTAATATTCTTTTTTGCCTTTTCTCTTCTGAGCCATGAGCATTCTTTTCCATAATTTATGTTGGAGATGTCCCAGGCTGGGTTAAAGATGCTATTCCTGCAAGGAAGTCCTGGACACAGAAACCTAGGTTCTCATTTTTTTTCCTGTGATAATCCCAAGTATTCAGCCTTCCCCTTCGTATCTTTAAAATATGTGTAATGTGTCTTAAACGAGGTGGTAATTCAGTCTGTTCTTACACTTAAGGCTGCCCCCCGCCACCCCCCCACAGGAAATGCTGTTAACGGCTGACGCTGAGTAAGGAAACGGGCTGGTGAGGCTCACTGTCCACCCGCTGGGCTAGCAGCTCCCCCAGCTCAGCCCCTGCCATTTGTGACCAGACACACTGAGAGCCTTGTGTCTTCCATTTTTGCAAAAGAAGCTAAAATTTCCAGATTTTTGTGCGAAATCTGTTCCTTAAATTTTACTTTGATCTTTCATAAACACAGTTTGGGCCGATTAAACACTTGCTGGCTGAGTGCCACCCCTGTGGTGCCAATTAAGGTTTTAAAGTCCTTTGTCTGACCCCAAAGGTTTTCAGTGTGAAAGTATTTTTAGGTTTTTAACAAGGTTTTTCTATGCCAACATTTTCATGTATATAAAACATGTTTACTGTCTTATTGTACCTGGAGCTGTGTTGATGTGTGTAAGAACATGAACATGTTGCAAGTCTTGTGAGTTCTTAGGGATATAATTCCAAATGTTATCCATTTTCAATATTAAAAAGCCTCTTGCTCTCAGACACACCATGAAATTTCAGATTTTATAATTCTGTAGGAGGGGCTTCTCTCTCATTTCTAGTAAAAATGAGGCAAAAATGCACTTGATGTTTGTGATGGAGGAATTACAGAAGAGCAAAACTTACTTAGTGTCTGAAGCGTAATAAAGCAATCAAACAAAAGTACTTTTCAGAGGCTTGAGTACAGAACATAAATAGGCAATTACGGCATAAATTTGGGCAAAAACAGAAAATGTGAGAAAAATCTGGGACTGTCACTAGTTTTATGATCTTTTGAAAAAGAACATCTTAATAATGTGCTCATCTATGAAATGGGGGGGTTGTGATTATCACTTCACAGTTTAACAAGTTATATATTAAGTGGTTATCACTGAGAATATAACCATAACCCAGCAAATGTTCATCTCTTTTCCATCTTAGAAGACAATTTGATATTTGGTCTTCATCCAAGTAATTCTGATTCAACTCTTAGGATTTACTCCTTCCCTGTTCATAACAACATCATGCACCATGGCCAAAGGCAGGAGCAACCCAAGTGTCCACTGACAGATGCATGAAAATGGGGTGTGTATGTGTGATGGAGTATTATTCAGCCTTACAAAGGAAGGACATTCTGATACATGCTATACTGTTGAGAACGTTATGCTAAATGAAATAAGCTAGTCACTAAAAGAAAAGCACTACACGATTCCACTTCCATGAGGTCCCTCAAGGACTCAAATTCATAGACAGAAGTAGACTGGTGGTTGCCAAGGGCTGCAGAAGGCGGAAAGACAGAGTTGTTTAGTGGGCAGAGTTTCAGTTTCATAAGACAAAGAAAAGTTCTGGAGTTGCATAATGATGCTAATATACTTAACATAATTGAACTGTACATTTAAATAGTTTGGATGGTCAGTTTTATGAAAATTAAAAAATAAAATCGCAAACCGTGAGATATCAAAGAACACTATACTACCCAAAAAAAAATTCTTTTAAAAACTACAGTATGGCCAAAAAGCATACTTCAACTATATTAAGAGACCATTTCACCATTTAGTGGTACCTACCTGTGCATTTATACAACACGCCTGTCATGGTTCCAGCTGCTACTGTGTTAAGGTCATCTTCTGCACCTCTTGTTTTCTCAATGATGACACCAAAAGCACTATAAAGCAGAGCTACAAGGGAAATGGGACTGATCAGTAATAAAAAAGTGAACTCAAAGTCAGTATGGCAATTATATTTAGATAAACGCATTCTACAGACATCATGAGACATGTAAACAGTGACCACTGCAGCACTGTTAGTAATAACAAAGGCCTAGCAACAAATCACATGACTTTCAAGAGGGGACTGATCCAGAGACTGTCCACATAATGGAGTACTATGCACTCAAAATGCAGGAAGAGCTCTGTTCACTAACATGTAAAGCAGGCACATGATAGGCAAAGAAAATGTTTGGAAAGAAAAGAAATTTATTAGCTATTTATGGAAAGTCACACTGCGGAGACGCAGGAAGAATATCTTTTTCACTTCCATTTATTTGTTAACAGCTGTACTTAGAATTTAGAAACAAAAGCAAAACACAAGCATTTCTAAGATAAATATGACTTCAAGACAATTGAGATTTAGTTTCTGCACATGTGAAAACTCTAACAATAGCACTATTTAGTTTAACAAGCGTTTCCCCTAAATCACCATTCTTTTATGCCTCTAAAGACCAAATAGCCATGAATGCATTACCTCTTCTCCTGCCCTTTCTCAAAATTACAGCAAACTCGGCCTTACAACTCCTCAGCTGTTAAGTTTTTATACTTCTACAAAGGCTCTTCTTCCAGTTTCAATTTATTTAACTGAAACTAAACTTGAGCAAAACATCGTAACTGATCACATTATAAGGAAAACATCCAGGGTAACTGACCATTCCAGCTTGCTCGGAATGGATATTTCTGGAGCATTAACTAAACTGAGCATGTCCAGGGGCTCACTCTGGGTATGCAAGCAGTCTCACAAGCATCGATACAAAGGAGCCTGGCTGCAAGGGGGAAGGGTTTTGGGGGCAGAAGTAGCGCGTGGAAGTAGCCGTTTACTAGGGTCCCAAATGCAAACCTGACTTTCTAAATGACCACGTACTGCTTCCAAAGCCTGTGACAAGGCTAGGACCTCTGTCACACAAGAGGCTTTTCTTATCTTTTGATAAGCTACCTACATTTTCTCTTACTTAATCTGCCACCAGTTAAAAGACTTTCAGACTTTCAGATACAGAAAACTTTGGTTGAGGGCACAAGTGCCATAAGTAAGCTTCTTATATGAGTCATGAATAATCAAGAGAGTCAATCATTCATAAACACTATACTATGAAAGCATTTGTTCCTAAGTACTACTAAATTATAGCTTCCTTAGAACTGCAAATATTTCCAATATCTACAAAGGCCCTGTTGCAACTCAGGCAATTAGTCTGAGAAATCTCATTAGGTAAACAGGATGATGAATGGGCTATTAGGAAAACATATCAGGAGGGCTGGATTCCTCCTCATATCTACAATAGAACCTTGAACTTTTCCCAACACACAAAAACATGTGCCTTGGCGCTAAACTATCTGGATTTCACTGAGTTAAAATATGATTTTAGTTGGTGTCTTGATGGGATAGGAGAGTATGTAGTGTCTAAAATATTTAGCAAAGAATATATTCAGAATGGTATTGGTACATGGCATTATTTTGCTATGTATCAATAGTTTATGATCTTTTCCTAAGCAGTATTTACACTACTCACCAGACTGGATTTAAACATAATTATGAACATCTCAGCACCAGAATTTTAGTTGATCAAATTGTTCATGATACATGTACATTCTTTCTTTGTAATGATGATGATTTATTATAAAGTGAGCTATCTACTTACCCAGAGAACCTAGGGTATTAGCCCAAAGTGCCCCTTGCCTAGTCACCATGTTCAAGACCCTACCAGGGCAGAAAGAGAAAGAATCTGTATTTAGAACCAGTATTTCTTTAGTATTTAGAAAAACCATATAGCATCAATTTTAAATATATAAACACAATACCCAAAGTTTTCTTAATTTTATTTAATTTTAAAACTTAACACCTCCTTAGAATTCAATAAGGATTGCTTTTACTTTACATAAATGAAGGTTAGGTTAAAAACTCCCAATGTTTTAGGGCAATGCGTAAAGAAAATTCTAATTACTAAATACATAAAATTATTAAATATATAAAAGGTCTGAATGATATCCTGGAATGTATCTTACAAAGAAGTTTACAGAAACTGATCTATGTTAAAAAGACATTATAACAGACAAGCTAGCTTATACTTAGTTTCTTAGGGGTGTGTGTGGGGGGTAGTATATTCTTAAAACATTAAGAAGAATCCAAGTGTGGAATACTATGGAATACAAAGCAAAATAAAAGACAGATACTCAGAGAACGAAGAAGCTACCTCATTAGGAACCTGAGGGAAGCGCACCGTGTCTGCTCCCACACCAGCACCGAGCGGCCAGGGCGCGCGCTCAGCACACTCTCAGGGGAGCACAGCCCTGCCCTCACCAGCGCCCACGCTGCCAGAACAGCGGCGCAGGCAGCTGGAGGCGAGGGCAGAGCGTTCCTCTCCCAGCAGTGCAACGCTGTCACAGGAATGGCTGTCCCGGCAGCTGACTGCTGCTGGGAACCACGGAATTACAGTAACAAGCAGTAAAGAACCCATTTACATTAATGCTCAGTAATAACAAACTTTGTGTTATTTCTAAGGGATTATTTTAAAAATTAGTAATGATTACAAATATTGTTAAATAGTTAATTGCTACATATTTACTAATAAGTTAAGTTTAGCACTTTTTTTTCATTTGTGATAAGCTTCTAAAACTACTAATTTTCATTACTGTACTGCTGGTGGACTGGAAGAAACACAAGTTGGAATCAAGATTGCCGGGAGAAATATCAATAACCTCAGATATGCAGATGACACCACTCTTATGGCAGAAAGTGAAGAGGGGCTAAAAAGCCTCTTGATGAAAGTGAAAGTGGAGAGTGAAAAGGTTGGCTTAAGGCTCAACATTCAGAAAACGAAGATCATGGCATCTGATCCCATCACTGCATGGGAAATAAGATGGGGAAACAGTGGAAACAGAGTCAGACTTTGTTTTTCTGGGCTCCAAAATCACTGCAGATGGTGACTGCAGCCATGAAATTAAAAGACGCTTACTCCTTGGAAGGAAAGTTATGACCAACCTAGATAGCATATTCAAAAGCAGAGACATTACTTTACCAACAAAGGTTCGCCTAGTCAAGGCTATGGTCTTTCCTGTGGTCATGTATGGATGTGAGAGCTGGACTGTGAAGAAGGCTGAGCACCGAAGAATTGATGCTTTTGAACTGTGGTGTTGGAGAAGACTCTTGAGAGTCCCTTGGACTGCAAGAAGATCCAACCAGTCCATTCTGAAGGAGATCAATCCTGGAATTTCTTTAGAAGGAATGATGCTAAAGCTGAAACTCCAGTATTTTGGCCACCTCATGTGAAGAGTTGACTCATTGGAGAAGAGTCTGATGCTGGGAGGGATTGAGGGCAGGAGGAGAAGGGGACGACAGAGGATGAGATGGCTGGATGGCATCACTGACTCGATGGATGGAGTCTGAGTGACCTCCGGGAGCTGGTGATGCACAGGGAGGCCTGGCGTGCTGCGGTTCATGGGGTCGCAAAGAGTCGGACACAACTGAGCGACTGATCTGATCTGATTGCTGGTGGCACTGCAGAGTGGCCAAGTTCTTTGGAACATGATTGGGCAACATACTTTCATTTACTGGGTCCTTACTTACTTCTCATTGTAATCATCTCTCATTAGGTTAAAGGCAGAAAGTAGGGAAACTTACCTAAGATCCCAATAAGTAATGAATCAGGGCTTTGAAACTACACAGATCTTTTCTGGCCTGAAACCCGATTATCTTTCCATGTTTTAAATGCTATCTCTGTCTAAAAAAATCAGAATGAGTATATAAAAGAAAATGAGGTATAAGATTTTAAAAATCTGACTTTAAAAAAGCAAACTAATTCAACTCTCTCAAAAATTTAATAACTATGATGGTTTTAAGAAACAAAGGTTATCTTTTCTAAGAGACCTTCCAAATTGTTACTTAATAATATGATGCTGGGGATTCGTTTCAAAATAATATGGGAGGGAAGAAAGAGATGAGACACAACTGGTCCTGCTGGTTAGTGGTTGCTGAACTTGGGTTATGGTTCATAGCTGTTCACTGTACTATTTTGCCTGCTGCTGCTAAGTCACTTCAGTCGTGTCCGACTCTGTGCGACCCCACAGACGGAAGCCCACCAGGCTCCCCCGTCCCTGGGATTCTCCAGGCAAGAACACTGGAGTGGGTTGCCATTTCCTTTTCCAATGCATGAGAGTGAAAAGTCAAAGTGAAGTCGCTCAGTCGTGTCCGACTCTTAGCGACCCCACGCACTGTAGCCTATCAGGCTCCTCTGTCCATGGGATTTTCCAGGCAAAAGTACTGCGGTGGGGTGCCATTGCCTACTTCTGTATATATTCAAAACTATCCTAATACAAAAAGTAAAAAAAAAAAAACAAAACTGGAGTAAAGACTGAATATTACGAATATAAATACAAAAGTATTCAAGGATCTGAGCTGGTAAAGCAAGGGCAGTGATCCATACAGTAACAGGAAGGTGGAAAGTCTGGCAGGCCTTCAGGTTCCCAAGATCTAACTCTAACACACCTGCTGCCATCTGCTGGCCAAGGAACATGGAGCTTAAAGAAAGACACAGAAAAACACACTGTGTCCTTCCACTCATATGAAGCATAAAATACGCCTTTTTTTAAAAAGCTAAATAACATATCATTTAAGGAACAGCAAAAGGAACTGGTCATGTTTATTTCTTAAGCAGGGTGAAGATACACATTATGTACACTTTCAGACTTTTTTATTTGCACTTTCCCTTCTCTACAAACTTCAGTTTCCTAAGATAAGACTATCTTACTCCTTTCAGAACTACCTCTAAGTTCCAGGAATTTCATGGAAATTTTCTGCACCCTTTGCACTTCAGAAATGGAGGGTGAAGTCAATGAGAAATTCAATCAAATGACAGCAGATTTAGTAATGACTCTTATGTGCTTCTTATTTCTTCACTTACCATGTCCTATGGTTTTGACAGCCCTGAACAAACCAAATAATGTACTAGTAATTCAACAATTTGAAAAGCATGTAATATAGGCCTGCAAAATAGAACAGGTGTAGCTGAGAAGTTAGGCTGGAATAGCCTTAGCTGATGGACACTGATTCAAAAATCACTCCTTCTAAAAGCTTAGACCCAGCAACTTGATTCCTAAATTCCTTTTATAATGAGTAAGGGGGAAACACCAGCAAAAAAACTGAACAAAAATTATACAGTACTCTAAATGTTGCAATCTCAAGGTCGTGCTCATCAAGCCAACAAAGTAGAGATTAATACTCAAGCATCAGTGTGTCGTTACATGAGACTTACTGTACATTTCTTGGTTTGGACCAGGCCATGTTCTGGGTTTCCTTCAATCCTAGCCGTAGACCATTCATTGCCCCAAATGCAGCCCCTGGCAAATCATAGTAATAATTCATTCAAATAATCAGCTTTATATTAAAGAGCAATTATACTTGATTCTTTTTCATTTTTATTTAATAACAAAAAATGTAAATAATGATTTTTTTAAAAAACCACCCTGAGGCTATTATTTTAATTGCCTTGGATTTTAAGCACTTTTGACTACCTGGATTTAGGATACTTAAAAACCACATATAAATACCAACCTGTCATACAACATCCTCCAATGGTAAAGAAGGCCAGTTCAAATCTGCCCCGGGTTTTATTAGCTCCAGTTGGTAAAATAAACTCATCTGTATCCTACAGGGATAATAACGAAAATCAAGTTCAGTTCCCCTCAACACAGGTATTATACTTGCAAAGTGTTTAACTTTTCAAAGGAGTTTTTCACAGAATGTAAAACGTACATTAAGTAAAACTCCACTTTACTTCGTCAAACAAAGATAAAACTTTCTGCAACAAAAGCAACATGTAAACTAAAGTGAAATGAAATACATAACATATACAGTTATGCTCATTAGTTCTTAGGAGAAATTCTTGCTCAGAATTTAGGTTCTCAATGTAAGTTTGATAGATTATACGCAATTTGCCTTCACGATAAATTTGACAATTTAAGAGTGCCATCTCTATAGAAAGGCAAACTGAAAGCTATGAGAGGTAACAAGAAAAGAGTCTGGAAGGAGAAAATAACTCATTCTGTAGCTATTAGTACTATTTATCAACCACCACTTTACTATATGTAAGACCAAATGATCATAAAAAACGAGCAGAAACTAGAGAAGTGCAATAGACTGGATCACCTACACAGGGGCAAAAACACCACTTTAACAGTTCTTAACTGTGTGGACTAACAGAGTTTTGCCAAGAAAATGCACTGGTCATAGCAAATACCCTCTTCCAACAACACAAGAGAAGACTCTATACATGGACATCACCAGATGGTCAACACTGAAATCAGATCGATTATATTCTTTGCAGCCAAAGATGGAGAAGCTCTATACAACCAGCAAAAACAAGACCAGGAGCTGACTGTGGCTCGGACCATGAACTCCTTATTGCCAAATTCAGACTGAAATTGAAGAAAGTAGGGAAAACTACTAGACCATTCAGGTATGACCTAAATCAAATCCCTTATGATTATACAGTGGAAGTGAGAAATAGATTTAAGGGCCTAGATCTGATAGATAGAGTGCCTGATGAACTATGGAATGAGGTTCGTGACATTGTACAGGAGACAGGGATCAAGACCATCCCCATGGAAAAGAAATGCAAAAAAGCAAAATGGCTGTCTGGGGAGGCCTTACAAATAGCTGTGAAAAAAAGAGAAGTGAAAAGCAAAGGAGAAAAGGAAAGATATAAACATCTAAATGCAGAGTTCCAAAGAATAGCAAGAAGAGATAAGAAAGCCTTCTTCAGTGATCAATGCAAGGAAATAGAGGAAAACAACAGAATGGGAAAGACTAGGGATCTCTTCAAGAAAATCAGAGATACCAAAGGAACATTTCATGCAAAGATGGGCACGATAAAGGACAGAGATGGTGCGGACCTAACAGAAGCAGAAGATATTAAGAAGAGGTGGCAGGAATACACAGAAGAACTGTACAAAAAAGAGTTTCAAGACCCAGATAATCATGATGATGTGATCACTGACCTAGAGCCAGACATCTTGGAATGTGAAGTCAAATGGGCCTTAGAAAGCATCACTACGAACAAAGCGAGTGGAGGTGATGGAATTCCAGTGGAGCTATTCCAGGTCCTGAAAGATGATGCTGTGAAAGTGCTGCACTCAATATGCCAGCAAATTTGGAAAACTCAGCAGTGGCCACAAGATTGGAAAAGGTCAGTTTTCATCCCAATCCCAAAGAAAGGCAATGCCAAAGAATGCTCAAACTACCGAACAATTGCACTCATCTCACACGCTAGTAAAGTAATGCTCAAAATTCTCCAAGCCAGGCTTCAGCAATATGTGAACCGTGAACTTCCTGATGTTCAAGCTGGTTTTAGAAAAGGCAGAGGAACCAGAGATCAAATTGCCAACATCCACTGGATCATGGAAAAAGCAAGAGAGTTCCAGAAAAACATCTATTTCTGCTTTATTGACTATGCCAAAGCCTTTGACTGTGTAGATCACAATAAACTGTGGAAAATTCTGAAAGAGATGGGAATACCAGACCACCTGATCTGCCTCTTGAGAAATCTGTATGCAGGTCAGGAAGCAACAGTTAGAACTGGTCATGGAACAACACACTGGTTCCAAATAGGAAAAGGAGTACGTCAAGGCTGCATATTGTCACCATGTTTATTTAACTTATATGCAGAGTAGATCATGAGAAATGCTGGACTGGAAGAAACACAAGTTGGAATCAAGATTGCTGGGAGAAATATCAATAACCTCAGATATGCAGATGACACCACTCTTATGGCAGAAAGTGAAGAGGGGCTAAAAAGCCTCTTGATGAAAGTGAAAGTGGAGAGTGAAAAGGTTGGCTTAAAGCTCAACATTCAGAAAACGAAGATCATGGCATCTGCTCCCATCACTACATGGGAAATAGATGGGCAAACAGTGGAAACAGTGTCAGACTTTGTCTTTCTGGGCTCCAAAATCACTGCAGATGGTGACTGCAGCCACGAAATTAAAAGACGCTTACTCCTTGGAAGGAAAGTTATGACCAACCTAGATAGCATATTCAAAAGCAGAGACATTACTTTACCAACAAAGGTTCGCCTAGTCAAGGCTATGGTCTTTCCTGTGGTCATGTATGGATGTGAGAGCTGGACTGTGAAGAAGGCTGAGCGCCGAAGAATCGATGCTTTTGAACTGTGGTGTTGGAGAAGACTCTTGAGAGTCCCTTGGACTGCAAGAAGATCCAACCAGTCCATTCTGAAGGAGATCAATCCTGGAATTTCTTTGGAAGGAATGATGCTAAAGCTGAAACTCCAGTATTTTGGCCACCTCATGCGAAGAGTTGACTCATTGGAGAAGACTCTGATGCTGGGAGGGATTGAGGGCAGGAGGAGAAGGGGACGACAGAGGATGAGATGGCTGGATGGCATCACTGACTCAATGGGTATGAGTCTGGGTGACCTCCGGGAGCTGGTGATGGACAGGGAGGCCTGGCGTGCTGCGGTTCATGGGGTCGCAAAGAGTCGGACACAACTGAGCGACTGATCTGATCTGATCTCTGAACTCTGTGGAGGGCATATATTCCTTTTATCGTCTCGGAAGGCTACTAGAAGGAAAGCTACCCTCCTTCTAGTAAATGCATACACAAAATTTGGTATGAACTCCCTGCCCTGAAGATCACGCAAGAATCCTAGGTTGAGAAGCATCACTCTAAGAACACAACAGGATTGATTTTGCAATACAATATACTTTATGAAGAACAAATACATTTACATTTCTACCAAGCTTTCCATATAAAAATAGCTAAAATAAGCTCCTGAACCATAGCACACACCCTTAACAAAAAAATGCTAACAAATAAACATCGCTTTGGCAAACACTGGCCTTTGGCAAATGCGTTCACGATGAGGAAAACTGCCTCTGCACTAGCTCTGATTTCTGGCTTGTGCATAAATTCTTACCAAAAATTGTACAAATAAATAAGTGCATATCGTCATCACACAGAAATGGTCTGCTGAGAAACGATAAGCAAACCTGAATAGATTCTATGTCTAAATATATTAAACATATATTTGTAAATTCTGAGTGCTTCCTGACTTTTCAAGTAATGACTTAGTTTTAAATTGTGCTTCTTGTTTAAGGTTTTTAGGAATGCTGTATTTAACATGATGAGGTAAACAATATGATAATTATTTATGATCCAGAAATGGATCCTAATAGAAATGGGGGGAAAAAAGATGGTCATAACCAACAGCAGCAGGTACAGGTGCGGCATCACTGACTCGGTCTCCAGGTGGTGAGGCAGCCTTGCGTCCCTGAGACACCCGCAGTCACTCTCGATGTTGTGTGTGTGTGTGCATTAAGTAGCTCGGTCGTGTCTGACTCTCTGCGACCCAGGGACTGTGGCCCGCCAGGCTCCTCTGTCCTTGGATTTCCCAGGCAAGAACACTGGAGTGGGTTGCCATCTCCTTCTCCAGGGGCTCTGCCTGACCCAGGGGCTGCACACGCACCTCCTGCACCGGCGGCAGACTCGTTACTGCTGAGCCAGCAGGGAAGACCCCATAATAAAAGATTATAGCAGAGATAAATGAAATAAATCACTGAAATCAGAAATGAAGGTGAGGATATCACTACTGATTCTAAGATTATAAGAAACTGTCATTAACAATTGTATGCCAACAAACTGAATGTCCTTGATGAAATGTACAAATTCCTAGAAACACAAAACTCACCAAGAAACAGAAAAAAAAGAGACCAGTAAGACTGAATCACTAATTAAAACAAAAACAAAAACAAAAAACTCACAACAAAGAAAAACCCTGGACCTGATGGCTTCACTGGTTAAGTTTTATCAAACATTTAAAGAACTAACCCCCAACCCAGGGGTTCCCTGGTGGCCTAGTGGTTAGGATTCCAGACTTTCACTGCCACGGGCTGGGTTCAATCTCTGGACAGGGAAGCCGTGGAGTGCAGAAGGAAAAAAAAAAAAAAAAACAAAAAACCCCAAAACCCTAACACCAATCCTCAAACTTTTTCAAAATCCTGAAGTGGAGGAAATACTTGGAACATTTCATGATTCTGTGTGTGAGGCAAGTATGATCATACCAAAGCCAGACAAAGACACTACAAAAAAACTACAGACCAAAATCCCCTATGAACACTGATGCAAAATCTTAAAACAAAATTCTAGGAAACCAAAGCCAGCAGCATGTTCAAAGGGGGTTATACATCATGACCAAGTGGCACTTATTCCTGGGATGCAGGATGTCCTAATAAATGAAAACTCATCAATGTAACAAACCATATTAACAGAGTGAAGGGGGAAAAAAACCCACATGACCATCTCAATTGATGCAGAAATAATATTCGCAAAATCCAACATACTTTCAGGACAAAAACTCAACAAACTAGGAATAAAAGGAAACTACCTCAACATAATAGAAGGCATACATGGAAAACTCACAGCAAATACCGCATCCAAAGGTGAAAGACGGAAAGGCTTTCCTCTAACACAGGAACAAGGCAAAGATGCTCTTTTTTTTTTGGTCACTTCTATTCAACACAGTATAGGATTTCTAGCCAGAGCAATTAGGAAAGAAGAATGAAAAGGCACCCAAATTACAAACAAAGAAGTAAAAATCTTTTTCATAGATGATCTTATACATTAGAAAATTCTAAAGACTGCACAAAAACCCTGTTATAACTAATAAATAAATTCAGCAAAGTAACAGGATACAAAGTCAACAGAAAAAGCAGATGCATGTCTACAAACTAGCAATAAACAACCCGAAAAGGAAATTATGAAAACAATTCCACTTACAACAGAATCAAAAACAAAAAAAATACTTAGGAATTAATTTAACCAAGGAGGTAAAAGTCTTGTACAAGGAAAGCTGTAAAACTTGCTGGAAGTAATTTAAAAAGACAGAAAGAAATGAAAACATATCCCATATTCGTGAATCAGACTTAATATTGCTAAGATGTCATTACCCAAAACAATCTACAAATTCAATAATTCCTATCAAAACAGGAACTGAGATTTTTGCAGAAACAGAGGAACCCATTTCAAAGGTCATACGGAATTTGAACAAACTCCAAAGAATCAAAACAATCTTGAAAAACGAAGAACAATCCTGAAGGACTCACACTTGCTGATTTCAAAACTTAACAAAGCTACAATCATCAATAAGCCCGAATGTATGCTGGTGCGGTGCTAGTATACATACGGACATGCAGATCAACAAACGGAATGGAGAGTCCAGAAATAAACCTTTGCACATATGGTCAAGCGATTTTTGGCTAGAATGTTGAGGCCGTTACACAGGGAAAAGACAGTCTTTGGAGCAAACGGTACTGTAAAAACTGGACGGCCATATGAAAAAGAGTGAAGTTGGATCTTTCCCTAACACCACATACACAAATTAACTCAAAATGGATCAAAGGCTTAAATGGAAGACCCCAAACTGTAAAACTCTTAGAAGAAAACACTGGGGAAAAAGCTTTGTCGTAACACATTTAGCCGTGATTTCTTGGATATGACACCAAAGGCAACAAGCGATAAAACACAAATACTGGCCTTCGTGATTTTTATGCACCGAAAGACAACATCAAGAGTAAAAAGGCAACCCACAGAATGGGAGAAAATATCTGCAAGTCATATAAGGGCTTAATACTCAGAATAAGAGAACGCCTAAATACAACATAAATCAAATGAACGGATTCAAAGTTGGTCAAAGGAGTTGAGCAGAGATTTTTCCAAAGACACACAATCGGCCAATAAGTACATGAAAAGTTGCTCCACATCACTAATCATTAGAGAAACGCAAATCAAAACTACAGCAAGTCACCACTCCACAGTCATTTTAATAATGATTCTCAAACAATTCCAGACAATAAAAACTGTTGGTGAGGATGTGGAGACACTGGAGCCCTTGTGCACTGTTGGTAGGAATGTACAAAAGCACAGCTGCAGCGGAAAGCGGCGCGGCAGTTACGCCCGCCACGTGCTGCGACGGTCCCACTTCTGGATATATAGTCAAAAGAAGTGCAATGAGGCTCTGGAAAAGGTGTTTACACACCAAAATTCACAGTGGCACTATTCCCCACAAGTAAAACACGGAAGCAATGAAGTGTCCACAGGACACATGAATGGATAAGCAAAGTGGGATATTATGCAGCCTTGAAAAGGAAGGAGATTCTGACACACACTACAATACATATGAGCCTTGAGGGCATTATGCTAAATGAACTAAATCAGTCACAAAAAAATAAATACTGTATGATTCCACTTATTTGAGGTACTCAGAGTATTCAAAAATCGTAAGACAGAAAGCAGAAGGGTGGCCGTCAGGAACTGGGAGGAGGATGGAAAAAGGAGTTACTGTTTTATGGGTACAGAGTTTCAGCT
The DNA here is from genome assembly GCA_935064755.1 of Tragelaphus eurycerus. NCBI lineage: Eukaryota > Metazoa > Chordata > Mammalia > Artiodactyla > Bovidae > Tragelaphus > Tragelaphus eurycerus. The sequence continues at coordinate 1,930,002 of CAKXYN010000029.1, forward strand.
TTACAACATGAAAAGCATGGACTGTAGGTGGTGACAGCTTCACAGTGTCAGGAATGCAGCCACTCACAGTACAGTGAGAGACGGTGAGTCTTGTTAATTTTATCACAGCCTTAAAAAAAAAAATGAAAAAACAAAACAAAAAACCAACCAAACCCCCAAATCCTTTAATCAGCTAGTGTCAGGAAGAGATGCAAGGCAAATCCGTAGTGGTGGGGTAAAAAGGGTGAATGAGAACCAGAGACTTGATGCCTTTAGAAGCACATATCACAGATCAAGTCAAGGTTGCTGCTGCTGCTGCTAAGTCCTTTCAGTCGTGTCCGACTCTGTGCGACCCCATAGACGGCAGCCCCCCAGGCTCCCCCGTCCCTGGGATTCTCCAGGCAAGAACATTGGAGTGGGTTGCCATTTCCTTCTCTAATGCATGAAAGTGAAAAGTGAAAGGGAAGTCGCTCAGTTGTGTCCGACTCTTAGTGACCCCATGGACTGTGGCCCACCAGGCTCCTCCATCCGTGGGATTCTCCAGACAGGAGTGCTGGAGTGGGTGCCAGTGCCTTCTCTCCAAGTCAAGGTACCTGCGGTTATTTTTTTAAATGGTAACATAGAGGACCAGACTAATAAAATTCTTACCTGTACAAGATACCGTGGATCCACATTTAAATAAGGAGACAGAGGGTTCATACCAGTTACTAGAGAGAAAACAAAGTAATATATTGCAATGAAAATTTAATTATTTCATGTAGCATTAATTTTGCTCTTGACTCTTCAATATGTTCTGCAATTCTGATCTACAATGCATGCAAATTTTTCTCCCACTATCCTTGTCTTATCCTTCCTGTCTGGCAGTTTAGGGGCTGCCTCCTCCTGGCACCCTCAATCCTGCACTGGTGTTTTAGGCTCTCCCATCAGGACACTGGCAGTAACAGGGACCAAATAACAGAAGTAGCAGGAAGCATAGCCCAGTTCATCTGCTGCTGCTAAGTCGCTTCAGTCGTGTCCGACTCTGTGCAACCCCATAGATGGCAGCCCATCAGGCTCCACTGTCCCTGGGATTTCCTTCCCCTTTACTACAAAAATACCTGACAGTTGTGTGTGTGTGTGTGTGTGGCTCAGTCATGTCCATCTCTGTGATACAGTGGACTGTAGCCCGCCAGGCTCCTCTGTCCCTGAACTCTCCAGGCAAGAATAGTGGAGTGAGGTGCCATTCCCTTCTCCAGGGGATCCTCCTTACCCAGGGATCAAACCTGGGTCTCCTGCATTTGCACGCATATTCTTTACTGTCTGAGCCACCAGTGACTATACACATTGCAAAGTAAGACTGACAAGAGACAAATCAATTCATGAAGGGAAAAAAAAAATCATTTGGGTTATGTGTTGTGTATAAATATTTTAAGGCAATTCCTTCAGATCTAAGTGTTGATAGTTGCTGACAAAGTTGATTTACATAATACAGAATTCTATGTCATCACCAGAAGATAGGGGTCAGGGCAAAGGAAAATGGGAGCTCTCCAAGGGCCAGACTTGAATTCGACTACCTTTGAAGACAGAAAAATCTATCAAGGAAAAATCAACTTCCTCACATTTTAAATTTAATCTTTGGATCCTCTATCTCAGATGATTGTTCCCAAATCTATCCATTGCCCAGGACTCCGGTCTTTTCATCAATTCAAAGTCCTATTAGTTCTATATCCAGTATCTATCTTGAATTCTTACTTACCATCTTTATTGCTACCATCCTAGTCCAATCACTACCTAACTGGACTCCTTACTTGCTCCAGTCTCCAATTCATTTTCTAAAGGGTAATTAAAGTGATTTTTTTCAGAAAAGGAAATCAATCTAAACGGCTTCCATTTACACTTGTAACTAAGTCCAAACTCCTTATAAAACACTTCATTAGCTGCCATCCCTTCCCCTCTAATCTCAGGATCTCCAGCCTCACGACCTCCCCTGTAGATTGTGGACACAATGGCCTAACAGCTGTTCCTTAAACACTTACCTCCCCTCAGACATTTGAATGGTATTCAGGTCACAGCTCAAATGTCAACAACCCTGAGTAGTTTTTCCTGGGCCATTTTTATATGGCTTCAGCTCCCATTTGGAGAAGGAAATGGCAACCCACTCCAGTGTTCTTGCCTGGAGAATCCCAGTGACGGGGGGAGCTTGGTGGGCTGCCATCTATGTGGTCGCACAGAATCGGACACGACTGAAGTGACTTAGCAGCAGCTCCCATCACCAATCTTAAAATCCTATTTGTCTTTACACACTTACCACTAACTGCAACACTTTCTCACTTGGCCCACTACTTACTTGGCTCACTTCAATGGAATGGAATCTCTGTGAAAACATCAGTCATTTAAAAAAATGTAACTGCTGCAGTCCTGCACCCAGAAAACTCCATCTCAACTACTCAATGAATAGTGTTTACTCCTTGATCTCTTAATTCACCTTGAAATCTTAACATAATAATGCCTTTTCACATTAAGGCAGTGCCCTTTGTGCTCCGAAACTCATGAACTAGCCATATCCTATAACTTATTATATGCAAATATTCTAGATTCAGTTTTAACATAGGTGACACTAAGAACTTTAAAAGCCGTTTTTGTTTTTGAGCATAAAAGACCTAAAGAAAAAGTAGAAAGATTCTCAAGATTGAAGTTTTATAAAGCTCTTATCCTTCACCAACTTCCCATTATCTTTAAGTCCACGTTTTACTCATCCAGGTGAATACCCACAGTTAGAAAGTTCCAAAGATCTGGAATACACATTCGTGGTATTTAGGAGAGGACGCAGGCAGGATGTTCGTGCCTCGGGGCACCCTATAACTTGAAGGCTTCCTTTCCCAAAATTCCTTCTTGGCTTCTTTTTCATGTCTATAAAAAAGTTCAGTTCTCCTCCAAGTTTCTCCACTTGTCTCGACGCATATTAATTTCTCACCTGTATGCATTATTGTAGAGTGTTTTGCCCCGAAGGCTACTACTTCGTGGTTTAGAATATGTGACTTTGTGTTAAAAAGTTACCTATGGCCTCGATATGTGGGAGGAACGGTAAGGCAGGAAGCCTGAATATAAAAGGAAAAAAACATGCAGTATCCTGGGTCCAAGTCAGCCACAGAGAGCTTCTCCGGATCCACGGCTCCAAACACTCGTTCAGTGTTGGAAAATGCGGCCGTGCAGACACACTAGCCCTACTACTGGTACTGAAGCTTGCGGCCGTAGCAAAAAAATAATAATACTAAGAGAGAGAGAGAGAACAGGACACACCGCACGTGTGGGGTGGTGGCAAGAACCAGTGAGAAATGTTCGCAGGCCAGGCCCGATACTTACGCGGGACTCCAGCCAAATCCGCGTGCGAGTAGCCTGCTCCGCCGGCTCCGAAAAAGCCGGCCAACCCCCCAGTGGTTTTGTTGCCACTACCCCCGCCGCCCTCCATGGTGTCGCAGCAAACTGCCCGTCTGCTTCTCCCCGCCGCCTCAGGCCGAGATGGTCTGCTCGGCCGTCGCTCCTCGGGAACAGCGGGGAGACCCGCGTTAGCACCGGCTCCTTCACACGCTGACCTTCCGGGCGCCGGTGCTCGCTAAACCTCACACTTCCGGTTTGCGACAGCGTACGTCCCGGAAGCCGGAAGCACCTGACGGCAGCTTTCCGGTGGTGGGAAAGTGAACGGAGCCAGAATCAGAACGGCTCGTCCTGAGGCTGGTAGGGTGCCGGTGGAAGAGGGAAGGCAGGCGTCTGGATAGGGCCTGGTTCGGGAGGCTGTCAGAGCAGGAGCTGCAGAAGCAGTCAGCGGCAGAGGGGGCATGGTGCCGGGAGGCACCGAGGAGGGGGCGCAGTCCGTCCCTCCCAGGGGGCGCAGTCCGTCCCGTGAATGAGGCTCTACGCCCGGGCTGGCCCGGAGACTCCGTGCTGCGGGTCCCAGCATGAGTGCGGGCCCCGGCTGTGAGCCCTGCACCAAGCGACCCCGCTGGGACGCCGCTGCAACTTCTCCGTCGGACGCCCGGAGCTTCCCCGGCAGGCAGAGGCGCGTCCTCGATTCCAAGGACGCGCCGCTGCAGTTCAGGGTCCCGCCGTCCTCGTCAGGCTGCGTCCCGGGCCGGGCGGGACAGCACCGAGGCAGCGCCACCTCTCTTGGTACGTGGGGAAATAAAGCTCTTTGTACTTCTCGGCCCAAACCTCTTTTTGGTCCATCTCAAGAGCCAGGGACTCCAGCACCTTCCTCCTCCCTTTCTAGTCTTGTTTACACCAGTCTGAACTCTGAGGTCCCCTTGCTAAGCTCGCAAGGCCACTACTGGGAGAATAGGGTCCCATTTTTCCCACGGCGACTGGTGGTGTGAGAAACCTTGATGAACAGTCACTTACCGGGCGGGAAGTGGTAAGATACTCCACCTGTTTTCTTTTTTCGGGTTTGAGTAATTGCCTTAGTCGTTGCTGCTGCTGTTAAGGAAGTTTAATTGTGGATGTGAAGCTTCAGCCTCTAGATAAAAAGAAAGCTAAAAAAAAAAAGAAAAATCATAGCTATCTTAATTTAGATTCTTAGTCCCTGGATGCAGAGCCGTTAGTCTTAGCTGGCATTAAACTTGGCTCTGGCATACACTGTTGAATAAAAGTTGCTTGGTCTCTGTGTTCAGACCCTAAAGTCTATCAGGAGAGATGGACGATTACGGAAGTCAACATAATAAAGCCTAATGGATGTTCCAGTTCATAAGGGAACGGAACATAATGGTAGAGTCAGGTGCACCTAATCCAGTTTCTAGGCTCAAAGATCATGTCCCAGCCAGAAGATAAGAATTTTATTCTTATAAAGAAGAGTAGACTGAAGAGTAATGAGGGGTTAGCGAGATGAAGAGCAGTTAATGAAGTGATCCCAGAGTGCAGCTGATGAGTACTGCGGACCGGGGACAGTAGTGAAAGATGGGGTTGCAGAGAGAGAGGCACAGATCAGGTCGTACTGGGCATGCTGAGGGTTTTGAGCTTTATTTCTAAGGGCAGTAAGAAACTATGCGACCCCATAGGCTGCAGCCTTCCGGGCTCCTCCATCCATGGGATTCTCCAGGCAAGAGTACTGGAGTGGGGTGCCATCGCCTTCTCCGAAGAAACTATTAAAAGGCTTCAATAGGGGAGTGACTTGATTGGATATATATTTTTTAAATGTATATTAATTAAAATATACATATTCTAAAGATCTTTGTTGCTAGTGTGTGGAAAATGAAGAATGGATTGAAAGGGAGCAGAAGTGCAGGCCCAAGACTAGTTAAGGAGTTAGTCTAGATGGGAAATATTGATGATTTATACTTGGTTGCAGGCAGAGTTGGACAAGGAAATGGCAACCCACTTCAGTACTCTTGACTAAAGAATTCCGTGGACAGAGGAGCCTGGTGGGCTGCTGTTTATGGGGTTGCACAGAGTCGGACACGACTGAAGCGACTTAGCATGCATTGGAGAAGGAAATGGCACCCCCACTCCAGTATTCTTGCCTGGAGAATCCCAGGGACAGAGGAGTCTGGTGGGCTGCCATCTATGGGTTCGCACAGAGTTGGACACAACTGAAGCAACTTAGCATGCATTGGAGAAGGAAATGGCAACCCACTCCAGTATTCTTGCCTGGAGAATCCCAGGGACAGAGGAGCCTGGTGGGCTGCTGTCTATGAGGTCGCAAAGAGTCGGATACTACTGAAGCGACTTAGCAGCAGGAGCAGCAGGCAGTAGTAAAGGGGAAAAGTGGATGGATTTAGGAGAGAAAAGGATATAAGGGTTTGTACCTCATAAGAAATATATATGAGCTGGAAACATAGATTTGGAAGTTCTTTTTCTTTTAATTTAAATTTATTTATTTTAATTGGAGGCTGATTACTTTGCAGTATTGTATTGGTTTTGCCATACATCAATATGCATCTCCCATGGGTGTACACGTGTTCCCAATCCTGAACCCCCCTCCCGCCTCCCTCCCCATACCATCCCTCTGGGTCATCCCAGTGCACCAGCCCCGAGCATCCTGTATCTTGCATCTAACCTGGACTGGTGATTCATTTCTTATATGATATTATACATGTTTCAATGCCATTCTCCCAAATCATCCCACCCTCTCCCTCTCCCACAGAGTCCAAAAGACTGTTCTATACATCTGTGTCTCTTTTGATGTCTCGCATACAAGGTTATCGTTACCATCTTTCTAAATTCCATATATATGCATTAATATACTGTATTGATATTCTTCTTTCTGGCTTACCTCACTCTGTATAATAGGCTCCAGTTTCATCCACCTCATTAGAACGGATTCAAATGTATTCTTTTTAATGGCTGAGTAATACTCCATTGTGTATATGTACCACAGCTTTCTTATCCATTTGTCTGCTGATGGACATCTAGGTTGCTTCCAGGTCCTGGCTATTATAAACAGTGCTGTGATGAACATTGGGGTACACGTGTCTCTTTCAATTCTGGTTTCCTCAGTGTGTATGCCCAGCAGTGGGATTGTTGGGTCATAAGGCAGTTCCATTTCCAATTTTTTAAGGAATCTCCACATTGTTCTCCATAGTGGCTGGACTAGTTTGCATTCCTACCAACAGTGTAAGAGGGTTCCCTTTTCGCCACATCCTCTCCAGCATTTATTGCTTGTAGACTTTTGGACAGCAGCCATTCTGACTGGCGTGAAATGGTACCTCATTGTGGTTTTGATTTGCATTTCTCTGATAATGAGTGATGTTGAGCATCTTTTCATGTATTTGTTAGCCATCTGTATGTCTTCTTTGGAGAAATGTCTATTTAGTTCTTTGGCTCATTTTTTGATTGGGTCATTTATTTTTCTGGAATTGAGCTTCAGGAGTTGCTTGTATATTTTTGAGATTAGTTGTCTGTCAGTTGCTTCATTTGCTATTATTTTCTCCCATTCTGAAGGCTGTCTTTTCATGTTGCTTAGAGTTTCCTTTGTTGTGCAGAAGCTTTTTAATTTTAATTAGATCCCACTTGTTTATTTTTGCTTTTATTTCCATTATTCTGGGAGGTGGGTCATAGAGGATCCTGCTGTGATGTATGTCGGAGAGTGTTTTTGCCTATGTTCTCCTCTAGGAGTTTTATAGTTTCTGATCTTAGGTTTAGAGCTTTAATCCATTTTGAGTTTATTTTTGTGTATGGTGTTAGAAAGTGTTCTAGTTTCATTCTTTTACAAGTGGTTGACCAAATTCTTCCAGCACCACTTGTTAAAGAGATTGTTTTTTCTCCATTGTATATTCTTGCCTCCTTTGTCAAAGATAAGGTGTCCCTAGGTGCGTGGGTTTATCTCTGGGCTTTCTATTTTGTTCCATTGATCTATATTTCTGTCTTTGTGCCAGTACCATACTGTCTTGATGACTGTGGCTTTGTAGTAGAGCCTGAAGTCAGGCAGGTTAATTCCTCCAGTTCCATTCTTCTTTCTCAAGATTGCTTTGGCTATTCGAGGTTTTTTGTATTTCCATACAAATTGTGAAATTATTTGTTCTAGCTCTGTGAAAAATACCATTGGTAGCTTGATGGGGATTGCATTGAATCTATAGATTGCTTTGGGTAGTATACTCATTTTCACTATATTAAGTCTTCTAATCCATCAACATGGTATATTTCTCCATCTATTTGTGTCCTCTTTGATGTCTTTCACCAGTGTTTTATAGTTTTCTATATATAGGCCTTTAGTCTCTTTAGGTAGATATATTCCTGAGTATTTTATTCTTTTTGTTGCAGTGGTGAATGGAATTGTTTCCTTAATTTCTCTCTCTATTTTCTCATTATTAGTGTATAGGAATGCAAGGAATTTCTGTGTGTTGATTTTATATCCTGCAACTTTACTATATTCATTGATTAGCTCTAATAATTTTCTGGTGGAGTCTTTGGAAGTTCTTACCATATACACCATTATTGATGCTTTGAAAGTAGATTAGATGGTATATAGCATATACCGAAAAAAAAAAAGGTGACCTAGGACAGAAACTTTAGGAACCCTGCCATATAGGAGTAGACCGAAGGGAAGCAACCAGGGAAGTAGGAGGAAAGCCTGGCTCTTGTGTCATGAAAGGACAAGAGCATTTCAAACAGTTTAAGAGAATGGACAGAGGTCAGGCTGTCCTCTGATGCGTGGTGTACACTTAGTTCTCTCAGGACTTATAGGCAATGGGGAAGCAGACCTCCACTGAGCACTGAAGGATAAGCAGGGTTTGATCTATAAACCAAGGAGAGAACTATATAGGCCCAGGGAATGGGGTGTACAAAAGGTGGCTTGATAGGAGCACAGAATGACAGGACTGTCAGTCAAAGCTGGGAAGGGGCAGAAGAGCTTATTTATGGACAAAGTCATTTCAAGGAGTTTGGACATTATTCTGTGGTTAATGGGGAACCACTAACGGTCAGTTTCTTTGGTGGCTCAGGTGCAAAGAATCCTGCAGTGCAGGAGACGTGGGTTCAATCCCTGGGTCAGGAAGATCATTTGGAGAAGGTCATGGCAACCCACTCCAGTGTTCTTGCTGGGAAAATCTCTTGAACAGAAGAGCCTGGTGGGCAATGGTCCTTGGGTTGCGAAGAGTTGGACACAACTGAAGTGACCAAGCACAGGGTATGACTGAAAAGCTTATAAGAAAGGGTTACAATCGTTTGGTTCATATTTTTGAAAAGATGGCTTAGACAGTTATCTCTGGACTTTTCTGACTGCAACCCACAATAGATACATCTAGCAGTAGACATGGGAGAAGACAGTGGCACCCCACCCCAGTACTCTTGCCTGGGAAATCCCATGGACGGAGGAGCCTGGTGGGCTGCAGTCCATGGGGTCGCTAAGAGTCGGACATGACTGAGCGACTTCACTTTCTCTTTTCACTTTCATGCATTGGAGAAGGAAATGGCAATCCACTCCAGTGTTCTTGCCTGGAGAATCCCAGGGATGGGGAAGCCTGGTGGGCTGCCGTCACAGAGTCGGACACGACTGAAGTGACTTAGCATAGCATAGCATAGCAGTAGACATACTCCTGATGAACATGCCATATTTATAACAAATGTTTCATGAAATAAACTTAGCTTTACTATGTATGAAGCGTTCTCACGTTGTCTGTAATATGTAACTAAAAGATGTTGATCATTTGTAGTTTCTGAAACACTGAGAAAGTCGAGAGTGCAGATAGGGAGATCAGTTATGAGACAAATGCATTGGCCCACTGAGTGATGTAACTGTTCCTATAATATTGGTGCTCTTTTGAAGATGGGGAGAAAGAGAGGGGTTTAAGATTTAGGATGCAGATTTCAGAGGACTTGTTGAAGGAGAGTGGAAGGGAGAGGAACTGAGGGTGACCTCCAGGTACTGTGACTTCTATGACAGGCTAATTTGTGGTCCTGTTATAGGTCCTATCCAGGAGGAGGTGTGAGATGGGGTGAGGGTCGGCTATCAATCCTTACTGATTGGCTCTTCTGATTTTCTGCACAAGAGGAACTTAATTAATACTTGGGCTGTACTCATGCATGTGTATGAATGTTTTCTGTGTACCTGGCAGAGGAAGCCAATGAACAAAATATTCAGAGTCTAAATTTGTATCAAAATCTGTTGTTTGAGATTTTGGAATATTTTTTAGGAACTTGGTATTTAAAATTTTTATATATAGTTATCCTAGGAGAAGTAAGGTAGGGAAATGGATATTTATTCAGTATCTTTAAATTTTGTGTTTATTCAGTATCTTTACATTTTGTGTTATTTATCTTCCTGGGCATTTTTCTTATACTGATAGAAATCTGCATATCTGCATGTAGGCAGAACTCCGCTTCTGATTCACATTCCGATGGGGAATGGTTTATCCACTTGTACTGATATAGGAGCTTCTCTTTTCCGCCTGTTAACAGTTACCTAGAGTTTCTCTCCTCACTTCACAGATGGTCCCAGTGTAGGTCAGTGGTGGTTGGGTGGGGGACTAGAGCTATGTTGTCCCCCATCTCCCTTATCATTTTTTTAGCCTTAGTGCTGTCAAAAGCATCTTCAAACCTCTTTGCTCATCTCAAAACTTTCCCACTGTCCATTGCTCTTTGGACTCAACACACCCTTCCTTTCCATGCCTTATCGTGCTTCTGCTGAAAGAAAGAGGCTTTTTGTGAAGGTGGGATGTTCCTTTGAGTACAAGTGAATTTTTCCGCATTTTATACCTTTTGGCTGTATCTTTAGCACCTAATTTAATGATTTGCTTATTGAAAGATGCTGGTTACTGCGTGAGGTTACTGAGATTATGTGATGTGAAGTCGGAGTAAAGACGGAGAACTAATGATTTCAGTGAAAAAAGAGATTGGGTGGAAATGTTGGTAGAGGATACATTTCTTGAGTTTCTTCTTTGTGAGACCGGTCACTTAGTATTTTTCTCTCATTGATTCACATAAGCCTTGGAAATAAGTATTGTTAATCCAAGTTTATAGGTGAGCAAATAAAGTCTCAAAGAAATGAAATACATTATTACTAAGTGACTGAGCAAAGATCTCAAGTGGGCCTTAGGAAGCATCACTAGGAACAAAGCTAGTGGAAGTGATGGAATTCCAGCTGAGTGATTTCAAATCCTAAAAGATGATGCTATAAAAGTGTTGCACTCAATGCCAGCAAATTTGGAAAACTCAGTAGTGGCCACAGGACTGGAAAAGGTCAGTTTTCGTTCCAATCCCTAAGAAAGGCAATGCCAAAGAATGCTCAAACTACTGCACAATTGCACCCATCTTACATGCTAGTAATGTTCAGAATTCTCCAAGCCAGGCTTCAGCAATACGTGAACTGTGAACTTCCAGATGTTCAAGCTGGATTTAGAAAAGGCAGAGGAACCAGAGATCCAATTGCCAACATCCGCTGGATCATGGAAAAAGCAAGAGAGTTCCAGAAAAACATCTATTTCTGCTTTATTGACTATGCCAAAGCCTTTGACTGTGTGGATCACAATAAACTGTGGAAAATTCTGAAAGAGATGGGAATACCAGACCACCTAACCTGCCTCTTGAGAAATCTGTATGCGGGTCAGGAAGCAACAGTTAGAACTGGTCATGGAACAACAGACTGGTTCCAAATAGGAAAAGGAGTACGTCAAGGCTGCATATTGTCACCATGTTTATTTAACTTATATGCAGAGTACATCATGAGAAATGCTGGACTGGAAGAAACACAAGTTGGAATCAAGATTGCCAGGAGAAATATTAATAACCTCAGATATGCAGATGACACCACCCTTATGGCAGAAAGTGAAGAAGAACTAAAGAACTTCTTGATGAAAGTAAAAAAGGAGAGTGAAAAATTTGGCTTAAAACTCAGCCTTCAGAAAACTAAGATCATGGCATCTGATCCCATCACTTCTTGGCAAATAGATGGGAAAACAGTAGAAACAGTGGCTGACTTTATTTTTGGGGGCTCCCAAATCACTGCAGATGGTGACTGCAGCCAGGAAATTAAAAGATGCTTACTCCTTGGCAGGAAAGTTATGAGTAACCTGGACAGCATATTAAAAAGCAGAGACATTACTTTGCCAACAAAGATCCGTCTAGTCAAGGCTATGGTTTTTCCAGTGGTCATGTATGGATGTGAGAGTTGGACTGTGAAGAAAGCTGAGTGCTTAAGAATTGATGCTTTTGAGCTGTGGTGTTGGAGAAGACTCTTGAGAGTCCCTTGGACTGCAAGAAGATCCAGCCAGGCCATCCTAAAGGAAATCAGTTGTGGGTGTTCATCGGAAGGACTGATGCTAAAGCTGAAACTCCAATACTTTGGCCCCCTGGTGCAAAGAGCTGACTCATTGGAAAAGACCCTGATGCTGTGAAAGATTGAAGGCAGGAGGAGAAGGGGACGACAGAGGATGAGATGGTTGGATGGCATCACTGACTCAACGGACATAAGTTTGAGTAAACTCTGAGAGTTGGTCATGGACAGGGAGGCCCGGCATGCTGCAGTCCATTGGGTCGCAAAGAGTCGGACATGATTGAACTGAACTGAATTGAGCAAAGATCTCAGGCCAAAGATTTTGTTTGACTCTATTTTGTATCTATTTCATCACCTCCTATTGCCTCTCTGTTTGTTTATTGTGATTCAGATCAGTCGGATTAGATCAGTCGCTCAGTCGTGTCCGACTCTGCGACCCCATGAACTGCAGCACGCCAGGCCTCCCTGTCCATCACCAACTCCCGGAGGTCACTCAGACTCACATCCATCGAGTCAGTGATGCCATCCAGCCATCTCATCCTCTGTCGTCCCCTTCTCCTCCTGCCCCCAATCCCTCCCAGCATCAGAGTCTTCTCCAATGAGTCAACTCTTCGCATGAGGTGGCCAAAATACTGGAGTTTCAGCTTTAGCATCATTCCTTCCAAAGAAATCCCAGGGCTGATCTCCTTCAGAATGGACCGGTTGGATCTCCTTGCAGTCCAAGGGACTCTCAAGAGTCTTCTCCAACACCACAGTTCAAAAGCATCAATTCTTCGGCGCTCAGCCTTCTTGACAGTCCAGCTCTCACATCCATACATGACCACAGGAAAGACCATAGCCTTGACTAGGCGAACCTTTGTTGGTAAAGTAATGTCTCTGCTTTTGAATATGCTATCCAGGTTGGTCATAACTTTCCTTCCAAGGAGTAAGCGTCTTATAATTTCATGGCTGCAGTCAACATCTGCAGTGATTTTGGAGCCCAGAAAAAGAAAGTCTGACACTGTTTCCACTGTTTCTCCATCTATTTCCCATGCAGTGATGGGACCAGATGCCATGATCTTCGTTTTCTGAATGTTGAGCTTTAAGCCAACCTTTTCACTCTCCACTTTCACTTTCATCAAGAGGCTTTTGAGTTCCTCTTCACTTTCTGCCATAAGGGTGGTGTCATCTGCATATCTGAGGTTATTGATATTTCTCCCAGCAATCTTGATTCCAACTTGTGCTTCCTCCAGCCCAGCGTTTCTCATGGTGTACTCTGCATAGAAGTTAAATAAGCAGGGTGACAATATACAGCCTTGACGTACTCCCTTTCCTATTTGGAACCAGTCTGTTGTTCCATGACCAGTTCTAACTGTTGCTTCCTGACCTGCATACAGATTTCTCAAGAGGCAGATCAGGTGGTCTGGTATTCCCATCTCTTTCAGAATTTTCCACAGTTTATTGTGATCTACACAGTCAAAGGCTTGGGCATAGTCAATAAAGCAGAAATAGATGTTTTTCTGGAACTCTCTTGCTTTTTCCATGATTCAGCGGATGTTGGCAATTTGATCTCTGGTTCCTCTGCCTTTTCTAAAACCAGCTTGAACATCAGGAAGTTCACGGTTCACATATTGCTGAAGCCTGGCTTGGAGAATTTTGAGCATTACTTATTGTGATTACTTCTAGTTAAAGAGATTCCCTGGAGCCCTGGATGCCTCACTTTATGCTTTGTTGTTGTTTGGTCGCTAAGTTGTGTCTGACTCTCTGCGACCCCATGGACTGCAGGACCCCAGGCCTCCCTCACTGTCCCCCAGAGGTCGCCGAAGTTCATGTCCATTGAATTGGTGATGCTATCCATTTTATGCCTACTTCAGGAGTAAGAGGGATACAGCTGAAACAGTCCTGTGATGTGCTGTAAAAGAAACCTTTGGAAGCCAGAAATTGTACTATTGGTAGGCTCTCCTTTCTCTGGGGTCCTTGGAAGGACTGAGAACTGTTTTATTAGCAGGAAATGATGGTTGCTAGTGTCTTGCTTCTCCTCCTTCACCCCGTCCTCAGGCTTCAGGAGTTATAACAGGAAGCCTGGAGCCAGAGAGAGAACACATTCTCAGTGTCAGGACGGCAGGAGACGCCTTCCCCTTCAGCTGCACTCTATCACTCTTCTTGTTTTTTACAAAATGCTGTTGCCTGCGCTCTTTAGGTTCAGTTGACTTGTCATCGGAGTGCCATGCTTCCGTGTGCGCTGTAGGACCTGGTCATATCACACCATCGAATCTTTGCAGTTATGGAGAACGGTATTTTAAATTCTATACTGACTCAAAACATGGATTTTTTTGCCCATTGCTGGTTTGTACTTTGAGGGTTTTCTATATTTGCTGTGTTTGATATAATGAAATTAAATAGAGAAGATGGAACTGTAGAAAAAGTTTCAGAATCAACTGATTCATTCTCTTACTCTTTTGTGACTGGAAGGCACAAAATTAGTCTCTGAAGTCTAATTTGCTGTAGAAGTATTAACTTGATAAAATCACTGAAGTCGTGGTGTTTAACAAGAAATATCAAATATATATATGTACAATTTTTGTGACAAATGATTTTTAAAGTGCTGATAAAAGATTTTGACTAGTTAGAATGTTAGTATTTAGTATAAAATGTGAATTATATGGCACTCAAATACAGTGATAAATGATTGATTTTCATGTATTTGGGACGGCGTCTCATGTTATGGTGTTTGAAGGGACATGGGTAAATAAGAAGGGTTTGTGACCTAAGGTGCTTAGATTCTTATGTTACAATTTAGACAGTAGTTGAGAATGTTCAAGATTTTATGTTTTCTTATATTAAAGAGCTTCCCTGGTGGCTCAGATGGAAAAAAAATCTGCCTGCAGTGCAGGAGACTTGGATTCGATTGCTAGGTGAAGAAGATCCCCTGGAGAAGGGAATAGCAACCCACTCAAGTATTCTCGCCTGGAGAATTCCCTGGACAGCAGAGCCTGGTGGCTGCAGACCACGGGGTCACAGAGAGTCAGCTCCCGCTGAGCGCCTGACGCTTTCACTGTCACACTAAAGTGTCATATACGTGTAATCCATATGCAGTACATTAAATTGTAAAAGCATGCTTAAACTCCTAATGTTTATATAAGTTTGGCTTGCATTTATTTATGGTATATGTACCTTGCGGAACCATTAATTCTACTTTTGCTGCTATCTCCTGTCATCTATCTAGTTATCTCTTTGGCATTTCAAATTTAGTGTGTTCGTATTGACCCAACCGTATTTCCCCCCTACATCCAGTTCTCTTCTCATCTGCATTTCCATTTAATGTTCTGACCATCCTTCAAGTCTCAGGCTTAAAGATTACTGTCACTTTTAACCTCTGTCATTTTGAAATCTGTCATGACTCTCACTTCTCAGCTTTTATTCTCTAGTCTTACGAAGACAAGACTAGTTTTGGATCTTGACCAACAGTTCTTCAACTTTGCTGATCATCAGAACCACTTTTTAGGGGAAAAAAAAGTACAGAATCCACCTCCTCTCATACCTCCATCATCACACACAGATTCTCATTCCGAAGGTGTAGACGTGGCCCTTGGGTCCGTTTGCTGTCAGCCTTCTGATGATTCAGTCGGTTTGGGAACCGCTGACCTAGACCAGCACCTTCCTCGTCGGCTCCTTACGATAGACTCTTGCTTCTTGCCCCTTCACACCAGCTATCTAGGCTGTGTATCCTGCCCGACTGGGAGCCTCCTAGATTTGAATTCTGGCATTACAGCTCTGAATGTGACTTTTGACATGATTTTGTACCTCTCCTTGTGCGTTTTTCAGGAGTCTCTGTGGTTCCTTGCTGACCTTTCAGCCATATTTTCTGTTGTTTTCTTAATATTTCTCTACCGTTGGTTCTGTTGCTTCTGATTTTTTCCCTTAATGTGACTGCCTGTTTATTCTTCAAGAACTGTTTATCAGATGATCCCACTTTCTTCAGTTCCCTAAAGTAGTCCTTTCCTCAGAAATATCTTAATTTCTTATCAGGTCTTTTTGAATTCATTTTACTTTTAAAATCTATTATTATTTTGGCCTCACTGTGCAGCTTGCAGGACCTCAGTTCCCCAACCAGGCATTGAACCTGGGCCAGGTCAGTGAAAGTGCCAAATCCTAAACTCTAGGCCACCAGGGACCTCCCTGAGGATCTCTTTTAATACCACTGCTAACTAATAACTAACATTTACTGAGTGTATGGTAAGCAGTTTGCAGTGGTTGTTGCTTAATTTAAACCTCACAATAACCCAAGAGAGACACTACTAATTTGCATGTCTACTGATGAGGAGCCTGAGACATAGAGAAGTGGCCCTGCACAAAATCACACAGGAAGTCAGGAGAGCCAGGGTTTGGACCTAGGTGAAGAATCCGCCTGCAGTGCAGGAGACACAGAAGGTTTGGGTTCAATCCCTAGGTCCAGAAGATCCCCTGGAGAAGGAAGTGGCAACCCACTCCCATTCTCTTGCCTGAAAAATCCCACGGACAGAGGAGCCTGGCAGGCTGTTTAGTCCAAAGGGTCCCAAAGAGTCGGACAATGAGCGACTAAACACACAGTCTGATTTCAGCGTCTGTCATCTCACCCATTAGACCAGTTCTTTTAAGGTCTGGTCACTTTCTCTTCTATGCCAAATGTATTTATATTTATGTTCCTGTATTTTCTCCCATTGCTTGCATGAGGAAGAAATGATTAATCTTTGTTTAATCCACAGAACCTAGCTTAATGCCTTCCATGTGTATCTGCTGCTATAGGTGTTTTCTGTTTGAAGGTATGCATGCACATAGATTTTTCTTTTCCTTACAGTTTTCAAACAGAAGACTATAACCAGTTGGATGGACACTAAAGGAATCAGGACAGTGGAATCAGAAAGGTACAGAAACGTGCTTATCTCCAGGGATGAGTAACGTGATGCGTGGATGCTGTGTCGTGTTTCATGCTGTTTCTCTCCTCTTTGCTTTCACATCTTTCTGTGTTGGCATTTCCGTTGATGCTGTGTGCCAGGGATGGTTTAGTATGCCTGGGATGGAGAGATGAAAACGCAATAGTCTCTGTCTCTAAGAGGCTTACAGTGTAGCGGTGCTGACAGACAGCAAAAGCACGTGACTCTTACATGTGTGACCAACGCCACAGCAAAGATACAAACGAGGCACAGTGGGAGTTAGCATGTAGAACAGACAGTCAGCTTTACCTTTGCAAGAAAGGCTGCGCCGGAGGTGAGTGAAGTGTAACACTACATTCTGGCTGCTGTTCGCCAGGCACACAGTTGGGAAAAGGGCATTATAGGCAACTGTGCAAGGGTATGGAGTCATGAAGGAGCATGCTGTATGCTCAGGTAATCACAAGTTTAATTATTGCTATGATATTGTAGGAATGTGTTTGGGGAAGTGATTTTTTGTGTCATAAATTCTTTCTATTGTGTCATAAGTTCTGTTGTATCATTCTTTCTGTTTTACAGTTTGCATAGTAAAGAAAACAACAATACAAGAGAAGAATCCATGATGAGTTCTATACAAAAAGATAACTTTTATCAACATAACATGGAAAAATTAGAAAATGTTTCTCAGCTAGGTTTCGATAAGTCACCAGTTGAAAAAAGCACACAGTATTTGAAGCAGCATCAGACTGCGGCTATGTGTAAGTGGCAGAACGAAGGGAAACACTCAGAACGGCTTTTGGAAAGTGAACCTGCAGCAGTAACTCTGGTACCAGAGCAGTTCAGTAATGCTAATGTCGATCACGCATCCCCAAACGATGATCACAGTGACACAAACGGTGAGGAGAGTAGAGATAATCAACGGTTTTTGACACATGTAAAGCTTGCGAATGCAAAGCAGACGATGGAAGATGAACAGGGCAGAGAAGCCAGAAGCCACCGGAAGTGTGGCAAGGCTTGCCGTCCTGCAGAAGCCTGTGCAGGGTGTCGGCAGGAAGAGACGGACGTGGTGCCGGAGAGCCCCTTGTCGGACACTGGCTCTGAGGATGTTGGTGCTGGACTGAAAAAAGCCAACAGGCTGAGTAGACAGGAAAGTAGTCCAGGAAGCTCTCCTCCACTCGAGAAAGAAAGTGAGCCCGAGTCGCCAATGGATGTAGATAATTCCAAAAATAGCTGTCAGGATTCAGAAGCAGATGAAGAGACAAGTCCAGGTTTTGATGAACAGGAAGATAGCAGTTCTGCTCAAACAGCAACTAAACCTTCAAGGTTCCAACCAAGAGAAGCTGACACTGAGTTGAGGAAGCGGGCCTCTGCTAAGGGAGGTGAGATTCGATTACATTTCCAGTTTGAAGGAGGAGAGAGTCGAGCTGGAATGAATGATGTGAATGTCAAACGACCTGGAAGTACTTCTGGCCTGAATGCAGAGTGCAGAAATTCTAAGCAACATGGGAGAAAGGATTCTAAGATCACAGATCATTTCATGAGAGTGCCCAAGGCAGAGGACAGAAGGTAATGTTCACCGTCAAGGGTGTCTTCAGTAGGGACGTGTTGTATAGTTTCGTGAGGGGAGTTTCACAGAGTTATGGTTTGCACCGAAGGCAGGAAATAGTTGTCTTTCTTATTAATTAATAATGCATAATTTAAGCTTAAACTCAAATGTTAAATTCTAAAAATCACAGAAACAGAAAAGAAGTGAATAATTAATCAGATTTTAGTTTCGTGAACTTCCTTCTGAGATTTATGGGAATTACTCGATCATAAATATGATAGTAACTACTGTTATCTTAGGCTACTGTATATGCATTTTCTCCAGTGCTCTGACAGCAGGCAGGTGGTATTGCACTCCTTGCACAAATGAGAAAACTGAAATTGGTTAGAAAATTCACTGAAATTATGTAACTTGTGGGGAGTAAAGCTGGGATTTAAATCCCAGCCTGTATGATTACAAAAAAATATAAGTATAAAAATTATCTTAAAGCCCACTCCATAATTTTTGCAATCTCTTATGGCAAGCACGCCACAGTAAGTTCACTTCATTGAAACTTCCTGTCAAGCGCCCTAAGGAGTAGCTGGGACTGAACCGTGACTCATTTGGCAGTGTCCCTATGGTTTTACAAGCCCCTTTTTTCAGAAGGTGATTTACAGGTGTTTGGAAATTCCTTCCACAGACTATTGAAAATAAGCTCTTGGGTTTTACTGTAAGCCTTATAAAGTTTGTTGTTGTTTTGTTTTCTCTAAATACCAAAGGAGAAAGAGCAAGTTTGGCACATTTTAAACAATAACTTCTGGGTAAGTGTTTTTACTTGTGTATCTAAGTGAATTTAAACAGTGAGTGGTTTGTGATGGAATATATTTGTTTTGATCTTAGAAAAGAACAGTGTGAAATGAAACATCCGAGAACAGAAAGGAAGGTCCCTAAATACATCCCACCTCACCTTTCTCCAGATAAGAAATGGCTGGGAACTCCTATTGAGGAGATGAGAAGAATGCCAAGGTGTGGGGTCCGCCTGCCTCCCTTGAGACCGTCTGCCAATCACACAGTGACTATTCGGGTAGGTATTACCTCTTATCTATAAAGAGAGAAGGTGCTAAGTTTCAGTTTATTGTGATACTTGTCAAAAACAGACCAATGCATAAGAAGTGCTTCTCTTTTCTGCACATATAAAGTACTGAGAAGTTTATAGAATAGAGAAATATAATGATAGGCTACTTAACACGGTACTTAACAAATCCGTAAGATGAATCACTGTTAACTGCTGAGGCTATTGAATATTCTGTATTGTTAAGAAAATTTATTGAATTGAAAAATGCAGTTGACAGTGTTTATCGAGCACCCACTGCATGTTAGATGCTAAAGCTCAAAATCCGTGTTGTTCGGTGCCTCAAACTCTTCTCCAGTTTTGTCCTCTCGTTCTGAGCTCTAGATTCTGCTAGACATCCCCATCACTGTCCCTTAGGCATCTCAAACTCAGCGTTTCTAAAACCAACCTCATTTTTTAAAAATCTGTGGTTAAATGTACATAATACGAAGTTCACCAGCTGAATCACGTTTACGTGTGCATCTCAGTGGCAGTGTTGTACGACCATTACCACTGCTCATTTCCAGAAATGTTTCATCTTCCTGCACATAAGCTCTACCTACTAAATACTAACTTCTCATTCCTCGCTAACCCTGGTAACCTCTTTCATACTTTTCATGGGTTTTTAAAAAAAAAAAAAAAAGAAAAGAAAAACTTTATTGACCATTTTAGGTGTTCAGTTATATTTAGTTAGTTTACCGAGTTAGGCAACCATTACCATAATCCAATCTTAGAATGTGTCTGTTACTCTTAGAGTAGTTTTAAATATTCATATCTTAGGAATTCTCTGGCTCACTAGTGGTGAGGACTCAGCGCTTTCACTCCCGTGGGCCTGGGTTTGATTCCTGGTCAGGAAATTAAGATCCCACAAGCCATGTGGCATGGCCAACAAAAAAAAGAATCCATGCAGGATTAAATGTTCATCTCATTTATTAGATTCTATGTTATATTTCACAGGGGCTACTTAAAAAACATTTCTGTTCTTACACAACTTAGCTTGCTGCTGCTACTGCTAAGTCACTTCAGTCGTGTCCGACTCTGTGCGACCCCATAGACGGCAGCCCACCGGGCTCCCCTGTCCCTGGGATTCTCCAGGCAAGAACACTGGAGTGGGTTGCCATTTCCTTCTCCAATGCATGAAAGTGAAAAGTGAAAGTGAAGTTGCTGGGTCGTGTCAGACTCTTAGCAACCTCATGGACTGCAGCCCACCAGGCTCCTCCGTCTGTGGGGTTTTCCAGGCAAGAACACTGGAGTGGGTTGCCATTTTCTTCTCCAATGCATGAAAGTGAAAGTGAAGTCGCTCAGTTGTATCCGACTCTTTGCGACCCCATGGACTGCAGCCCACCAGGCCCCTCCGCCCATGGGGTTTTCCAGGCAGGAGGACTGGAGTGGGGTGCCATTGCCTTCATGTGATTAAATATTCTGAAGTACAGAATTCATTAGTGTGGTCAGGTAAAAGCAACATTGAGCAGGATGGTGGAGTTTGAGCTGAGTTCTTAAAGATGAGAGGAAATTTCTGAAATGGAGTTAGTAAGGGACAAGGGAATTCCAGATGGATATATAACCCTTTATAGGAAAAGGCTGTGTAGTTTAAAACTTTTACAAATGGAAAGCAGTTGATGTGCTGGAACTGAGTATTTGGATGGAAAATGGTGGAAGAAAAGACTTGAAGAGTAGTTTGGGTCCATATTGTAGAGGGCTTTAAGTATCAGAATCTGAGTCTATAAGAAATTGAATCTATAAGAATTGGAAATCATGAAAATGTCTGTGCACACAGCAGTTGTACTATTTACATAGCAAGGTTGATCAGATGGCTGTATGTAAGGATTACTGAAGAGAGGATACGTTGGAAACAGGACAAGGTAAGAGCTTGATTAAGAGACGAAGAGGAAGCAAACAGTGATGATCAAATTGTGCTTCATGCGAGTGGCTCAGGGCTTCTTTTGATACTGACTCAAATTTCTTTCCTAAATGTGTATTTAACTATGAAAAACCTCTTGTGAAAGACTAACGTGTGTTTACTTTTAAAAATGCTTAATACCGTTTTTTTTTTTTTTTTGCTTAATACCATATTTTAACCAGCAGGTTTTACCAAGAGAACTCATTTTTGTGCAGGTCATAGAATCAGGGTTCTCTTGTTACTGCTGTTTGAAGCATTTCCTTAAACATCAAAATAACAGTGTAAAAAAGTTACCATCTGCCAGCTGTTTAGGTGTGCGGATAGGATTTTCTTAATATTGGATGAGAGATATAAATAGATTGATGAAAGCTTTAGCTGTCTCTCTCAATTTCATAGTCCTTCAGTTAGTCTCTTTGCTATTGATAGAATAAGTAAAGTCACTCTAAAAATTATTTTTATTAAAATAGCTTTTATTTAAATATAATGATTTTGTATTAGAATTCATAGGAAAAAAAGAGTTCTGCTCTTTAAAAAAGTTTAGAAATAACTGGGACACGGTAGTAATTGTGGGCATATAAAATAATAAATGCAAATTGTTTTGAGATTATATTGATAGGACACTGTGAATTCTCTAGTATGGGTGATAAGGGAAAAGGAGGCATTGATAATGTGTTATTTTTTTTTTTTTTTTTTATCAAGAATCTCTTTTATTAATTATCAGAAACATTACAATGTGTGTGAAATTAAGAAAAGGCTTGAGTGACTGACAAGATATTAATGGTTAAGATTTGGAAAAAAGATTGATCAGGAGAAATAAGTGATATTTTGACTTTTCCTGCTTCCTCTCTTCCACTGCCCACAAAGAAATCCTGAAGCATCTTATACCATCATTAATTAATCTCTGTAATTACTGTTTGTCAAATATCCAATGAATTTATAAAAGTTTTATTACAAAAGTAATACAAGGTCAATGAAAAAAGTTTAAAAATTTGGTGTGTTTTCTTCTAGATTCTTTTTCCTGACTAGGGTAGTAGTATGCTCTATGTATAATTAATAGTTGTTAAATAGAAGTCCTTAGTTACATTTCTAAGATGCCAGATTTTAATAGTTACAGCATTTGAAGTCATAATATAAAGCTGACATTTAGTGTTAGAAATGGAAGACAATCTGAAATTGCATGGACACGATAATGCTTGATTATCTGTAAATGCACTCATGCATACAACACACACTCACACACAAACATGTACACACATACAGGCAAACACATGTATAGGCATGTGCTACTTTATTTTTCTGGGCTTCAAAATCACTGCAGATGATGACTGCAGCTGTGAAATTAAAAGACGCTTACTCCTTGGAAGGAAAGTTATGGCCAACCTAGATAGCATATTCAAAAGCAGAGACATTACTTTGCCAACAAAGGTTCGTCTAGTCAAGTCTATGGTTTTTCCTGTGGTCATGTGTGGATGTGAGAGTTGGACTGTGAAGAAGACTGAGCGCCGAAGAATTGATGCTTTTGAACTGTGGTGTTGGAGAAGACTCTTGAGAGTCCCTTGGACTGCAAGAAGATCCAACCAGTCCATTCTGAAGGAGATCAGCCCTGGGATTTCTTTGGAAGGAACGATGCTAAAGCTGAAACTCCAGTACTTTGACCACCTCATGTGAAGAGTTGACTCATTGGAGAAGACTCTGATGCTGGGAGGGATTGGGGGCAAGAGGAGAAGGGGACGACAGAGGATGAGATGGCTGGATGGCATCACTGACTTGATGGACATGAGTGTCAGTGAAGTCTAGGAGTTGGTGATGGACAGGGAGGCCTGGTGTGCTGCGATTCATGGGGTTGCAAAGAGTCGGACACGATTGAGTGACTGATCTGATCTGATCTGATACACATGCATACACATATTTAAACTGCAGACACCCAAAGATACATATATTCTTATATATTATGTTCCTCTATGTGTGAAGTTCTACTGGTACCTGTTTTTGTCCCCTTAGATTATGTGGAAGATCTTTACAAAGTCACCTTTGGGGTCCCCATATGGAGGACAAAATACTTTTGGCAGGATTGATGTCCCAGCCACTTTGGACTCTTGAACGTCCCTTAATGTTTCCTCCTTGGAATACTCTCATCCTTTGGCTTCTTTGACACCGTATATTCCTGATTTTCTTCCTGCCTCCTTAAACCCTTGCTTTATTCCTTTTAGCTTTTTTTCTGCATGTGGTGCTTAAATGTTGTTAGAGTTCCCCAGGACTTTTTCATAGGTCCTCTTATTTTTTCTTCTCTTGGAGTAGTCTTACACACACTTGTGGTTTTAATGGTTACCTGTATAAAAGGCCTACAAGTTTATTTCTCTTGGGTTGCAGGCTTTTAATGAAGCTGCCTATTTAACAGTCTTTCCTTCCAGAGGCAGTTCCTTTTTTTGGTCCCTTTCACCTTTTCCTACTTCTTTTTCACCTTTGGAGTTGAGCTCAATTGCTGCTTCCTCAAAGAAGGATTCCCTAAGCTCACCATGTAATTTAAAATTGTCTAGAAAGATTCTTGTGACATTATGAACCTCTCATTTATAGCATCTTACAGTTGAAATTTTATATTTATTTGTGTAATTATTTGATGATCTTCAGTGAAGTTCTGATTCATGCTATAGTATGGATGAACCTTGAATATATATATATACACATATATATATATTTATCCACGTGCATATATACACATTGAAGGCAAAAGAAGAAGGGGGCAGCAGAGGATGAGATGATTAGGTAGCGTCACCGACTCAGTGGACGTGAATTTGCGCAAACTCCAGGAGATAGTTGGAGGACAGAGAAGCCCGGCGTGCTGCAGGCCACAGGGTCACAGAGTTGGATACGACTGAACAGCTAGACAACAGCAGCAATGTGTTGTGTGTATATAGTTGACCCTTGAACAGTTTGAGGGTAACTTACAGTTGGCCCTCCGTGTCTGAGGTTCCACATTCAGCAATTCAGTCAACTGCTGATTGTGCAGTGCTGTAGTACGTATTTATTGAAAAAGATAATTGTGTAAGTGGACCTGCGCAGTTCAAACCCATGTTGTTCAAAGATCAACTGTACATATATAAACACTCAACACATATCAAAAACATACATGTTTGGCTCAGTTGTGAATATTCAAAATATAGAATTAATATAGTTATCATTCTTAAGTTTAGAGTCCAGTGCAGGACGGGAAAAAGTGTGCTCTAGTATGGCAGTGATCCAATAGAATGAGAGAATAAGCTTACTGCCTATTAGAAAGTTTTTAAAGACTTCTTATAGGAAATGAAAACTGAGCTGAGTATTGAAGGTTAATGTTTAAATAAATAGTGTTTTGGGTAAGAGGATGTTAAAAATTGGAATCATTTAGAATTTATATAGGCAGAAGGGAGCCATTATAGGATTAGAAGGTTGGGGATACTTTAGAAAGATAATATTATTCCCAAGTGGGGATAAGGGTTTTATGTGGGATGAATGTATCTGGGAGCAATTGGGAGTTAGGGAGAGGGATAGAAAGCTGTTAGCAGAAATTCAGTCAAGGATTAATAAGGCCCAGGGAACTGGATGGGATGAAGATAGAGTGCCCAGGACATGAGGATTTGGAAACTAACTAAAGGTAAGGAGTGGGAACAGCTGGAAAAGACTCACGCGATTTCTTGCCTAGGAGCTGGTCTGTATTTTTATAGCATTTACTTCAGCTTATTTCTTTGGATTATTTTACATAAGATATGCCTAGTTTTTATGCACTTACAGTTTTCTTGCATTTCAGGTAGATCTTTTGCGAATAGGAGAAGTTCCTAAACCTTTCCCAACACATTTTAAAGATTTGTGGGACAACAAGCATGTTAAGATGCCTTGTTCAGAACAAAACTTGTACCCTGTGGAAGATGAGGTGAGAACAAAACTGAACAGAACTCATGTTCTTTTAGTCTCTGAAAGATATTTTAATGCTTGCTGTTTGGCTTCTGATTCTGCCATGTTAAAGAGAACTTGGAATAGTTTCTTCATGATTTTCTTTTCCTTAAAGAATGGTGAGCGAACTGCAGGGAGCCGGTGGGAACTCATCCAGACTGCACTTCTCAACAAGTTCACTCGACCTCAGAACCTGAAGGTGTGTTCTTGTGTATTTTTGTCTCTTACATGTAGTTCTTAGAGGTGAGCCCTGGTCTTTTCCTTCAGAGAGGTTGTTTGATCTTTAATAGACTTAGGTAACAGCATTATTTATATGCAAAGTGCTTGCTTCCTGAGGAGCTCTCTTTAGAGACATTCTTGGTTTATACTCCATCTCTAGGTAATGAGTAGAAGAATTGGGAGTTGTAAATGACTTGCCTGGAGCCACGCGGAATAATTTGGAGAACCAGAAATAAGACCTGTTTCTTGATTCCCCATCCAATTTCCTTTGATCCTGGGCTTTGCTTTTCTTTTTGTTTTAGAATTACCCTGCTTCTGAAATGTCTTTAAAAGTAAATCAGGGAAGAATTATGACTTCAGCAATGCTTGCCTGAAGGGAAGCTGAGTTTGCTAATGATTAAACATTGTACTTTTTATTGCTTTTAATAACAGCTTCTAGCAGTTTCATAATTTATTAATCTTACATTTTGGCAATAATTTATTTTTTTATTTAAAAAATATTTCGTTTAGGATTGACTGATTTGATCTCCTTGCAGTCCAAGGGATTCTCAAGAGTCTTCTCCAACACCACAGTTCAAAAGCATCAATTCTTCGGCGCTCAGCCTTCCTCACAGTCCAGCTCTCACATCCATACATGACCACAGGAAAGATCATAGCCTTGACTAGGCGAACCTTTGTTGGTAAAGTAATGTCTCTGCTTTTGAATATGCTATCTAGGTTAGTCATAACTTTCCTTCCAAGGAGTAAGCGTCTTTTAATTTCATGGCTGCAGTCACCATCTGCAGTGATTTTGGAGCCCAGAAAAACAAAGTCTGACACTGTTTCCACTGTTTCCCCATCTATTTCCCATGCAGTGATGGGACCAGGTGCCATGATCTTCGTTTTCTGAATGTTGAGCTTTAAGCCAACCCTTTCACTCTCCACTTTCACTTTCATCAAGAGGCTTTTTAGCCCCTCTTCACTTTCTGCCATAAGAGTGGTGTCATCTGCATATCTGAGGTTATTGATATTTCTCCCAGCAATCTTGATTCCAACTTGTGTTTCTTCCAGTCCAGCATTTCTCATGATGTACTCTGCATATAAGTTAAATAAACATGGTGACAATATGCAGCCTTGACGTACTCCTTTTCCTATTTGGAACCAGTCTGTTGTTCCATGACCAGTTCTAACTGTTGCTTCCTGACCTGCATACAGATTTCTTAAGAGGCAGATCAGGTGGTCTGGTAGTCCCATCTCCTTCAGAATTTCCCACAGTTCATTGTGATCCACACAGTCAAAGGCTTTGGCATAGTCAATAAAGCAGAAATAGATGTTTTTCTGGAACTCTCTTGCTTTTTCCATGATCCAGCGGATGTTGGCAATTTGATCTCTAGTTCCTCTGCCTTTTCTAAAACCAGCTTGAACATCAGGAAGTTCATGGTTCACATATTGCTGAAGCCTGGTTTGGAGAATTTTGAGCATTACTTTACTAGCGTGTGAGATGAGTGCAATTGTTCGGTAGTTTGAGCACTCCTTGGCATTGCCTTTCTTTGGGATTGGGATGAAAACTGACCTTTTCCAGTCCTGAGCCTTTGACTGTGTGGATCACAATAAACTATGGAAAATTCTGAAAGAGATGGGAATACCAGACCACCTGATCTGCCTCTTAAGAAATCTGTATGCAGGTCAGGAAGCAACAGTTAGAACTGGTCATGGAACAACAGACTGGTTCCAAATAGGAAAAGGAGTACGCCAAGGCTGCATATTGTCACCATGTTTATTTAACTTATATGCAGAGTACATCATGAGAAATGCTGGACTGGAAGAAACACAAGTTGGAATCAAGATTGCTGGGAGAAATATCAATAACCTCAGATATGCAGATGACACCACTCTTATGGCAGAAAGTGAAGAGGGGCTAAAAAGCCTCTTGATGAAAGTGAAAGTGGAGAGGAAAAAGTTGGCTTAAAGCTCAACATTCAGAAAACGAAGATCATGGCATCTGGTCCCATCACTGCATGGGAAATAGATGGGGAAACAGTGGAAACAGTGTCAGACTTTGTTTTTCTGGGCTCCAAAATCACTGCAGATGGTGACTGCAGCCATGAAATTAAAAGACGCTTACTCCTTGGAAGGAAAGTTATGAGCAACCTAGATAGCATATTCAAAAGCAGAGACATTACTTTACCAACAAAGGTTCGCCTAGTCAAGGCTATGGTTTTTCCTGTGGTCATGTATGGATGTGAGAGCTGGACTGTGAGGAAGGCTGAGCGCCGAAGAATTGATGCTTTTGAACTGTGGTGTTGGAGAAGACTCTTGAGAGTCCCTTGGACTGCAAGAAGATCCAACCAGTCCATTCTGAAGGAGATCAATCCTGGAATTTTTTGGAAGGAATGATGCTCTTAGGTACTTCTTTATTTAAAATACCAGCTTCATTTCTACAGTGTGTTGTTTTTCTGGCCTTTGTATTCATTCCAAAGTGAATGAATTAAATTCACTGCAGCCATGTAATTAAAAGACGCTGTCCTTAGAAGAAAAGCTATGACACCAGAGAGCATATTAAAAGCAGAGACATTACTTTGCCAACAATGGTTTGTCTAGTCACGGCTATGGTTTTTCCAGTAGTTACGTATGGATGTGAGAGTTGGACTATAAAGAAAGCTGAGTACCGAAGAATTGATGCTTTTGAACTGTGGTGTTGGAGAAGACTCTTGAGAATCCCTTGGACTGCAAGGAGATCAAATCAGTCAATCCTAAAGGAAATCAGTCCTGAATAGTCATTGGAAGGACTGATGCTGAAGCTGAATCTCCAGTACTTTGGCCACCTGATGCTGGGAAAGATTGAAGGCAGGAGGAGAAGGGGTCAACAGAGGATAGATGGTTGGATGGCATCACTTATTCGATGGACATGAATTTGGGCAAGCTCTGGGAATTGGTGATGGGCAGGGAACCTGGCATGCTGTAGTCTATGGGGTCGCAGAGTCAGACATGACTGAATGACTGAACTGAGCTGATTCATTCCAAAACCACATTTATAAACTCTCAAGTACAAGCAGACCAATCCGGAATACTGTCCAGACTCTATATGAAAAACACTAATTTAGGGCCTTTAATGGCCTTACCAACAGGATTATTTAAGAATTTACATATTTTTTCTTTAAATACAAATACATAATAATCATAGTGTTCTAAATTACCTTGCTGCTCACCTCTTTTAGCAATTCCTTAGTGTGCCATGATTATTTTAAAAAGGGATAATTAATCTGAATTTCCCTTTGTTGTGTATTTTACGGTAGATTCAGCGTAACAGAGTAATCTATCGAGATTTTCTTCTCTCTACTTAATGGTAATTGCTTCCTTTGCTGAAGAAGCATGATGAGAGGGAGGGAAAACATTAAATACTTCTTATAGAATATAATAATATTTTTGCTATTTTTTTTTTTAATGCCATTTGATGTTGAATTAAGAGGGATTAGAGATGTTAGATGGCAACCCACTCCAGTGTTCTTGCCTGGAGAATCCAAGGGGTGGGGAAAAGTCTGGTGGGCTGCCGTCTCTGGGGTCGCACAGAGTCGGACACGACTGAAGCAACTTAGCAGCAGCAGAGATGTTGTAAGTTTATAAAAGCAACAGTGTCCTCAAAAGTTGATTTATACTGTAATATTTCTATGAATAATATGTCTGACAATTTGCAAAGAATGCACTCTTCTTTGTGCTTTAAGTTGTATTTATTGTGGCATATTCAAAAGCAGAAACATCACTTTGCTAACAAAGGTTCGCCTAGTCAAGGCTATGGTCTTTCCTGTGGTCATGTATGGATGTGAGAGCTGGACTGTCAAGAAGGCTGAGTGCCGAAGAATTGATTCTTTTGAACTGTGGTGTTGGAGAAGACTCTTGAGAGTCCCTTGGACTGCAAGAAGATCCAACCAGTCCATTCTGAAGGAGATCAGCCCTGGGATTTCTTTGGAAGGAATGATGCTAAAGCTGAAACTCCAGTATTTTGGCCACCTCATGTGAAAAGTTGACTCATTGGAGAAGACACTGATGCTGGGAGGGATTGAGGGCAGGAGGAGAAGGGGACGACAGAGGATGAGATGGCTGGAATGGCATCACTGACTCGATGGATGTGAGTCTGAGTGACCTCTGAGAGCTGGTGATGGACAGGGAGGCCTGGCGTGCTGCAGTTCATGGGGTCGCAAAGAGTCGGACACGACTGAGTGACCGATCTGATCTGATGAACTGAAAAAAAAAATCACTCACCTAAGAATACTGTATGGAGTAGCACCTAGGCTTCCCAAGTGGGGCTAGTGGTAAACAACCTACCTGGCAGTGCAGGAGACGTAAGAGACACGGGCTCGGTCCTCGGGTTAGGAGGATCCCCTGGAAGAGAGCATGGCAACCCACTGTCTTACTCATGCCTGGAGAACCCCTGTGACAGAGGAGCCAGGTGGACTGCAGTCCCAGGGTCGCACAAAGCTGGACACGCCTGAAGCGACGCCGCACGCCCCTCGGTCTTTCTGGTGATAGAAGGCCTCCTGGTGGACTACTCCTGAGACTTGAAGACTGAAGTAAAGTAAATATGAGTTAGGAGTTCATGCTAATTGTACAACTCCATTAAAGAATTAGAGGATAAATGCTATTTAAAATGTTTTTCCTTACCAACTTTGAGGAATAATTTACATATAAGATAGTACATCCTTTTAAAGAATGTAACTTGATGAAGTTTGCCATTTGCATATACACTTGAAGCTCTCACTGCAGTCAAGATACAGAGCGTGCCTGTCACCCTGCAAAGACTTTTCTTACGCCTCTGTTATCTGTTTCCTCTTTCTGCACTGGCTGCGGGCAACTGTTGGTCTGCTTTTTTAAAAAAAAAAACAACTAAATATCGGCAACATTTTATTTGAATGGAATCATGTGTTAGGTATATTTGTGTGTCTGGCTTCTTTCACTTAGATGAAGATCTTTGAGATTCATCTGTGTTGTTGAGTGTATCAGGAGCTTATTCCACTATATGCATTGTTTGTCTGTTTGCTGTTACAGACATTGCTATTTAATATTTTGTTTGAGGTCCTGAAATCGAATACCAGTAATTTTGGGGAAAAAAATTCTTAGAATCCTTTCCTTCTTAATGGAAAATGTATTATAGCTGTGAGAGTAAATTCAACTTTTTTCTTGTCATGGTATTTCATGGTTGATGATTTTTCTTTTCCTTTTCAAGGAACTTGGATATCTTCTTATTTGAAGTAGATTATATACTTTTTTATTGGCTCATTTCTTTTAGCCGAGATGCTTGGTGATAATTTATGTGACATGAAGTATTTTTCAGGAAGCTCTTTGGCAGAATGTTAATTTTTAAAAACTTTCTTCAGTGATGAGGAAATTTAGGTTTATAGTTATCTAGCGCAATGTTTTTCAGACTTCATATACCTTCTGTAAAAATCTTGAGGTGTGTATTGTGATTATAAATGGTTTTTTATAAATTCTATATTTAATATGTATTATAAAATATAATCAAATAGAAATTTAAGAGGATGCCATATAATAGTTCTTTCTGCATAACTAATGGATTGCCTTATGCCTACCCCACAGGTAAAGTACTGCCTATTCAGACAGTTAGGGTTAAGGAAAAGAAGGAAATGGCAGCCCACTCCAGTATTCTTGCCTGGAGGATCCTGTGGACAGAAGAGCCTTGCAGGCTTCAGTCCATAGGGCCACACAGAGTCCGACACGACTGAAGCCACACAGCATGCAGCAGTCAGACAGTTACAACTACACCAGCAGATGGCACACTAGTTTGACCTCAGTCCCTTTTCTTTATTGCTCTCTTCCCCAGGGAGCCTTTTTAGATTTTCCCTAATTTACTCTCCTAATGAAATCTTAATGCTAATACAGTATATATCTGTATATGTAGTGTGACCCTATTAAAGACCAAAAGTCACTATATTATTACTATTTCCTTTTTTTAACCCCTAAGATCCAATTTTTGTCCACTTGGATTATATTGCTTCTGTTTAAGAGTGCGTGTTTTAGAGTAATTATATTTCCCCCTTTTTTACTTGACCTTTCTAATCTCCGTTTTCTTAAGTTAATACTAAAAATTGGTATGCATTCTGTTCATTCATAACTGCTGATAGGGAGTAGCTAATGGTGGAAGAAACTTGTCCAGCACTAAGAAATATACTGGAAATAATTCATAAAGGAGACAGGCTATTCCTAGATAATTCACTTTACTGTATCATGACTTTTTACTTATGCTTTTTCCATAGGATGCTATTCTGAAGTACAATGTGGCATATTCTAAGAAATGGGACTTTACAGCTTTGATTGATTTCTGGGATAAGGTAAAAGTATGCTTATTTCTTAAACTATGAGACTAATATAATGTCTCTAATGGAGAAGGTTGAGAAAAATGCACATAATTCTGTCATACTAACACCATTATCATCTTTTATTTTTATCAGAAATATTTCCTGTTACTTTTGTGTGGCTAATTTTTAATTTTGCTTTAGTCTCTCATTATATGCATTTCCTATTGTATTATTGTACCAGTTTCAGTATTATCAAATGATTGCATAATATTTCATGCCTAGATTTTGAGAATTTAATGATACCTATATCCTCAAACACCTAAAGTTGCATCAGTTTTACTTGGTTTTAGTGTAGTAATATCTTTATATATGTATGTATATAAATGCGTATATATGTTTCCCCAAATCTGATGTTGTTTCTTTAGGTAATTCCCAGAAATTAAATGGCTAGGTCAAAAGCCACAACTTTTATGGCCTGGGATTTATGCTATAGAATCATTTTCCCCAAAGGAGTCTGTAGCAATTTAGTCTGCTCTCAGCACGGTGAAGAATACCATTCTGATAGTACTGTTAGAAGAATGGGTTTCATCCATTTTGAAAAACTGGCAGTATATGTGTGTGTGTGTGTGTGTGTGTATTTTTAACATTTTGTTTTGATGCGATAGACTCACAAGAAATTGTAAAGAAACACACAGGGAAGGCCTCAGGCACTCTGTATTCTGTCTTCCCCCGTGCTGACTGCTTAAGGGAGTGCGATTCCGCGTCAGAACCGGCACTGACACAGGACCTCACTTGGAGTGTCCCAGTCACGCTTGCCTGTGTATGTGGTCACGCCTTACACTGGACACAGGCGCCAGTTTTGATAGGAAGGAATGCTTAGATTTGATGCCTTGTGGTGGCAATAAAACATGCCATGGATTAGAGCTCCTCTGTCACCTCACTCTGAGGTCAGGAAGTCAGGTGTCCTCTCCTCTGAATGAGTCTGCTCAGACAGGACCTTATTTCCCTTTTATCTGGCGACCTTGCCCGAAGCAGCCCTGTAAGAGTGATATGTGGCAAGTTGTGGTGTGTTTAGTGTAGATCATAAATGAGGCGATTACCAGGTGCTGCTGATAGTTTATAGTCGTCTAGAGAGAGGAGTTATTACATTTTTGACCTTCTAGGTTTTATTTACTTTGTAAACGTGTGGGAGGGTTGAGGGAGTCCTCACAGTTGTACCAAATATTCATTTCTGCTTTATTTTTTTCTATTTTTTTAGTTATATGTAGATATAAAAGCATATTTAATGATATAAAGCTATGTTGCACAAGTTTATTATTTTTAGTCTTAATGGTTACATAATATTCCATCAAATGATGTATCATTTGCTTAGCCATTCCAATATTAGAGATTTAAGGAATTCTCTCTGTGTAAACATGTCTAGATATTAAGCCTCTTCTCTATGGCTGATATTCGGCCGTTGTCGGTGTGCTCAACAGTAGACCTTGGATGTTTAAATGATTGCGTGTTTTTCTGTCCTTCAAATCTCCAAATGTAGTAATATAGAACTTTACCATGCCACAGCCCACAGGTGTAACATTGCTCGGGATTGCAGGGCTTAGTGAGGAGTAAGTATTAGACAATTAGACATATATGTGCGTGGAACTGGAGGAGTAAAAGGAGGTCTTGAGTGCAGGGGAAACAGGTGTTTAGCTACGTTTCAAATTGTAAATGAATTATATTTGCTTTCCATTATCTATGTCCACATTTTGGAGTAAAAATGCTTCTTTAAAAAGGGCTCTTAAGTGTTACTAATTAACAGTATTTAGGAATTCTTCACTTAAATGTCACATTCCACTCCAGATGGCTTATTGTGCTAAGGAAAAAAAATGAAGTTTAAATTTAACATCATATCAGTTTTAATACGTTACACTTAGGTTTATTTCGGGGCTGTTAACATTTATCTTGTTAAACCTTGCTTTGGCTAGTTGTATAAGGAATAGGTTTTTTAAGCTCATACTACCTTAGAACAGGAGGTGTTAATATAAACAGTCATTAGTGGGATTCCATGCTATAGTTATTACGTAAATGCTGGCATTTAGTGTAAGAAATAAGAAACCCAGAATCATGGTAATCCTGCTGTGTGAGCACCCTTATTTAGGATGAAAGTGAGAAGTATTGACTAAGCTTTTTTTTATTTTGTCAGAGACCAGGGAGGATTACAGAAATCAATCTGTTATTTTGTAATTTATAATTAAGTATCTAGGTGCTACTGAGTTGCAGTGGCCATTATTTAGTATTTTTTTTTTTGCATCTTGAATGCTAATATTGGTCTTCCTCCCTGCCAGCTGTTGGAAATGCTGGGAAAAAATAATCTGTGTTTTATGGCCCTCCTGTGTGGTGTTCCACAAAATTAAATTCAAACACTTCTATAATTTGTGTTCTAAATGGATCGATACACTTATTGCTGGCATTTTTCACAGCAAAGTATAGCAAAACGTCCTATATATTAGGAGAGTTTCTCTGTTAACGCATTTTGTGCTGCGTTTAGTCGCTCAGTCATGTCCGACTCTTTGTGACCCCATGGACACAGCCTGCCAGGCTCCCCTGTCCATGGGATTCTCCAGGCAAGAATGCTGGAGTGGGGTGCCATGGCCTCCCCGAGGGGATCTTCCCAGCCCAGGGATTGAACCCAGGTCTTCCGCACTACAGGCAGCTTCTTTACCGTCTGAACTACCAGAGAAGCCCATTAACGCATTTTAGAGGCATTTTAAATACTTGGACTTCACGTACACTGTGGCCCTATTTCTGTTTGTTCTCAGTGAATTAGCTTGTGAAATTCACATAGCATGTTAAGGTGGTAGTGATTGAAGACGGGTGTGGAGGTGGGGTATTTTAAGAAAGCTTGGTTCTGTTTCTGTAATCTTGGTTTCTATTTCTGGACTTGGACAGTACTTAAAAAATGTATGTTTGCCTTATAATCATTCATTAGGCCATCCATATTTGATATAGTCTATGTACTTTTTGAGCATATATTTCACAGTAAACGTAAATGTCAATTCAAAATAAAGAACTTTAATTCTAAAATTGGTTTGCTGGATCATGGAAAAAGCAAGAGAGTTCCAGAAAAACATCTATTTCTGCTTTATTGACTATGCCAAAGCCTTTGACTGTGTAGATCACAATAAACTGTGGAAAATCTGAAAGAGATGGGAATACCAGACCACCTGATCTGCCTCTTGAGAAATCTGTATGCAGGTTAGGAAGCAACAGTTAGAACTGGTCATGGAACAACAGACTGGTTCCAAATAGGAAAGGGAGTACATCAAGGCTGTATATTGTCACATTGTTAAGTTTATTTAACTTATATGCAGAGTACATCATGAGAAATGCTGGACTGGAAGAAACAGAAGTTGGAATCAAGATTGCTGGGAGAAATATCAATAACCTCAGATATGCAGATGACACCACTCTTATGGCAGAAAGTGAAGAGGGGCTAAAAAGCCTCTTGATGAAAGTGAAAGTGGAGAGTGAAAAGGTTGGCTTAAAGCTCAACATTCAGAAAACGAAGATCATGGCATCTGGTCCCATCACTACATGGGAAATAGATGGGGAAACAGTGGAAACAGTGTCAGACTTTGTTTTTCTGGGCTCCAAAATCACTGCAGATGGTGACTGCAGCCATGAAATTAAAAGACGCTTACTCCTTGGAAGGAAAGTTATGACTAACCTAGATAGCATATTCAAAAGCAGAGACATTACTTTGCCAACAAAGGTTCACCTAGTCAAGGCTATGGTCTTTCCTGTGGTCATGTATGGATGTGAGAGTTGGACTTGAAGAAAGCTGAGCACCGAAGAATTGATGCTTTTGAACTGTGGTGTTGGAGAAGACTCTTGAGAGTCCCTTGGACTGCAAGGAGATCAACCAGTCCATTCTGAAGGAGATCAGCCCTGGAATTTCTTTGGAAGGAATGATGCTGAAGCTGAAGCTGCAGTATTTTGGCCACCTCATGCGAAGAGTTGACTCATTGGAGAAGACTCTGATGCTGGGAGGGATTGGGGGCAGGAGGAGAAGGGGACGACAGAGGATGAGATGGCTGGATGGCATCACTGACTCGATGGATGTGAGTCTGAGTGACCTCCGGGAGTTGGTGATGGACAGGGAGGCCTGGCATGCTGTGGTTCATGGGGTCGCAAAGAGTCGGACACGACTGAGCGACTGATCTGATCTGATCTGATAGTAAATTTTTTTCAGTAAATGGAATAGTTGTTGAAAGGAAACCTAAGGTTTTAGCAACTATTTCATCTTCTATTCCAGTTTTAGTTTTATGTCTGCAGTAGAAAAGATAGGAATGAATAGGCCTCTTATTTCCTCACTTGTTCAGTTCAGTTGCTCAGTTGTGTCCAGCTCTTTGCAACCCCATGAACTGCAGCACGCCAGGCCTCCCTGTCCATCACCAACTCCCAGAGTCCACCCAAACCCATGTCCATTGAGTTGGTGATGCAATCCAACCATCTCATCCTCTGTCGTCCCCTTCTCCTCCTGCCCTCAATCTTTCCCCAAATCAGGTTCTTTTCCAATGAGTCAGCTCTTCACATCAGGTGGCCAAAGTATTGGAGTTTCAGCTTCAACATCGGTCCTTCCAATGAACACCCAGGACTGATTTCCTTTAGGATGAACTGGTTGGATCTCCTTGCAATCCAAGGGACTCTCAAGAGAGTTTTCTCAAACACCACAGTTCAAAAGCATCAATTCTTTGGTGCTCAGCTTTCTTTATAGTCCAACTCCCACATCCATACATGACCACTGGAAAAACCATAGCCTTGACTAGGTGAACCTTTGTTGGTAAAGTAATGTCTCTGCTTTTGAATATGGTATCTAGGTTGGTCATAACTTTCCTTCCAAGGAGTAAGCGTCTTTTAATTTCATGGCTGCAATCACCATCTGCAGTGATTTTGGAGCCCAGAAAAATAAAGTCAGCCACTGTTTCCACTGTTTTCCCATCTATTTGCCATGAAGTGATGGGATCGGATGCCATGATCTTAGTTTTCTGAATGTTGACCTTTAAGCCAACTTCTTCACTCTCCACTTTCACTTTCATCAAGAGGCTTTTTAGTTCCTCTTCACTTTCTGCCATAAGGGTGGTGTCATCTGCGTATCTGAGGTTATTAATATTTCTCCAGGCAATCTTGATTCCACCTTGTGCTTCCTCCAGCCCAGCGTTTCTCATGGTGTACTCTGCATAGAAGTTAAATAAGCAGGGTGACAATATACAGCCTTGACGTACTCCTTTTCCTCTTTGGAACCAATCTGTTGTTACATGTCCAGTTCTAACTGTTGCTTCCTGACCTGCATACAGATTTCTCAAGAGGCAGATCAGGTGGTCTGGTATTCCCATCTCTTTCAGAATTTCCCACAGTTTATTGTGATCCATACAGTCAAAGGCTTTGGCATAGTCAATAAAGCAGAAATAGATGTTTTTCTGGAACTCTCTTGCTTTTTCCATGATGCAGCGGATGTTGGCAATTTGATCACTGGTTCCTCTGCCTTTTCTAAAACCAGCTTGAACATCTGGAAGTTCACGGTTCACGTATTGCTGAAGTGTTAGTTTATCCATAAAGGTTGCCATAAATAACAAAATCGGGTTGGGGTGGGGTGCTGCTGTTTTTCTCTTTGTGCATATGTGGCTGCTAAAAGTGGACAGTGAGAGGTTAAGAGTTTTGGAATTAGAGGACATTTAAAAGTTAGAGAATGGAAAAAATTAAAGTTGAAAGGTTTTGTTGTGATTAGGCTGGTGATATATTATTCCTCTTTGGAAGCTACAGATTTTTTCCTTAATAAATACAGCAGTACATACAGCATGAAGTCTGTATCTTAAGTAATGTCTACACAGTAAATTCTTTATGGCGACTTAGTGCTTGTGTGACTCTGGCCTTCGCTGCAGTTATTCAGATGCTGAGTTTGTTTTGTCCTGTCTGTTGGTGTCCTCTGACTTGTCAGAGACAGACTGTGTAAAACCTCGTTCCTGTAATTGAGGGTGTTTAAGTCTATCAGTAATGAACTTAAGCATTCTTGCTTATGTGTTACTTAATGTTAAAAGGTAAATGGATGTAATATTGAGTTTTGAAGGATACACACTAAGTGTGCCTAAGTCACCTTTTCCTTCAGAGTTATGTGTAGTTTTACATTTAAAAAACAAGTACATCAGAATTCTTTGTCCCAAAAATTGAGACGTGTGCTGTTTAACTAAAATGACATCTTTGACCTAGATCTTAAAAATTATTATTGACAGAACAACAATAGAGACTCAGAGAAAACAAATACAAGCTTGTGTTAAAACGGATTACCAAAAACATCCTCTCACATTTATAAAGCAGTGGCTAGAAGGAATTGTTTTGACTCATCTTTTTTATGGGATAAAAAAGTTAAAATACGATATATTGAAAACATTAGACAGAAATATTAGTGTAAGTCACCTGTCATTTAACAGGGTAAAGCACAATAGTTGTATTTTAGGCATCACTTGGGCGTCGTGTGCATTCATATGTAAGTGGTGTCTTTCAGACTTCTTGGCCTTCTGGTGCATGCCATACTACTATGGACAGCTTACCTAGTAACAGCTATATCGAATGGACTTAGTACTTGTTTGTATATTAAAACTTTTAGAGCAAAAATATTAGAGGACTTTTTTGTTTTGTTTTCTCTCTCTCCATTCCCTTACTCCTACCCAGTCCCCCCACCAGAATCTCTATAAACATCTATCAACATTTCGTGGAGCATTATTAATTAATTTTTAAACTAATTTTTGAAAAGCTGAGGTAAGGCACCAGGTGGTTAACCACTATTTCCAAACAGAACAAGTTTCTTTAACCAAGAGCAGTGAGAATTGTGGCCTTCCACAATAGCCATTTTTTTTTTTAAGTAATATGGAAGTAAGTTTCTGAATGTATATAATAAACATATTACTCCTTAGCTTTCAGTTCCAAATGGAATTCTTCTTAGCTAATTTATTTTTGAGCCTTTCTTCAAAGCTTAAAAGATTTAAAGTGTCCTTGTTATATTTGTCATAAAGAGCCCGTAGCAAATTCCTAATCAAATGAAAGCAGCCTTGAATATTTCACAAGACTACAGCTAATGTCTTTATTTGTCTAGCTTTCGAACCTCTGATTTGGAGTTCAGTGGAAATTTAACCTTTTTGGACTTCTTCCCTTAGTGACTCACAGTCTCTAAAATCAATAAAGTCTGCATTGCTTTACAACTTGACTTGATTTAATTCATGAGGACTGTAGGAGCCAAAAGAGAACTAAATAGGGTCAACAAAATATTAAATTTTAGATTATTATGAAATATGTGGACTTTCCCCTTGGTTTGGTTATTGTATGTTTTTGGGTTGGAGTACATGTTGAGGGTCTCATTCATGATTTATTTTAAATAGTACACATTTCATGGAACTAATTGCTCCAGTTGGAACTAGGCACCTTGCTTTACAGACTTGCTGAGTTATTATGGAACTAATTGCTCCAGTTGGAAATAGGCACCTTGCTTTACAGACTTGCTGAGTTATTACGGATAATGAGTCCTGGTTGAGCCTTCCGTGCCCTGGATCATTGAAACAGTGGTCACAGTGTTTGTGAAACATTGTTGTGTTTATGTGTGTGGAGACAAGGAGGATGGAAGTTATAGGCATCTAAAAGTGAAAATGTATTTAGGCAGAATTCCTCCTGTATTCTAATGGAATTAATCTAGTACATTAATGTCCTGTAACTCCAACCTTACCTACTTTGTTCAAATAGCTATGGAAGCCATTGCTTTTAAAGGTTGCTGTGCCATTGATTTCATGATCCAGAAATCTACTCTGTTGGAGGAGTGATGATAATTTCGTGTTCTCATCTCTTCCATGATTTATATCTATCAACTAGCTCTGAGGTAGGTTTTTGTTTTTTATGCAATTTGGCATAATATTTTGATTTATAATCGTAGTCATCTTCCTGTTAGATGGCTTCTCAGATTGTTTACTCATCTTATGCTTCTGCTCATTAAAAATAAATTCTGTATTTGTTTTGGTTAAGCTCCTGATAACACATGTAAGATCTCCTATTTAATACTAAAAGGATTTTTGTAGTTTATATTATCTGAAGATAAAAACAGTAAAAAGAAATAAAAGCTATGTAAATCTGGCTTTCAAATTTATGTCCTGTTTCCACGTGTAGCCTGTATAAAGAATGCAGTGAAGTCGGTAGTAACGGACTGAACGGGCCCGTTGTCCCTGAGATGCCGGGAGTGGCACAGGATCCCATCAGTGCCGTGGTAGCCGTGTGGCAGCTACATCTCCAGAGGATGGAGCCAGTGATTCTCTCTGTATTTTACTTGTGGTACTAATTGTGAAAAGTACTTACCCATCATGTATTGCTATGGTAATGACAAGTAATGATTAACTTTATGGGGCAGTCAGATTCTAAGCTATTTGAGCAATTATTCTTTACAGTGTTAAAGAAATTCTTAGTAAACTGAGTGCATAGTGCCCTGTTGCCTCAGTTGCTCTTTGATTACATGGAAAGCACTGGAAAAAGACATTTTCTGCAAGAACTATTTCCACCACAGTGAAATATGGAAGATTTTCCAATGTACTACCAAGCTGTGCTATTGGTCTAATCCATCTTAGCCCTGGGATGGCCAAGTCAGAAATGAATTGAGTGTCTTAATCCATTCAGATCATTGTAACAGGACAGACTGGGTGGATGGTTTATTTCTCACAGCTCTGGAGGCTGGTGAACGCATGATTCAGGTGTTGGCAGACTTGGTGTCTGGCGAGGACCTGCCTCCCAAGTCACTGACGGCTGTCTTCTTGCTGTGTCCTCACGAGATCTCCCTGGGGGCTCAGACAGTAAAGCGTCCGCCTGCAGTGCAGGAGACCCAGGTTCCATCCCTGGGTTGGGAAGATTCCCTGGAGAAGGAAATGGCAACCCACTCCAGTACTCTCGCCTGGAAAATCCCATGGACAGAGGAGGCTGGTAGGCTACAGTCCATGGGATTGGAAAGAGTTGGACACGACTGAGCGACTTCACACACACACAAGATGTAGAAGGAATAAGAGAGCTCCCTGAGATCTCTCTTTATTAGGGCACTAAATCCCATTTAAGATGGCTTCACCATCATGATCTAATCATCCCAAAGCCTCAGCTCCAAATTA
Source organism: Tragelaphus eurycerus (assembly GCA_935064755.1). Taxonomy (NCBI): domain Eukaryota; kingdom Metazoa; phylum Chordata; class Mammalia; order Artiodactyla; family Bovidae; genus Tragelaphus; species Tragelaphus eurycerus. Next base: position 1,970,689 of record CAKXYN010000029.1, read on the forward strand.
CTACCACACTGGAGGAACAGATTTCAACATACGTGTTTTGGGTGGACAAAACATTCTAACTATAGAACCAGGGCATCTTCTTCCATTGGAAGTGGAATGTTAAAACAGCTAAAACAATAAAACAGCTTACTGGGTTAAGCAGCTGTATGCTGCTGCTGCTAAGTCGCTTCAGTCATGTCCGACTCTTAGCGACCCCATGGACTGCAGCCCACCAGGCTCCCCCATCCATGGGATTCTTCAGGCAAGAGTACTGAAGTGGGGTGCCATTGCCTTCTCCAAGCAGCCATATACACAGCCTCTTTTCCTCATAGTTGATTTTTCTCTCCCTTTTTAACCCTTTCCTTTTTCCTCGCCTGCTGCTTAAGCTACAGATCGTTTCAGCTTCACTTCACATGCAAACTCTTATCCATTCCAAGCTTAGCCTTGTCTCCTCCTAGAGTTAACCCTTCTGCAAGGTGCACGTGTAGATAATCTCCTCTGTTTCACTCAATATCCTCCTAGGTTATCTGCAGGGGTACTAAGTTTAGTATAAGCAATATGTTTTATTTCATTTGATTTTCACAAATACCCTATTATATAGACACTGTATTTTACAAATGAACAACTGCAGACCAAGGATTAGAGAGTGTAAGCGCTTTGTTCGGGTGGTGAAGCCAGGATTCCCACCTGGGCTCACTCCAGACCTGCATGCCCCAGTCTGCCCAGCCACTCCAGTTTGTTGTGGTGGTTCTCACCTGTGAGTCATCTGCTTCCTGGGGGACCTTTGGCCAGGTCTGCAGACATTTTTGGTTCTCACAACTGAGGGGAGGTTCTACTGGCTTCTGGTGGGTAGAGGGCATAGATGCCACTAAACATCCTATAGTGAACATGATGCCCCCCAGACAGAATTGTCTCAGCCGAGGCCAGCAGTGCCAAGACCAAGAAACCCGGCTCTGCAGTGGCTCTCAAGGTGTGACCCCTGAATCAGCAGCAACAGCACCACTTGGGAACTTGATAGAGACAGAAGTTCTCCTTCCTTACCCTGAACCTTCTGAATTAGAAATTCTGAAGGTGAGGCCCACTCATCTTTGCTTTCACAACCCGCAGCTAATTCTGATGTGAAGGTTTGAGAGCTACTGCTCAACTCCAGCATCATTCTCAAACCTCTCTCCTTGGGTCGTGCCTGTTCTTTAACTCAACTCTTTACCTTGGCTGAGGAGCTTTTCTTATTGGTGGTTTTTCCTTCTTATGTGGAACTTGCTGGAATGAAGATAAAGAGTTATTTTTCCCCTCACCCCCATTGCTGATTCTTATCCATTATTGAATTGTCTGGCCCTGACCTATATCTGTGTAAACCCAGGCTCATAACTTATAGAGCTGGGCTGAGGTGGGTCTCATCTGTGCCCTAAGCTGTGTGCCATCAGAACCAGCATCTGACTTGGCACCTAGAGAGGAACATACCGCCCACACCTGAGGTCAACTGGAAATGGTTCGATTAAGGGACAGAACCGTCTTAGAAACCAATTAACCAAATCAAGAGAGGCCTAAGAAGTTCAAAAATTAGAGTTATATTTAGAAAGAAGAGAAAATCTTCTTTAAAAGAAAAAAAAAATGTGGCTTTACTGGCCTGTGGCCTTAGATCTGGCATTATTTAAAAGCACTGACTTAGGAAGGGTACCTGCCAATACCCAACTGCCTTTGTTCCTTTGAATTCTTTGCCATCTGATTATGTCCCCTCTTCCCATTTTTATTTGTTCATTTCTGTCACCTCTCCTCCTCTCAGCCCCATTATCTGATACCAACTTGGGCAACTTCATTGGGTAATCACATTGGTAACCTGTGCACTAATCTGACTCAAGTCTCTGTGAAACCCTCTATTGTATTAACCCAGGACCGCACACTGGATCTGATTGTGCCCTGGGCCAGTTCCTTCTCTAGCGTCATTAATTCTGCATCCCTTTCCCACCGTAGCCTCCTGGTTTCCTGCTCGCTCACTCCTGTACTGCTGTTTCTAAGGCTCTTGCTGGCATCTCTTTTGTTCTGGGCCAGTTTGCCAGGTTGTGTTGTTCTGATACTTTCAAATAAAGGGTTGAATGAGCAAAGTTTGCTACATGTTATATCCTCCTACTGGGAACAGTTTTGAGGAGTCACACAGTAGAGAAACCTGCTTAGTTTTAACTAAATATTTTCCCCAAACTTACTTACAAGCAAAATGCCTTTCTGTGTTAGCAACTTATGGTTTCCCTTGTAGCTTGTGTCCCGTGGAACACACCTAGCAAAACGGTTGTAATCTACTGACTCTCTCCTGCCTTCTTATCTTTTTCTGCCCAGCCTGGTACCTGGACAGTTGACCCTTCAACAATCTGGGTTTGAACTACATGGGTCCACTTATACATGGATTTCTTTTTCAATAGTAAATAGTACAGTACTGCACGATCCACAGTTGGTTGAATCTGACGACATTTAGTAGTAGGGGCTGAGGGAGAAAAACGACTCCTTCTCTTCATTCTAGCAAGTTCTACTTGAGAAGGAAAAATTGCCAATAGGAAAAGCTCCTTCAGGAAAGGCAAAAAAGCTGATAATGGGGAACCATGGAATACACAGTTCTATTCAGTTCAGTCACTCAGTCGTGTCTGACTCTTTGCAGTCCCATGGACTGCAGCATGCCAGGCTTCCCTGTCCATCACCAACTCCCAGAGCTTGCTCAAACTCATTTCCATCGAGTCAGTGATGCCATCCAACCATCTCATCCTCTGTCATCCCCTTCTCCTCCTGCCCCCAATCCCTCCCAGCATCAGAGTCTTTTCCAATGAGTCAACTCTTTGCATGAGGTGGTCAAAGTATTGGAGTTTCAGCTTCAGCATCAGTCCTTCCAATGAACACCCAGGACTGATTTCCTTTAGGATGGACTGGTTGGATCTCCTTGCAGTCCAAGGGACTCTCAAGAGTCTTCTCCAACACCACAGTTTAAAAGCATCAATTCTTCAGTGCTCAGCTTTCCTTATAGTCCAACTCTCACATCCATACATGACCACTGGAAAAACCATAGCCTTGACTAGACAGACCTTTGTTGGCAGTGCTGTCTAGGTTGGTCAAAACTTTTCTTCCAAGGAGCAAGTGTCTTTTAATTTCATGGCTCAGTCACCATCTGCAGTGATTTTGGAGCCCAGAAAAATAAAAAAATAAAGTCTGTCACTGTTTCCATTGTTTCCCCATCTATTTCCCATGAAGTGATGGGACCAGGTGCCATGATCTTAAATTTTCTGAATGTTGAATTTTAAGCCAGCTTTTTCACTCTTCTCTTGCACTTTCATCAAGAGGCTCTCTAGTTCTTCTTCACTTTCTGCCATAAGGGTGGTGTCATCTGCATATCTGAGGTTATTGATATTTCTCCCGGCAATCTTGATTCCAGCTTGTGCTTCTTCCAGCCCAGCGTTTCTCATGATGTACTCTGCGTATAAGTTAAACAAGCAGAGTGAGTATATACAGCCTTGACGTACTCCTTTCCCGATTTGGAACCAGTCTGTTGTTCCATGTCCAGTTCTAACTGTTGCTCCTTGACCTTTAAACAGATTTCTCAGGAGGCAGGTCAGGTGGTCTGGTATTCCCTTCTCTTTTTCTGATAGCTCAGTTGGATACACAGCGCCAAGTATAAATTATATGCAGGTTTTCGACTATGCAGAGGGTTGGCACTCCTAACTCCTACATTGTTCAAGGGTCAACTGTAATGTCCTTTTAAAATTTGGTTCCTCCTTCACCTTTGGTTTCTGATAGTTTCCAACTCCGGTGGCATCCGCTTACCTGTTTTCCTTTGCTCTTGACAAATAAAGGGTTTTACTTTGAAAAAGTAAAGAAGGGAAGGAGAAATGCAGGAGATAAATCATAAATCTTATTAATGGGCCTTACTGAGACTTTACATTATTGAATCTTAACTTGGGCTTTGGTTCTTTGTACCATCTTTTATGTATTTCCTCTTTATTCTGTGGTTCTGAATATTTTTGTTTTTCTGATCTTGACCCATATGCTACTATGTACCTGGTCCTACTTCACACCTCCCTGAGAGATCTGAGTCCATCTAAAAGGTAGAATCTTTCATTTTTTCATTTTGGGTTTTCAGAATTCTTCATTCATTTTTTTACTCAATATTCAAAGGAAAAGCCAGTCTTATTCCATTCCTCAAACTTAGCAGGTCCAGAACAGAATTAGGCTTTAGAAACACTTGTCACTATTCTTTTCTGGCCTCATCCTTTTATGCTTGGTTAACACTTGCTTGTCTCTTACTGTTCAGGGTAGCTGTCACTTCCGTTATTGACTTTTTACTTGTCCGTCTCCCATACCCTTCCTTGAAGGAGGCTGTGATTTGTTCTTTGTTATGCCCCAGTCACTTAACGCAGTGCCAAGAGCTTTAAATACCACTTAATGCTTAGCACACTCAAAGCTTTTTTGTCTTAAGCTCCCTCTCTCTGTCCACTCCTTCTATTAAGACATAATTTATCTCCTAAGTACCCCTTGAGACGCAGCTCTCTTTGTGTTACCCTTGTCTGATCCATGCTGTCGTCATGACTCAGATGGTGTATTGCAGGAGCCATCCGGCTGACCCCTCTCTCTGTCCAGTGATGTTCCCTTCACATCCATCCTTTACGCTGCACACACACAGTGAGCTCCCTGAAGCGTGTATCTTCAAACCCTGTGTGGCACCTCATCTATTCTCAGTTTTATTGGATGATATTTATGATGTTCTGTGGCCTTGCCTCTCCCCATTTGTCCAGCATCATTTCTTGTTACTTTCCTGCTCCAAACCTGGTATTCTAATGACTCCTACTTGCGTATAGTTCTCTGCATACAGTTGTCTTGCTCTTAATCCATCCTTCCAGACAGAGCTCAGTCTTCATCTCCTCGGGAAACTCTTTTCTGTGCTCCCAGCCTCTCCTAAAAACCCTGTTCTGTGCTCACAGTAGTACCTGTGCCTGCCCCCATGCACTTGCCGCGTAATACACGATCTGTCTATAAAATGTGTGCATCCTTCATGAAGTTGACATTTTCCAGGACATCTTAGTGTTTTCTAACTTATGGCGGATGCTCAGGTAATGTTTCTTAAACTGAACTTCAGTGTATTTAAGGAAAACACACAGATGTGGATCTTAAGCATAGTCTTTTATTGAAAAGATTTAGAAACTGCTTGTGTAAAGTGATAGTTGACCATTTGAGATTGGCAGTTGGTAGAAAAGGTGAGGCAAGTACATATAACCCTTATTTCTGTTTATATGGGATTTTCACCCTAAAATGTAGTAAGTTTCTAGAGGACACAGACCTTGAATTGCATTGTCTACCTTTGTGTTTATTCCTCACAGTGCACAATATGATGTCTTGGGTAAAGTGGACATTCGATGTATGCTTGCACTAAGTGTCAACATACTGCTAACAATAAAAGTTAACTTTAGCTAACTGTAAAGTAGAGGCTGGATCAGCTGGGCTGTTCTCTTTGTTGAATTCCTGGGCGCAGCTAATCCACAGTTCAGGATTCTCTGTATATAAGAAAAAAATGAATGTCCTAGAGAACATTCATTAGATTGAGTCTAGAGCAAGACTTAAGCTACAGTCTAGCTTGAGTTGAGCCTGAGCTCATAATCTATTTCATTTGCTGTAACTAAATGCTATATCAGTTGTCACATCTCTTCAGTTTTTATAGGCTATAAAGCCAAAAGTTACTTCAAAAAGAATATTTTACCATTTTGAAATTCGTCTGTATTTTCAAATGAATTGGAGTTACCAAAAAGTAACCCAATGTAATGAATTAAAATGAGGAGCATTTAAAATCCCGCAAACAAATAGGTGCAGGTTTAGCCGTGTGTATTCTCACTGTCCAGCTGTGACGTGTTTGGAAACTTTGACTCTTCTTGCGTTGCTCTGGTGACTGTTTCATGGGAGTGGGGTCGCGAGTAGGACTAGACCTGTGTTGTCCAAACAACAGCCAAGAGCTGTTACGACTATAGTATGTGACTGTTTAAGTGAAACAGAGTGTGAAATGCGGTTGCTCAGCCACGCAGGCGCGTTCACGTGCTCAGTCAGCACACGTGTCTGGTGGCTGCCGTCTGGGACAGTGCCCTGTTCTGCCTGGACGGGACTGTCCTGAAGGTTTCTTCTGCCTCTGACTTCTTCCTAGTCCTGCTAGCTATAAGCTGCCACTGGTCAGACCTCCTTATAGGAAGCTCCAGAGGTTACCCAACATTCTTGGATCACATTTTGAAATTTTTATAGATTGGATGTTATTGAAATAATTGAGTTGTTGAGTAGAACTTGGTCAGTTTCTTAAAAGGATGTTTTCTTTGTAATGGCGTTTGTGCCTTTTTTTTTTTTCTCCCCAAAGCCTGCCACCAGGGGGCACCCTCAAGCCTTTTGGGAAACGTGTTTCAGCCGAATTAGTAAGAGTGCAGTGTGAAGCAGAGCCTGTGTGCGCTCAGTTGCTCAGTCCTGTCTGACTCTCTGTGACCCTTTGCTCCTTTGACCATGCGGTCTTCCAGGCAAGGACACTGGAGCAGGCTGCGGTCTCCTCCTGCAGCTCCTGCACTGCAGATGGATTCTTCACCGCTAAACTGTGGGGGACTCCCTTGGACTCTAATATTGGTTATTAATTCATACTGCATAATTTAAGAGCTAAATTAAGGATTAAGCATTATAATATGTATGTGTGCACATTACTTGATTGGTACGGCACATTATTTTCCTACTGTGAGTGTGAGAACCTATCATTGAACTATCTTGAAAATTAGAAGTAAAAATAAGTAACTTTAAAGTATTTCTTATATTTCAAAAATATTTTTATTACATTTAAAACTGTTGACTGTAGTAAAAGAACTAAACTGTTGTTCACTTATATTTCTTAGACAAATTAAGTTCATTTTGCTTTCAGGACTAGAAAAATTACATTAACTATCAGTTATTTCTCTGAAATCTTGTCATGCTGAGTGTGATTGCCTGTCTATAAAAGATGGATAATAGTGTGACTGTATGGTATTGAAAATATCTGTTGCTGTGTGTGTAATAGCCTTGTGGTTTGATGGTGTTTGCTAAAGTGATTGATGGTCATGGCCGTGTAGTCGTACGGAATAGGAGTGAGAGGTGAGAGAGGCCTACCGGAGCGCCGTGTGTGAGTCTGGATCCCTCCCTGCAGACTAACCGTGTACTGTGACAGCCTCGAGAAGTCCCCGTTCTTGTAGGAGGCAGAGGATAATGAGGACCTGTTAGTACGTTTTATCCTAGGACAAGAACATTTGTGCATTTTATTATTAGCATGAAAAAAGAGATGACTGTTTAGAGAAGAGCTTCCTTTATGTGTCATAAACCTACACAATTTTATTCTTAATGTTTAATCTAATGAAATCTGTGTAGGAAATGGTGTGACTGGTTTTGACTAGAGGTATATTTTGTTTCAAGAACTGGATGACAGTATTCTTCCTGAAGTTATTGTGTTCCCAAATTAGTTGTTGATTATCTGGGTTTTGGAGTATATGATGGTGAATTTTCCATACTCATCTATAAAAGCCTGTGAATTTTAAGCTACTGATGGCTAGTTTCCTGAAATGAGAAACTAGTGCACAGTTCTATCCTGAGAAACAGAACAGAGATTGGGAGAGCAGAAGCAGAGTTGAGGCAAAGACCTGCAGAAGAGCTCATTCTCACTTCATCCTCACTTTCCCATTTACTGCCTGATGAGCATTTGGTGATGGGATTGGACATAAGGAATAAAAAGAGATTATAGAGACACTGCTTTGGGAAAGACCCTGATAGTCTCCTTACTTGCTGCAAGTGATAATAAATCCTTCCTTCCCATGGGGGAAAGAAAAAGAATGAAAGGAGATTCTAATGCTTAGCACTCTTTTTCTCCTGCTGGCAGCCATTAATGGGGAGGAAAAAAAGTGTATATAGCAGCCTGATTTGTCCCATATTAAACAACTGTCAGGTTAAGGACAAATCCAGGTTATTTCCAGTGTTAAGTCACATGATAAATACTTTAAAGACTCTTCTGTATTATCTTTAAAGCAAACCTTTTCACATGCTTGTAATGAGCTGTGATTTTTATCGGTGCTTCTCAGATTTGACTCCATAGCATTTTGAAAATTACTTAGGAAGCTCTCAATAGCTGTTTGAAGAGGAAACCAAAGCAAAGGGCAATCGAGAGACAGGATGCTTCTCGGCACAGTCCTCTCCCCGGAGTGGCCGCTGCTGGCCCTCGCTAGCACTCAGCCTTTCGGGTCACCTGGCCCTCTGCCACCACATTCATTTCATACCTCTTTTGTTGCCATAAGATAAAAATTCTGGAAGTCTTATTTATAAATCCATAAATTAGCTCACTAATTTGTGAAGTATGCCTTCTTAAATATGAAAATGTTAGACTGGCTATTTCCTGAAAACCAATTGGGCTTTATTAAAATTTGGAGAACATTTTTATTGAAGCCGTAATTGTCATGGGTGATACACATGAGAGATCACCCTGTGGCTGGCCTGTCAGACTTGCATGAGCTTTCAGAAATTAAGGGGAATGAGTGAGTTTGTTTTCTTGTAAGCTGTCACAGTCTTCTCTTCAAAATGTCAGCCTGAATTGCACACAAATAAATGTTAGAAATATTCACCTCCTCCAGTCAATTTTTTATCCTTACATATTTCAGTGCTATAATTATTTTTTCTCTAATGTTTAATTTTTGTAGACTAAAACCATGCCTCAAGAATAGGTGGATCTGCATGATCTTAAGAATTCTGACTTATGTTCTTTCTTTTTAATTTTTGAACTATGAACCTCTTTCAGGCTTGGGAAGCTCTTGAGTTAGTTCCAGTAAGTTTTTTGAGGCATATTATAGAAAACCCAGTTCATATGCAGTTTAATTTACTTAAGGAAAAAAATGACCTTGTCCTAAGCGAGGGAGATTCTTATAGGCAGTAGAGAGAAGGAAGAGGAAAAGCTTTGCAGGATTACCTGTGATAGAAAGTGTCAGAAAGTGTCAGTTAATTTAACAAAAATTTTTATCAAGAACATTACATGTGAATGTGTTCTAGCATAGTGAATTAGTATCAGTCTTATATGAAAGGAACTTTCATATAAGCACTAGAACCCATGTCCATAAATAACTGCAATTTAAAGCAGGAAGTCTTAAGGGTCTTGTGAAAATTAAATTATAAGAGGGAGAGTTACCTTGTAGCTAGTGCATCAGTTTGGATAGATGCTGAAGCAGGGCACTGTTTGAGCAAGACATTAAAAAAGTTAGGTAAGGTTTAGAGTAGGAAGGGTATTTTAGGCAGAGCACAGATTATATTTGTGGAAGCACATGTAGGTGCTGCTGCTGCTGCTACTAAGTCGCTTCAGTCGTGTCCAACTCTGTGCAACCCCATAGACGGAAGCCCACCAAGCTCCCCCGTCCCTGGGATTCTCCAAGCAAGAACACTGGAATGGGTTGCCATTTCCTTCTCCAATGCATGAAAGTGAAAAGTGAAAGTGAAGTCGCTCAGTCGTGTCTGACTCTTAGCGACCTTATGGACTGCAGCCTACCAGGCTCCTCCGCCCATGGGGTTTTCCAGGCAAGAGTACTGGAGAGGGGTGCCACTGCCTTCTCCATGTAGGTGCTAGAGAAGAGTAAGTTGCAGAAATGTCTAGTGTGCAAAATGCACAGAAGATTGTGAGAGAGGGAGAGTGTGTGTGTGTGGTAAGACTAGACAGGGATCTAGGGCCAGAGAGCTTGATTATTAATTCAGGGATATACTGTACTGAAAAGGCAAGGAAAAGCCATTGAAAGGTTTCCAGTGGAACAGGGACACCCTGGGGTGTACTTGGGCTGAAATTGAAGGTGAGCTAGCAGCAGGGCGGCAGTTAGATTATTGTAGTAATCTTGGTGAGACTGGATGAGGGGCTGAGTCAGGGTAGGTTAGTAGTGATTAAGAGGAGGCGATGAATACACGAGGCCCTGCTGGATCAGTCAGCAGGACTTGGCAGGTAATTGATGTGGGGGTGTTGAAAGAGAGAGGAGGCTCCAGAAAGGCTGTAAATTACTGGCCCATTAGATAATAATACTTTGCATTTCTATATGAATCTTTAGAATTTGTTAAACACTTATATCTGAGCCTTCATAACTCTGTAAGTTAAACAGAGTTCGAATTATCCTTATTAGGGATGAGGAAATAAAGAATTTGGGGATTTTTCTATGTTCATACAAAAAGTAAATGCAGATCTGGCCTGTAACTGTGGTCTCCTATTCCGGTCTCTTGGCTGGGTGCTCTGTTCTCTAAAGTGCCCTCACCTGTGAGCCTGGGAAGGGACGCTGTCATCCAGTCCCGTTATGCCATGAAGTTTGAATGTGGAAAAATTGGCTTTACCTTCTTTGAGCTTCAGTCTCGCCAGACATCTTTATGCTTTCTCTTTTGCATTGATACTTACAGGATAAAATGTAATTTTAAAATTTTCCTCAGCTCTATTCAACCAATAATGAGTACTACATTTTATGCCTGGTACTAGAATACACAGTGTATAAAATGCAGCCCTTCCATTTGCAGTGTGACAGATTAGAGAAGGAGAGGAGAAAAACATGGGAATCAGTAATTTTAAAAAACCAGAGTAAGTGCTATCCTATAGGCATGTGCGTGCTTCCCTGGTGGCTCAGCTGGTGAAGAATCTGCCTGCCATGCAGGAGACCCCTGTTCGATTCCTGGGTCAGGAAGATCCCTGGGAGAAGGGATAGCTTCCCTGGTGACTCAGATGGCAAAGAATCGCCTGCAATGCAGGAGACCTGGAGGAGGGCATGGCAACGCACTCCATATTCTTGCCCGGAGACTCCCCATGGACAGAGGAGCCTGGCGGGCTGCAGTCCATAGGGTTGCAAAGAGTCGGACATGACTAAGCACAGAAGCACAGTGTACAGTTATTTTAGCTTTGCTGTATTTTTTATATTTTTCATAATGCTGGAAAAGCAATTATCACCAATTGGGAATGGTTAAGAAAATTATATATCTATACTGTGGAAAATACTGCGTCGCGTTTATCATTCTATTACATGGAAAGATGACTTTCTTTTAAGGCAAGAAACAAGTTGCAAAAATACATAGTATACCATTTAGTTTCAAAGCTCATGTAACATCTTAATTTCTATGTGCACATATGTAGAAATGCTTAGAAGACGTTTGGGAAGAAGACAAGCGTCTGTTTATATCCTCGGACAAACAACAGGAATAGGAATTGGGGATTTGACTTCATCTGCATTGTTAGACATTTGTAAGCTAGAATGCATTTACATATTACTTTAAAAAATTAATGGATAAGAACGGTTAAGGCTCGTCACGGGGGTCTGTATCCATGGGGATAAAAAGTGCAACAGCATTGATGATCAAAGAAACATAAAATGATGGTGGTGTCAGTTTAGTCTATCAGATTGCAGATAAAACAAGAATGTGAGAATTCACAGTAAGATATGGAGGTGAGTACTTTCTTATACAGCACCAGAATATAAATTGGTAGCATATATCAAAAAACTTAAAAAAAAAAGCCTGCGCTTTTCAATATAGCATTTTCTCTTATAGAGATATTCAAATAGTTGGCAGAAAGATGTGTGTACAAGGTTATTCATTACAATGGTAATTATAAGAGTGGAAAATTGGCAACAACCTGTAAATCTGTCATAAGAGAATTAGGTAGGGAAATAAGTTATGGTATGTCTGAATTATATAATAATATTCAGCTATAGAAAATAGTGATGTAGGATTATATTTATTTATACAAGAAAATGTTCACAATATAAATGAAAACAGAATACAAACTAGAAAGATATATGCCAAAATGTTAGCAGTATATATCTTGATATTGGGCTTGTGGGTTGTATTTGTTTTCTTTTTGTTTATATTCATTTTCTACAGTGAAAGTACATGATTTTTCAAACACACATGTTTCTGGTGATGTTTATGAAGACTCTACAGCAAAGTGGAAAGTTCTTTTGTCTAATGAAAAATTATACAATTGTTAGTATAATGTGCTTTTAAGTGATTTTTTTCTGTGTGAGAAGGTAGATAAGTACCTAAGCATAACAAAAACAAATGGTTATATTAACTTTAGGATCATAGGGCTATGAGTTTTTTCCTGTTCCCTATTTAGATTTTGGGATGAAATACTTTTTATATTAAAAATTATTAATAAAATTTCATGTCCTGGACTTCTTATATAAACTTCTTTGAAAATTTTTATTAAAGCATGTTAGTAACTTTTAACATTTTTACTCGGATCTACTTGGGTACACATCAATAGATAAAATGGTGTGACTTGAAGTGTTTATTATATTTGTTGATTTGTGACTGATTAAAAAGCTGTTTCCTATGAACTGAAGAAGCAGATCTATGGAAAATTTCCCCTTCTTTTAAAATAACACGATTTTGCTGATTTTACTGGCTATAGTTTTCACTTACTCATTCAAAATTCTGTAGTGTTCTTTATGTCGTACTCTCTATGCACCAGGCTCTGTACTTAGTCGCATATGAATATGTCTTTAGTATTAGAGCACAGTTCACAGATTTCATTTTAGTTGATCAAGCATTCTGAGGAGAAGAAATAAGTAAAAATTTATTGTCTATATGTATGCTGCTAGATGTTTAAGTCATTCATCGTGTTTTGACATTTGACAAATTCAGTTACTCTATTTGAGTAGTTTGTCCATGTTTCCATCTGCTAAGAAAGAAAGATAGCTTCTTCACGGTCCCTATGATGAAATTGCAGTAATTACTGTCCTTCAAGGTGAGGGCTGATGCGTTGAGGGGATCACAGAAGGAGCGCAGGACTTCCTGCTTTGAGATTCATGAGGTCAGTGACCACGTCCAGTGTTGTTTACAGCTCTCCTGTCAGCGCTGCGCGCGCGTCTGGCCTATAATAGATACTTAAATGTTTACTGTCAGCTGAGTGGATGAACAGATCTATAAAAGGGAGGAAATGGGTAAATAGCGTTATAATTTTGAAAATCTTTGCATCAATTCTGAATGACGCATACACATAATCAGTTTTGGGGATGAGGATAAAATGGCAGCATGTACACACGGGCGCGCACGCACAGAAACAGTTGCCATATGTGCTTATCTATGCGGACTGTCCAGTAGAGGGCAGGGGGATTTAATGACGCTTTCCATTTATCATCATGGAAATGCTTGATTTCTTTATAATCATCTTCATCATTATTGTTATAAGTAATATAGTATATGATATAAATAAATATTTACATTTAAGCCTCTTACTTCCCTTTGAAGTAGGCAATGATTTAAATTTTTAAAGCTTTTTGTTACTTTTATCTTGGTTTGCATTGTATAGATTAATAGATTATGTGGATTAATAAATATCAATTTGTAAACAGTTAAGATCTGCATGGAGATGCTAATAATATATGGGAGGGCATAAGCTCACACTAGTTTTTTAAATTATGCATTCCATCTCAAATGCTAGTTGGGTTGGTTACATTCTCAAATGACATTTTTTATGATCTCATTTGTATTTTCAAAGCCACGTTAGACATAGGTCTGAAGTGTTGACAGTTGTGAGGAAGTCCTGTGCAATGATGCTTCATCAGATAAATAAGTGATATTTTAAAGCTTGTGGCGGTCAGCAAAGTGTGGCTGCAGCTACTCGTGTGTCAGTTTTAAAGGACAAGGACAGGTACCCAAAGGAGAAGAAGCTGTCAGCCTCTTTAGTCACTTAAGGTTAAATGTCTTTAGGTTAAGAATGTTTGGATAGACAGTTCTCTTTATCCCTCCTACTAAATACAGCTGAAAGGTGGAGTTAGACTGACCAGCTAGAGTCTCTGGGGCTGTTGGCACCAGGGTGGTATCAGCAGAGGTCTGGTGGGGAGCCAGAACTCTCACCCTCTGCAGCAGTCCCCCCAAGAGGTAACAAGATGCATCTCCCTCCCTGCCCTGGGAATTACCAAGGGCAGCAGAGCTTTCACTCCTGACTGATGGTAGTGAGCTGGCTCCCGCTTCCTGTGTCACAGAAGACCTGCTAAAACAGATTTGAAAAGATCCAGAGTCTCAAAACAATACCCCAGTTATCCAGGTTTCAATAAAAATCACTCCACCAAGAAGCAGGAAAACCTCAACTAGAATGTGAAGACAGTCAACAGACAGCAACCCTGAGACAACACGGATGCTGGAATCATGTAACAAGGACGTTAATGCAGCCTTCAGTAAGCAATTACAAACCTGCTTGAAACAAAAAAGTAGCAGCCCTAGCAAAGAAATAGAAGCTATATAGAAGAACCAAATGGAAACTTTAGAACTGAAAAATAATAATACCTGATTTTTTTTTTAAACAAATGCTGTGGAATGGGTTCAGTGGACAATGGAGATGACTGAGGAAAGAATAGGAGAACTTGAAAAAGAGCAAAAGAATTACTCAGTCTAAACAACATAAAAAAAAATAGACTGAAAAAGCAGTTTAAGGATCTTTGGAACTGTTTTAAAAGATGTAACAGTCCTGCCTTTTTAGTGCTGAGGGGAGAAGAAAAAAGCGACAGGGCTGGGAAAATAACAATAATGAAAAATAGCAACTGAAAACTAGAAGTAATAGCTGAGAATGTCCCCAATTTAATAAAAGACATCAAGAAGCTGAGCAGACCTCTTACATGAAACCCAAAGAAATCCATGCCAAGATGTATCATAGTCAAACTTATTCCAACTAAAGGCAAAGAAAAGAATTCTGAAAGCATTCAGTAAGAAATGGCGCATTGCCTGTAGGGCAAAGCTGTTTGAATGACAGTGAATTCCTCATCAGAGAACGTGGGGGCCAGAGAGAAACGACACAGTACTTTTGAAGGAGTAGGAGAAACGAACTGTCAGCAGAGAAGTGTATATCCGTTGAAAATATGCTTCAGGACTAAAGAACAAACAGTGACATTCTAAGATGAAGGAGAGGAAGACAATTTGTCATTAATAGGTCTGTCCTAAAAGAACGTGTAAAGGAATTTCTTGAAAGAGAAAGGAAATGATACAAGATGGAATCTTGTTATATCAAGAAAGAAAATAGAATAGTAGAAAGAGTAAAAATATAGTAAATATAGTAGCCTTTTCTTCTTGAGTTTTCTAAATAGTGTTTGACATTTTCTGTTTTGCTGTTTTCAAAAATTTTAACACTATCAAATGTGGCTCTCAGTGTATGTAAAGAAATATTAAAATTATAATGGGGCCAGGTAAAGGGGCTAGAAGGTAATAATTCACTTCAGCATGTGAAGTGTTGACACCAAAATGAGTAGTGATAAATCGTATATAATGAAATACCTAGAGCAGCAAGTTAAAAAAAATCTGTTCAAAGAGATGTGCTCAAATACATTTTAGATAAATAAAAATGGAATTCTAAAATATATTTGGGTAACCCATAGGAATAAAGGAAAAGAAAGCAAGTAAAATAAAAAGAAAATTAAAAATTAATAAGTGCTAACATATCAGTGATTAAATGTAAATGGTCAGAGTTCACCAATTAAAAGAGATTTACAGAGTGGATTAAAAAAATGACACACTATATGCTGCTTACAAGAAATTATTCCAGACATAACAGTGTAGGCAGGTTGAAAGTAAAAGGCAGTTTTGTTTGTAATAGCCAAAACCTGAAAACCACCACAATGCCCCTCAGTAGTACAGTGGTTAAACAAAGGGTGGTATAGTCATACTCCGTAACACTGCTCAGCAGCAGGAACTAACTCCTGGTACGTGCATGAGCTTGAATAGATCTCAAGAATGTTAAACTGGGGGAATAGAAAAGTCAGTCTTTAAAGAACACATACATATGATCCCCTTTGTATAACAACAGAGTTACAGAGATGGAAAGCAGGGTGATGCTTCCCAGGGTTTAGGGATGGTTGGACGGAGGGTGTGACTGTACATTAGTAGGACAAGGGAGACGTCTGCTGTAGTGGGACACTTCTGCATCCTGATGTTGATAGTGGTTAAGCAAATGTACATGTGATAAAATAGCATAGAACTCTATGCACATACTGTACCAGTATTAACTTCCTGGCTTTATATTGTGTTATAGTTAATCTAAAATGTAGCCATTAAGGGAAACTGGGTGAAGAGTAAACTGGACCTCTCTGAGTTATTTTTACAACTTTCTGTGAATCTCTAATTATTTCAAAATGTTTTAAAAAGCAAAAAGTAAATTATAAATAAGAAGAATTTGAATATCTAAAATGCATTAATATATTTTATGCATCTTCAGGTACAGGAAAGCAAGTACCTTTAATGTTTACGTTAAAATTCTAAAATAGTAGAATGCTTCCTATTGTGTGACTTTTTAAATTTAATTTTCCTTTTTATTGGCATTGTTTGTGCTCAGTCATTTCAGTCGTGTCCAACTCTTAGCCACCCTGTGGCCTGTGGCCTGCCAGGCTCCTCTGTCCATGGGATTTCTTGGGCAAGAATACTGGAATGGGTTGCCATGCCCTTCTCCAGGGCGTCTTCCTGGTCCAGGAATGGAACCCTTGTCTCCTGCATTGCAAATGGATTCTTCAGCCACTGAGCCATCTGGGAAGCCCTTTATTGGTATTAAAGAGGCTTGTCATGAAGAGGCTTTGAACCCTCTTTAGCCTTTATTTTATGCTTTTTAGTGTGTTTACTTCCTGTTGGAGACCTGTTGGATTTATCTGTTGTTTACTTAACCCTGTCACCTCTAACACAGCCTTATTTCCGTTTCCCACTTTTCCACTATATGTAAAATATTCATTTCAGTTAGATCAGTATTCTGGTTTTCTAGTAGGATGGTAAAACTATTCGTATCTGAGATATGATTCCTTTTCTACTCTTGTACAACTTCGTGTTTTCGCCAGAATTAATAATTGTCTTGTGTTCTTAACTTGCTTAGTTTTTTTAATATGCCTGTGATTAATTGAATCCTACACTCTCTGAATTGTAAATATCTTTCTGTTCACTTTGAGTATCAGTTTCCCCATTATCCTAATTTAAAGAAGGAGTTGCACATAGGTTTGAGTTTTAAAGCTTTGGTATAAAGAAAATTCTCAATAGTAAAACTTCCTTGTAAAACCAAGGTGACTGTAAATTATCTTTGCCACTTTTTCTGTTTACACACATCCAGTGTGTAGCTGTAGGTAGACAAATGCATATTCATTTCCATTTAGCTCCTCATAGTAGGAGAATCTTTAGATAATTTTAAAGAGTCTATATCCTCATCAGTCGCAAACATGGTAACATAGAGAAGTGCGGGAGAGCCATGGTGTATAGGCCAGAACACTTGGGTTCTAGTTCTGATTTAGTTGTTAATTCACATATTCAATCTAGGATAATGAGGGTAACCTCCTTGGCCTCAGTTTTTCTTTTCTCTTTAATAATGACAGGATCAGACTGGATTATAACTGAGACCTCATCTATCTAGTTCAGATGTGATTTCAGATAGATACATGGTTTAATCCTGACTGTATATATAGAATACCTAAATTAAGAGGGTTTTCATTTTCACTATTTTGAAAGAATTACTCTGATGTTTTGAGAGAAATTGGATTAAATAGCCTAAAGTAATTTCTAAAGCATTGAAAAGATGGGAAATTATAAAACAAAAATGGGCCATAAATATCATTTTTCTTGTACTTCAAATTATGATATGGAAATTGTGGTTTTAAATTCCTAAAGTTCCCTGTGAAAGGAGAATCCTAAGTCACCTGGGACTTTTTGTTTACTATCCAGTAGATCAGATTTGACACATAAAAGGTGCCGTGGAACAATGTGTGGCTTTTGTGGTGAGTTATTTAAATTACAGGCTGTAGAAGGTTGAGGCTTCTGAAGAGTTCTTGGTGGTCTGATAGTTTTTAGTTGATGTAACCAAGGCAGAATGTACTGCTTTTCATTTGCAAATATTTAGTTGTGAATGTGATATGAGAGAGATTTCATACGTGGGATACTTCATTCCTTTTCAGAGGACATTAAGGTGAATTACATACATTTGGAAATCAATTTATAAGTTCCTTACTGTACCTGTTGTTACACTTTTGCATGTATTCCATGATGATAATATGCCTTTTTATGGGATCCTCTGAAAAGCAGATATGTAGTTTAATTTTAAGAACAGGTATTTGTTCATTGGTTATTATTCACTGGTAACATATTTTATTGGCTTTCAGGTACTAGAAGAAGCAGAAGCTCAACACTTATATCAGTCCATCTTGCCTGATATGGTGAAAATTGCACTCTGTCTGCCAAATATTTGTACCCAGGTTGGTGGAAATGACTTCTTCCTCAGTAGCTTTCTAAAGACTCACAATTGAATCTTGTTTAAACTCGAATTACCAAGGTCAAAGAGAGAAGAGAGAGATGGAAACAGTTTTTGCCAGAATCTGATAATTTTGCTCTACTAAAGAAAAGGTTAGAGGTTATAGAGAACGCTGCGAGAGGACATTAAAAATGCAGCATTTCATTTCTGGGCTTCAGTTCACAGTGTTGGTGTTTGCTACTCAGACTCCTGTTTCTGTTTTTCAAACAGTCTTTAACTTTCAAAAAAGGACAGTCAGTATTTCAAAACATACTAGTCGGTTTAGAACATTTTCTCTGCAGAATGGCTTCATACCTGCTCCTTCCTCTTCTCTCCCCCATTGTAAAGCAAATGCATTCACCGTACATTTTTTTCCCTTTCTTATGTACGTGTTTTTTAGATGTTTTTCTTATTGTGATAGAAGTCACATAACATAAAACAGGCTGTTTTAACCATATTTAGTTGTACAGTTCAGTGCATAAGTACACTCACATGTTATGCAGCTCTCACCATCGTCCATCGCCTCAGTTTTTCACCTTGTAAACGGAAACGGTTCCCATTATCCATGATATATTCTTACCTTTTAAAATGAAAGAATCTGAGTTGTTTTGTTTTATTTATTGCTACATAACAAACTACCTCAAAATTTAGTGGTTTAAAGCAAGAAAATTTATCTCAGATTCTGTTGGGAATTTGGGAGCAGCGTAACTGACTAGTTCTAACTTGGGCTCTCTCCTGGTTGCAGTCAAGGTAATGGCCAGCACTGCAGTCATCCTGAGGTTTGAGGCTGGAGGAGCCACTTCTCAGTTGGGTCACTCACGTGGCTGCTGGCAGAAGGCCTCATTTCCTTGCCATGGGACTCTAGGTTGATTGGGTGTCCTCATGACATGGTTGCTGACTTTCCCAGAAAAAGCCACCAAAAAGAGAGAGGAAGGGTCAATGCCTTTTTTGACCTTGTATCTGAAGGCACACACTGTCATTTTCTTTATTTTTTCCTCTTTATTAGAATTTCGTCACTACATCTAGCTCATACTCTGCCTCTCAAGGAGGGGGATTATCAGAGAATTTGTAGACTGTATTTTCAGATAATTATAAGAGATTGTTGCCTTATTGTTCATAATTGTCCTGTATTTCTCGCAACAGTAGCTCGAATTTGCCTCTGTCTTTCATTTCTAGGGCCAGCCCCTTGGCCGCGTGGATGCTAGCCAGGTTTCTGCTAACACTGGTGATCCACAGGGGCCCTAGGGACAGTTTGGGTGGAGCAGTTTCTGAAGGTGTAGGATGGTCCCACACATTGCAATCTGTTATTGCAACACACCAGAAAACACAAACATGGTCTTTGCGGTAACCACAAGCCACGTCCAAATCCCTGATACCAAGTGTTGTGTGGTTTTCAGTGTGCCATATTTGTCAGCATTATACTGACATTTCCAGTCTTACATAGCAATGATTTCACCTCATTAGTTCATTTTACAGCTCTTCTTGTTTATATTGGAAGGTATTTGCTTGCTTATATTTCATGTTCATTCTTTTCTCTTTTCCTCCTTGGTTTTTCCCCTAGGTCATAAAATTTCTCACTACCTCTTGGAGTCTGCCCCTTGTGAAGACTCTCCTACCTCTCCCAGCCAAAGTTAATCCTTCCTGTATCATTCAAATCATCCTTAGCACATTATTGTGTAGTTTATGTCTTCATATATCTCCTTCCCTACATTATATTCTTCCTGAAGGGAGATCATCTTTGTCTCCCAAGGTCTGACATAAAGAAAGAAAGATAGCGCTAAGTCATGTCCAACTCTTGTGACCTGTGGATTGTAGCCTGCCAGCCTCCTCTGTCCATGGGATTATCCAAGCAAGAATACTGGAGTGGGTTGCCATTTCCTTCTCCACAGTCCCTAACTAAATGCTTCTTTAATTCTTTAATTCACTGTAGTGAATTTAATTCATAATTGACAGAATATAGCCTGTTTTGGGGGCTTCCCTGGTAGCTCAGCTGGTAAAGAATCCACCTGCAATGCAGGAGACCCTGGTTCAATCCCTGGGTCGGAAAGATCCCCTGAAGAAGGGATGGGCTACCCACTCCAGTATTCTTGGGCTTCCCTGGTGGCTCAGATGGTAAAGAATCAGCCTGCAATGCGGGAGACCTGGGTTTGATCCCTGGGTTGGGAAGACCCCCTGGAGGAGGGCATGGAACCTGCTCCAGTATTCTTGCCTGGAGAATCCCCATGGACAGAGGAGCCTTGTGGGCTACAGTCCACGGGGTCACAAAGAGTCTGACACAACTGAGTGACTCAGCACAGCACAGCCTGTTAATAGGAATCACTTTCTCCTCTGCTCCTTCTTCATGCTTTAGAGAGAAGGTGTATTTGATGGCATATGTATTCAAGAGCACCCAAGTTTGTAATCTATAACAACTCAGGTGGTGGAACCAAAATCCGATTCACGGCTGTCATCTTCTCTCCTGGCTCAGAGCTGCTTGTCCTCCCGTTAGTGCACCGACGGGGAGAACGTTTAAGTTTTGTCCTCCGTCCTCGACTGCAAAGTAAACCTCTGCTGTAAAAGTTAACGTTCCAGTTTGTTATCCAAATATATCTTTGGCAAGTTAAATTGTGTATGTTGTTATATTAATGAGTTATATTAATATATATATTATATATAATGAGTTATATTAGCATTCATAATAATGTATATATTAATCTTGATTCCTGTAATATGATCAGGACAATTCTTTCTGCCTGTTGTTTTGAGATTAATGCAGATATCCAAGATTCTTTCTGGGTCTTATTGAAGGGAGAAGGAAAAGCACCTCTAAATATCATATTGTAGCATTTTGAAATTTAACAACTGATGTGTAAATTGGCTTTCCCAGCATGTCTTTAAAACCATACAGTTTAAACATTTAAAATAAAACCCACTCAACACAATACTCATGTAGGATATGCTAAAAATAGAAGGTAAGTTAACTTGTATTTGGTACAACTTGAAGACATATCAGACATAAAAAACTTAAGAGAAAAATGTCCTGCATCTATCTTAACTTGGTTATGTAGGAAATGCCTATGTTGTTGCAAGTTATATATAAATAAGTCTGTATACTCATTTTCCATTAATTGCTTTATTAAAATTAGGTTTGGGCCTTTTAAATTGTCAGTGTGATTCAGAATTAGAAGGAAGGTACTTATTTATTGATTTATTTTCCATAGATCATTTTATTTTGGACAGAAATAGAAAAATTAGCCTGTCCAATAATCTTTAAATGAGAACAAAATTTAGCATATGCAATAATAGCCAACCTCAACATTACATTTTTCTCTTCCATCCTTTGTTGTAATTTTTCATTACAAGGTAATGTGCTTTTACTTCTTACTTGCTAAAGGAATCTTGTTTGTCACTAATATAAGTAATGTTTGTGTTCTCTTCACTGTCGTTATTATTGATTAGAAATCTGCACTTTGTCAAACAAGTACATTTTCCCAATCATCCTTAATGAACTGCCCTTGACTTCAACAGTATTGCTGATTTAGGGATTGAGGAGTGTCCTGAAATTATTTCTACCTTAATTTAGCAAACGTAATTTGGTGCCTCTGCTTTTGAAATTGCTAAACTAATTATTGCTCTTCTTGTCTGTATTTCTTGTTTCCTCTATCAGCCAATACCGCTCCTGAAACAGAAGATGAATCATTCCATCACAATGTCACAGGAACAGATTGCCAGTCTTTTAGCTAATGCTTTCTTCTGCACGTTTCCACGGCGCAATGCTAAGATGAAATCAGAGTATTCCAGTTATCCAGATATTAACTTCAATCGGTATGTTTTCAGAGAACACCTTTTTAACAGTAAAATACAAAACGTTGGCATTGAGTGATTTGCCAGACATTTTATGTACAATTATATAATTTAATCCTTATAGTACGATGAGTTAAGTGATACTTTTGGCACTTTGCAAGCAAGGTGATTAAAATTCATCGTTACAAAAGGTGCTTAGGGTCCAGGAGCCAGAAAGTGACAGAGATAAAGTTTGATCTCAGGTCTGTCTTACTCCAAGGCCCTTGTTCTTTCTACCCTGTCAGGTTGTCCTTCCCCTCTAAGTGCCCTGGATTCTTTATGCCTGTTTGATGTGGTTATTTATTCACAGGGCGTTTGTTGTACGTTATATTTCTTGTATGCTGAAATAATTTAAGGCTGCACCATGAGTCTTCCTTTTTGTAAAGTGAAAGTGAAGTGAAGTAAAAGTCGCTCAATTATGTCCAACTGTTTGTGACCCCAAGGACTGTAGCCTGCCAGGCTGCTCTGTCCATGGGATTCTCCAGGCCAAAATACTGGAGTGAGTAGCTGTTCCCTTCTCCAGGGGATCTTCCCAACCCAGGGATCGAATCCAGGTCTCCTGCATTGCAGGCAGATTCTTTACTGTCTGAGCTACCAGGGAAGACTCTGTAAAGTGTGAGTTAAAGTTGACATTCACTTTTTACAGACATGATTAATTTATTAATGTAATGTTTTTAAAAGAAAGACAAAATAATATTTAAATTTTTATTAAAGTAGTATATTGTGAAGATATTGATAAAGTTTCAGATTGTAGCCATTTCCCCAAATTATCACTTTCTCCATAATTTACACAAAAACATTGTAAAATCTTCTTGGCAAATGAATGTAATTTTTTTTCTTCCTACACCCTTCACCTCCCCCACCCCTCCAATCTCTGTTTTTCACGTGAGAATTATCTTTATGGGATCTGATATGAGTAGGATGTGAATTTTTTTCCCCAGTGTCAGGAGCGGGCCTTCAGAAAATCGTTACAATATATGCTCCTCTTTGCCAGTCGACTCTCTGTGATACCCTCGTCTCCTGCCCCTGAGGGGTGGGGCAGCAAGGACAGGGGGCAGAGGAGATGCAGTCATGGAGCAAAGTTACACGGCTTTGCTCACAGTTGACAAGGTTCTGTTTGCTGTTCTGTATTTGTGTTCAAAGTTCATTGGCATGGTAATGCAACTTCTTTTAGTTTACCTTTTTGATGTTGTCTCAATAAAAACTTTATTTCAAATTAATTTAGACATGTAAAAAAGTTGCAGAAATAGTACTGAGAATTCCTATATATAACTCACCTAACTTCCCTTTATTGTAATGTTATTGTGTAACCATAGGAAAATTATCAAAGCCAGGAAATTAATATTGGTATAATACTGTTAACTGACCTTATTTTAATTCCAGCTGTTTTTCTGCTGTTATTTTTCTGTACCAGAATCTTCCCACTATCCCCCATCCCCCATGGCATTTACAGTAGTCCCCTCTTATCTGTGGCTTGCTTTCTATAGTTTTAGTTACCCGTAGTCAACTGCAATCTGAAAATGTTAAATGGAAAATTCCAAAAATAAAAAATTTTTTAAGTTTTAAATTGCACATCATTCTGAGTAGCATGCTGGAATCTTGTATCATCCCACTCCGTCCTGTCTGGGACTTGGATCATCCCCTTGTCCAGGATATCCCACCTCTTAGTCACTTAGTAGACTGTCTTGGTTATCAGATCAGCTCTTGAGGTATTGCGTTGCCTGTGTTAAAGTAACCCTAATTTTAATTAATAATGGCTCCCAAGCACATGAGTAGTGATGATGGCAATTTGAATGTGACAAAGAAGAGTTGTAAAGTACTTCTTTCCATGGACTTGTGAAGGTAAAAGAAATTCATGCTAGTTTTGCGGTTAGAGTCACAAGTTATGGCCACTCTGCCTGATAAGTGCTTAGTTAAGATGGAAAAGGCATTAAATATGCACAAGAGGATATTTGGAAAGCAAGAGACCACATTCACGTAACTTACTGTATTGTTATAATTGTTCTACTTTATTATTAGTTATGACCAACCTAGATAGCATATTCAAAAGCAGAGACATTACTTTACCAACAAAGGTTCGCCTAGTCAAGGCTATGGTCTTTCCTGTGGTCATGTATGGATGTGAGAGCTGGACTGTGAAGAAGGCTGAGCGCCGAAGAATTGATGCTTTTGAACTATGGTGTTGGAGAAGACTCTTGAGAGTCCCTTGGACTGCAAGAAGATCCAACCAGTCCATTCTGAAGGAGATCAATCCTGGAATTTCTTTAGAAGGAATGATGCTAAAGCTGAAACTCCAGTATTTTGGCCACCTCATGCGAAGAGTTGACTCATTGGAGAAGACTCTGATGCTGGGAGGGACTGAGGGCAGGAGGAGAAGGGGACGACAGAGGATGAGATGGCTGGATGGCATCACTGACTCGATGGATGCGAGTCTGAGTGACCTCCGGGAGCTGGTGATGGACAGGGAGGCCTGGCGTGCTGCGGTTCATGGGGTCGCAAAGAGTCGGACACGACTGAGCGACTGATCTGATCTGATTATTAGTTATGGTCATTAATGTCTTACTGTGCCTAATTTGTAAATTAAACTTTATCATTCGGTGTATAAGTATAGGAAAAAAATATGGTATACACAGGGTTCCATACTGCCCAGTGCTTTAGGCAGCTCCTGGGGAGTCTGGGATTCCCGGCAGGTAAGTGCTGTAGTTTTCCAGATCTCCTCTACCCTGTTCTTCAGTTTTTCCTTTTCTTTCATGATGTTGACACTTTCAAAGACAACTCATCAGTTATTTTGTACTGTGTTCTTCAGTCTGGGTTTGACTGACATTGTTTTCGCAAGTGGAGCGAGGTCATTGCATTTTTGACAGAAATTCAAGAGCACTGACATTGTGCCCTTTTCTGTGCGTCCTGTCATAGGGCTCTTGATGTTGGTCTGTCTCACTGCTGGTGATCAGTGACCTCACTAAGGTGGTGTCTGCTGGGTTCTTGCACTCACTGTACAGTTACAGACTCTTTCTTTGGGATTAATGAATATCTTGGTGGGGGGATCTGTTGACACTATGCAAATGTTTGCATTGTATTTCTCCCCACTCTCTTTAGCATCCATCTGTGGATCTTGTCTCTAACAGTTATTACTGTAGTGTTTGCCTATTGTGATTTTTTTATTTCTCTTATTTCCTTCTACATTTATTGAAATTCTATTGTAAAGAAAAGCTATCTCTTCTGACCCAATTTTAGTATCAGAATGGACTTACATATATTTTATTCTGTGAGTTAATATTATTCCATTTGGCCATTAGGGCTCCTTGAGGTTGGCATCTGTGTTCTTTTAAAAAGCCCCCAACCTTTTTTTTTTTTTTTTAATTGAAGTGTTTTTTTACTTTCTGGCCTTATAAGGTGCCAGGCTCATCTTATATTTTCTATTACCCAACTGTAAAATTGATCATTTTCCCTAGGAACCCTGGTTCCCCTTTAATTGGAGAATGGTGCTTAGAGACTAAGATCTAGTTCATGGGTGTGCTCAGTGTTACTGGAGTGTCACTGTTTCTTCTTCTTTTTCCTTTTTTTTGCTTTTTTCTGGCCAAGCTGCACAGCTTGTGGGATCTTAGTTCCCCAACTCGGGATCAAACCCAGTGAAAGCACCAAGTTCTCACCACTGAACCCACCAGGGAATTCCCATAGAGTGTCACTGTTTCCAGTGACACTTATTTTATATAGACAGCATTTCTGACAGCTCCACAAGGCAGCGGAGAAATGGGGTCACAGTTCTTTGCAATGGCGTAGAAAGTTAGCCCCAATGTTTCTCTCTCTTATGATGAGAAAAGTTCTAAAATTTATCTTATTAGTACTTAATATAAATTTTTATTACCAAATATAACACACTTTGGTATTTTATTGTATTTGACTTTATTTCTTTGGCAAATGAAAGTAAAACATTTGAATACAGGGATTGCCTGTGTCAGGGATTTAGGTTGCGTGCTCCTGATGAGAGTCACCCCGAAACCATCTCCCTGACCAGGTCCATGGAAAAGCTGTCTTCCACAAAACTGGTGCCATGAAGGCTGGGGACCCCTGATATAAAGAATAGGTGCACAGCATTATGACAGTGTACTAGAGAAGAATATAATCTAATAAGGAAAACCTTCCTTGAGGAAATAACTTTTGAACTAAGTATGAAAGAGTGAGCAGGAATATTTTTACCAAGGAAGAAAGGAAAGTTGATTGCGTTCTGGGCAGAAGGACACAGCATGTATAGGAGCTGTGGCGGGCTGGACGCAGGCTGGACGCAGCCTGCCCAGGGACTGAGGACGCCGGTGTGGCTGCAGCCTGCAGGGAGGGGAGAGGCTGCAGAAGTAAGCTGAGCCAGGAGGCTGTGCTGGGGAGGCCCTCCTGAGGCAGCAGGAGTCATTAAAGGACTTGGGAGAGGGGAGAGGGGGGCCGGTGCACTTGATTCGATTTAAATTTTGAAAAGTTTGTTTTGACTACAAAGGGGAACTGAGTGGAGAGGGGCCAGACACGAGTTCCCCCAGTGGAGGAGACTACTACACTGAAGACGGTAGCCCGAATAGGGTAGTGGTGGAGGTGAAGCTAGGGAGGCTTTCGGAAAAGAAGCTCGTGTGGTGGTGATGGGTGGGGCTGGGTCGGGCTGGCGGGTGTCTGCGGGGAGGCCCTGGGGCGCTTCCTGGGTTTGTGCCTTCAGTTTCCTGGTGCACCGCCTGCCTGACTGTTATCACTGCTCCTGTAATCCTTTCAGTGGACAGAGAGCTGATCTGCTCTGTTCTTTGTTGTTTTCACAAAGTCTTAGGCATTGTTGTCCTTCAGTGAATCCCTGCTGAATAAATGAAGGTAGACGTTATAGATGAAACATTTGAGAAGTTAAGTGTGCTGTGACTATAACTTCGTCGGCTTGATCTCAGTCTGTGGTCTTTTACTTTTCAAACTGCATTGTATTCTTAGGAATTATGAGATGTTTTATCTTTAAGCCACATATAATTAAACGTTTTTTACCTTTGATTTCTTTAGTATTTGGGATAGGATTAAGAGAAAACAAAGAACCTTGGTATCTGCAATTGTAGTTGTATAAAGAACCTGTTTAGTAAATACAACTTTTGTGCCTGTTTGAAAAATTATTAAAGAATTTTTCTTTACAAGTAGATTCACTGTTAGTTATGAGCTATTTATCTCTCACAGATTTTCTTTTTTAATATAGAAAAGGAAATGGTCAAATTTTGTATGTAAGTAAAGAAGTGGAAATTTAATTTTGTAGAAATATAATTATCTATTTCCGTGAAGAGGATTATAGTAATAAGGATTCTCCAAGGAGTAAGTAGCCTGTTTATTTGGAATAAATGTTTGGTCAGCCCTAGGATCTGTCAGAGATGCTATGAATTATGAAATTTCTATTTGGTATTCCAAAGACACTCCCAGTGATTTTGGAGTTGTTATTCTGAGTTTTGGTAAGAAGTAGCTCTAATAATGGTTTAGAATTAGTGTTTCAGTGACCACTTAGAGTTTGTTTCTGTAGAATGAATAGTCAGCTAGTAATATATGTTGATGGTTCCCAAGATAAACCTTTGATGTCTTAGTTATAAACTTTCTCAGAAGATTCTTTGATTTAAACAGATTTAAATTTTTTGATAAGAATTGTGAATCGGTTCAGAAAGCCTCTTTTCTAGATAAGTTATTTTTAAACTGTATTATGGGTATTTTTAAAGATAACCCAAGTTCAGTACTTAACAGTATCTGGTTTTTCTCTTTTTTTCACCTGTTTAACCCCACTTTGTTTTTCCCTAGAATATTTTAAAGCAAATTCCAGAGAGTAAATTTTACTCACTAAGAACTCAGTATTTAAACTTGTCACAGATAACTTCAGTACTATATCTTGGTTAAATGTTTGTAGCCCTTTTCTCAGAACAGCTTAAGGTTCTCTGTTGGTAACTATAAATAAACATTCCACATTAGGTAAAAGAAGAAAAAGCACGAGGAAGGGAACAGATGTTATGTGTGGTTAGAATCAGTAATTGTAGGTTTTTAAAAGAAATAAAAAATTGTATATAAACTACGATGTCAATTATGTTGAAATATCTGTATCTGTTAATATGCTTTGTGTTTATCCCTATACGTCATAAATGCGTGTGCGTAGAAAATGGCTGACAAGAAAATGAGTCAAAACATGCCCACCACTGGGTGGTGAGGTAAACACACTTTGTACACATCTGTATGTGTTCAGAGTGCTTTTATAATGATCATATATTACTTCTTTAATCAGAAGAAAAATCAGTTACATAGGAACAAGTCAGTTCTCAGAAATGGTTAATAAAAAAGTAGACAGTTTTTGTAATTTGATTTCGAAAGTAGAATCCCACAGAGATTTTGAGCCTTTGCAAAATAGCTAGTGTGGGTAACTTCTTCCTTCCTGATTATGGCCCTGTAAACACAGGATCGTTGCCTCCCCTCACTCTCGGTTGACCATTGAGTGTGTAGAGGAGACCCAAGAGCACAGGGCCCTCTGATGGCTGCGGTGCTGACAGCCTTCTGTCCTCAGCAGTAGCGTGGACTGCAGGTTTGGGATGACTGACAGGTGGAAGGCAGGAGGTCTTGGGAAGCCTTGACTTCTGTGACTTCTCATTTCCTGCTGCCATAACCAGAATTTATATTAATTTTAATATATGTTTTATTTTTAAAGCAGCTTTGTTTGTCATCTAGACTTTTGACAGGAGAATGCTGGTCTTGGCAACATCCTGTTGTCTCTTTTCATTGTGCGTGGTGATTTATCCTGAAGACTGAGCTTGTTGGCTCTGAGTATCAGCATGTTAGGCTTGGTGGGAAAAGAGGCTGAGCCATTTTTCTTAATGAAGAGACTATGGATTAGAACAGTATAAGTGTTTTATGTAAATAAGTGTTGGTTTTTTTTTTTAAGCTGGGCATTATGTAATGACTTATTCTATCCTCTACTTACTCAGCATTATCTGAAGTTTTTGCATAAAAATATCTAATAACTAGTATTTATTAAGTACCTGCTATGTACCAATGACTGTACTATTATTTTTTAATCTTCATGCTGCTATGTCGCTTCAGTCGTGTCCGACTCTGTGCATCCCCATAGACGGCAGCCCACCAGGCTCCCCCGTCCCTGGGATTCTCCAGGCAAGAGCACTGGAATGGGTTGCCATTTCCTTCTCCAATGCATGAAAGTGAAGTCACTCAGTCGTGCCCAACTCCCAGCGACCCCATGGACCGCAGCCCACCAGGCTCCTCCGTCTATGGAGTTTCCAGGCAAGAGCACTGGAGTGGGTTGCCATTTCCTTCTCCAATGCATGAAAGTGTAGTCACTCAGTCGTGCCCAACTCCCCGCGACCCCATGGACTGCAGCCCACCAGGCTCCTCCATCCATGGGACTTTCCAGGCGAGAGCACTGGAGTGGTGCCATCGCCTTCTCCTTTAATCTTCATATCAGTCCCTATAAATTCAATATTGTTTTCTTATTTTTCAGATGAGGAGTTGGAGGCTTAGAGAGGGTAGTTCACTTCATCAAGTTAGCTGGTATAATTGGAGTTCAAAACTCAGGGTATGGTTGGCCTTTTTTACCTCATAGCTTGTCAGAAATTAGAAGTATCCTTAGAAATAATCCTTGATCTGTAAGAATTATTTCCAATCTAGAATGACCATGAAGGAAATAAGCTTACAGCATTCCCGTCGTATTTTTATTAAATAGGAGTTTAGGTAGCAGAAGTGGGACTTGAACACTGTCTCCTGTTCAGACTTAGTGCTGTTCGTTATGTCTCACCTCCTCCCAAGAGCAGATGCTCTGAGTGTGCTCCAGAAATGAAAAACAACCAGTAGTTCCCCCTTTTTCTTGTGGCTTATGGACAATCAAGTATCTAATTTGATGAGCCATTTGGTAAGCAGATTATGGAGCATTTTGTTGTTGGCATGTTTTCTTTTTTGCCATAGTTGCTATTTATGATTATAGTTTCTGCCATTTGGGAGTTGTGTATGTGTGTGAGTGTATTTTGTCTTAAAAGCCTAGCTAGTTAATTGAATAAGAAAAATGGTAAGAGTATGTGATAGAAGGCTGACGTCAATAAATTGAATAAGTCTTCCCTTTTTTATTTATTGTTGTGTTTTTCCAGCCCTGTTTAGTTATGTTAAACACCCCTGACCTTTTCCCCTGCTTGCCTTTCAGGGCCTAAACATTCTTATAAAGGCTTCCAATGTGATTAGCATTGATGCTTCTGAAATTGCTTAGAAACTGATGGTCAGAGATTAATTGTAGGTTGCAGCAGTGGTCAGCCCAGGAGGCTTTTACATCTGTCTCTTCCCTGGATTGAAAATGTTGCTGGGGCCATATGGCACGCTGCTTCACAGCAAAGCCAAGAATGACTTTCTGGCTGGGTTCCGGATTATCATTTGCTTCCACTTTAAAGTGGAGGTTGTAGTGCTTTGGGTTTGATTTATTGTATACTAATAGGATTAATCCTTAACTTGAAATCACATGGGAGTGTGTGTGTGTGTGTATGTGTGTGTGTCTAGAATCCAATTCCAGTAATGTTATCAGTATTCCATTCAGGGAAAGATTTCATTAAACTATGTTTTCCTTTATATGTATAGAAAGAAAAACAGTTAATACGTAGCTGACCCTTGATTGACTTACTGAAAATGAGAACTTTCGTTAGAACAAAAGGTCTAAGTGGCCTTCTCTGTTTGTTTCCTTTCATAGTCTGTAGTTATTATTCGGTTAAATGCTAAAACGTCTTCCCTGCATGAGGAGGGGATAGTATGGCCTAGTTTATGTGCATTTCCACATGTACGCCCGCTGACTCAAAGTGTGACTTTAAATATGTATATATCCAGGGACTTCTCCGGCAGTCCAGCGGTTAAAACTCAGCTTCTGCTGCAGGGGACGCGGGTTCAAGCCATGGTCTGAAACTAAGATCCTACATGCCGTGTGGCAGAGCCAAAAAACCAAAAACGCCTTGGACTTGAAAATCTAAATTAAAAAAAAAAAAAAAGTGGTATCAAGGAATTAAAAACATTTGGATGGTGCTTGATGATTACGAGAAGGTCCCCATCTCTGAATCTCAGTGGCTTTCTGTGTTTGTCGCTGTGAGTGTGTTTTTCTGTGAGTTTCTGTCTCTCGTGCCCTCCCTCTGTCTCCAGCCCAGTCTCTGCTCTTCCTCTTCTCTCCGTCTTGCCAGCCCCATCTTTCTGTCTCTTCCTTTCTCAGGCTCTTTCCTCGGTAATTTTGTCCCTTCCTCCCCCTGCAAGCACTGTCCTTCAGATAGTTGCTTTGGTAGCTTCCAGTTCTGTAGAGTGCCTGTGTGTTTACGTTATTTTCACTTGCTGCCTCATTTATTTAGGTGGCTATGCACAAATCTACAAATCACAATCTGAGAATTGATGCAAGAGTTTTAAACCCGGCTCATCTTTTCCGTTCTGCCTCCTCGTTCTGTCCCAGACCTCAACCCCCGCACACTTCCCCATCAGAAAGATGGGAAAGCATATTTGGTTACATAGTGATTTGAAATTAGAGCAATGAAGGAAAAGAATGTGTTCAGATTCTGTTTGATTTGTGCCTGTAAGATTTGGACCTGAAAAATAAACAGTAGTGCTCATTTGTAGTGGGTGGTAATAACAGCCGTCTAATCCTTCCAGGAAAGTCCATATTGCTCGGGTAATAAATCTGTAGTCCCAAGAGTCTCTTAAAGTTAATAATTTGTCATCATGGTTATGAAATATGTGAACTTTTATGTAATTTTATAAACAACTGACCACATACTGAAGCTCGGGATGCCTTTTCTGTTTGGGGGAATTATTTCTTAAGGGCAGTAGTCATTTTCACTCACTATGCAACAGTTCTGTGGAAGAGGGGCTTTTTCCTCTTAATTGAATTATATGCTACATCAATTCATCTCTTAAAAAAAAAAAGAAGGTGAAAGCTGCCTTTATAGTGATATTTATCCTGCTTCCCTCTACTGAGTGATAAACCTTGGAAAGGGATTTTGCAATGGATCCCAAGGTATTCATTTAGTAAATCATATTTATTTGATACAGGATGTTTAATTAAACTGCCAAGTGGCTCCTTCATTTTGACTATCATTTTGATTTAAACAAACTCTATTCTGGCTAACATATTGCAGAAAAAACCAAACTGAAACCTGTGTTCTCATAGATTCTTTCAGCAGGCAGCTAGATTTTAAGGGTATTTTTAATAAATATTTTAGAAAATACATTCTTTTAGGAGAGTAAAAATTATCACATAGACACTCAAACTGTTATTTAACGTTAATTGGATTTCAGATTTGGTTAAAATGCTCTCTGATATTTAGAATTCTTTTCAGGAAATAAGGGTTTATATAAATTGTTTTCTCAGAAATTGACCCTGAATAAAGAATTTCAGATCATTGAAAACAGGATTATTTGACATCTGCATTTCCTTCCCTTTTCCTAATTCATTTCATTTGCTCAATAGGATTTTCTCATAGAATTAACTTTTCCCTCTCTGCATAGTTACATAAGCTTGTTTTTCTAACCATGGAAAATTTTACCCATTTCGGCACTTATTAAAGTGAACTTTTACTTGAAGGGTTTCTGGTTTTAAAGCAAGAGTATGTGACTAGAGGCAGATGACTAATACTTCATCATTTATAGCCAGAGAATTTCTTTATGATTTTTAAATACCTTTGTGAAGCTAGCTATTGTGCCTGAAAGCATGCATTTGTGTTGGAACTCTTTTGGTGAACTACTTACTCAGGTCATATACTTCCAAAGCCTTGCTTTTCTTTCCTCAGGATAAATTGCATTATGTGTTACCAACAACAGTGCCACATCATTTCAAAGAAAACTAAATTAAGTTCTGCAAGTCCAGGTTGCTGGAAACCGGATGACATAGGGTGGCCAGTGTTTCGGTTTCCATACAAAGGGTGTATTTGTTTCATCACCGAGGACCAGTCAGTCCTCCAGGATCTTGTCATACCTGCTTGTTGTGGTCGTAGCTGCCCCCCACCGCCAAGCAATCTTGTGAATTTTTTTCCTGATACCATGTTGTTCAATCGTGTAATGACCTAGTAATATTATGGCCAATAATATTTGCCGTGGGGGAAATGAGCATTAACTCCTTGGCCTGAGTGTTGTTAGGGGACCAGATGGTGCTCTCTCCCCGCAGGAAGACAGACTGGAGGAGCGTGGCTGTCACAGAGCCATCTGATGTGAACGACTTCGAGGAGGCCTGGTTCTCATTGCTTTCTGTCCTCCCCAGAGGCTGTTTGAGTCCAGTTTCCCAGTTTTCTGTCGTTCCAGAATCGTCTTCTGGAATAATTACTTCTTTTGTTTTGGTAGCAATATAGATTTAGTTTTTTGTGAATCATTAAGGCATTTAAAATCATCTTTACCCTCTTTTATTTCTGGTCTCTTTCAGGTTGTTTGAAGGACGTTCATCAAGGAAACCAGAGAAGCTTAAAACGCTCTTCTGCTACTTTAGAAGAGTCACAGAGAAAAGTACATGCCTTTCATTGTTTCTTGTCATTTTGATCACTGATGGGGACAGTTCAGGCAGGTCAAAAACATCGTGTCCAAAGTACACTTTGCTGCCCAAACCACATTAGAACTAGTAATGCAATATTGTAACCTAAATTTTATGCATATGTTGTGTGTATACGTAAATGTGTACTGTCAACATGTGTGGGTTTTATATACTTGGAAATTAGGCCAGCATAACATAAGGTAATGGATGTTCATGAATTAGTACTTTCAAAAGAAAGTTTATTGACTGGGAGATACATTTTGGGTATTCTTTATTTAAAGAAACATTGACTGGTATAATTAGTTTATTTGCAGAGGCTAACCAATTCATTGCCTTCCTGCCACCCCTCTTGTTTGTGCCTCCTTTATCCCCTTATAAGGTTCTTATAAAACAGTGTTTGTACTTAGAGTTCATATCTTGTCTTCCTCTGTAGGACCTTGACCATCTTGTGTTCCCAGAGGCTAATCATAGCACTTGAGATAGCAGTGGTAAATGTCTAGCCAACACTGGTAGTGACCAGCTAATAATAGATTGGTGTTGCCACTCTTATCCTAGGAGCTGGGGTGACCGCAGACAAGTTTTTTTTTAACATCTCTAAACGGCTGTTTCCTCATCTGTAAAATAAAAGAATAATGACAATCTACTTCATAGGGTAGTTAAGTATTAATGAGAAGTTACGTGCTTAATGTCGGCTATTATCGTGGGTGCCCTTTCCTGCGAGTGATTATAAGTTTGCTCTTGTCAAGTAGAGCAGGTTAGCTCTGTCCCAGGGAAGTGAGCTCTTTGTAGTTCTGGTCTTTGCAGTTGTGTGATTGTCTTAGTATCACACGCTGAATTATTAATGTCACTGAATGATGTAATAATATTACTGAATTATTTTAAGGTCATTTTTCTCATATCCTTCCCTTAGTAAGCTATCTCACATCATAGTGTACCTAGGATTTTTTTCCTTTTGAATATATTGCTGTTGGGCATGGTTCAGATTTGAGGAAAAGAAATCGATGATCAGGATTTTGATATTTCGGAGACAAATTCATAGGCTTCTTTTGATAGTGGGCTATTTATTTCTTAGCTTATCATTTTTAGTTTTGTGCCCTGTACTGAATGAAATAGTAAGGAAAGAAAGTGAAGGTTCACTAGGGCTTATGAGACATAAAACTGAGTTAAAATTTATACTAATTTGTTAGAAAAGTAAGTATATATTTTGCTATTGTAAATCTAAACAGAATGAATACCATTACTATATCTTAATAATTTGAAATTTATTTTTCTGTCCCTGAAGTCAAATCATGCCTGTCTGCTCTAAAAGCCAACTTGCCTTTCCGAATTTTAGGATTTTAAGTATTTTGAGGGAAAAAGCTAAAATTTTGTTTTTTTCAGCTAGAAATTTATAAATCATCATAAATACTGAGAATCAGGCTGAAAAAATCAATGATAATTGGACATTTTATTTTCTTGACTTTTTCACTGTACATGGTAATTTGGTTCTTTGTAGAAATATGGTATGATATGCTATAGGTTTTTAGGGTGTGAAGCTACAGACTTAAGAAGGAAATACTAGGTAGAATAAAAGAGCAATTTAATAATTATTTTATATATTAAAGTTCTGGAGTTCTACTGAATAGAACCTATAGAAACCTATTTAAAGTGCCACATTTCATCAACTCTAGGACATGATCTATGACAAGAAGTTTCATTATATTGTATACCACTAAGGATGAAAAACACTCAGGGTGAGGAAGTTCTAGGAGATCTCTTACCTAGCTGGGACACCAGAGATCTGTACCTTTAGCCTAAGGATAAGTGAGAGATTATGCAGGTGTCAGCCTAGGTGGAGAGGGCACCCAAAAAACTCTTCCCCGAGAATATGAACCGTGAGCTTCAAGTCTGGGACCTGAAGTCTTATTAACAGGGTCTTATTATCAGGCTTCTGTAGAAGCCTACAACAGAAGGTTTAATTCAGACCAATCTCAAGTTGGTGGTGTTCCCAGAAGATGGCAGAAGCAGATGTTCATCTTCTTTGGAAAAATTCAGCTTTGATACAGACCAGTAGCAGTGGCTAGATACCTTTGACTATGTGAGGTATATTCGTAGTTTCAGAAACTTAATATATGAAAATATGCTTTTTAGAATTGATAAAATACAGTTCCATCAAGACCAACATTTTAGGGTTGTCAGTCTATATAATTATAATGAGGCTCTTAAGACTGAATGATTTTAAACAGCTTTTGAATTATTTTCAATATAATTTTAGATAAAACTATCTTATAAATGGAGTATTTATACAAAGTAATGACTCGTATGTAGTATATACTGTGAGTTTATTAAGAGAAATATTTGATTAATCAAAATAATCTATTCTGGTATAAAAGATGCCTTTTTATGAAAGAAAGGTAATAGACATGTTCTCAAGGGTTTTTGGGGGGGTTATTAATATATATCCAAAGAGTCATATTCTTGTGCTTTTTCTCTTGCTTTGCCAGAAATGTTCATTTTTAAAAATTCTCTTGGTCTCTCCTAGTATACATGAGGGCCATTTAATGTTCTTATTTTTCTGCTAAATCACTAAATGATGATACAGACTTTAGTCTCCTATTAATAGAGTCACTGCTCTAGTATTTGAATCACGTGACTTGTGGGTTTTAACCATGCTGGCCATTTGTCTTAAAGGAACTTAGACATCTAGAGAATATTTTGTAACTCGTGTTAACAAAGTTCTGTTTTCTACTGTAACTACCCCATATGATTTTTGAGTTGTTGCTGGTTGTGGCTGAGAGCACAGAAATGTGGAGTCATCCAAAGCAACGAAAGCATTGCCGGCCTTTCTCTGAGGCTCCACCACCACTGTCACTAATGGTTCCTGACATCTCTCTCTCTGCTTAAGAGCATCCTTTTTTTAAACAGAAATGGCCTGGCCTTCTTAGTTTGTTCTTTGATTTGAATCAAACAAATTACTTCTGGCCAGCTGATTTATTTGTTGCTTTTGCCACTAGTTTAAAAAAAAAAAAAAAAAGTAAACCTACCAAAAAAGGATCTTATCCTCTAAAATTTACTGCATTTTGATCCTCTCCTATCTATCGCTCCTTGAAAACTATGTCATCATTCTTCTGTAACCTCTTAGAGTACAGTAATTCTTCCTTCTGGCTAAGACGCCTTATAAATAGAGCGACTGCGTATCGTCTAAGCCCTGAATTTAGCTGTGTCACTTCAAAGTACATGCCAACAATTTTCTTTTTTAATCTTAGACATATTTATTATAAAACGCATAAAGGTATTGATATTCACCAGTTCATAGGTTTAGGGTTAAGACTTTTTTTTTCAAAGGACACTACAGATTAAAATTCAGTTTGTCTTTGTTGTATAAACTATATCCAGTATGCATCTGCCCCCACCGGTGTTTTTTTTTAAGTATGTTCAGTTTGGAAAACTTAACCAAAAAGCACCAGCACTCACATCTACTGTTGTGCTGCTATCTGTATAGTTTTGTGTCTTAAGGAGGGCTTACTGTTTTGTAGAAAGAATTCCTACTGTAAGGATATTATTTTAAATCAACCTTCTATTGTATTCCAACACTACGCTTAGTATTTCCTGACTAGTTTTATAGCCTTTGTTAGACCCATTCTTTTACTAAATATATAGTCTTTTCAAACTCAAAACTTATTTTGGATGTGTTTCTCTTTTATTGCTTTTGTAGAACCCACTGGGTTGGTGACATTTACAAGACAGAGTCTTGAAGATTTTCCAGAGTGGGAAAGGTAATAATAATGTAAATCTCTGTAATCTTAGAATTAGGACTCTTTCACCATGAGACGATTCAATTTTATAGCCCTTGAAAAGATAGTCTTCCAGCCTCTTGATTGCCCTAGGACCAGGGAGTTTCTTCTTAAAACGATCGATTGACAGCTCTCATCGTTAGAAAAGTCATGCCTTTGGAATCAGTCTGCAACCCTTTCATGTCTACTCTTTTGCCTTAGTTTTGTCTTCTGAAACAAAGTCCTATTTAGAATTTAGGAGTTTTCTGTGAAAGACACTAATATTAAACACCAATATTTAATATTCCTCCTTACCCTCGGTTTTATAGTTAGTGTTGGTATTTTATGGCTTTTCTTTCTGGAGGACAAGATTAGTGCATTTTTAAAATTAAAATAAAGTGTAAATTGTAATTACTTAGAATTTGTCTGAGTGACAAAGAATCCCGGAGTTCGGCTGTCCACCTGTGTGTTTGTGGTAGTCGCTCAGTCACGTCCGACTCTTTACTACCCTATGGACTGTGGCCCACCAGGCTCTCCTCTGTCCATGGAATTCTCCAGGCAGGAATAGTGAAGTGGGTAGCTATTCCCTTGTCCAGGGGATCTTTCTGACCCAGGGAAAGAACCCAAGTCTCCTGCACTGCAGGCAGGTCCTTTACCGTCCAAAGAATTTACCGTCAGAGAACTGGCAACTCTGTGGAAGTTTCTAATTTCCTAGGGTTTT
Source organism: Tragelaphus eurycerus (assembly GCA_935064755.1). Lineage (NCBI taxonomy): Eukaryota > Metazoa > Chordata > Mammalia > Artiodactyla > Bovidae > Tragelaphus > Tragelaphus eurycerus. The sequence goes on from CAKXYN010000029.1 coordinate 2,008,740, forward strand.
TTTCCTTATATGTGCTAAGGATAATAGTAACCAATGTGAGCTGATTCAGATTTGTAAGTTCCTTAGTGCCCTGAAACAGTTCTAGCCTGGAGCAAATCCCCAGAGCACTTAAAGCAGAATGTAAAGCAGAGTGGGTCTGCTTTTTCAGTGCACGTGAGGACATGATCTGACATACTGAAGGCAGAGTTCGGATATGCATTCATGTTAACCAGGGCCTCTTCATCTTCACTTTCTAATGATGTTTATCATAGTTTGTAATTGTTTTGTTTGGAATTAATGATGAAAGGGAATTAGTTATTGTTCAAAGAACTTGAAAAGGTATATATGCTTAGATGACTTTCCTGTGTTTTCATCCATCAAAGATGTTTATTTGTGAGGTGAAAGAAAAACAGACTTAATTTAGGAGGCTGACTGCATGGCTGAGATGACATTATTATAGCAGAGGGAAGTAGATAAAAGATTAATCAACCAAAAGACAAAAACAAAATTGAGTCAGAAAGGAAGAGCCATGTACAGCATTTTGGAATCATAGCGTATTAGAGATAAAAGGGACCCAGGAAGTCATCTGGTTGAGCTGCCTACCAAAACTCTCAACTCTGTAATATCTGTGACAGACAGACGAGATAGCCCTGGCAACGGGGAATGCACTGTTGGACCGCACTCTTCCCGTTGTGGGCTGCTTCTGTTGTCGTCGGATACTTTAATTCATTGAAAAAGTCTCCCTACCATGCCAAATCCCATTCCTGGTTCTTCTTTCTGGAGCCACAGTAAATCTAATTTTCTTTCACATTTGACCCTCCTTCATGTATCTTAATGTTTTCTTGATCCACCCCCCCACCTCTAACAATGCACATAAGTACATATTGAACTACTCATTTCACATGTAATATGGATTGTATACCCTTTAAACTCTGCTCTTAACATACCCTAAACAATTGGCCCTTAAAATATGGTGCCTAGAACTAAAAGTAACAATCTGCTGTGTTATCTGCCCAGAGTAGAGTACAGAAGGTTGCTTTTCTTAGCTCTTTTATTAGTCTCTAATAGGAAGGCATGTTTTAGTCTTGTCGCTTTGGTGTAGGTTTTATAGGTCTTTCAGAGGAGTTGTTTTTAATTTAGCTCAGAATTTCTCCTCTGCCTCTGGCATGCGTTTGGCGCTAATGTCAAAGGGCACCTGTTTGTACACCATCTGGGAGTGAAGGGATTGGTGAGGCTGCTGTGTCCATAAGATAATTCTGCCCTTTAAGGAAGATCCAGACAGTCCTTAACCTAGATAGGCAGAATTTAACTTGATACTTTTCACTTTTTTTTTTTTCATTTCCTTGATCTCTTATTTTAGTTGCTTCATAAGTGAGTTGGAGAATGTAATTAAAATCCATCTCTGAGATTCCACAGAACCAGAAACATGCGTTCACTTGAAGAGAGAGGATGAGGAAGAGATGAGGACTGTTTGGTTTTCACAAGAGTACAGGGCTAAATGGGTGCCAGGAGGCTAGAGGCTTTTCTGAGTTCCAAACTTCTGGCATTATAGTTAACTCTGTGATTATCAGTAAATATCTTAGTGCTGCTGCTAAGTCATTTCAGTCATGTCCGACTCTGTGCGACCCCATAGACGACAGCCAACCAGGCTCCCCTGTCCCTGGGATTCTCCAGGCAGGAACACTGGAGTGGGTTGCCATTTCCTTCTCCAATGCGTGAAAGTGAAAAGTGAAAGTGAAGTCTCTCAGTCGTGTCTGACTCTTAGCGACCCCATGGACTGGAGCCCCCAGGATCCTCCGTCCATGGGATTTTCCAGGCAAGAGCACTGGAGTGGGGTGCCACTGCCTTCTCCAAAATATCTTAGTAGGCTTAATCACAGAGAACCAGAATAATATTCCTGGGGCAGTGCATGAAGAACTTGCTGAGGACAGAAGCGGAAACCTATTAGGAAGTTGAAGGATACTTATTAAAAAAACTGGTTTCTAGCGATTTCGTGATTGTATTGAGAGTCACAGAGAAGAGCCGACAGCAGATGGGATTTCGGGACCGCGCTTCTGTATCTTTTCCGTAGTATCCTCACAGATGATCTCCCTTGGAGTAAAATAGCTAGGAAAGGAGGATTTCTCCCCCCTTTCAAAAGGAAACTAAAAGGAATCAAACTTATGGTACTCACTTTCTCCAGGATTTTGGGAAGTAATTTTTCTAAAAGTATGGTTGACCTTAGGCTTTCTGGATTCAGATCTTTGTTGCTTCATTTACTAGTATTAGGTTACTTAAATGCTTATTGTACTTTTGTTTCCTCATCTGTAAAAGGGAGATAGTAATAGGGATGTTGTGAAGATTAAATGAGTACAGTTGAAGCTTTTAGAACTACACTGAATAACCTGGATTGGAGCCTTACTAGAAATATATTTGGACTCATTGATACCAGGATGAAAGCAAATCCCAGTAAATAAATAGAGCTTCCCAGCTCAATTGTTTTATTGTTTTGTTGGGTTTTTTTTTAAATGTAATTGTTCTAAAAATATGCAAGTCCCCTCCAAAAAGTTTATGCCATTCTATGAAAAGGGTTTATATCTTTTACATTCTGTTGAATTCTATTATGGTTTATTTATTTTTATTCAGTAAATAATCAGGAGAAAAAAAATCTAAGAAAAAATGTCATCATCAACTGCTATTAGTAAAAAGGAATGTTTAATATTAGTTTTATGTGACACAGGAACCTTTATGAGGAAATGAAGACCCAAAGAAACAGATCTATGTATTTTTATGCTGGGTTTGGTGAAGAATAGACAGTCGTGCAGGAATATGATGTGTAAAAAAGCACGGGGTGATTATAGTAAACTGCAGGAAACAGCACAGTCTGCTGCTTAGAATTCTTCTTGGCATTTCTTTGTCTTCAGAGATAAGAATTCTCCTTTCTTCCAGGCATAGGTAGCGTCCCTCACGTGAGAGTTTTATGGCTTGTTTCACACAAGAAGGATGAGAGGGGGAGGAAGTCAGAGTGACCTTTCTGCTTCTGCCATTTTCTCAAACTTCTTCAGCTTAAAATATTCAGTATGCCAGGGTGCCAAGTTTGGGGGTAGTTTATCTGAACCCTGTATACACCTTAGTGACCATGGTTTATGAAAAGGGAAGAAAGTAATTGTGACTTACAGGTACTGTGCTTACCGATCAGTTTCATTAATATGAAAATACCATAGATCAGGATTTCTGTAGGAGTTCTGTAGCGTGTCACTAAGACACCCCTACACACACACACACACACACACACACACACACACAATTTCCCAACTAGTGAAAATAGAGCCCCTCTGAGCATCGTATATAATATTTGGGGTCACTTTTTTTCTGTATTTTTCCTTAGGTTGCCAACTCTTGCATAATAATAACATTTCTTAGATCCTAAGTTTTAAAAGCATTTTGAGAAATTTTTCAACTTTTAAAAAGGAGAAACTTAAACTGGTACAGTCACTGTGGAAAACAGTACCGTGGTTTCTCAAAAAACTAAAAATAGAACTACTATATGACCCAGTAATCCCACTCCTGGGTATATATCCAAAAGAAGCCAAAACTTATTTGAAAAGATACATGCACCCTCATGTTCATAGCATGTTCACAGTTGCCAGGATACGGAAACAGCCCAAGTGTCCATCAGGAAATGATGGATAAAGAAGTTGTGATGCACACACAATGGAATACTGCTCGGCCATAAAAAGAACCAAATCTTGCCCTTTGAAGCAGCACGGATGGATTTGGAGGGCATTATGCTGAGAAGTGAAATAGGTCAGACAAAAACAAATACTGTATCGTATCACGTATATGTGGAATCTACAAACTACAGTAAACTCCTGGATATGACAAAGAAGGAGCTGACCCCCAGACACAGAGAACACACTGGCGTCTCCAGTGGCGGCAGGGACAGGGCGGGGGCTGAAGGTCCAGACTGTCGGGTGTTATGGGCCCAGGGATGGTACAGCATGGGGAATATAGTCAGTATTGTGTAGTAACTGTAAATAGAAAGTAACCTTTAAAAATTGTATAAAAACATTTTTTAAAAAATAAAAGGGGAGAAACTGGTATTTTGTAGGGGCAAACCAGTTTTCAAAACAGTATATGATCCCATTTTAATTTAGATATGTATATATTTGAATAAGAAAAATTGGGGGAGACTATCCCAGGAATGTGAAGAGAAAGCACCTGTTTCTGACTTCTGAGATTTGGAATAGTTTGAGTTTTCTTTTCTAGTTAACCTGTATTGTCAGACTTTTCTATAGTGAAATACTTACCATTAAAAAAATAAATGAGGAAATATCTTTTTAAATCATAGATGTGAAAAACTCCTGACTCGACTGCATGTCACTTACGAAGGTACCATAGAGGGAAGTGGCCAAGGCATGCTACAGGTAGGTGAATCGCCATGGTGGGATCGCCGTGGTGGGCGCGGGGGGAGACTCTTGTCAGGCTTCTGCCAGCGAAGGAAATTTGAAAAGCTGTTTATTGTCTTCTAAGTTGATTTAATGCAAACAAGCATAATAGCAGAATGGAGAAAACCAGCGAACAGATCATCTTGACAGCCTTGGTAATGCTGTTATCCGCCCATGTTTGTTCTCTATATCTTACATGTGCCTCTTTAAAAAGCCTTTGACAGAAAATCCCAGGATCTGGACAACATCAGGCCTCTTGGTTCAGACACAGATTGTAAATTGACAGTGGAGGAAGTTCCCAGGGTATAGTCTTGACAAGCTGTCACCAGGCAGTTTTGTTCTTTTTTCTTTAAAGGCTCTTGCTCTGCCCTAAATAATGACCAGCTTGAGGTGTTTTTCTGCCACCAACCTTGCTTGGGTCTAGGAGGCACATCTAAAACTGATGGTAAGGAAGTCCTCTCTCCCATATGTGATGGTTTTAGGTATGTGAGCCAAACATACTTGCTGTCTCACTTGCTGACTCCTGATGTCCTGTTTTAGAGCCAGTAATTTTGTCCATCTCTCAGTTTTTATTATTTTATGCTTCTGCCATTACTTAAAAATATATTTTTGGAAGAAGGAGTTAACAAATGAAACGTTCTGTGTATCTAGCTTTAAATTGTTGTAACACCTAACCCAAACATGTACTTTCCTTTTGCTTTATAGTGATCTTTAAAAAAAAAAATCACTAATCAGAGATGAAATGTTAGTGTTTTGTGTTTTATCTTATTTATGAGAGCATTGTAATCCTGATTTTCTTTGAAAGAAACTTGTACACCATTTCATTTATACTGAGAACAGCTGATTTTTCTTCAGAGCCTTACGTTTATATAGGGTTAGAAGTTAAATAACACAGTTACTAAATAATGGTCAGTTTGTTTGAATGTGGACTATTTTTTAAAATATTTATTATAAAATGACCTGACTGATTTGCATTTGGCTAGTTATTTCATGCAGATGCTTTAGGTAGGTGCCTACATTCTTTTTAGAATGACCTTTTATTTAGACATATTTGTGTTTAATATTTTCAAAGAGGCAGACTGTATTTTGTTTTAAATCACCTTCATCCAGTGATGAAGATTATAGACTAAAATACTTAGGATAAGTGAATTATTTTTTGTCCTGTACTTAAAGTTTTTCTGGAATTTGTATTTAATAAGTCCCTTTTCTTCTATATAATAAAGCAATAATTTTGAAATAGGGCTAAAATTTGTTTTGAATGACTATCGCTTTTTCCCCCACATTTCCATCTTGACAAGGTTATTACCTACATTAACATCTTGGATTAACTGAGGGAGGCTTAATACCCATGAAATAAACACAGCTACTGCTTGTTAGCACCACAGGAATGCTGACCTTTCATTACAGTACAATTCAGCAAGGAATTATTCAACAACATTCAAGGTTGAGATTCTCCCCACTTCCTTGGAATGTATTATAGATGAAATGTGAAACCTTGGTGATTAAAAGAATACCATAAAGGTTTCTATTTATTTTTCTCCCTACCAACGCCATGCATCCCCAGGAGATCCGGGAATATTGTATTGCAGCGCTCCAAAGCTCCTGGTGTAGCGTATAAATTACATTATGCTGAATGGCAGCAACAACAAAACCTCTCTAAGGAGTGTTATCATTTCTCTCTTTTCATCAAGTTATAATTCAGAAACTAAGTAAGCTGAACAAGTAGCTTTTAAGTAAAGTGAGTTGGAAAAAGGCTGAAAATAAAGAAGCACTCATATGCTTGTTTTCATGTACTGGAACAGGTTTCTCACCTGTAATAGAGAGCCGTTAATTAAGAACTTTTTTAAGTAGTAGAAACTTGGATTTTCTAAAAGACTCCTTCTTTCAGAGGCATAGAGAGTTTAGTGTATTTGTTTCTGTGCATCCCTTTTAAGTAATACATGTTGGCCTTTTATGCAAAGAATGAACAATAGAATGCTCATTAACCGTATTTCGTTTATCATTTTCAAGTGCGATGTAGATTGACCAGAACTTATCTTTTGACTTAGTTCTGCATCTTGTTCCAATAACAGTTGAGTTTAGCTGATCTCAGACCTCTTTGTTTCTCATTTCTATTCTGAGTACTGTGATATTTAGCCAGTCTCTCAGTTTTCAAGAGCTGTCCATTTTATTTGGACAGCTCATTTTATTGCTGGGTCTCATTTCCCTCCCACTGACCTGTTCAAGGGCCTAGGAGTGCTTGTCTAAACTATTCAGTATTTACCTAACCAGTCTTTCTGCTCTTACTTTTCCAGTTCATTCCTTAAACTCTGGTCTAAATTATCTTCCTAAAACACAGATACAGTTGTTCTTTTTCTTAGAATCTTTCTCAGAATCTTCAGAATTAAGTATAAATTTCTTGGCTCCCAGACCAGCTCATTACCAACTTTAACTCTCCACATACCCTACTTTGCAGATAGGCACGAGGACTCCGCTTACCACTCTCTTCATACAGCTCTTTGCATGTGGTTTCCCCATGTCCTTGTGCAGTGATTCCTTCAGCCTAAATGCCAGCAAATTCTCAGTGGAGTGCTGCATCCTTTGTAACGCTCCCCTGTTCTCCCCATGCTCCACTTCTAGTTAATTGTATTATTTCAGAAGTAACAAATACATCCTAATAGGTTCTTTGATAATCATCTTATCATTCTAACTATGTGCCTGACTCTCATCTAGACTACAACTGCTATGAAATCAGGAACCACGTCTTATTTATCTTTGTATTCCATAGTTCTCAGCATGTTTCATTAATATTTGAATTGAACAGTTTAAGCAGTGAGTCACCCAATGTATAAAGACTTTATGTGTAGTAGGTAACTATTTCTAATCAGTAGACTAGTTTAATGAAAATTATTTTTCTATATCAGCTAAAGTTTTAATTTTGATTCATTATACCAGAATATAAACCCAAATACATATGATTCACTGTGGTGACTTATTTCAAAAATTTGTCCAGTCATATTTTTCAGTATTTTCTAAATTCTTGTGTAATGAAAGAAGACTACTTTATCTTCTCCTGATGTCTCTCTTTTCACATATATTTCCACAAGTCGGAAGATTCATATTCTTGGGGATTTCCTGGTGGTCCTGTGGCTTCCACACTCCCAATGCAGGAGACCTGGGTTTGATCCCAGGTCAGGGAGCTGAATTCCACATGCTGTAGCTAAGACCCAGTGCAGCAAAATAAATAAATAATAAATATTTTAAAATTCATATTCTTGTTTCACTTTTGTAAAATAAGCCTCACAGTACCATTTCATATAATTGCTTTAAAGAATACAAGTTTTAAGAAATCTTATACGATAGTCTGAAAGTATATGTGAAATCATAGGAAATCTGGGTATTCGTCTTTGCACCCTGTTTTTGGCACCGACCTCCTACAACCCTGTGATCTCCTGAGTGCTGAGAGCACTGGGAATACCTTTCGTTCTAATACTTGGTCTCTGACCCCAGTTCCTGACTAAGAGTGTCTGAATCCCTTGAAATTGCCCAGTATGTCTTTTGTTCTAACAACACGACTCTCGGTGGGCTCCTGGGCACCTTTGTGGGGTCTGGGCACCAGAAAGACTAAGCCGTGATTGTCAGTTTGGGACTTTCTGCCCCACCTCCCGTCCTCTGGGGAAGCGAGAGGAACTGGAGACTCAGTTAATGACTGGTCTTGCGAATGTGTTGAAGCTTCCATAAAAGTTTTCAAAGTACAGGATTTGGAGAGCTTTGGGGTTGGTGAATATGTGGAAGTGCTGGGAGAGGACTTGCCTGGAAAGGGTGTGGGATCTCTGTGCCCCTTCCCATGTACCTTGCCCTGGTATCTACATCCGGCTGTTCATCTGTGTGTGGGCTTGGTCTCTCAGTCATGTCTGACTCTGCGACCCCACGGACTGTAGCCCGCGAAATTCCTCTGTCCATGGGGACTCTCCAGGCTAGAATACTGGAGTGGGTTGCCATGCCCTCCTCCAGGGGAGGAGGGATCAACCCAGGGATCAAACCCTTTTCTCCCACCTTGCAGGCAGATTCTTTTCCATCTGAGCTACCTTGGAAGCCCTGTTCATCTGTATCCTTTACTATATCCTTTGCAATAAATCAGTAAGTGAAAGTGTTACCCTGCATTCTGTGAGCTATTCTAGCAAGTTGTCAAACCTTGGAAGGGGGTAATGGGAACTCTAATTAATAGCTGGTGAACTAGAAGTACCGGTGCCAGTCCGTGGCTCGAAATTGGCATCTAAACTGGGGAGCCTTGTAGGACTGAATCCTTAGCCTGTGGGATCGTTCACTGACTGCTGGTAGAGAGTGTCAGAGCTGAATTGGACTGGAGGACGTCCGGCTGGTTGTTGCAGCATTGTGGGGAATCCATACATCTGGGGTCAGAAGTGTCGTGAGTGTGGTAGTAGTGTGACAGTAAAGAGACCCAGGAGTGAGTTCTTCCTATACAGTATAGAAGTCTCTGTTACAGTACTTACTAAATTCTGGGTTTTTCATCGTATATGACTGTGTATGTACACAAGTTTGGTGTTTATGTGTAATTTCAGTTCATTTCAGTCGCTCAGTCATGTCCGACTCTTTGCAACCCCATGGACTGCAGCACGCCAGGCTTCCCTGTCCACCAACTCCCGGAGTTTACTCAAACTCATGTCCATTGCATTGGTGATGCCATCCAACAATCTCATCCTCTGTTGTCCCCTTCTCCTCCCACCTTCAGTCTTTCCCAGCATCAGGGTCTTTTCCATTGAGTCAGTTCTTTGGATCAGTTGGCCAAAGTACTGGAGTTTCAGCTTTAGCCTCAGTCCTTCCAATGAATATTCAGGACTGATTTCCTTTAAGATTGACTGGTTGGATCTCCTTGCAGTCCAAGGGACTCTCAAGAGTCTTCTCCAACCCCACAGTTCAGAAGCATCAATTCTTTGGTGCTCAGCTTTCTTTGTAGTCCAACTCTCACATCCATACATGACCACTGGAAAAACCATAGCTTTGACTAGATGGACCTTTGTTGGTAAAGTTAATGTCTCTGCTTTTGAATATGCTGTCTAGGTTGGTCATAGCTTTTCTTCCAAGAAGCAAGTGTCTTTTAATTTCATGGCCGCAGTTACCATCTGCAGTGATTTTGGAGCCCAAAAAATAAAAGTCTGACACTGTTCATCTGTAGTGATTTTGGAGCCCAAAAAAATAAAGTCTGACACTGTCTCCACTGTTTCCCCATCTATTTCCCATGAAGTGATGGGACCAGATGCCATGATCTTAGTTTTCTGAATGTTGAGTTTTAAGCCAACTTTTTCACTCTCCTCTTTCAGTTTCATCAAGAGGCTCTTTAGTTCTTCTTCGCTTTCTGCCATAAGGGTGGTGTCATCTGCATATCTGAGGTTATTGATATTTCTCCCAGCAATCTTGATTCTATCTTGTGCTTCTTCCAGTCTAGCGTTTCTCATGATGTACTGTGCATATGAGTTAAATAAGCAGGGTGACAATATACAGCCTTGACGTACTCCTTTCCTGATTTGGAACCAGTCTGTTGTTCCATGCCCAGTTCTAACTGTTGCTTCTTGACCTGCATACAGAACTCCTCAAATAGAATAAGACAGAGTTAGAAACTGTTTTTTACGTGTTGCCCCATACAGCCTGGCATACTGTTGAGGACAGTAGTAAGTTTACGACAAATAATCCTGGCAAGCTGAGTTTGCTTTCTCTTTTTGTTGTTCAGTTGGTAAGTCATATCCAACTCTTCGCAACCCCATGGACTGCAGCAAGCCAGGCTTCCCTGTCCTTCACTTTCTCTTGAGGATTGTCTAACCCACCCACTTTTATTAGTAGGAACCTAGGGATCCCATTTCTTCCCTTAGGTGTATTAAAACAAAAAGTTTGTAATATTTATGCAGTTTTGGGCTTGTGATTAAATTTAGAAGGAAGAAATCTTTATCCCTTAAAAAGTTATTATACTGTGTATAATAGAGTATAATAGGTTCATCCTAGAGCCTATTATACAGGGTGAACTAAGTCAGAAAAAGAAAAACAAATGTCATACACTAACACATATATATGTAATTTAGAAAGATCGTCCTGATGAAATTATTTGCAGGGCACCAATGGAAACGCAGACATAGAGAACAGACTTACGGACACGGTGGAGGGTGGGCAGGGAGGAGAAGGTGGGTTGTGTGGAGAAAGTAACATGGAAGCTGACATTCAGATCAGATCAGATCAGATCAGTCGCTCAGTCGTGTCCGACTCTTTGCGACCCCATGAACCGCAGCACGCCAGGCCTCCCTGTCCATCACCAGCTCCCGGAGGTCACTCAGACTCGCATCCATCGAGTCAGTGATGCCATCTCCAGCCATCTCATCCTCTGTCGTCCCCTTCTCCTCCTGCCCTCAATCCCTCCCAGCATCAGAGTCTTTTCCAATGAGTCAACTCTTCGCATGAGGTGGCCAAAATACTGGAGTTTCAGCTTTAGCATCATTCCTTCCAAAGAAATTCCAGGATTGATCTCCTTCAGAATGGACTGGTTGGATCTTCTTGCAGTCCAAGGGACTCTCAAGAGTCTTCTCCAACACCACAGTTCAAAAGCATCAATTCTTCGGCGTTCAGCCTTCCTCACAGTCCAGCTCTCACATCCATACATGACCACAGGAAAAACCATAGCCTTGACTAGGCGAACCTTTGTTGGTAAAGTAATGTCTCTGCTTTTGAATATGCTATCTAGGTTGGTCATAACTTTCCTTCCAAGGAGTAAGCATCTTTTAATTTCATGGCTGCAGTCACCATCTGCAGTGATTTTGGAGCCCAGAAAAACAAAGTCTGACACTGTTTCCACTGTTTCCCCATCTATTTCCCATGAAGTGATGGGACCAGATGCCATGATCTTCGTTTTCTGAATGTTGAGCTTTAAGCCAACCTTTTCACTCTCCACTTTCACTTTCATCAAGAGGCTTTTTAGCCCCTCTTCACTTTCTGCCATAAGAGTGGTGTCATCTGCATATCTGAGGTTATTGATATTTCTCCCGGCAATCTTGATTCCAACTTGTGTTTCTTCCAGTCCAGCATTTCTCATAATGTACTCTGCATATAAGTTAAATAAACATGGTGACAATATGCAGCCTTGACGTACTCCTTTTCCTATTTGGAACCAGTCTGTTGTTCCATGACCAGTTCTAACTGTTGCTTCCTGACCTGCATACAGATTTCTTAAGAGGCAGATCAGGTGGTCTGGTATTCCCATCTCTTTCAGAATTTTCCATAGTTTATTGTGATCCACAGTCAAAGGCTTTGGCATAGTCAATAAAGCAGAAATAGATGTTTTTCTGGAACTCTCTTGCTTTTTCCATGATCCAGCGGATGTTGACATTACCATATGTAAAATAGATAGCCAGTGGGAATTTGCTGTGTGGCTCAGGGAATTCCAACCAGGGCTCTGCAGCCTAGAGGGGTGGGGAGGGAGGGAGGTGAGGGGGCAGCTCAGAGGGAGGGGCTGTATGTATACCTATGGCTGATTCATGTTGAGGTTTGGCAGAAACCAACATGAGTCTGTAAAGCAGCTATCTTCAATTTAAAAATAAATCAATTTTTTAAAAAAAAAAAAAAAAGAAATTACTCACAAAAGGTTACTTCCTAAACTTTTCAAATCTTTAAGGACAAGTGTTTGATTGCCATTTTATATAAAACAGGTACAGGCTATGCACCTTGAAGATATCATGGGTTCAGTTCCAGACTATCACAGTAAAGCAAGTCACATCAATGTTTTTGTTTCCCGATGTTTATAAAAGTTATGTTTACACTATACTGTGGTCTTTTAAGTGTCCAATAGCATTGATGTCTAAGGAAGTGTACATGCCTTAATTAAAAAGTACTTCTTGCTAAAAAAATTCCAACCATCATCTGAGTCTTCAGCAAGTCATAATCTTTTTGCTGGTTAAGGGTTTGAAATATTGCAGGGATTACCAAAATATGACACAAAGTAAAGAATGCTATTGGATAAATGGCACCAAGAGCCTTGCTTGGCACAGGGTTGATACAAACATTGTTTAAAGAAAAAAAATTACAGTATCTGTGAAGTGCTATAAAGCAAAGCACAATAAGATGAGATATGTTTGTGTAATTATATTAATGTCATATGAAGTACGTAAATGGAAATTGAGTAGGGAATGATAGAGAAATGGCCTTAAAAACCTTTCCAGATAAAACCTCCCTTGATTTGTAGCCCTTGGAGCACAAATAAGGTTTCTAAACAAGAGCCCATATGATTACATTGAGGCTTTTGCCTAAAAGCTCTATATTCTAAGTTCATTCCAAGGTTTTGGAATCCAAAGAAATATTCAGAGATGCTAACTGCAGTGAAGTGGAAAGAGTGCAGTCAAGCACAATCCAGTATCCCTGGGAAGATTGATAATTTGGGGATTGATTTATATGGGGAAGGAAAGGAACGGCAGAGCTTAGAAGGAGTACTTCTTAATCATAAATGTAGGTATTTTAAATCAGCATTTAACATGTCACATTTTCCCAAATAGGTGGATTTTGCAAACCGTTTTGTTGGAGGTGGTGTAACCAGTGCAGGACTTGTGCAAGAAGAAATCCGCTTTTTAATCAACCCTGAGTTGATTGTTTCACGGCTCTTCACTGAGGTGCTGGATCACAATGAATGTCTTATCATCACAGGTTAGTTCCGAGACATCTGGACAATGGAATAGTTCTCCATCTATGACGATCATGAAGACTAGAGGCCACTCAGTTATAGCTTTTCTTTAACGTGGGCATTAGTCCCAATATTTAAAAAAAAAAAAAACAACTTTACTTTGTACTGGGGTATAGCCAGTTAACAATGTTGTGATAGGTTTTGGTGAACAACAAAGGGATTAATCTTGATATTTTATTTCATTAATTTATACTTGGTTTTTTAAAATTGTTAGTTTCATTTTCTTAATCTTGAGTAAGATATTTTATCCCCACATTTTCTTTCTTGGTTTCTTTATCTGAGGAACAAGGGTGAACATGGTTCGGTTACTCTCTAGTTTGAAAATTTTATGATATAGTACCCTTAAAAAAAAGATAGTGATTTGTCTTTGAGCATGAATCCTATTGCTGCTGCTAAGTCACTTCAGTCGTGTCCGACTCTGTGCGACCCCATAGATGGCAGCCCACCAGGCTCCCCCATCCCTGGGATTCTCCAGGCAAGAACACTGGAGTGAGTTGCCATTTCCTTCTCCAGTGCAGAAAAGTGAAAGTGAAGTCGCTCAGTCGTGTCGGACTCTTAGCAACCCCATGGACTGCAGCTATCAGGCTCCTCTGTCCATGGGATTTTCCAGGCAAGAGTACTGGAGTGGGGTGTCATTGCCTTCTCCCATGAATCCTATTACTATCCTCTTATTATACTTCCAGAGTGATTTGTTGTATGTCAGTATGAACACACTAAGTAGAAAAAACAGTTGCAGTTCGAAGAGGGTCAGTACAACAGTGAGCTTTATAGAAGGGGAATAAATCCATAACCTTATATTTATTCTAATTTCTAATCTTAAGAGAAAAAGTATGATTATCATAGTGCCTCTTTGACTTATGTTAACATGGGAGGAGAAAAGATGGAAACACAGTCAAATTTATACTTACAGGCCTATTACCAGGATTTACAGCATTTTCCTTAAGTTTCTCTAGATTGTAATAGCGCTATGTCAGAGTATTTTCTTGTGTATAAGCTATCAAAAAAAATGATGGTTAACTCATAATTAAGAAACTCTTAATCAGCCACTGTAGGGAAGCTAGGCCTTTTTTATTCAAGTGCCTAAAAGAGCATACTGTGTCACGTCCAACTGTTTGCAAGCCCGTGGACTGTGCCCCGCCAGGCTCTTCTGTCCATGGAATTTTCCAGGCAGGAATACTGGAGTGGGTTGACATTTCCTTCTCCAGGGGATCTTCCTGACCCAGAGATTGAACCCACGTCTCTTGTGTCTCTTGCATTGGCAGGCAGATTCTTTACCACTGTACCACCTAGGAAGCCCACCTAAAAGAACATTCCCATGTAAAAGCCATAACCAGCCATCAGTTGCTGATGCCTTTTTTATTTCTGCAAAAGAAGATTCATCTCCCTTTTCAGTCTATTCCCACTTTGAGATTAGTGCAGGAGACTAACAGACCAAGTGTAGAAGAATTGAGTTGATTGTCATTCTCAGAGACGACAGTGGAAGGAAACCGTCTGCTGTTGGTTCTATCAAATGCATAACTCAGCTAGTCCCTCTACCAAGAGCTATATGACAGGACGAAGGCCCTGGGGCCACACTGTTTACCTCAGATACATTTGTAGGCAACCTACAGGGATGTATCTGAATTTTGTCCCTTATGTTCTGCTTTCAGGATTTCCTCTTTTTCTTTCAACTGTTCCATGATATGTATATCTCTTTGACTTTATCCTATTTGGATTCATTGAATGTCTTCAATGTTTATATAAATTTGGTACATTTTTGGCCATTGTATCTTTAAGTACTTTTTGTGTCCCTCTCTCTCCTCTCTCTCTAGGACTCCTATTATTATATCTTTAAGTATTTTTGTGTCCCTCTCTCTCTCTCTCTCTAGGACTCCCATTATGCACGTGTTGGTTCAGTTCAGTTCAGTCGCGCAGTCGTGTCCGACTCTGCGACCCCGTGGAGTGCAGCACGCCAGGCTTTCCTGTCCATCACCAGCTCTCGGAGCTTGCTCAAACTCAGGTCCATCGAGTTGGTGATGCCACCCAGCCATCTCATCCTCTGTCGTCCCTGCTCCTCCTGCCTTCAGTCTTTCCCAGCGTCAGGGTCTTTTCCAGCCGGTCATCTCTGCACCTCAGGTGGCCAGAGTTGGAGTTTAGTTGGTACCTTTGCTGATAGCCCGTTGGTCTCGGAACTCTGTTCATTTTTCTTCATTCTTTTTGTTTCTGAAACTGGATAATTTTAATTGACTTATCTTTGAGTTCACTGACTCCTCCTTCTGCCATCTCTAATCTGTTTTTTAATCCTTTCAGTGAAGTGTTTATTCCAGGTGTTATACACTTCAACTATATCATTTCTATTTGATTCTTATCTCTATTGAGATTCTCTATTTGTGAGGCATTGCTCTCATATTTTCATTTATTTAGACATAATTTTCTCTAGGTTTTTTTTTTTTTTTTACATATTTAAAACATTTGACGTAAAGTTTCTGTTTAATAAGTCCATCATCTGAACTTCTCAGGGACAGTTACTCATGAATACTTTGGTTCCCTGAATATGGACCCAACTTTCTTGTTTCTTTATATGTCTCAATTTTTTTGAAAACTGCACGTTTGAAATGTGGCAACTCTCGGAATCAGATTTTCTCTTTTCCTCATAGTTTGTTTTTGTTGCTGTTTGTTTAGTGACTTTCCTAATACTGTGCAGTCTATATTTCATATGTGGTCACTAAAGTCTCTGGATGGTTAGATTAGTGGTTAGCTCTTGATTAGATGGAGACTTCTTTAAATGCCTAGAACTTAATCAGTCACTCATTCTTTGCCAGAGGGCTCTGTGTTTCTGCTGGGGCTCACTTTCACCACTCTACCGGGCAGGTGACACTTCTTCCTGCTTGCATGGAGCTTCAAGATCAGAGTGAGGTTTGTTATCAAGATATACACAACTTACTATGTTTACCAATATTCAGCCAATTTGTCTTTAATAAACACTTCTCAGACTCCTGCAAGCCTTTGGTTAATTCCTACAGTTCAGAAAAAGACAATTCTCACAAGTTTACCTGTGTTCTTATTATTTTTATGGATAAGGAATCCTGTGAGGTTTTTATGCCATCATTTTCACTCATGTGTCCTGATCTTTTACAAGTGCTTGTAGGTGAAAGGGCTTTCAACAAGTTATTCCACACCTTTTAGGTAATGCTCTATTATTTTTTATAATGTCCTTGTGATTCTGCTGTCTTGGTGAGGTAAGGTAGAGAATAAAAATTGTTGATTGAGTTTGTGGGAAGTTTAGAATGGAACTTCAGCAAAGGAATTTCTTCTTTGATAGAAACGCAGCTATTACCTGAAGTTAATAACCTGAAGCATCTCATCCACTGTTCTGAGGTTGATCCAAAATGTACTAAAAGAGAAAGATAAAACCCTTTTATTCTCAGCACTGTCTCAACTCACAGGCTGGTCGTCTGTCTGCATTTGTTGTGTATTATGTATGCAGATAAGAAGGATGCAGGTAGAAGTTATTAGGGGAGAAAAAGTGTAAGGAAGTACAGAACAAAAAAATTAAACTGTCATAAATTCATTGTTGGGCTTATGAATACTTTGAATATTGGTCTCAGACTGTTTTAGAGGGCGCTGAAGGTCTGGAATGTGATTGTCTCCAGTATTTGAGTATATCGAATAATACTCTGAAAAGATTTTAATTTTTAGCTGTTAAGCTAGATTTGAACTGAAGACTCAGAACAAAGTATTCCATCTATTTTTAAAGATGAATTTGTGAAAGATCTGTTAGCGTGCAGGGAATATTGTTTCATTTCCTTCACTTCTGTTGTACTAGAGAAGTAGTCTCCTGTCATTTCCTATTAGTGTTTCTGTAAATAAGGATGTAATTTCCTTGGGACTAGTAAAATATTAGATTTTTTTTCTTTTTTTAAGGATAGTTTCTCTCCAGTCTAAAAAAGCTTCATCACTCTGGAGTTATATCTGGTCTAATTTACCTGCAGCCATTGTAAAATAGATGGAAAATCGCAGATCCATGACTCACCTTCACATCTGTAATTACCTCAGGCTAAGGACACCCGGGGTGACTTCAACTCAGCATTTTCCCCATATCCACTTAACTCTATTTTAGTGCCTCCTAATTAATATCTGTGATGTGATGTTCCCTTAATGGAAATGGCCATTTCATCATCTATTTGATGTTGGATTTCTGCCATCTCCCTTCTTTGGAGACTCTTAACCATGTACTGCAATCTATCTGCCTGATCAATTCCATTCCTTCAATGATTCATCCAGGCTCAGTGGCTAATGGCTGTGACTGTGCTGCCTGAATCTGTAGAAGAGTTTGAGAAATTGGAAATAAATTAAATTTATCATCATTGTGGGGCATCTGGTTGGTATCAGACTTTTAAATGAATATGAAACAGGTCGTGCAAACAGGCAAATACTTTTATCCAGACAGTGTCATTCCTCTCCCTGGAGCAGTCATGAGCTAAAACCACTCAGTAAGTATGGATAGAGGGAAGGAATTAAAAACTCTGATCTTCCCCCTGCTTTGCTTTCCCCCTAATGTTCCCCCAGAACATCCAGTAAATAGCTTCAGTTCTAAAAGGTTTTACTGTGGTGCTATGATATTGTTTTGATATTTCTGTGAGAACATAAAGAAGATGCCTAGACATGAAACTTACTGAGCAGAATGTTGGTGTGCTTAATATGAAACCTGCCCTCTAGCAAATCAAATTGTCCTAAACATCACAGGTCCTTATATCTTTTGTGAGTATCAACAGAACTGATAGAAAGGACAAAAGTGGGCCCATTGTTTATAGTACTGGTACTTTTCATTGAGAAACACTAGAGATGACCATCACTACAAAAACAGCCCTCACTTTGGATCAGTTCAGTCGCTTAGTCGTGTCTGACTCTGCGACCCCATGAATCGCCACACGCCAGGCCTCCCTGTCCATCACCAACTCCCGGAATTCACTGAGATTCACGTCCATTGACTCGGTGATGCCATCCAGCCGTCTCATCCTCTGTCGTCCCCTTCTCCTCCTGTCCCCAATCCCTCCCAGCATCAGAGTCTTTTCCAATGAGTCAGCTCTTCACATGAGGTGGCCAAAGTATTGGAGTTTCAGCTTTAGCATCATTCCTTCCAAAGAACACCCAGGACCGATCTCCTTTAGAATGGACTGGTTGGATCTCCCTGCAGTCCGAGGGACTCTCAAGAGTCTTCTCCAACACCACAGTTCAAAAGCATCAATTCTTTGGCACTCAGCTTTCTTCACGGTCCAACTCTCACATCCATACATGACTACTGGAAAAACCATAGCCTTGACTAGACGGACCTTTGCTGGCAAAGTAATGTCTCTGCTTTTGAAAATGCTGTCTAGGTTGGTTGGCCCTACATCACTACTAATGACACCAGCTCATTGGGAAAGATCCAAATTCAGTTGGAGTTTGGCTTTTCTTAATTTTTATTAGTCATGGGAATGAAAGGCAAGAGTGTTCTTTCTGCTGCATAATCACCACTGTTTTAATGATACTAATAAAATTGGGGTAGATGGTTTTTGTATAAACCTTCTTGCTAGGGGCATAACCTATTAATAAGTAGAATTTCTTTAATCTCCAATTATTTTTTGCTGTTCTCATCATAAATTTTCATTACTAGTAAAAGAAAATAAGAATTTTTCTTACTACTAAATCTGAAACTCATGAAGTTGTAATAAGCTCTTGAAAAGATTTAAATGGGTTCCTTAAGGTTTTAACTTAGGTGAAGATGTATCTTTGAGCATGAAGTCTTAAGGCTATCCCTAGGGAGAGCTATCACAAAGGTCATTCAGACTTTTGTCTCTTCTTTGCTGTTATCACTGTTTACCTTTGCATTTTCAGAAAAGTTTATCAACAAATTTAAATTTTAAACAAGCTAAGGGCAGTTGTCTTTCAGAACAAACAACATAGTTGTGAAAGATGTTTACTTAGAAAACTCAGGATTTAATTTGTTGAGAGCAAAAGCATCTGTATGTACATTTTTGATTTCCCAAACCTGAAGGAAATAAACCTAACTTTGTTTCTCTTAGGAAAGAAGACAGAAACCGTTCTAAAATGCAATAGAAATTGATCATTGGTATTTTATATTTTTCAACCACTTTTCAAAAGACAGGTGTTTGTTTTCTGTAATTAAGAGGTCAGAGTAGGCTTTATTATTATTATTATTGCTAAGAATAATAAACAGATTTGTCCACTGCAGGGCCAAAGACAGAAGAAGGTTGTTCCCGTCTCTTGATTACCAGTCATGCCAGTAGATCAGGCCTCTCCCCAGCCTTGCGTGAATGGAGTCGGATGTCTCGGCTTCTCTAGCACGTGGTCTGCGTGCTCAGTCGTGGCCAGTGCTCTGTGACTGCCAGGCTCCTCTGTCCATAGAATTTTCCAGGCAAGAATACTGGAGCAGGTTGCTGTTTCCGTCTCTGGGGGATCTTCCCAGTCCGGGGATCAAACCCATGTCTTTTATGTCTTCCTCATTGGCAGGCGGGTTCTGTACCAGCTAAGCCTCCAGGGAATCCCTTGGTTTCTCTGCTCTCTTACAAAGTTAAGTCTGATGACACCAGATACCAACTGAAAGTATTGAAGGGTTTTAAGTTTGTTTTATTTGGTTTTGCAAGCAATTCTGAGATAAACAATATAAAAATTATTGACAGGCTTGATTTTTCGATTTTGAAATGAAGTCCAGTGAGATTAGGCTGCTTAAGGATTCACTTTGGGTGATTCCTCATGGCTCTTACCATGCCATGCTCTTGGTAAATGAATTTTTAAATATATGTCAATTACATAATACTTAGTCCAGATTAAGTATTTCTGGATTCATTTTAACCTCAATGTACTTCCTTCCTGTTTTGCTCGTTAATTATGTTTATGCAGCAAGTACTTACTCAGCTGCTTCTGTATTCTTACGTTGTGCGTGTGTGAAAAGTCACTTCAGTCCTGTCCGACTCTTTGAGACCCCAGGGACTGAGCCCACCAGGCTCCTCTGTCCATGGGATTCTCCAGGCAAGAATACTGGAGTGGGTTGCTATGCCCTCCTCCAGGGGAAGATGCTAATGTAGGCACAAACGTTAATAATTTATAATTCCTGCCCTTGAGAAGCTGACAGTCTAGTGAAGAAAGACAGATTACATTTTTAACGGTTTTATTGAAATATAATTGGCATATAAGAAATTATATATATTTAAAGTGTACAATTAGGTAAGTTTTGACATATGGCTACATACATGAAGTCATCTTTTTGCCTGTGTTTTAATTGGGGTATTTTTTTCTTTTAAATTAATTTCTTTATTTTAGTTGGAGGCTGATTACTTTACAGTATTGTGGTGGTTTTTGCCAAATATCAACGTGAATCAACCACTGGTAGTTTTTTTACTCTTGAGTTTTGGAAGTGCTTTATATATTTTAGATAAGTCCTTTATCAGGTACATGAAATAAATCTTTTCATTATCTTCAATGACTTTTGAAGAACAGAAGTTTCTAATTTTGAAGTCCAGTTTATTTGGGGTTTTGGGTTTTCTTTTGTTTTGGAGGGTTTTTTTTTAAAATTTCTGATTTGATTACTGTAGTTTTATAATAATTTGTGAAATCACTGTGAGCCCTCCAACTTTGTTCTTCTTCAGAGTTGTTTGTTGAATTTATCTACAAAAAAAGCTTCTTAGAATTTTTAAAAGTACTTTTATTTATTTACTTCTGCGTCCTGGCTGCTCTGGGTGTTGGTCGCTTTGCGCCTGCCTCCTCCGGTGGTGGGGAGCGGGGGCTCCCGGCAGTGTGGTGCCTGGGCCTCCCAGCGTGCTGGCCTCTGTCATGGTGGAACAGGGCTTCTGGGCACACGGGCTGCAGAAGTTGCGCCTCGCTGGCTTAGTCACCCCACAGCCTGTGGACATCGTAGACCAGGGACCAGACCTGCGTCCCCTGTATTGGCAGGCGGATCCACACCCGCTGCACCAGCAGGGCAGTCCTGGAATTTTAATTAAGACTGTTTTGAATCTACAGATCAATTTGGGAAGATTTGAGTTTTAAAAAAATTTTATTGAAGAGTAGTTTTAACATTGTGTTAACTTCCTTTATACAGCACAGTGACTAAGTTGTGTATGTATGTGTATGGTTTCTTCATATTCTCTTCCATTACGTTTTGTCATGGGATATTGAATATAGTTCCCTCTGCTCTACAGAAGGACCTTGTTGTTTCTCCACACTTTATATAATGATTTTCCTTTCCTGTTCCCAAACTCCAGTCCTTCTCGCCCCTACTCCCACTCCCTGGCAGCCACAGCCTGACCTCTGCGTCTGAGTCTGTCTGTTTTGTAAATGTGTTCATTTGCATTGTGTTTTAATATTCTGTATAAGTGATACCATGTGGTGTCTGTCTGTCTCTTCTGACTTGCTTTGCTTAGTATGATAATCTCTAGGTCCATTCGTGTTACTGCAAGTGACATTACTTCATTCTTTTTGATGGCTAAGTCGTGCTGTGTGTGTGTGTGTGTGTGTGTGTGTGTGTGTGTGATCTTCTTTTCTCCGCTCATCTGTCAGTGAGCACTGCGGTTGTGTCCACGTCTTGGCTGTTGTAAACAGTGCTGCTGTGAACGTAAGGGCGCACATATCTTTTCTTTGAACACACTTGTCACACAGTTTAAACTGGGACACTTTCTCAACCTTGTGTTTGTTCACCTTGATATTTTTAAAATATATAAGCCAGTTACTTGGTAGAATATCTCTTTTTGGGGATTGCCCAGTGTTTTTTCATAACTAGATTCAGTTTATTCATTTTGGTAGGAACCCCACCAAAGTATGGGCTTCTCTGATAGCCCAGTTGATAAAGAATCCATCTGCAGTGCAGGAGACCCCAGTTTGATTCCTGAGTCGGTTAGATCTGCTCAAGAAGGAATAGGCTACCCACCCCAGTATTCTTGGGCTTCCCTTGAGGCTCAGCTGTTAAAGAATTTGCCTGCAGTGCAGACGACCTGGGTTCAATCCCTGGGTTGGGAAGATCCCCCGGAGGAGGGCATGAGAACCCACTCCAGTATTCTGGCCTGGAGAATTCCATGGACTGTATAGTCGATGGGGTCTCAAATAGTTAGATACAACTGAGTGACTTTCACTTTGCCACTGAAGTATATCTTTTGAAGAGAAAAGCAGCACCATAAAATCCACGTACAACTTACATGTATAGGTAACTTACAAGTTAGCCCTTCGAATACATGTTTCCTTCACCTAAGGGGACCACATCTATGGATTCGGTCAACTGCAGATTGTGTAGTACTATAACATTTACCACTGAAAAATCTACAGTGTAAGGGCACCCATGCAGTTCAAACTCATGTTGTTCAAGAGTCAGCTGTACTAAAAATACCATTAATGTTAGTTCTCAATGTTGTCTTGTTTTTCTTCTTTTTTACATGTGACAAGTATTGTCTTGCTCAAGGTTTTCAGCTTTTAATTTTACTGTTTGTTGATTCTTATCAAGTAGTTATTGAGTTGACCATAGAAGTTGGAGTGAGCTTATTTAGTTAACTAGTAGAACACTGTAGACACCGGCCTTGTTGATATGTTCAGGTCCCGTGAATCAGAAGCCTCTGTTACATGCCAAGCTTGGTACCTGTTCTTATCAGATGTTAATTATGCTCTTCTCCCTCCCTGTCTTCTCATGCATAATATCCTGGTTTTACAACCAGGATACTTCAAATCCTTTGAAGTATTTTGCATATTGATAGGCAAGTCCTAAATTTAATCCTATTGGTACTTTTCTTAGGGAATGATTTTATATAAAACTTATTTTCTCAACAATGCAAATTAAATATCACCATCAGATCACTGACGCTGAAGACAGTGGCCTGTTTGTGCTCGTGAAAGCAGAGCCGCGCACGGCGGACTGTTCTGCTTTCTTTGTTGACTGGACCACTCATTCGCTGTACGTTAACTACTGTGGTTGCTTCTGGAGGCATCATTGTTTTCTTCATGTTAAATAATAAGTCATTAAGACTAGTGGAGTTTTTTATCTGCTTATTTGCGTGTTTCTTAACAGAGACCCTTTAGAAGGTGTAGTTTTTAAGAAATATTTTTTCTGAAAAATAATAGTGGCAGATTATTTGTTTCAGGCACTGAACAGTACAGTGAGTACACAGGCTATGCCGAAACATACCGCTGGGCCCGGAGCCATGAAGACAGGAGTGAAAGGTGAGTTCATTCTACTTTAGTATCACATGGCCAAAAGCTAAGGAATGTGGGCTTGACCCTGGTACATTTGTCTTCCATCTACTCTTACTTCAGAAATACACTTTCTTCTTAAATTCGATAGTACAGGTTCTCTAGTAGTTAAAACAGATTCACCACCTCTGTATACTCAGAGAAGGACAGAGAAAGAAAAGCCAGATATCTAAACCAAGGCCAGGAAAGGCACACCTCTCTACAGGTGTCTCTGCCGCTGATTTTAAGCATCCGGTGAAGGTTAACTTCCAACAATACACTTATTTCGAGTGGATTCTAATGACAACTTAAAGCCTTTAAACAGCCTTTTTAGTTGTCCTTAACTTCCGTGAGATTAGGTAAGTGGGGGAAACCTGCGTTGGGACAGTTTGCCTGATGCCACAAAACGGTTGCGAGCAGAACCCATGGAGAACTTTGCTGCTGCTGTCTCTGGTTTCTTATTGCAATACATTCTTACACTTTGACATTTTTGCTTCCCCAGAGGCAAATTTTATTGAAAACCTATGTATGTGTTTCAGTGGGAAGAACCATTGTGGCAGAAGGAATCAGCCACCACCCTTGTAGCCATACAGCCTTATTCTTTGTAATGTCTCAAGTCCAGTTGCTAGTCTTTCTTTGTTTTTGATAAATATATGGCTGCAACAGTCACTAAGGTGGATTTTTAATTCTTTATAATTATTTACAGAGTAGCATGAAGGCTTCTGTTGCTGTTCTTCAGTGTGAAGCATGGATGGGAATATCATTATATGCATGTTCATAAAGAGATGAATATTTAGAATTTCATGTTTCCAAAATCACCATCTCATCCAACTTTTCCTGTCTCCACAGGCAAATTGTTATTGTTTACTTTGATTTCTTTGCCTTTTTAAAAATAATTTTGTGCACTCAACAGTTGAAGATAGGTAGAATTTTGTATTGAATTGTTACACATTTTTTCCCATAGCACTTGACTCCTTGGGACTAGTTTTTGGACAGTATACGGCGATGTTACAAACTCAGTGACTTAGAGGAGTTCTTCCAGAACAGAGGCAAGAGCACTTGTCCAGATACAAAGGCTAGGTCTTTCGTGTTGGGAGGAAAACAAAGAACTAAATCCCTTTGGTTTGACCACCAAATCTTTTAACCTCGAAGACTCACTGTTAATGATGTATCTGTTTACAGTATGTTCTATCTTTTCATGTTACTGCTTAATGCCCGGTACTCCACAATACGCGTGCCTTGGGCTTCCTGATTTGCTGAGACATAAAGCCATTGGGTGGTTGGTTTGTAACGTTTTAGCCCCTTGGACGCCTCCGACCGCGCCCTGGTGGGGCTTGTCTGGTGAGTGCCTGTCCCCTTTCCTCCCCACCCCGTGTCCTGCCCCAGGGACGACTGGCAGCGGCGCAGCACCGAAGTCGTCGCCATCGATGCCCTGCACTTCAGACGCTACCTCGACCAGTTTGTGCCCGAGAAGATCAGACGGGAGCTTAACAAGGCCAGTAACCTTATTTCTTCGTTCATCTGGCAGCGGTATCTCTCTGCTGCCATTTTATTAATGCTGAAATTAATGCTTTCTGGTAATTCCTGCAGTGTCAGGGCGTCTGCCCACAGCGCTCCTGGTTTAATGGGTCTGTCAGCTTGTACAGGATGTACTTTCCATTTTGTAATTGTTTGATTACTGATGCCAGATAGACTGTTGCTTGACATTAAGCCCCACACATGCATTTATCTCATCAAGTACATTTAGCTGCTTTGGAACATTATCATTTTAAAACGATATAGAAATGAATGAACCTTGAACGTTTCTCAGACCTGCCCAGTGACACAGTGTCTGCGAGGTATGCTGTCAGGAGCAAGACAGAGAGACCACGAAAGGCAGGTCACTGTTGTTCTCACATTGGTAAGAGTCATGTAAATTATGTATTTGGTAATTTGACATATTTATGACGGAATACATGGCTTTCCGTGCTTAGTTTTATCTCCTGTAATCATTTTATTTTTTTATTGTGTTACAGAAATATAAAAATGAGCTAGACCTATTGTTAGTTCAAGTTTTTACTAGTTAACCATAATAAATAAACTAACATACAATAGCATTCTAATTCTATTCTGTAGGTAGATAGGGCCTTACCAAAACTGTCGCTTCTTTCTTTAGTTCCTCAAATTACTCTCACGGCCAAGACTGACCCAATTCTGAAAACCATTTTTAACTTCCATGACTAGGATTTGGTCATGAAATTCATTGTTAAGAAAAGGCTTGTGGTTTTGCATGACGCGCGTGTGCCAGTCCCTGCACAGACCTTGGTGATGAGAGCCGGCAGGGCGCGCCATGGCCGTTGGCCTGGTGTGTGGGCCTCCATGTATCACCTTCACATCTTTCCCTGGGTCTGACCACAGGAATGGCCTCTCTGTGGTGCTCTGCTAATCCCAGCTCAAGTACCTTACCTTTCATGTTGTTGTTAGTAAAATAACCAAATAATCCAGAAAGGCTATCACTATGCTTAAAACTTAGGGGATATTTCCAATATAATTACATTTGTTATCTTATGTCCTAATGTACTTGAGAATCTAATTTGCTGTTGAACATATTTTTAAATATACAGTTAGGTTATTTTAACATTTGAAGTTTTCAAAGGAATCCCATAAAAAGTTTGAAGAGTAAATGCATTATTTTCCAAAATTGAACTTATATACAGATTCCATTTTACTTTAATTCCTCAGAAAAGCTGTCCAAAAAGACAGTTCTTTGATATGTCAACATTTATAATTTCTCTTTTATATGACTTATGATACTAAGGAGTATCTTTTAGGTGCCTTTTAACTGTGAGTCTACTTCTCTGTCTAAACTCTTGCCTTGTCTCCAAGCACATGGTGTTTTCATTACATAGCATATCAAGTAGAATAAGATTTATATTTAGCTTTGCATCAAAAGTATTTGTGAATGTGTCACATGGTCATTGATAGTAGGAGACATTTATAATCGGTGGGTGTGGGGGTCCTAGGATACCAGGGAGGCCCTAATGCAATCTAGTATCCTTATAAAAAGAGATTAGGTCATACAAAAAAAAATTAGGAGTGCATGCACACAGAATAAATCCCATGTGTGGGTCTACATGCAGGTGACCGTCTGCACGCCAAGGAGTGGGGTCTCAAAAGAAACCAAACATGTTGACGCCCTGACCTTGAACTTCTAGTCTCCTAAGCTGACAAAAGCAGTGTCTGCTGTTTCAGTCACGTAGTCTGTGTGGTGCTTTGTTACGGCAAGAAATATATGGAAGGTCTAGAGAGGCATGTATGAAAAGGAAATGCATTTAACCATTATTGTACATTAACACACATTGCAAGGTATTTTTTTTTATGGATAATATTTATATTCCCACAAATACTTTCCTGCAGGAGCTGGATCATTCACTTTTACAAATATAACCCTGGATATAAATAAAGATTCTCATTTTTAATTCCCCATGGCTAACCGATGACACTACAACTTGGAGAGTATAGTAAATTAAATGTTTTACATCTCACTGTGTTTTGTAAACTTAGGTTTAAAGCAGAACTCTATATTAAATCACTTCAGAGATAACTTGTACAGTGCTTTTCTCTTTTTTTGTATGCCAGAAAGAAACTAGACAGGAACAGAAAAACTCCATTTTTCCAAATGAAGTTTTCCCCATCAGAATTCAGTGTGGATCTCTGAACTCTAGGGGGCTTGCTACTTTTAGGCATTACTCAGCTTCCCAGGCGGTGCAGTGGGCAAGAGTCTGCCTGCCAATGCAGGAGACCTGGGTTTGATCCCTGGGTTGGGAAGATTCCCCTGGAGGAGGAAATGGCAATCTGCTCCTATATTCTTGCCTGGAAAATTCCATGGACCGAGGAGCCTAGTGGACTATAGGCCATGGGGTTGCAGAGAATCAGACTAAACTGAGCAACTGAGGACGTACACACAGCAGGTAACAACTGAAGGGCCGTCCCACAGAGCGCTTTATCATCTCTGGAGACAGTTGACTCTACCCAGGTTCCTCCCAGCCTGTTGGACCCACATCATGACTGACGAGAAGAGTCGGTTTTGAAAGGGACGAGTCAGACTCCTTTCATCTGACTGATACTGTGAAGCGTGTTTTAAACCTGTGAAAGGTCAGCTACGTAACATTCTCTAGGAGAACTGTCTTTGGATTGGAAAGATTTATGACTCCAGGTTGTAAAAGTGGCAAATAGCTCAGCAAAGGAAGAAAGAAATCATCTGTGGAAAGTTGTGTTTAGCCGTGTTAGACTCAATCCAATAAGATTAAGTAACGAATATATTCCATGGAGTCATCTGGATCAGAAATTTAACAAAGTGAGGAGACCATCTGGGCAGGAAATTTACCTTTTAAAAACTAATGTATTGATTTTCTTATTTTTGTTATTATTACTAAATTCAGGAGTGGATCGTTACACTGAGTAACAAAACCCATCAGTCCTTGCTATTGATAGTTCAAAGAAATTCAACATCTGATCATTTATAATTTTTTCTTGAAGTCTATGTTACTTTTCTTTTCAGGAATATTGGTTCAAAATGTATTATTTTTAGTGAGTTTTCCCTTCAGTTTCTCAATGTATAGAATCAGAATAACCATAGAAAAATATAATCTAATCTCTGATTTCACACACGGGAAATCTAAGGCCTAAATGATGTTTTCAGTTTATATTGCATCTTGAAAAGGCAACATCTGTTTACTAAGGTTACAGTTATTCTAAAGACAAAAAATCATCTATAATTTTACCTTTCAAATAATTGTTTTCATTTTTGTAGGACTTTCCACACAAATATTGTTTCATATAAATGTGTTCAAAAGTGACATAAATATTTACTTAATTTAGCCATAATTATATTTTTCATACTTTCTAATGATCTTCATAATAATGTTTAGTGGCCATAAAATTAGTTGGATTGAATATGAGGACTTAGCTCATATTCTAAGACTTAGCTATTAGTTTTTTAACTAAACTAATAGGTGGTCCCAGGGTTCTCTTTATTATATGCAGTGTAGTAAACATCTTTGTGGAGCTTCCCTGCTGGCTCAGATGGTAAAGAATCTGCCTACAGTGCAGGAGACCTGCATTCTGTCCCTGGGTTGGGAAGATCCCTTGGAGAAGAGAATGGCTACCCACTCCAGTATCATTGCCTGGAGAATCCCATGGACAGAGGAGCCTGGCAAGCTACAGTCCATGGGGTCGCAAGGAGTCAGACATGAGTGAGCAAACAACACTTTCATTTTAAACATCTTTGTACAGTTGTTATTTAATCAAATAAAAGAAATTTACAAAGAAGAAATTTATAAAATTATAATTGAATCTAAGGATAATTTTAAGACTTAATATTACTTTATTCTCTTCTAAAAGGTTCTTCAGTTCAGTTCAGTCGCTCGGTCGTGTCTGGCTCTTTGACCCCTTGGACTGCAGCACGCCAGGCCTCCCTGTGCTTGACCAGCTCCCAGAGTTTACTCAAACTCATGTCCATTGAGTTGGTGATGCCATCCAGCCATCTCATCCTCTGCCGTCCCCTTCTCCTCCTGCTTTCAATCTTTCCCAGCGTCAGGGTCTTTCCAGTGAGTCAGATCTTCACATCAGGTGGCCAAAGTATTGGAGTTTCAGCTTCAGCATCAGTCCATCCAGTGAATACTCAGGACTGATCTCCTTTAGGATGGACTGGTTGGATCTCCTTGCAGTCCAAGGGACTCTTAAGAGTCCTCCAACGCCACAGTTCAGAAGCATCAAGTCTTTGGCACTCAGCTTTCTTTATAATCCAGTTATCACATCCATACATGACTACTGGAAAAACCATAGCTTTGACTAGACAGACTTGACATTACTTTGTTGGCAAAGTAATGTCTCTGCTTTTGAATATGCTCTCTAGGTTGATCATAGCTTTTCTTCCAAGGAGCAAGCATCTTTTAATTTTATGGCTGCAGTCACCATCTGCAGTGATATTGGAGCCCAAAAAAATAAAGTCTGTCACTGTTTCCATTGTTTCCCCATCTATTGCTGTGAAGTGATGGGACCAGATGCCATGATCTTAATTTTCTGATTGTTGAGTTTTAAGCAACTTTTTCACTCTCCTCTTTCACAAGAGGCTATTTAGTTCTTCTTCGCTTTCTGCCATAAAGGTGGTGTCATCTGCATATCTGAGGTTATTGATATTTCTCCCAGCAATCTTGATTCCAGCTTGTGCTTCATCCAGCCCAGCATTTCTCATGATGTACTCTGCATAGAAGTTAAATAAGCAGGGTGACAATACACAGCCTTGACGTACTCCTTTCCTGCTTTGGAACCAGTCTGTTCCATGTCCAGTTCTAACTGTTGCTTCTTGACCTGCATACAGATTTCTCAGGAAATCTCTTTGAGAATTCCCATCTCTTTGAGAATTTTCCAGTTTATTGTGATCCACACAGTCAAAGGCTTTTGTGTAGTCAATAAAGCAGAAGTAGATATTTTTCTGGAACTCTCGGTTTTTCTATGATCCAGCGGAAGTTGGCAATTTGATCTCTGGTTCCTCTGCCTTTTCTAAAACCAGCTTAAACATCTGGAAGTTCACGGTTCACATACTGTTGAAGCCTGGCTTGGAGAATTTTGAGCATTACTTTGCTAGCATGTGAGATGAGTGCAATTGTGCTATAGTTTGAGCATTCTTTGGCATTGCCTTTCTTTGGGATTGGAATGAAACGGATCTTTTCCAGTCCTGTGGCCACTGCTGAGTTCTTCAAATTTGCTGGTGTATTGAGTGCAGCACTTTCACAGCATCATCTTCTAGGATTTGAAATGGCTCAACTGGGATTCCATCACCTCCACTAGCTTTGTTTGTAGTGGTGCTTCCTAAGGCCCACTTGACTTCAAACTCCAGGATGTCTGGCTGTAGGTGAGTGATCACACCATCATGATTATCTGGGTCATGAAGCTCTTTTTTGTACAGTTCCTCTATGTATTGTTGCCACCTCTTCTCAATATCTTCTGCCTCTCTTAGCTTCATACTGTTTCTGTCCTTTAAAAGATTCTAAAGGCACTTAAAAAAAAAAAAAACCCATGCTACAGTCCATGAGGTTGCAGAGTTGGACACCACTGAGCGACTGAACAGCTGGGCCTTGGTTGTGGCATGTGGGGTCAAGTTCCCTGACCAGGGATCACACCCAAGCCTTCTGCATCGGGAGCACGGAGTCTCAGTCACCGAGCCACCAGGGACATCCCTGTAGGCGCTTTTTTATATATTTTTTTTAAGAAATCACAGTATTCCAAAACGTAAAATCATTATCAATATGAACTATGTGTTAGGTTGTTAGACAAATATGTTATATTGACTTGATATAAACAACTCCTTAGGACAATAATTAAATTATTAATCTAGAAAACAGTATGATGTATTACATTATAATGAAGGACATAATTTAGTGACATTCTCTTAGGCCGGCTAAACTTGGCTTTGCAGCCCGAGTTCTTCTCCAGTTTGTGTCTGCTCGTGCATGTGTGTTGCAGGGATGTTTGTGCAGAATATTCACCTGAATACCACCTATTTCCTGGGCCCAGTTGTGGGCCTGTAGGTTTTGAAAATTGTTTTCTTTGTTTCCTTTTTCAATGTCTTGGCTTCCTTCCCATATGTCTTTTTACCACTTCCCAGCTAGGCTCTAGTTTTTAATTGTAGATACCAGTATTTTCCTCCTGCCACTTGCTTCTCAAGTCTCCCCTCGGCAACCTTCAGGACTCCAAAATTCCCTCTCTCCTTACCTTCCCATCAAAACTCACTCCCTCAGTCGTGTCCAACTCTTGGCAACCGCATGGACTACGTAGTCCATGGAGCTCTCCAGGCGAAAATATTGGAGTTGGTAGCATTTCCCTTCTCCAGGGGATCTTCCCAAACCAGAGATTGAACCCAGGTCTCCCGCATTGCGGGCGGCTGCTTTATGAACTGAACCACAAGGGAAGCCCAAGAATACTGGAGTGGGTAGCCTTTCCCTTCTCCAGCAGATCTTCCGGACCCAGGAGTTGAATCGGGGTCTCCTGCATTTCAGGTAGATTCTTTACCAACTGAGCTATCAGGGAAGCCCCATTCTGAACAAGGAGTATTTATTGGTATCTTCTACTTACTGAGGTTTGAATGCTGGCTTTTTCCCACTTTTAAGTAGTTTATTAGTAAAAAATAAATAGCTCTGTTATGGTGAATGTTAGGTCAGGCTGTGATGAGAGTTTAACAAGCAAGGTTTCTTTCACTGCTCTGATTAATCTCAAGTGCTCTGGCTCATGTGGAGAAAAATTTGCTGCCAGTGTGACGCTCATGAGAATTCCTAGCACATTCCCCTATGAAGAAAGAACTTAACAGTTCTTTTGCTATCTCTATCATTACCTGATCTTTGTTTCTTACCAAATAAGCTCAGTTATTAGCCTGATTCATGGCCCCGTCCTGGTCTCTGACATGTGGGGGATCTCTCCTTACTGGGAAATGGAGAGAAGCAAGGGTTGTCCCTCTAAAGGGGACTCAGGAGTTTGCTGCTCCTCTCAGATTTCTGAACTTGGAAGTGGTCGGTTTAAACACAATAAAAGAATTTTGTAACAACAGCCAAGATATGGAAGCAACCCAAGTGCCATGCCCATCATCAGATAAATGGATAATGTATACAATGAAACATTATTCAGCCATTAAAAAGAATGAAATTCTAAGTTTTAAAGCAGTGTGGACGGGCCTAGAGAGTATTTATGCTTGGTGAGATAAGAGAACGACAAATACTCTATGATATCACTTATATGTGGGCTTCCCTGGTGGCTCAGCTGATAAAGAATCCGCCTGCAATGCAGGAGACCTGGGTTTGATCCCTGGGTTGGAAAGACCCCTGGAGGAGGGCATAGCAACCCACTCCACTATTCTTGCCTGGAGAATCCCCATGAACAGAGGAGCCTGGTTGGCTACAGTTCATGGGGTTACAAAGAGTCAGATATGACTGAGCAACTAAGCACAGCACAGCATCATTTACATGTGGAATCTAAGAAATAATACAAATGATGTCTATGCATGACAGAGACAGACTCACAGATATGAAGCCAGTGGTTCCGTGGGGAGTGGGGAGGGATGGGGGCACATAGGGTTATGGGTCAAGAGATACAGACCACACAGAATAGAAAAGCTGCGAGGACATATTGGACAACACAGGGAATTACAGCCGTTACCTTGTGATAACTTGTAATAGAGTATAATCTGTAAAGACACTGAATCACTTTGCTCTATACCGGAAGATAAAAAGGGACTTTGTATTTAATCATTAGTTATTCTTTTACCTATTTTACAAGTATTTTACATCATTTAATTTCTGTTTACCTTTTTAAAGTTTTATTTTATTTGATCAAAACAAATGCAGGATAACTTCAGTTTTATAGTTTGTTTCTGTTGTGGCCATTTTTCAAGTTTTGTTTTTTAGTAAAATTGGTTAGATTTTGGTTCTGATAATCTAAATATTTCAAATTCTCTGTTGTTTGGCTTTAGTTTTACTAAGCTATTTTTGCTTATTAAGGAAAATTTAGCCCAGATATGTAGAGGTAGCAGTATTGGAAGAGATTAAAGTCGTTCTGATGGCATAAAGCAGAAAGCATTGACTAGGAGGCTAAGAGATTTTCCTCCTCATCTAGGCATGTTTGGAGAATTTGACAGGAAAGCAAGTGGCAAAGTTATGTCTTTTCTGACAGAAAGTCTATTCCCTTTGTTGGCATAAAGGCAGAGAATCTGTATCTTTCAAGATGAACCTGCTCAAAAAAAATTGAGCTCTTTGATAGTTTTGACCTGAAAGAGATTTTCAAAAGCTCTTTGCATCTGATTATACAGGTAATTTGTGAGTTCTAGTGTAAGCTCTGTACCACTGCATTGAATAATGGTCTGGTACCAACTTATAATTAATATCTGCCAGGATTTACAGCCTATGAGGAGGTGGAAGAAATAGCCTTGTTAATCCATCCAGACAGTGTGTAAAATAAATTTTTATACCTTTGTAGCAACTTCAGAGTGCGATTTACAGTATTAGGTGTGGGTTTCGTAGAAACGTCTTTCTTTATCCTTGGTTTTTCTCTGGGAACATCTGTCACACATGGTTCTTTTTATTTTATTTACTGTTATACACAAGATATATTTCAGGCTTTGCTTGGTACTTGAAAAAGCCCAGGGGTATTTGCTTTGCTATTATATTAAACTTCTTAACATAGTCTGATAGTTTCAGAAAACTAAGAACCCTTAGGAGGCAGAAAGACCAACTAGCCTGACAGCAAAGAAATGGAAATCAGAAACTCTAGGACCTTAAACTGCGATCTTCTCATATATAAAATGAACCGTTCATTTAATTAATGTGCAGCCAGCACCCTCAGGATATATTGTACTTTTTGCAGGTAACTGGCAAATTTTAAAATAAAATAATCTAGCTTAAAATACAGCTGTGAAACTAGAGTCTTGGAGCTGGAAGGGATTTTAAAGGTTATCTTACAGCCAAGCATAGGAGTCCCTTTTATATATAGGGACTCATTTTATATATAGTCGCTTAAGTGTTTCAGTGGCAAGAGTCACATTTAAAAGCTAACCACAGTTATTAATCTAGTCCCAATAATTCAGAGAGAGTGCTGAGGAAGCCTAATAGTAATAACTCTTTACTATAATATACTTTAATCAAAATGTTTGTACTGTAATCAAAATGTAATGTACTGTAATCAAAAGTTTTGAAATAAACACTGTCTTAAATGCCTTTCTGTCCATTATTCCCTCATAGTTTGTAACTGGAATCCCATTAATTCTTGAAATATCTCTGATACTTTGAACTGAGGAAGGGGGACAACTGAGACCCCCCTTAAGGGGGTATTGGCTTAAGGGCTTTGCTTTGCCCAGCATCAAAGCAAATCAGTAATTAGAACTGGTCATTTTTTACTCTTTTCTTTCTGTAATCCCAGGATTTTTCTTTTTTCCCTCTCCTTTGGCCCCTAGGAAAAAAAGAGAGAGAGAGAGAGAGAGAGAACATAAGCTTGATAGTGGGTACGGATCCTAGAGCACCAGTCAGAAGCACTGCTAGTGTCCAGTCACTCACATTGCTTGATGTTTCTTTGATCCTTCAGGCTTACTGTGGATTTCTTCGTCCTGGAGTTTCTTCAGAGAACCTGTCTGCAGTGGCTACAGGAAACTGGGGCTGTGGTGCCTTTGGGGGTGATGCTAGACTAAAAGGTGAGTGAGTCTGTTGTTATAAGAAGGATAATAGTTTTATGACTAAGGAATAGAGTTTTTCCTTCTAACCAGATTTCTATTGGTCTATCATAATAAAGGACCACAAAAATCTAAAAGTAAAGAGAAAGAATAATAGATGCAGTCGTTTTTTAATTGTGTATGCAGGAATCTGTATGTTTATTTTTAAATCTGTATTTTTATTCCCTGCAGAGGTCACTTATCTCTTTGATCTATCAGACACAGCATTTAGTTGAATAAAGAGGCCAGCACGACTATGAAGTTTCAACCCCAACCACCCATGCAGGCACGTTCCTTTACGGTAGTGAGTTTTATGGACAGAGCTGTTTTACTGAGTGACTCGTTCATTGACCAGACTTACGGCAGGTCTACCACTCTCTAGGCACTGTGGTAGGTTCTGAGAATACAAAGGTGAATAAGATGTGGTCCCTGCTTTGGAATTCACGGTCTAGCATATGAGAGAGACGCATGGACAATTGCAACATACAAAAATGAGCACTTTAATAGAGGTGCATGATGTGTGGGCATACAGCTTGGGAGAGATGCATGAGGAGGCATTTGGTACTCCAGAAGGATACATATTTCTTGCACTTTAGGTTTGTACCTATCAACAGAGCTACTGGTTATTTATCATATTGTTTTTCCTCTCAAGAGTATCATTATAGAAAACAGTATTGTTACTTAGGATGGCTACTGTTCTGTGTCAACCCTACTGGTCTGACACAAGCTGAGGGCACTGCAGTACAGCCCTGACACGCCCTGGAGTCAGTGCAGACCCCACAGGGCACGGGCATGCATCCTCCACTAGACCACCCCTACTTCAGGCTCCAGCTGCAAGTCTGAGGCTGGTCTGTCCTGCGCAGGGCCACCTGCACCTCTGATCTGCCAGCTACCAGTGGGGAGGTTCCCTCAAGCCTCTGAGGAACTCACAGAACCCAGGAAGCCTGTGACAATTGTGTTACAAAGGATATACAAAGGGTGAGATGGGGAGGGGATACAGAACGCCCGTGCCCCGCCCCTGTGGATATACATAGTATGAGATGGGGAGGGGATACAGCGCGTCTGTGCCCCGCCCCTGTGGTGTCAAAGCATATCACTTTCCCAGCACATGAATGTGTTTGTTAGGAAGCTCCACCAACCTTTGGTGTCCAGAGTTTGTATGGGGGCTTCATTACATGGGCGCCATTGGCCATCACTGGCCATGCTCCATCCCCCTCTCCCTAGAGCTCAGTGACTGAAAGCACGCTCCTCAGGCAGTTAGAGGCCCACTGGCAGTCACTCCCACCAGCATAACAAACACCCTATCACTCAGGTCAGTTCAGTTCAGTCACTCAGTCATGTCTGACTCTCTGTGACCCCATGGACTGCAGCACGCCAGGCCTCCCTGTCTATCACCAACTCCCGGAGTTCACTCAAACCCATGTCCATTGAGTTGTGACGACATCCAACTATCGCATCGTCTGTCATCGTCCCCTTCTCCTCCTGCCTTCAATCTTTCCCAGTATCGTGTCTTTTCAGATGAGTCAGTTCTTCACACGAGGTGGCCAAAGTAGTGGAATTTCAGCTTCAACATCAGTCCTTCCAGTGAACACCCAGGGCTGATGTCCTTCAGAATGGACTGGTTGGATGTCCTTGCAGTCCAAGGGACTCTCAAGAGTCTTCTCCAACACCACCGTTCAAAAGCATCAATTCTTCGGCGCTCAGCTTTCTTTATAGTCCAACTCTCACATCCATACATGACCACTGGAAAAACCATAGCTTTGACTCAGAAAATGGCAAAGGTTTTGAAGCTCCTGCCAGGAACCCAGGACAAAAATCTGACAGATATTTTGTTTATACTACAGTTGTCAAAGTAATAAAGCAAATATAAAACAGCCAACTGGCCCTGATAGCTAAACTATAGATAGTTTAGCTAGATAGACACAGATGAAATCTTCTCAAATCCTTCTCAGTGGGAATTTCTCTGTAACAGTTTGTGTAATCATTTGACGTTAGTGGAATCACACTATGTATGCTATGCTCTGACCTCCTCTTTTAGAAAACCCTATAGTCTCATGATGGTTTGCAATACCAAAAATTGTCCACAGTTTTGAATAGCTACATATTATTCTATTGCATGTACCTATATGCCATTGTTTATTTCACCAACTCTCCATTCATACAGTTTTTTTTAATTTTATATAAGCAATACTATAATATATAATTATATATGTTATACATAATTATTTTCTTAGGGTTAATTCCTAGAACTGAAATTAATGACTCAAAGGACAGGGATATAACATATTTTAATATTTACCACAAACTGTTCTTCTGAAAGGCAGTATCAATTTACAGTTGTCTTTGCAAAGGCGATCTCGCCACTGTAGGGTTTTGTCAATCTTTTTAATTTCTCTGAGGTTCAATAGTTTTCATATGTTTTATTGGTCATTTTTGTTTTGCGAATTGCTTGTTCATGTCATCTGCCCATTTAGCTTTTAGTCAGTAGATTTGGTTTTCATTGGCTTGTAATAACTCTTTGTATATTAAGAAATATTAATTATCTGTTACACAACTTAGCAACTGAATAACATATGTTACAGGTATTTTTCTCTGTTTTTTCATTTATTTCAGCCTGTTGTGATCAGCCTATTTTCCTATAGGGTTAATTTTTATGTGTTTACATTTTTGTGGCATGCTTAAAAAAATTTTTCTTCTATTCCTTATTCTAAAGACTTTCACAGACATTTTCTTCATATTCAAAAATTAAAATCACATTATTAGTTTCAGTGTTGTGAAAAAATTTTTCTTCTATTCCTTATTCTAAAGAGTTTCACAGACATTTTCTTCATATTCAAAAATTAAAACCACATTATTAGTTTCAGTGTTGTGAATGTCTATAGAAGAAAGAATTTCTGGTTTTGATTTTATGAAATTCTTTATCATCCTGAATTTGTTTGAGGAAACCTGTTTTTCACTCTGGACTTATTGATCTTATGACAGACACTTTTTTCTGTTTTTCTCTTAAGTAAAATAAATGAGTGGATTCACATCATCAATCCAGAAGCCAGGTCTGCCACAAGCCTTGGTCATTTGTGATGGACAATTTGGGAAGCTTTATAAATGTGTTCATTTTGTTTCTTTTCTTTATGGTGTAAAAAAGCCTTTCAGACTGCAGTTTTGCTTGCTCTGGTGACTATTGAGGGTAGTATTCCAAGATTTTCATTGTGTAATTTATTTTCACAATTATCAACCATTTCTGTTGTGAGCATGTATTTTTTTCCAGTTTTATTCAAAAATAATTGACATACAGAACTATAAAGTTGAAGATGTCCAACATAATGATTTGACTTCTATCATGAAATTAGTATCAAGTAGGTTTAGTGAATATCCATCATCTTATATAGATGTGACATTAAAGAAGTAGAAAAAAATTTTTCCTTGTGATGAGAATTCTCAGGATTTATTCTCCCTTGCAACTTTCATTTATGATGTACAGCAGTGTTAATTATCTTCATCCTGTTGTACATTGCATTCCTGGTACTTATTTATCTTGTGACTGGAAGTCTGTACCTTTTGGCTACCTTCCTTTAATTCCCTCTCGCCCCACCTCCCACCTTTACTAGCCAGAAATCTGGTCATATTTTCCTATGCGTGTATTTGTTTTTAAAGTATGATTGACCTACAACACTGTTAGTTCTTGGTACACAACAGTGATTCTGTGTTTCTATATATTTCAAAATGATCTCCATGGTAAGTCTGGTTGTCTTCTGTTACCATGCGATGCTATGCTAAGTCACCTCAGTCGTGTCCGACTCTGTGTGACCCCATACACGGCAGCCCATCAGGCTTCCCAGTCCCTGGGATTCTCCAGGCAAGAACACTGGAGTGGGTTGCCATTTCCTTCTCCAATGTATGAAAATGAAAAGAGAAAGTGAAGTCGCTCAGTCATGTCCAACTCTTAGCGACCCCATGGACTGCAGCCTACCAGGTTCCTCCGTCTGTTACAGGGAATTAATAGTCCCTGCAGTACTTTTGCCTGGAGAATCCCATGGACGGAGGAGCCTGGTAGGCTCCAGTCCATGGGGTCGCTGAGCGGCTTCACTTTGACTTTTCGCTTTCATGCATTGGAGAAGGAAATGGCAACCCACTCCAGTGTTCTTGCCTGGAGAATCCCAGGGACAGAGGAGCCTGGTGAGCTTCCGTCTGTGGGGTCACACAGAGTCGGACATGACTGAAGCGACTTAGCAACAGTAGCAGCAGCTCCTTTAAAAGGTCACCATGCGAAGACCTTACATAATCCCCGACTGTTCTCCCTACACTGCGAGTTCACTCCCGTGACCCCTCCCGCCTCAGTCTGGCAGCCACCTGTCTGCTCTCTGTATTTGTTACTGTTTCTGTTTGATTATGTTTGTTCATATGTTTTGTTTTTAGATTCAGCCCATAAGTGAAATCGTACAGTATTTGCCTTTGGTTTATTGCACTTAGGATAATACACTCTGGGTCCGTCCGTGTTGTTGCGAAGGGCAAGATTTCACTGTTTCCTTATGGCCAAGCAGTCGTTCACTGTGTATATGCACCATCTTTATCCACCCATCTGTGGACGGGCACTTCGGTCGCTTCCGTGTTTGTAGATAGCATTGCAGTGAACGCAGGGAACATAGATCTTACAGGTTGCACTCAGGCTGTCTGGAGAGAGTGGAGTGGTTATCGGACTTCAGAGAGACCACTGAGCTAATGGATTTGGAAAATGGCTCTGGGAACTTTTTTTTTAACTCTCTGGGAGTTGCTGATAACCAGCCAGGTTTAAGAAATACTCGTTCTCTCCTTCAGTGTTGCATAGTCACCCTTCAATCTGTGGCCTCATTTCTAAGATGAGGAAACCAAGGTTTTATGCAGAGGCTAATAAAACTGCCCAGAGAAACACAGCTAACAGTCAGAACCAGCATTCATATTTGGCTTATTTTCCTCAAACACCAGTATTGTGGCCGTTATTAGACAACATGCTGAAAGCATCTGCGTTGTGCTGAGTGCTTTCCTTTTTGTCTTTGTGACGTAACTGAGGCAACGAGGTCAATGGCCTCAGGTCACAAGGATAGCAAGTGGCAGGACTAGGATTCAAACCAGGACCGACGCCTGAGAGCTCAGTGTCTGTGCTTTTACATTTCATCTTTATTGGCCACAAACTCTATCTAGATTTAGATTTAGATTTGGGAATTGCCACTCTAGACATGGTGGCTGAATTCTTCACGTGAGTGCAATTAAGGCACCAGAGATAGAGGCTTTCATAATATCCACTGGAGGATTGGGAGTGGTTTAATCATGGTACCAAGATTAAAAACAGTAGCCAGGGCTTCCCTGGTGGTCCAGTGGTTAAGAATCCACCTTGCAATGTGGGGGACACAAGTTCGATCCCTGGTCCAGGAGGATCCCGCGTGCCGCAGGGCGACTGAGCCCGTGCACCATAGCTCCTGAGCCTGCGCTCCAGAGCCTGCGAGCCACAGCTGCCGAAGTCCAAGCACTCTAGAGCCCGTGCTCTGCAACAAGAGAAGCCACCTCAGAGAGAAACCTGTGGGCCACAGCGATAGCCCCCGCTTGCCACAACCAGAGAGAGCCCACATGCAGCAACAAAGACCCAGCGCAGCCAGAAGGAAATAATAATACTTGATTTTGTATGTATATATTTAAAATAAAAACAGTAGCCAGAGTGCAAGACTAATCAGAAAATAAGAGTTGGCCTAGAAGAGTGAGCAAAATGCTCCAGGGCTGGTAAACATGTTTGAGCTTTCATAGTAATCAAGACATGAGCTCACAAAACAACTTGGGTTTCATGAGAAGGACATGAATAACACTTTCAAATCTATACTACTTTAGCTTCCTGCTAGTATGTATTTAAATAAAATAAACAATTTGAGGAAATTCCTCTAACAGACATATGGTAAGTTGGCTTGGAGCGTAGCAGGATGGCGTGGCCTGGCAGCTTTACAACATGGTGGGTGAGGGAGAGCCCTGGGTCAGGCCACCCAGTTCAGATTTCAGCTCCACCACTTTCTGGCTCTGTGACCTTAGACAGGTTGCTTAATCTTTTGATGCCCTTATTTCCTGATTTTCAAAATGGAGATAATGCTAATATTTACTGTTTTTGTAAGGATTGAGTTAATCTTTGTGAATCTTGAGCTTATCCTTGAAAAGCTGCTAGAACATTCAGCATGCTACACTATAAAGCTCAGTGTTAGCAGTTGTTACTGATGTTACCTGTTGATGGCCTCAGACCATACCTGTGTACAGGTATCCATGCTTTTACTCAATTTTGGTTCATTTGTTATGAGATGACACCGTGACTGGTTTTTTGATATTAGTGTAGTGTGTGTGAGTTGCTCAGCCGTGTCTGATGCTTTGAGACCCCATAGAATGCAGCCCACCAGACTCCTCTGTCCATGGAATTCTCCAGGCAAGAATACTGGACTGAGTTGCCATTCCCTTCTCCAGAGCATCTTCCTGACCCAGGGATCACACTTGGGTCTCCTGCATTGCAGGTGGATTCTTTACCGTCTGAACTACCGGGGAAGCCTTTTTTGATTATTCATACTTATTTGAAGATTTTATTGCTTAAGATTGATGCCAAAAAGAAAATTAAAACCAAACTCCCTGCAGGTTAATTTAAGTGATTATTTTGGCACCTAGTTGTGCTTGAATTTGGAATTTGATGCTTTTGTATCGTTCTTGGAATCAGTCCACACATCCTATTAGATCTGTGATTTATTCTCATCTAACTTGTGATGCAGGAGAGTTCACTTAAATCGTGAGACATAATTGTCTAGATGCACAAAGACCTTGGCGATATAGTGAGGTCTGAAGACAGTTTTGTTTAAAATGATCTTTTGTTAGTGATTACTGATGGATTTAAGGTCCAGATTGTTATATTTCTGAAAATTTACTCTGTGTATTTATAGTCTAATATCCAATGCAAGAAGAAAAGCTGTAATAGAGGCTGTGGCATTCCATACATAAAGAGGCTTTAGGGACTATCTGATTGACTTCCTCTTTGCATAGATGGGGAAAATGCAGGCAAGAGAGTTAAGTGGCTTGGCCAAAGTCCTAGAGCTTAGATAGCTAGCAGAAAGGTGAGGCCTGAGCTCAGGTCTTCAGTCTCCAGTCCCAGCTTCTCTGCCACATGCTTTTGTTATCATGTGACTCAAACAGAAACGGATGGGAAATAAGAATGTAATGTAAATTGGTTCTCCTATTAGGATTCAGCCTCTTTTTGGTAGGTCTGTGAAACTTACCTCCGTGAGCCTATCCACAGGGACAGAACGGCGTGTGAAGCACTCAAAACTAAACTCTATAGCGAGAAAAAAAAAACAAACACTATAGGGAGATACATTTTAAATGTTCTTGTTAATATTTTATTTTCATAGATGACAAATGACCAGTGATCTAGTATTTCTGTATGTAAGGGGAAAACAAGACTAAAAGGACTTTTCTTTGGGTCTTTGTCTCCTCTTAATAGGAAATATAGATAAATTTCATTCAAACCAAAAGATAAGAAATACCTCTTGGTAGAAGAAGATTACAACACATTGGTTTCCATTTTTATATGTAGTTTAGGTTAATTAGGAACCTTTTAAAATTGAGTGTACTGAAGCTTTAATGTTTGCGTAAGTTGGTTGAGCAGTTTTAATTAAAATGTATCTGTATTTTGGGATCAGTTACTCCAAGATTAATGAGGCCTAGTGGTGGTGCCTCACATGTTGTGGATACTCAATGAATATTAGTTTGGAAATTAGGAAATAATTTTGTATTCAGAATCTTGTATGTATTATAACATCTTAGATTCTTTCTCAAATCTGGGGATACTCAGCTATATCAAATATACTAGTTCAATTTTTTAAAGTTTTTTATTTTGGTTGGATCTCCTTGCAG
This sequence comes from Tragelaphus eurycerus, assembly GCA_935064755.1. Taxonomy (NCBI): domain Eukaryota; kingdom Metazoa; phylum Chordata; class Mammalia; order Artiodactyla; family Bovidae; genus Tragelaphus; species Tragelaphus eurycerus. The sequence continues at coordinate 2,051,182 of CAKXYN010000029.1, forward strand.
TCCAAGGGACTCCCAAGAGTCTTCTCCAACACCACAGTTCAAAAGCATCAATTCTTTGGCCTTCAGCTTTCTTTATGGTCCAACTCTCACATCCATACATGACTACTGGAAAAACCAAAGCTATGACTAGACGGACCTTTGTCAGTAAAGTAACATCTCTGCTTTTTAATATGCTGTCTAGCTTCATCAAAGCTTTTCTTCCAAGGAGCAAGTGTCTTTTAATTTCATGGCTGCAGTGATTTTGGGCCCAAGAAAATAGTCTTTCACTGTTTCCCCATCTATTTGCCATGAAGTGATGGGACCACATGCCATGATCTTAGTTTTCTGATTGTTGAGTTTTAAGCCAACTTTTTCACTCTGTTCTTTCACTTTCATCAAGAGGCTCTTTCTTTAGTTCTTCTTCGTTTTCTGCCATAAGGGTGGTGTCATCTGCATATCTGAGGTTATTGCTATTTCTCCTGGCAATCTTAATTCCAGTTTGTGCTTCATCCAGTCCAGCATTTCACATGATGTACTCTGCATAGAAGTTAAATAAGCAGAGTGACAATATACAACCTTGACGTATTCCTTTCCTGATTTGGAACCAGTCTGTTGTTCCATGTTTGGTTCTAACTGTTGCTTCTTGGCCTGCATACAGATTTCTCAGGAGGCTAGTAAGGTGGTCTGATATTCCCATCTCTTTAAGAATTTTCCACAATTTTATTGTGATCCACACAAAGGCTTTAGCATAGTCAATGAAGAAGAAGCAAATGTTTTTCTGGAATACTCTTGCTTTTTCGATGATCCAACAGATGTTGGCAACTTGATCTCTGGTTCCTCTGCCTTTTCTAAATCCAGCTTGAACATCTGGGTTCTCGGTTCCCATACTGTTGAAGCCTGGCTTGGAGAATTTTGAGCATTACTTTACTAGCGTGTGAGATGAATGCAATTGTGTGGTAGTTTGAGCATTCTTTGGTGTTGCCTTTCTTTGGGATTGCAATGAAAACTGACCTTTTCCAGTCCTGTGGCCACTGCTGAGTTCTCCAAATTTGCTAGCATATTGAGTGAAGCACTTTAATAGTATCATCTTTTAGGATTTGAAATTCCACCTTAGCTGGAATTCCATCACCTCCACTAGCTTTGATTGTAGTGATGCTTTCTAAGGCCAAGATGACTTTGAGCTCTAGGATGTCTGGCTCTAGGTGAGTGATCACACCATCCTGGTCATCTGGGTCATGAGATCTTTTTTGTATAGTTCTTCTGTATATTCTTGCCACCTCTTCTTAATAACCTCTGCTTCTGTTAGGTCCATACCGTTTCTGTCCTTCATTGTGCCCATCTTTGTTTGAAATGTTCCCTTGGTATCTCTAATTTTCTTGAAGAGATCTCTAATTTTTCCCATTCTGTTGTTTTCCCCTATTTCTTTGCATTGATCACTTAGGAGGGTTTTCTTATCTCTCCTTGCTGTTCTTTGGAGCTCTGCGTTCAGATGCATGTATCTTTCCTTTCCTCATTTGCCTTTTGCTTCTCTTCTCAGCTATTTGTCAGGCCTTCTCAGGCAACCAGTTTGCCTTTTTGCATTTCTTCTTCTTGGGGATAGTTGTGATCACCACCTCCTGTACTGTGTTACAAATCTCCATCCATAGTTCTTCAGGCAGTCTGTCAGATCTAATACTTTGAATCTATTTGTCACTGCCACTGTACAAGTGTAAGGGATTTGATATAGGTCATACCTGACTGGTCTAGTGGTTTTCCCTACTTTCTTCAATTTAAGTCTGAATTTGGCAATAAGGAGTTCGTCATCTGAGCCACAGTCAGCTCCGGTGTTGTTTTTGCTGACTGTATAGAGCTTCTCCATCTTCAGCTGCAAAGAATGTAATCAATCTGATTTCAGTATTGACCATCTGGTGATGTCCATGTGTAGAATCATCTCTTGTGTTGTTGGGAGAGGGTGTTTGAGATGAGCAGTGCATTCTCTTGGCAGAACTCTGTTAGTCTTTGCCCTGCTTCATTCTGTGCTCCAAGCCCAAACTTGCCTGTTACTCCAGGTATCTCTTGACTTCCTACTTTTGCATTCCAGTCCCCTATGATGAAAATAATACACGTTTGAAGAATACAGCATTCGTTGCCTTTGTCTGCTCTTTCCTCGTAATTAGGGTGAGGTGTGCATTCTGGATCAGAGTGGTGTGCAGGTGAGTGTCTAGAGGCACTTGGTGGTCATCCGACCCCACTGGCGATATTAACTTGGGTCACCTAGTCATGGTGTTACCTGGGTTTTCCACTGTAGCGATATTTTTTCCTCCCTTGTAGTTAATAAGTAGTCTGTGGGAAGACACTCTGAGACAAAATTTCCCTTAGGTTTAGCATCCTTTATTGATCTTTGCCTGATCTGGTCTTTACCATGATGAATGCAAGAACTGGTTATCTCATTCTAATCCTCTCTCTAGACTCGCCAGTTAGTCTTTAGCCTTCTCATGTGAGCAGGAGCCCTTCTTCTCCTTTTATTTATTATGTGTTATCATCTCAGGAATTTATATTTTTTCAATGATTTGTAACTTACTGCTGTACATAATATTTTGGTCCTTCCCTCGCCCAGATTTGGCTCATAGATGCTCCTTCAAACTGGCTTCTATGTCCTTAGGGCAAGCACGCATCAGTGTTTCCCCGTCTGTTTGGAGTACTTCTTCACCTCCTGGTATAATAAAACATTCTGGGTTTATCTTGTACCAATCCTGTCCCAACCACGCAGTCAAGTATTCCTTGAGGAATCCAGCTCCTTTCAGGGGGAATGGTATTAGACCACTGTCTGGGCACTAGGTGTGCTAACTGCTACTGGGATGTCTTCTTTTTGGGCCTTTCAGCAGACGAAACTAAGAAATACACACACACACACACACACACGCACACATGCACAGATGTTCATAGTTAGAAGTCATGCGCACATGCCCGTCCTTTCACTTCAGTTGATGACCACGGAGTTCCTTGTTTGTCTGTCCCATTCCATGTCTGTATGTCCCCTCTTCCATTCTGAGAGCTATAACTCCCAGCAGCATCAACAAATCAACTCATTTATTCAATCCTGAAATATATTTTATTAATAGTCTCAGAATTGTTTCACCTATACTGCTATGGTAAGCACATCTAATAAAGAACGTCTGGGATTTGTTTGCAGTTCTCTCCTCCTTGTCCAAGACTGAGGGCATCTCGGTCAAATACTGTGTTCATAAGTTACTTGGGTCAGTTCTTATGTTCGTTCTTCCCTTTTCCTTTCCCTGTAGTGCTTTTCCTTTGAAATAAAATTAGGCTCGTTTATTTGTTTGCTTTCAGTTATAAGCTCCTCCCCATTCCCATTCTTAGCTTTTATGTTTTGAAGATGTAGAATATTAGCATGCTTTCAAAAATCAAAATTATATTTATCCTCCATAGTGTTTTAATTTGATTCCCACCTCCCCTTTTATGAAGGAAGAGATATGTTACTAGCAACAGGGCATTTATTGTACCTATGTTCATTTTTGATATTGAAAATAAATTTTGTCTGTTGAAATTAAGATTATAAAGGAATTTAATTTTTGGAAATATAGTCTAGGCTCAGTGATGTGTACCTCTGATTCCTGGGGCCAGGGGTTCTCCATGATTTTCCTATGCTAGCACACTGGAGTTAATGTCCGTGTTATCAGTAACATTCACTCCATGCTGTGCTGATGCGGTGGAGGTTGGAGTGTGGAAGGGACAGGGGTGTCTTCTGGAACCCATTTGGAGAATGCCTGCGTGCTGTAGAGTTCACAGAAGCAGTAGAACCTCCCAAGTACATTGGTCAGGGAAAGTCTCAGACCTGTGATGCAAAAAACCAGTGACTATGTAGTAAGATAAATCAAGCAAGCAAACACAAAAATTTGAGTTCCGGATTAATGTAAGTGGGGGAAACCACTTCACCGCCTTAAGTGTGCTGCTTCAGATGCACCTTCCTCTATTGTTTTCCCACAAAGGTGCTTATGTGGGAATTCTGTGGCTTAATGAGATTCTCAGTAGCATGTCTGGAAAGTCACATAACCAGAGGATTTATATTCATCCTCTATTTGCCATTTCTAATAATGTGTATATTAGGTTTATAAATCTTTAATCCAGGATATAGCTATGGCATGCCAGCTATAATTTAGCTGGCTGAAAGAACTAAAGGTATCCTGATGGGAAGTGTCATAATATAGCTATGTTTTCCCCTGTGCTTCAGCCTTAATACAGATACTGGCAGCAGCTGTAGCTGAGCGAGATGTGGTTTATTTCACCTTTGGGGACTCAGAACTGATGAGAGACATTTACAGCATGCATACATTCCTTACTGAGAGGAAACTGACTGTTGGTAAGTAGGGGATGGTTGGTGTCTAGACGGATTGTACACCGTCCAGGAGGAGCACTTGCTAACTCTGGATAGATCCTAGTGGATAAGAAAGAATGGAAATGTGACTTGGGTGGGGGTGGGGGACAAGGTCTCAGAGGGACAACACTTGCAGACCTTATTTTTCTGGCAAAATTTCATCCTCAATATTCAATGAGTATGTCAGTTTATTAAATTAAGGCCAAGAAGTTGGAGTTAGTGTCCACTTTTACTTTTGTGTGTATGGAAAACTGGATGAGGGGATGGTGTTGAAGGTAAGTTAGAACCTAAGAGGCCTTACTCTCAGCCATGTTTGCCAGACAGGCCAGCACATGCTCCATCTACTGTGTTTCAGCCGGACCTGGAGGCCTTCCTGTCATGGGAGCTAAATGTAAAATGTAAGTCGCCATAAACTCTGAAAAGGATGCATGGATGATGTCCCATGTATAGCCTGCTGTAGTTATGAACTAAGAAGTAGTTTCTTTAAGGCATTTAAAAATGTTTACTTTCTATCAGGAAGGCCTTCCAGGCTCATGGACCTCATGCTCTATTTTCAAAAGCCAAATTTGAGCAAATGTTATTTCGGATAGAACTGGGGTGTTCTGTAGTCGATTTATCTGTCTACGTATCTTAATGTGCAAACTGGTCTGGCTTTCTGCTCTTCAGGAGAAGTTTATAAGCTGCTGCTACGATATTACAATGAAGAATGCAGAAACTGCTCCGCCTCTGGACCAGACATCAAGCTTTATCCATTCATATACCATGCAGTTGAGTCTTGTACACAGACCACCAGCCAGCCGGGACAAAGGACTGGGGCCTGAGGAGCCAAGTGACTAGAAGCTCCTTCCACTTGTGTAACAAGAAGGTGTGACATATGAACTGGCATAATCTACATGTGTATATAATCTGCATTGTGGACGACGATGCCGTCCCTTCTGCCCGTGCAGCTGTCGGTACGGCCACACCTCCTCTATCCCGACATACACTGACTGAGACATAGCTTGTTTCTTTTTTTTTCCTATTTCAGCCCTGATCCTTTGATTTTTCTTTCTTTTGCCCATCAGACTTCTTGTGAAATTTCATCAGAATTTGTGCTCAGCCTAGCAGGTGTCTTTTTTTATGCCTAAATATTATACAAATCACCTCTGCAGCTAGCAGATGCCAAGGAAGGTGGTGAAATCCTAGGAGCTGTTTAACTGAGTCGGCTATAGATCTCCTTGTGAGCCTCTCACCCCCTACTCCTGTTAGGATCGTGGTGTTGGAGGTTTTTTGATTTTTGAAATAAGAGTTGGGTTTGTTACATAATACAGATCTCCTAGGTTAAGAGTTTTATATTTAAGAATACTTTTCAAAAAGTTATTTTGAGATATCACCTTTATTTGTAATGGTAATTTGTCTGTCCCTTTTCCCCTGATCAATTTTTATTGACTGTTTTTGGAAATTGACCCAGATGAAAGGAAATATGAGAATAAAAGAGTTTCCCAAATGGTGTTTAAAAAACAAACAAGATTCAAGAGACTTGAAGGACCTTGTTTCTTGGGATTTTTTTTTCTTTTTCTTTTTTTGAATTAGGATTATTGTTTGTTCCTTGGTGCTTGAGACATATTCATATAACCAAAGTTTAGGAACTGGGAACTTCGTGGTGATTTGTACATACTGAAGTTTCTCTGGTACTCAAAGGTTATGTAGTTAATAAATTTTCATTAACAAGTCATTTGTCAAACTCTTTATCATCTAATATATACACATACGTGTTCTTTAAGTGTGTCTATGTGCAAGCACAGACAATCTAAATAAAACTGGAATTGTGGAATGATTAGATTTAGGCTTTATTAGGGGCTCTGTTTAAAATCTTTTATTTAAAATTGTGTCCATTTAAAACAGGCAACAAGCATAAATAATAATGTCTCTCAGAAGTTAAAAAGTCAATGCCAGTTCTGTGTTAATTGAGAGCAGAGTTAATCGCAAAAGCACTTACTATTTCTAAAGTAATTCTAAACCATACTGTTGAAGTTCTAGCTTACAGTCCACTGTCAGGAAAAGCTATTGGTGGTCAGATCCTATTAATAAGGAGTTTTAAGTAGATGGTCCTACACCTGGTATTAATATTGGCAGGGTAAAAAGGGGCCTTGGCCAGCATCTTCAGCTCTTTTTATTTATATACAGATGCTAATGGAATTTGGCACTGAAGTGCCTGAAGACAGTCACTTGTCATTAACGAAGTTCTCTAAGATTTTTCATCATTTCTGAGTCCAAGATATCTGGCTTTTTTTTCTACTGATACTAAAATCCTTCCCGTTCTATGCTTTGGTTAAGCATTCATGGTGTATTTCATTTCTTTTTATCTATCTCCATATTCTTTCCCTCTTATCCAGCCCCAAGACTAAGTGAACAGTTCTTTAAAATGTTACATGAACAGTTTAGGAGGTTCATGTGGTTGAGATATCATTAAATCCAGGTAAGACCGCCCCCACCCCGAACCTAGTATTACAGCGCACACTCTGCGACTCAGCTCTTAATGCTGAACAGGTTGGTGACCCGGCCACCTGACTGCCTTTCCCCTGTTGAGGGGTTTTCAAGAATAAAACCTGCCTACTTCTTTGTCTCAGTACATTCTTGAATGTGACTCTGTGATCAAATGGAATATACAGAGAGAACTAATGTCCATTTTTTTTGAGGTGGAGAGAGGGAGATGGAAGAACTGATTACTTTGTTCCTAAAGCATTAGTCGCTCAGTCGTGTTCAACTCTGCTACCCCATGGACTGTAGCCCACCAGACTCCTATGTCCGTGTGATTCTCCAGGCAAGAATACTGGAGTGGGTTGCCATTCCATTCTCCTGGGGATCTTCCTAACCCAGGCCTCCCCCATTGCAGGCAGATTCTTTACCATCTGAGTCACTAGAGAAGCCTTTATTCCCAAAGGCCCTCTATAAAAAGGAAAAATCAGACATCTAATAACATATCTATTTTAAGACATTTAGCAGCACCTTTTTGTTCTCTTTCATTAGGGATTATTGTTTTATTTCATGTTGTTTGCCCTTCTCATCTTTAGTCTATTGAGGCACGAAAGGATGTCTTTAGTGTGGAATTCTTAGGTTTCTACTATAGCTCACTCACTTTGGCTTTCTGTCTGGCTCACTCGAATGTATAATAATGGTTTAAGGAAACAACAGGGAGTAATGGAAAAGGCATGAGGTTTAAAATCAAGCAAGCTGGGTTCAAATGCTGGCTGTATCCCTGGCTAACATTGTAACTTTATTCTTTAGATAAAGTGAATTGCTGAGCCTTACTTAACTCATTTAGAAAATGGGCTATTAGTACCTATTGAGAAATACTAGATGTAAACTGAACACAGCGTCTGGCACATGGTTAGTTCTTAATAAATGCCAACTGTGATAGTTGAGCAGGAGACCTTTATGGGACACCCGTTGTGTATTAGGGACTGTGCTCCTTGCTCTGTATATTTTAGCCCATTTTTCCCCATGGGCTAACAGATGCCCAGATTAGGGAATCACCATCTCAGCTCCAGGAGTTCATTATGAAAGGAGACTTACTTTGTCATATGATAGAGCACAAGCTTTGACACTCAATCTCTACTGGGTTCCCCGTGTAGCATATTCTTCATCATGAATGACTAGTTATGAGTGGGATATATTAAATAGTCTCAGAGAATTAACTCTCTTCTTGATGGTTGAAGTGACATTAAAGGCAGGGAGAATCAGTATTTAAAAAGGAGATTTGTAAAGATCTGACCAAGCTCCAGGATTGCTATGTCGAATATATTCCAAAGCAATATACAGTGCTTTGGAAACCAATCATTAAGTTGCCCCACTCCAAGAATGTGATGGTACAAGAATTCACTGGATTATATTCTTAAACATTTCAACAGGAAGAGAAGTAGTTTCATAGATTCTCACCTGTTTTCTTCCTCTTCTCCAGTCTGTGTGTTCATGGTTCATGTGTTTTTTGATCAAAGGAAGAAGTGAGTCCTGGCATGTCTGCATCAAAGACAAGCAGAGATTTAGAAGGCTTGTATGTCCATCTCTCAACCCTGTGGATCTGACCCAGTCCTTTGTCTGGAGGGAAGGGAAAGACCAGCCATTCCTGGAACTTGAGCTCAGGATATTTAATCCTGTTCTTCAGGGGCAGGAAGTGTGTCCTAATGTGATACCCATTAGAACAAACGGCCCAAATCCACTGACCCACTCCTCTTCTCTGTGCTCACGGGGGTTCCCTTAGTCCCTCCTTCCCAGATTCACACAGATCTACAGAGCCTTTAGAGTGGAAGGTTTCCTAAACAAGACACCGAAACTGTTCATCTGACAGCTGTTTTTACTTTTCCTGACTATATTAAAGATAGGGCTAACAGGTCATGATGATTTTGAACTTGAGGATAAGGAGTGATAGTGAAAGTTGCTCAGTCGTGTCCGACTCATAGTCCATGGAATCCTCCAGGCCAGAATACTGGAGTGAGTAGCCTATCCCTTCTCCAGGGGATCTTCCGAACCCAGGGATTGAACCCGGGTCTCCCGCACTGCAGGCAAATTCTTAACCAGCCGAGCCACACAAGGGAAGCCCGAGAACACTATAGAGTGGGTAGCCCATCCCTTCTCCAGGGGATCTTCCTGACCCAGGAACTGAACCAGGGTCTCCTGCATTGCAGGTGGATTCCTTACCAACTGAGCTATTAGGGAAGCCCGAGGATAAGGAGAGATCTGTGCTAATGTTTACATGATTTTTCTAGGAAGAGAATAAAGAAATTCTGATCCCCTTGTCAACACCTCTTTAACATACATGCTCTCATTTTAAAAATACACTGTGTGTCTGGGGCATTTGTGGTTTCTTTTCACATGTAGATTTGTTAGTCCACATTCAGTATTAGGCATGTAGAAATGGCCACTGGCCTAAGGAATCTTCCAGAGGTAAAGAATGCTGACTGCACTAGCTCATCTTCCTTGCCAGGTTCCCAAGGTCATGTTTCCTTTCATTCCCTTTTCCTGGTTCCCATCTTCCCTCAAAAGAGCTCAAATCAGGGAAGATGTCTTGAATTCATTCATTCACATATTCGTGGGCACTTAGGAGTGTTGTGCACTCAGATCTAAACTGAGGCACAGAGAGAGGGTGAGTGAGGTAAAACCCCACAAATAGCATTTGCTTTTCACTACTTCGTCTCGGCTCAAATCTGGAAAAACCAACTGAAGTTTTATGTTAACAGTTTTAGAAACGTGAACAGGCCTGTGGGTAATGTCAGATCACCAGTATTCAGTACTCTTACACAGCTTTCTCTGTTGGAGAGGTGTATAAACAAATGGCTAACTTAGAACGTTAAGATGGGCTGCCTAACTGGCCTTTGCTGACCTAATATGGGCGCTGTCACTCAGCTCCTTGTCATCTCAGATCAGATCAGTCGCTCAGTCATGTCCGACTCTTTGCGACCCCATGAACTGCAGCACGCCAGGCCTGCCTATCCATCACCAGCTCTCGGAGGTCACCCAGACTCACATTCATCGAGTCAGTGATGCCATCCAGCCATCTCATCCTCTGTCGTCCCCTTCTCCTCCTGCCCTCAATCCCTCCCAGCATCAGAGTCTTCCCCAATGAGTCAACTCTTCGCATGAGGTGGCCAAAATACTGGAGTTTCAGCTTTAGCATCATTCCCTCCAAAGAAATCCCAGGTCTCATCTCCTTCAGAATGGACCGGTTGGATCTCCTTGCAGTCCAAGGGACTCTCAAGAGTCTTCTCCAACACCACAGTTCAAAAGCATCAATTCTTCGGCGCTCAGCCTTCTTCACAGTCCAGCTCTCACATCCATACATGACCACAGGAAAGACCATAGCCTTGACTAGAAGAACCTTTGTTGGCAAAGTGATGTCTCTGCTTTTGAATATGCTATCTAGGTTGGCCATAACCTTCCTTCCAAGGAGTAAGCGTCTTTTAATTTCATGGCTGCAGTCACCATCTGCAGTGATTTTGGAGCCCAGAAAAATTAAGTCTGACACTGTTTCCACTGTTTCTCCATCTATTTCCCATGTAGTGATGGGACCAGATGCCATGATCTTCGTTTTCTGAATGTTGAGCTTTAAGCCTACCTTTTCACTCTCCACTTTCACTTTCATCAAGAGGCTTTTTAGTTCCTCTTCACTTTCTGCCATAAGGGTGGTATCATCTGCATATCTGAGGTTATTGATATTTCTCCCAGCAATCTTGATTCCAGCTTGTGTTTCCTCCAGTCCAGCATTTCTCATGATGTACTCTGCATAGAAGTTAAATAAACATGGTGACAATATACAGCCTTGACGTACTCCTTTTCCTATTTGGAACCAGTCTGTTGTTCCATGACCAGTTCTAACTGTTGCTTCCTGACCTGCATACAGATTTCTCAAGAGGCAGATCAGGTGGTCTGGTATTCCCATCTCTCTCAGAATTTTCCAGAGTTTATTGTGATCTACACAAAGGCTTTGGCATAGTCAATAAAGCAGAAATAGATGTTTTTCTGGAACTCTCTTGCTTTTTCCATGATCCAGCAGATGTTGGCAATTTGATCTCTGGTTCCTCTGCCTTTTCTAAAACCAGCTTGAACATCAGGAAGTTCACGGTTCACATATTGCTGAAGCCTGGCTTGGAGAATTTTGAGCATTACTTTACTAGCATGTGAGATGAGTGCAATTGTTTGGTAGTTTGAGCATTCTTTGGCATTGCCTTTCTTTGGGATTGGGATGAAAACTGACCTTTTCCAATCTTGTGGCCACTGCTGAGTTTTCCAAATTTGCTGGCATATTGAGTGCAGCACTTCCACAGCATCATCTTTCAGGATTTGGAATAGCTCCACTGGAATTCCATCACCTCCACTAGCTTTGTTCCTAGTGATGCTTTCTAAGGCCCACTTGACTTCACATTCCAGGATGTCTAGCTCTAGGTGAGTGATCACACCATCATGATTATCTGGGTCATGAAGCTCTTTTTTGTACAGTTCTGTGTATTCTTGCCACCTCTTCTTAATATCTTCTGCTTCCGTTAGGTCCACACCATTTCTGTCCTTTATCGTGCCCATCTTTGCATGAAATGTTCCTTTGGTATCTCTGATTTTCTTGAATAGATCCTTAGTCTTTCCCATTCTGTTGTTTTCCTCCATTTCTTTGCATTGATCACTGAAGAAGGCTTTCTTATCTCTTCTTGCTATTCTTTGGAACTCTGCATTCAGATGTTTATATCTTTCCTTTTCTCCTTTGCTTTTCACTTCTCTTCTTTTCACAGCTATTTGCAAGGCCTCCCCAGACAGCCATTTTGCTTTTTTGCATTTCTTTTCCATGGGGATGGTCTTGATCCCTGTCTCCTGTACAATGTCATGAACCTCATTCCATAGTTCATCAGGCACTCTATCTATCAGATCTAGGCCCTTAAATCTATTTCTCACTTCCACTGTATAATCATAAGGGATTTGATTTAGGTCATACCTGAATGGTCTAGTGGTTTTCCCTACTTTCTTCAATTTAAGTCTGAATTTGGCAATAAGGAGTTCATGATCTGAGCCACAGTCAGCTCCTGGTCTTGTTTTTGCTGATTGTATAGAGCTTCTCCATCTTTGGCTGCAAAGAATATAATCGATCTGATTTCTGTGTTGACCATCTGGTGATGTCCATGTATAAAGTCTTCTCTTGTGTTGTTGGAAGAGGGTATTTGCTATGACCAGTGCATTTTCTTGGCAAAACTCTGTTAGTCTTTGCCCTGCTTCATTCCATGTTCCAAGGCCAAATTTGCCTGTTACTCCAGGTGTTTCTTGACTTCCTACTTTTGCATTCCAGTCCCCTATAATGAAAAGGACATCTTTTTTGGGTGTTAGTTCTAAAAGGTCTTGTAGGTCTTCACAAGTGCCTGCCATCTCTGGTTCTTGGATTCTGAGAGAGACACTGGAGGCTAAAAAGTAGTTTTCCTAATAGAAATGTTACTTTTCCCTATGATGAGTCCATACAAGGTCAGTGGAAGGTCAGCTTTCTTTGATTTTAGCTGGAATTATTACTATATTGCCTCAGTTTGAATATGCATATTTAATAGATGAAAAATGAAAATTAGGTTTTACTTGATATCAAGTGAAAAAAGGAATTTTACATGGTATCAAAATATTTCAAAGTATGGGAACCTTGGGGATAAAATAATAAAAGGGTCCTTGGTGGTAAAAAGATGGGAGACCATGTCAGAATGTTGCTTTTCTATTAAGATTTGTCACAATTGCGTATAAGGTTGGGCTTAAAATTTCAATATTTAGGAAGATATATACTCTCAAAACTATATCCTGATCTGCTCTTGAACATGTATGAAGCCTCTTCATCAGAATCTTGACCTCAGAGTATTCATTTACTCCACAGATACTGTATTTTATTAATTCTAAAGTAAACATTTTTCACATTGTAGCATCTGAAATCCAAGTACTCTTAAAATGTTATAATTTACCTTGCATTTTTTAATGATGTATAAAAGTATTTTTGTAAAATTAAAGTATTTTGACAGGCTTCTCTGGTAGCTCAGATGGTAAAGAATCTGCCTACAGTGCAGGAGACCTGGGTTCGATCCCTGGGTCAGAAAGATCTAGAGAAGGGAATGGCACCCCACTCCAGTATTCTTGCCTGGAGAATCCCATGGACAGAGGAGCCTGATGGGCTGCAGTCCATGGGGTCACAAAGAGTTGGACACGACAAGGACTAGCACACAGAAAGTACTTATATCTGTGGCGTCTGTACTTGAGGAAACACGGTGATTAGAGTGCCAACCATACACCAGTGAGTTTCAAGCACTGGGGCTGTAACTGTGGCCAGGATAGACGAGGTCGTTGTTATCAAGTTTATATTGTAGTGGACAGCACAGACAAGAGACTGTAATATAACTTAGACTGGGTAGCCAGGAAATGCTTTTCTTTTTAAGAAGAATTTCAGACATATAAAAATAAAGGAGAGTAATAAACCTCTACATACGTATTATTGCTCATCTTCAACATTTATCAAGTCATAGCTAATCTCACTTGCTCCATGTTCCTATTACCCACTCCAATTTTTTGAAGTGTTTTTTTTTTTTTTTAAACACAGGATTTAACGAGATCCAGCACAATAGGGAGGGATGCAAAATATGTAAAGCAAAAACTGACAGAAATGAAGGGAAATAGACAAATATAAAATTTTAATTAATCACTTCATAATCCCTCTCTCAACAGTTTATTAAACAACTTGATAGAAAATCAGCAAAGGGAATTCCCTCGTGGTCCAATGGTTATGACTAAACACTTATAAAACACTCGATGATGACAGAATGCACAAATTTTTCGAAGTACCTGGGGGAATATATGCCAAGATAGCCCATACCTAGGCTGTAGATATACCTGTCTACAGCAGAGTTTCAAAGAATAGCAAGGAGAGATTTTTTTAAAAAGCTTTCTTAAGTGAACAATGCAAAGAAATAGAGGAAAACAACAGAATGGAAAAGACTAGAGATCTCTTCAAGAAGATTAAAGATACCAAGGGAACATTTCAAGCAAAGATGGGCACAATGAAGGACAGAAATGGTATGGACCCAACAGAAGCAGAGGATATTAAGAAGAGGTGGCAAGAATATACAGAAGAACTATATGAAAAAGATCTTCATGACCCAGATGACCAGGATGGTATGATCACTCACCTAGAGCCAGACATCCTGGAGCTCAAAGTCAAGTGGGCCTTAGGAAGCATTACTATGAACAAAGCTAGTGGAGGTGATGGAATTCCAGCGGAGCTATTTCAAATCCTAAAAGATGATGTTATTTAAAGTGCTCACTCAATATGCCAGCAAATTTGGAAAACTCAGCAGTGGCCACAGGACTGGAAAAGGTCAGTTTTCATTTCAATCCCAAAGAAGAGCAATGCCAAAGAATGTTCAAAGTACCATACAATTGCACTCATTTCACATGCTAGCAAGATAATGCTCAAAATCCTTCAAGCCAGGCTTCAACAGTACATGAACTGAGAAGTTCCAGGTGTACAAGCTGGTTTTAGAAAAGGCAGAGGAACCAGAGATCAAATTACCAACACTCGCTGGATCATAGAAAAAGGAATTCCAGAAAAAAACATCTGCTTCGTTGACTACACTAAAGCCCCTGACTGTGTGGATCACAACAAATTGTAGAAAATTCTTTAAGAGATGGGAATACCAGACCACCTTACCTGCCTCCTGAGAGACCTGTATGCAGGTCAAGAAGCAACAGTTAGAACTGGACATGGAACAATGAACTGGTTCCAAATTGGGAAAGGAGTACATCAAGGCTGTATATTGTCACCCTGCTTATTCAGCTTGTATGCAAAGTACATCATGTGAAATGCCAGACTGGATGAAACTCAAGATGGAATCAAGACTGCCAGGAGAAGTATCAATAACCTCAGATATGCAGATGCTGCTGCTGCTGCTGCTAAGTCACCTCAGTTGTGTCCAACTCTGTGCGACCCCATAGACGGAAGCCCATCAGGCTCCCCCGTCCCTGGGACTCTCCAGGCAAGAATAGTGGAGTGGGTTGCCATTTCCCTCTCCAATGCACAAAAGTGAAAAGTGAAAGTGAAGTCGCTCAGTCGTGTCCGACTCCCAGCGACCCCATGGACTGGAGCCCACCAGGATCCTCCGTCCATGGGATTTTCCAGGCAAAAGTACTGGGGTGGGGTGCCATTGCCTTCACCATATGCAGATGACACCACCCTAATGGCAGAAAGCAAAGAGAAACTAGAGCTTCTTGATGAAGTTGAAAGAGGAGAGTGAAAAAACTGGCTTAGAACTCAACATTCAAAAAACGAAGATCATGGCATCCAGTCCCATCACTTCATGGCAAACAGATGGAGGGAAAATGGAAACAGTGATAGACTTTACTTTCTTGGGCTCCAAAATCACTGAAGGTGGTGAGTGCAGCCATGAAATTAAAAGACACTCCTTAGAAGAAATGCTATAACCAACCTAGACAGCATATTAAAAAGTAGAGACATCATTTTTCTGACAAAGGTCCATCTAGTGAAAGCTATGGTTTTTCCAGTAGTGCTGTGAGAGTTGGACCACAGCATAAAGAAGACTGAGTGCCAAGGAATTGATGTTTTTGAACTGTGGTGCTGGAGAACATTCTTTAGAGTCCCTTGGACTGCAAAGAGATCCAACCAGTCAATCCTAAAGGAAATCAACCCTGAATATTCACTGGGAGGGCTGATGCTAAAGCTGAAGCTCCAATAATTTGGCCACGTGATGCAAAGAGCCAACTTACTGGAAAAGACCCTGATGCTGGGAAAGACTGAGGGCAGGAGGAGAAGGGGGGAACAGAGGATGAGACGCTTGGATGGTATCACTGACTCCGGGAGACAGTGAAGGAGAGGGAAGCCTGGTGTGCCGCAGTCTATCGGGTCGCAAAGAGCTGGTCATGGCTGAGTGACTGAACAAGACTTAAGACAAACCTCAACAAACGTAAAAGAATTGCAATTATATAAAATGTGTCCTCTGGCCACAATCAAATCAATTAGAAATCAATAACAGAAAGCTAAAATTTCTAAACACTGAGAAACTAAACAGCACACTTCCAAATAATGGGTTAAGTCTCAAGGGAAATTTTAAGATGAATGTTTAACAGAATGAAAATGAAAAATATACACATTACTATATAAAATAGATAACCAACAAGGACCTCCTGTACAGCAGAGGGGACTATACTCAATGTTGTGTAAGAGTAAGGGGAGATGACCTGGGATATAGACACACGCCCGAGTCACTGCTGAGCACCTGAAATATAGAAATATATAGACACATGCCTGAGCACTGCTGAACACCTGAAATAGAGAAATATGTAGACACACGCCTGAGTCACTGCTGTACACCTGAACTCAATATTGTGTAAGAATAAGGGAAGATGACCTGGAATATAGACACATGCCCGAGTCACTGCTGAACACCTGAAATATAGAAACATATAGATACATGCCTGAGCACTGCTGAACACCTGAAATATAGAAATATGTAGACACATGCCTGAGCACTGCTGTACACCTGAACTCAATATTGTGTAAGAATAAGGGAAGATGACCTGGAATATAGACACACGCCTGAGCACTGCTGTACACCTGAAATATAGGAATATATAGACACATGCCTGAGCACTGCTGTGCACCTGAAATCAGCTGTACTTCAATTAAAAAAAAGGTCTAAAATCAATCTAAGCTACTACACCATGAAACTAAGGAGGAAAAGCAAAATAAACTCAAGAAGAATGAAAAAGTTAATAAAAAGCTGAAATGAATAGGATTAAAAACATCGAGACGCAAAAAAGAAGCAAGAAGCTGTTCTTTGAAACAGTTGATCATTTTAACAAACTTCTCATAAGACTGAAAGAAAATATTCAAATTGCTAATATCAAGAATAAATAAGATATTACTATAGATCCTGCAGACATTTAAAAATAATAATGTAATACCACATACAACTCTATACATTTATTTGACAACTCTGACTAAATGGAGCCATTCCTCAAAAAGTACAAACTTCTACAACTCACCAAATAGAAAATGTATTATTTGGAAGCCATATAAATATTACAGAAATTGAATCTGTACTTTTATAACTCTCACAAAGCAATCTTCACACCTATATCGTTTCACTGGAGAATTCTACCAGCCGTTTAAAGAAGAATTAACATGTCTATACAATATATTCCTGAAATAGAAGAGGAGGGACAACTTCCTAATTTGTTTTAGTACCTTGATGCCAAAGATGTTAAAAACACAAACAGAACTACAGACCAGTATCTCTCATGATTTAAGATAGAAAAATTCTTAACAAGTATTAGCAAATAGAATTCACCAATATGTCAGTAGTGAAAAATCATACACCATGACTGAGTGGGATTCATCTCAGGGATGCGAGGCTGTTTCAATTAATGTAGTCCTATTAATAGGCTAAAGAAGTCATATGACCATATCAATAGATACGCTGCTGCTGCTGCTACTGCTAAGTCGCTTCAGTCGTGTCCGACTCTGCGCGACCCCACAGATGGCAGCCCACCAGGCTCCCCCATCCCTGGGATTCTCCAGGCAAGAACACTGGAGTGGGTTGCCATTTCCTTCTCCAATGCATGAAAGCGAAAAGTGAAAGTGAAGTTGTTCAGTCGTGTCCGACCCTCAGCGACCCCATGGACTGCAGCCTGCCAGGCTCCTCTGTCCATGGAATTTTCCAGGCAAGAATACTGGAGTGGAGTGCCATGCCTTCTCTGATCAATAGATATGGTCTTGACAAAATCTAAAATATATTTGTGATAAACGCTCTCAGTAAAGTAATGATACAAGGGAACTCTTTAACCTGACACACACACAAAACCTACAGAGTCTCCAGTTAGCATCGTGCTTCATGCTTAGAAACCAGATGCTCTCTTCTTAAGATCAGGAATAAGGCAAGATCTCGCACCGTGTCTATTCTATGTCATACTGAAAGTACACATTCTAGCTAATGCAATGTGACAGTAAAAATATATAGATAGGTTGAGAAGGAAGAAATAAGACTGATTTTGTTCCCAGTTACATGCTTATTAATGCAGAAAATCCCAAAGATGAACAAAAATATTCCTGGATATTTTTATAATATCTGGGAATTATTTTCTATATAATATATATTAATATATTATAAACTTATATTTTATAATAAGCTATTAAGGTTTCAGTATACAAAGTTAATATACAAAAGTCAATTGCATTGCTATATACCAGCAGCAAACAATTGGAATGTGAAGTTTAAACTATAAGAACATTTACATTAGCACTCCAAAAATAAAATATTAATAGTATGAGTCATAAAACAGGTACAAGATCTGAGGAAACTATAAGACTGATTAAACAAACCAAAGGTGATCTGAACTAGTGGAGACATAACCACGTTCATGGATAGAAGATTCAGTACTCTTAGGACGGCACGATACACACTGATCCATAGACTCAATGTAATCTTGGTCAGAATCCCAACAGGTTATTTATGGATACAGACAAACTGATTCTAAAGTTTATATGGAAAGGCCAAAGATCCAGAATACCCCACACAATACAAAACAAGAAGAGCAACACAGGCAGGCTTACACGACCTGACTTCCAGTCTGAAAGTACAGTAATCAAGACAGTGTGACTGACCTAAGCACAGACTGGCAGAATAAAGCGCCCAGAGACAGAACCCCATAAATACAGACGATTGACCTTTGGCAAAAGAACAAAGGCAATTCAGTGGAGAAAGGACAGCCTTTTCAGTGAGTGTTCAAACTGGACATTCACATGCAAAAAACTTAACCTAGACCTTACCCGGTTCGACCCCTAGGGGGGAGAAGATTCCCCTGGAGAAGGGAATGGCAACCGACTCCAGTATTCTTGCCTGGAGAATTCCATGGTCAAGGAGCCTGGAAGGTTACAGTCCAAGGGGTCGCAAAGAGTTGCACACAACTAAACAATTAACACTTACACAAACATTAAATAGGTCATAGGCTATATGTAAAACACAAAACTAAAATTTCCTGATGCTAACACATGCCAAAGTCTAGGCGACTTGACTGGTTATGAGTTTTTAGATACAACACCAAAAGCGTCATCTATGAAAAAAAAATAGATTGGTTAAAACGAATAACTTCTCCTTTGCCAAAGACACAAGAAAGGAAGTGAAAAGAAAAGCCAGACTGGGAGAAAATATCTGTAAAATGCACACTTGATAAAAGACCTATACATTCCAAAATGTATGAAAAACACTTAAAACTCAACAAAAACAATCCAATTTAAAAAACAGTTACTATGAGAGTATTACAATGGTTGAAATCCACAGCACTAACAATATCAGATGCTGGCAAGGATGTGGAAATAAAAGAACTCATTCATTGTGAGCAGGAATGGAAAATAGTACAGCCACTTTGGAAGACCATTTGGCAGTTTCTTACAAAGGCAAACAGTCTTACCATATGATCTAGCAGTCACATTCCTATTTACTCAAATGAGATGAAAACTTATGTCCACAGAAAATTTTGCACATGAGTGTATATAGCAGCTTCATTTATGACTGTCAAAACGGGAAGCAGTCAAGAGGTCCTTCAGTTGGAGTAGACTGTGGTACATCCATACAGTAGAAGATTATTCAGTGGGAAAAACAAATGAAATGTCAAACTACAAAAAGACATAGAAGAATGTCAGATTCACATTGCTGAGGGAAAGAAGGCAGTCTGAAAAGGCTACGTATTGTTTGGTTCTAACTCTGGCTTTTGGGAAAGGTGAAACTATAGAGATAGTAAAAGCAGCAGTGGCTGCCAGGAGTTGGGTAGGGAAGAGGGATGGGGAAGCCAAGGAGCGAGAAGCTGGACCCTGGAACTTTTAGGGTGATTGGACTGTATGATAATGTAATGTTAGATACGTAATATGCTCTTGTAAAAGCATAGAACCGAAAAACACGAACAGTGAGCACTAAAGGAACTAGGGACTTTAATATACTGTGAACACCAATACAAATTACCACACTGATACAAGAAGTAAGAGGGGAAACTCTAGAGCAGCCTATCTGCTCAACTTTTCTAAACTCCAAAGCTGCTCTAAAAAGAAAAGTCTTTCACAGGAGAGGCAGACCCGGCAGAGAGAGAGAGAAAATAAATTAATTTAGAACCAAAGCCTGTGCTATGGGCTCTGTGTTCTTGACCACTGCTGGGCCTCTGATGTTGCTGGATAGAGACTTTCAGCAGCATCAGCATTATCTGGGATTTCATTCAGGCTTCAGAATCAGCATCTGCATTTTATCAGGAACTCCAGCGTTTTAGAAACACTGATCTATATGGTGAGAGTGGTCATCTGATAGAAATGGTAAGCATGGGGTTGGGTGGAGAAGATGGAGGGGGGGGGTAGAATCAGGGAAGCTAAGTTCCAGGCAGGAAGTCACATTTGTGCCAGATCTTCTAGATGAGTAGAGAACTTACTGGTTTGAAAAGAGAAGGAAGGAAATTCCAGTAGAAGAAGAAGAGCGTAGAATCAAAAAAGTAGCTGACTGAGGGGAAGCCGAGCTGGAACCAAGGCTGGAATCTGATTTGGACAGTGTCTATCTGCTGTGTTAAGGAACGTAGGTTTCTTTGTTTCCTAAGGATGGAAATTGAGGAAGGAGGGAGAACATTCTCTAGGCATCTTGCTGATGTTTAATCCAGTCAGGGTGTTCCATGCGATTAGAGCATTAGCAGAGAGGACTAGGTGATGCTGCAAAGTATCAAATGCAAAAAATACATAAATACAGGCTTCTAGTACCAGTACCCACCAGATGCTGGCGCCGGGATGAATGTGCACCGTTGCCCCCTCCAATTGGTTTGACAGCCATACCAGATTGCTGTCCTCGGCCTCAGTTTCTTTGTTTTCGGAGGAGGCACCTGGGACTCAATGACTGCCCCCCTTGATAGGACCCCAGAGCCAGGTGTTCAGAGCTTGGATTCAAGTCCAGATCAGGCTTGCTGTTGATCATCAGCAAGGCGCCAGAAATGTCTCCCTCCTTCCCCACTTCCTCCTTGGAGAGATCCTGTACTATCATTCAGAAGTCTGTAAGAGACTGTCACTACACTGGTATTGCAAGGAGGCATTTGACCCTTGTGTTTCTGCCTCACCAGCTTCTGGAAGTGGCATGGATCCTTTAGAAAGCCACATTGTTACAATTAAAATAGCCCAGAAAGGGTCAGGTGTTAGAAGTTCACAAATACAGGTTGGCCAGTGGCTTCTCCCGTTGGAGCACAGGCTCTAGGGCCCAGGGGTCAGTGCCTGAGGCTCCCGAGCTCTAGGCCACTGGGTCAAAAGTTGTGGCGTGTGGGCTTGGTTGTTCCACGGCATGTAGGGTGTTCCCAGAACAGGGATCAAACCTGTGCCTTCTGCCTTGGCACGTGGATTCTTTACCGCTGAGCCAGCAGGGAAGCCAAGGGGCAGGTTCTTGTTTGCGAATCTGTCTCTGGCTCCTCCTGCTTCAGCGGGACAGCGCCTGAGTGCCCAGCAGTGAGTGAGCGCTGTGCTGACTGTGAAACTCTGAACGTTTGCAGAATGAGGATTCCTCCCAGTCACCCTCACTGACACCAGCTTCCCCGCCTCCATTTATACAAACACTCCATAGATTTTTATGCGACTTTCTTTTTGGCACATCTTTCACTGTTGGTATTCTCTTTTTTTTTAAGACAGACACAGGCTGTGGGTTGCTTTTTAACTCAAGAAACCAAACAGATACATAGAGAAAGAATGCACACACCGCCCACCCAACCCGGTCTGGTCGACTTTGCTAAGCTGATGATGCTGGGAGCTCCTTCCGGAAAGCCTGCACGGTCACACGGCCTCCGGGCCTGCTTCACACACTCAGCTCTCACTCCCTGCGCTCTGTGGCTTGTTCGATGCTTAGTTAGTGTGACTCAGATCAAACGGAAGTGGGGCTTGGACGTCATCCTCGTCAGATTCCAGTTAACTAACGTGCGTCCCTGCTTTAGATGAGGATGATGGAAGAGGTATAGAGCTTGTGACGTATGAGGGGCCCTCACTGATCCCATCCCAGGACAGTACTGGGTATTCTCGGCGTGATAAGCCTAGATGTGAAATGAGATATTTCCTGCTATATCTGGAAACAAGAATATCACAGCCCTCAGGGATTCCAGCCTTTTAAATGTAAATTTCTGAACTCAATACAATACTGGCTATCTGATAGCCATCAGCCACTTCCCCAATAAGCAGGTCAAAATCAAATCAAATCAAATCAGTCACTCAGTCGTGTCCGACTCTTTGCGACCCCAAGAACCGCAGCACGCCAGGCCTCCCTGTCCATCACCAGCTCCCGGAGGTCACCCAGACTCATACCCATCGAGTCAGTGATGCCATCCAGCCATCTCATCCTCTGTCGTCCCCTTCTCCTCCTGCCCTCAATCCCTCCCAGCATCAGAGTCTTCTCCAATGAGTCAACTCTTCACATGAGGTGGCCAAAATACTGGAGCTTCAGCTTTAGCATCATTCCTTCCAAAGAAATTCCAGGATTGATCTCCTTGAGAATGGACTGGTTGGATCTTCTTGCAGTCCAAGGGACTCTCGAGTCTTCTCCAACACCACAGTTCAAAAGCATCAATTCTTCGGCGCTCAGCCTTCTTCACAGTCCAGCTCTCACATCCATACATGACCACAGGAAAGACCATAGCCTTGACTAGGCGAACCTTTGTTGGTAAAGTAATGTCTCTGCTTTTGAATATGCTATCTAGGTTGGTCATAACTTTCCTTCCAAGGAGGAGTAAGCGTCTTTTAATTTCATGGCTGCAGTCACCATCTGCAGTGATTTTGGAGCCCAGAAAAACAAAGTCTGACACTGTTTCCACTGTTTCCCCATCTATTTCCCATGAAGTGATGGGACCAGATGCCATGATCTTCGTTTTCTGAATGTTGAGCTTTAAGCCAACCTTTTCACTCTCCACTTTCACTTTCATCAAGAGGCTTTTTAGCCCCTCTTCACTTTCTGCCATAAGGGTGGTGTCATCTGCATATCTGAGGTTATTGATATTTCTCCCAGCAATCTTGATTCCAACTTGTGTTTCTTCCAGTCCAGCATTTCTCATGATGTACTCTGCATATAAGTTAAATAAACATGGTGACAATATGCAGCCTTGACGTACTCCTTTTCCTATTTGGAACCAGTCTGTTGTTCCATGACCAGTTCTAACTGTTGCTTCCTGGAAGTGAGAAATAGATTTAAGGGCCTAGATCTGATAGATAGAGTGCCTGATGAACTATGGAATGAGGTTCGTGACATTGTACAGGAGACAGGGATCAAGATCATCCCCATGGAAAAGAAATGCAAAAAAGCAAAATGGCTGTCTGGGGAGGCCTTACAAATAGCTGTGAAAAGAAGAGAAGCGAAAAGCAAAGGAGAAAAGGAAAGATATAAACATCTGAATGCAGAGTTCCAAAGAATAGCAAGAAGAGATAAGAAAGCCTTCTTCAGCGATCAATGCAAAGAAATAGAGGAAAACAACAGAATGGGAAAGACTAGGGATCTCTTCAAGAAAATCAGAGATACCAAAGGAACATTTCATGCAAAGATGGGCACGATAAAGGACAGAGATGGTGCGGACCTAACAGAAGCAGAAGATATTAAGAAGAGGTGGCAGGAATACACAGAAGAACTGTACAAAAAAGAGTTTCAAGACCCAGATAATCATGATGATGTGATCACTGACCTAGAGCCAGACATCTTGGAATGTGAAGTCAAATGGGCCTTAGA
This sequence comes from Tragelaphus eurycerus, assembly GCA_935064755.1. Taxonomy (NCBI): domain Eukaryota; kingdom Metazoa; phylum Chordata; class Mammalia; order Artiodactyla; family Bovidae; genus Tragelaphus; species Tragelaphus eurycerus. Next base: position 2,074,795 of record CAKXYN010000029.1, read on the forward strand.
AAGCATCACTACGAACAAAGCTAGTGGAGGTGATGGAATTCCAGTGGAGCTATTCCAAGTCCTGAAAGATGATGCTGTGAAAGTGCTGCACTCAATATGCCAGCAAATTTGGAAAACTCAGCAGTGGCCACAAGATTGGAAAAGGTCAGTTTTCATCCCAATCCCAAAGAAAGGCAATGCCAAATAATGCTCAAACTACCGAACAACTGCACTCATCTCACACGCTAGTAAAAGTAATGCTCAAAATTCTCCAAGCCAGGCTTCAGCAATATGTGAACCGTGAACTTCCTGATGTTCAAGCTGGTTTTAGAAAAGGCAGAGGAACCAGAGATCAAATTGCCAACATCCGCTGGATCATGGAAAAAGCAAGAGAGTTCCAGAAAAACATCTATTTCTGCTTTATTGACTATGCCAAAGCCTTTGACTGTGTAGATCACAATAAGCAGGTAAGGGGAACAAAGAAAACTCAGAGAGGCAGCCATCTGCCACCCGACAGATAAAAGAGGAATTAAAGGTACACTAGGAATTAGGCTACCATCTATGGGATTGCACAGAGTCGGACACAACTGAAGCAACTTAGCAGCAGCAGCAGGAATTAGGAATTTAACTCAGATGACCATTATATCTACTACTGCGGGCAGGAATCCCTTAGAAGAAATGGAGTAGCCATTATGGTCAACAAAAGAGTCTGAAATGCAGTACTTGGATGCAATCTCAGAAACAACAGAATGATTTCTGTTCATTTCCAAGGCAAACCATTTAATATCACAGTAATCCAAGTCTATGCCCCAACCAGTAATGCTGAAGAAGCTGAAGTTGAACTGTTCTATGAAGACCTGCTGCTGCTGCTGCTGCCTGCTGCTGCTAAGTCGCTTCAGTCGTGTCTGACTCTGTGCGACCCCATAGACGGCAGCCCACCAACCAGGCTCCGCTGTCCCTGGGATTCTCCAGGCAAGAACACTGGAGTGGGTTGCCATTTTCTTCTCCAATGCATAAAAAGTGAAAAGTGAAAGTGAAGTCACTCAGTCATGTCCGACTCTTAGCGACCCCATGGACTGCGGCCCACCAGGGTCCTCCGTCCACGGGATTTTCCAGGCAAGAGTACTGTGGTGGGGTGCCATTGCCTTCCCCATATGAAGACCTACAAGATCTTTTAGAACTAACACCCAAAAAAGATGTCTTTTTCATTATACGGGACTGGAATGCAAAAGTAGGAAGTCAAGAGACACCTGGAGTAACAGGCAAATTTGGCCTTGGAATATGGAATGAAGCAGGGCAAAGACTAATACAGTTTTGCCAAGAAAATGCACTGGTCATAACAAACACCCTCTTCCAACAATACAAGAGAAGACTCTACACATGGACATCACCAGATGGTCAACACGGAAATTAGATTGATTATATTCTTTGCAGCCAAAGATGGAAAAGCTCTATACAGTCAGCAAAAACAAGACCAGGAGCTGACTGTGGCTCAGATCATGAACTCCTTATTGCCAAATTCAGACTTAAATTGAAGAAAGTAGGGAAAACCACTAGACCATTCAGGTATAACCTAAATCAAATCCTTGATGATTATACAGTGGAAGTGAGAAATAGATTTAAGGGCCTAGATCTGATAGACAGAGTGCCTGATGAACTATGGACGGAGGTTCGTGCCATTGTACAGGAGACAGGGATCAAGACCATCCCCATGGAAAAGAAATGCAAAAAAGCAAAATGGCTGTCTGGGGAGGCCTTACAAATAGCTGTGAAAAGAAGAGAAGCGAAAAGCAAAGGAGCAAAGGAAAGATACAAGCATCTGAATGCAGAGTTCCAAAGAATAGCAAGAAGAGATAAGAAAGCCTTCTTCAACGATCAATGCAAAGAAATAGAGGAAAACAACAGAATGGGAGAGACTAGAGATCTCTTCAAGAAAATCAGAGATACCAAAGGGACATTTCATGCAAAGATGGGCACGATAAAGGACAGAAATGGTATGGACCTAACAGAAGCAGAAGATATTAAGAAGAGGTGGCAAGAATACACAGAAGAACTGTACAAAAAAGAGCTTCATGACCCAGATAATCACTATGGTGTGATCACTCACCTAGAGCCAGTCATCCTGGAATGTGAAGTCAAGTGGGCCTTAGAAAGCATTACTACGAACAAAGCTAGTGGAGGTGATGGAATTCCAGTTGAGCTATTCCAAATCCTGAAAGATGATGCTGTGAAAGTGCTGCACTCAATATGCCAGCAAATTTGGAAAACTCAGCAGTGGCCGCAGGATTGGAAAAGGTCACTTTTCATTCCAATCCCAAAGAAAGGCAATGCCAAAGAGTGCTCAAACTACCACACAATTGCACTCATCTCACACGCTAGTAAAGTAATGCTCAAAATTCTCCAAGCCAGGCTTCAGCAATACATGAACTGTGAACTTCCAGATGTTCAGGCTGGTTTTAGAAAAGGGAAAGGAACCAGAGATCAAATGGCCAACATCCGCTGGATCACTGGAAAAAGCAAGAGAGTTCCAGAAAAACATATATTTCTGCTTTATTGACTATGCCAAAGCCTTTGACTATGTGGATCACAATAAACTATGGAACATTCTGAAAGAGATGGGAATACCAGACCACCTGATCTGCCTCTTGAGAAACCTATATGCAGGTCAGGAAGCAACAGTTAGAACTGGACATGGAACAACAGACTGGTTCCAAATAGGAAAAGGAGTATGTCAAGGCTGTATATTATCACCCTGCTTATTTAACTTATATGCAGAGTACATCATGGGAAACACTAGGCTGGAAGAAGCACAAGCTGGAATCAAGATTGCTGGGAGAAATATCAATAACCTCAGATATGCAGATGACAAAACCCTCATGGCAGAAAGTGAAGAGGAACTAAAAAGCCTCTAGATTAAAGTGAAAGTGGAGAGTGAAAAAGTTGGCTTAAAGCTCAACATTCAGAAAACGAAGATCATGGCATCTGGTCCCATCACTACATGGGAAACAGATGGGGAAACGGTGGAAACAGTGTCAGACTTTATTTTTCTGGGCTCCAAAATCATTGCAGATGGTGATTGCAGCCATGAAATTAAAAGACGCTTACTTCTTGGAAGGAAAGTTATGACCAACCTAGATAGCATATTCAAAAGCAGAGATATTACTTTGCCAACAAAGGTCCATCTAGTCAAGGCTATGGTTTTTCCAGTGGTCATGTATGGATGTGAGAGTTGGACTGTGAAGAAAGCTGAGCGCCGAAGAATTGATGCTTTTGAACTGTAGTGTTGGAAAAGACTCTTGAGAGTCCCTTGGACTACAAGGAGATCCAACCAGTCCATTCTGAAGGAGATCAGTCCTGGGTGTTTATTGAAAGGACTGATGTTGAAGCTGAAACTCCAATACTTTGGCAACCTCATGTGAAAAGTTGACTCATTGGAAAGGACTCTGATGCTGGGAGGGATTGGGGGCAGGAGGAGAAGGGGACGACAGAGGATAAGATGGGTGGATGGCATCACTGACTCAATGGACATGCGTTTGAGTGAATTCTGGGAGTTGGTGATGGACAGGGAGGCCTGGCGTGCTGTGATTCATGGGGTTGCAAAGAGTTGGACATGACTGAGCGACTGAACTGAACTGAGGAATTAGGAATGTGATCTTGATTGTTCAAGCAGGATTTGGCCCCATGCAGCTGAGCTGCATATGAAAGGAATGTATTCCATGAGCCCAGATGCTTGCATCTTCCCATACAAAGAAGAGCACTGAACTCCTGGATACCTGGTTTTCCTTAATTAACAGACTGCCTGCTTCCACCCCTCCTTGTTACAAACTTCCATATATCTTGATTCCTTTCCCCATCTCCGTGAAGCAATCTCTCTGGGTCACTTGAGATGCTGTCTCCCGGGCCTGAAGTCCTCATAATTCCCAAAGAATACATCTAACTCTCAACTTGCAGGTTGTGACTAATTTTTTAGTCAACAAGAGTTAAAAAGAGTGTCAAAAAAACCCTTTCTCCTTTCTTTTTCTCTTTGGCTCACCTAATGCACAATGGGTGACAAAGAACACTCAACCGTATCATAAAGTGACACAACACAGCAGGGAGGTGGCTCCCAGTGCACGTCTGAGGCGACGCGGTCACAGCAGCAGGCGACTCGCGGGGCAGGTCTGGAGGCGACGCGGTCACAGCAGGGGGGCGGCCGCGGGGCACGTCTGAGGCGACGCGGTCACAGCAGGGGGGCGGCTCGCGGGGCACGTCTGAGGCGACGCGGTCACAGCAGGGGGGGACCGCGGGGCACGTCTGAGGCGACGCGGTCACAGCAGCAGGCGACCGCGGGGCACGTCGAGGCGACGCGGCACAGCAGGGGGGCGACCGCGGGGCACGCGAGGCGACGCGGTCACAGCAGTGGACGACTCGCGGGGCACGTCTGAGGCGACGTGGTCACAGCAGGGGGCGACCGAGGGGCCCGTCTGAGGTGACGCGGTCACAGCGGGGGGCGACCGCGGGGCACGTCTGAGGCGACGCGGTCACAGCAGGGGGGCGACTCGCGGGGCACGTCTGAGGTGACGCGGTCACAGCAGTGGACGACCGCGGGGCACGTCTGAGGCGACGTGGTCACAGCAGGGGGCGACCGAGGGGCCCGCTGAGGGACGCGGCACAGCAGGGACGACCGCGGGGCACGCGAGGCGACGGGCAGCAGGGGGCGACGGGGGGCTGAGGGACGGGCACAGCGGGGGGCGACGCGGGGCACGCGAGGTGACACGGTCACAGCAGGGGGGCGACCGCGGGGCCCGTCGAGGGACGCGGTCACAGCAGCAGGCGACTCGCGGGGCACGCTGAGGCGACGCGGTCACAGCAGGGGGCGACTCGCGGGGCACGCTGAGGCGACGCGGTCACAGCAGTGGACGACTCGCGGGGCACGTCTGAGGCGACGCGGTCACAGCAGGGGGGCGACTCGCGGGGCACGTCTGAGGTGACGCGGTCACAGCAGGGACGACCGCGGGGCACGTCTGAGGCGACGCGGTCACAGCAGGGGGCGACCGAGGGGCCCGTCGAGGTGACGCGGCACAGCAGGGACGACCGCGGGGCACGCTGAGGCGACGGGTCACAGCAGGGGGCGACTCGAGGGGCCCGTCTGAGGTGACGCGGTCACAGCGGGGGGCGACTCGCGGGGCACGTCTGAGGTGACACGGTCACAGCAGGGGGCGACTCGCGGGGCCCGTCTGAGGCGACGCGGTCACAGCAGCAGGCGACTCGCGGGGCACGTCTGAGGCGACGCGGTCACAGCAGGGGGGGCGACTCGCGGGGCACGTCTGAGGCGACGCGGTCACAGCAGTGGACGACTCGCGGGGCACGTCTGAGGCGACGCGGTCACAGCAGGGGGGGGGGACGCGAGGCGACGCGGTCACAGCAGGGGGGCGACCGCGGGGCACGCCTGGGGACGCGGCACAGAGGGACGACGGGGGCACGCGAGGCGACGGGTCACAGCAGGGGGCGACGAGGGGCCCGCGAGGTGACGCGGTCACAGAGTGGACGACCGGGGGACGCGAGGCGACGGGTCACAGCAGGGGGGACCGAGGGGCCGCGAGGTGACGCGGTCACAGCGGGGGGACGCGGGGCACGGGGACACGGGGGGGGGGGGGGGGGGGACCGCGGGGCACGGAGGCGACGCGGCGGGACGGGGGAGGAGGGACGCGGAAGAGGGCGACGCGGGGCACGGGGCGACGCGGGGGGGGGGGGGGGACGTCGAGGGACGCGGTCACAGCAGTGGACGACCGCGGGGCACGCGAGGCGACGCGGCACAGCAGCAGGCGACCGCGGGGCCGCTGAGGTGACACGGCACAGCGGGGGGCGATCGCGGGGCACGCGAGGCGACGTGGTCACAGAGGGGGCGACCGCGGGGCCCGTCTGAGGCGACGCGGCGCGGGGGCGCGGGCGACGCGGTACAGCAGCAGGCGACCGAGGGGCCCGTCTGAGGTGATGTGGTCACAGCAGGGGGGACCGCAGGGCACGCGAGGCGACGCGGTCACAGCAGGGGGCGACCGAGGGGCACGTCGGAGGCGACGCGGTCACAGCAGGGGGCGACCGAGGGGGTCTGAGGGACGCAGTCACAGCGGGGGGGCAGGGCACGTCGAGGTGACGCGGCACAGCAGCAGGGACTCGAGGGGCCCGGAGGGAGGCGAGGGGGGGGGAGGGTCACAGCAGGGGGCGAGGGGGCCCGGAGGCGACGCGGTCACAGCGGGGGCGGCTCGCGGGGCACGTCTGAGGCGACGCGGTCACAGCGGGGGCGGCTCGCGGGGCACGTCTGAGGCGACGCGGTCACAGTGGGGGGCGACCGCGGGGCTGAAGTGACGCGGTCACAGCAGGGAGGTGATCCGCAGTGTGCATCTGAGGCGACGCGGTCACAGCAGGGGGGCGGCTTGCAGGGCACGTCTGAGGTGACGCGGTCACAGCAGGGGGCGGCTCGCGGGGCACCTCTGAAGTGAGCGGTCACAGCAGGAGGTGATCCGCAGTGTGCAGGGGGTCTGAGGGAGCGGTCACAGAGGGGGGGGGGGGGGGGGGGACCGCGGGGCACGTCTGAGGCGACGTGGTCACAGCAGGGGGGCCGCGGGGACGTCGAGGCGACGTGGTCACAGTGGGGGGCGACTCGCGGGGCACCTCTGAAGTGACGCGGTCACAGCAGGGAGGTGATCTGCAGTGTGCATCTGAGGCGACGCGGTCACAGCAGGGGGGCGGCTTGCAGGGCACGTCTGAGGCGACGCGGTCACAGCAGGGGGCGGCTCGCGGGGCACGTCTGAGGCGACACGGTCACAGCAGGGGGCGACTCGCGGGGCACGTCTGAGGCGACGCGGTCACAGCAGGGGGCGACTCGCGGGGCACGTCTGAGGCGACGCGGTCACAGCAGGGGGCGACCCGCGGGGCACGTCTGAGGCGACGCGGTCACAGCAGGGGGCGGCTCGCGGGGCACGTCTGAGGCGACGCGGTCACAGTGGGGGGCGACTCGCGGGGCACCTCTGAAGTGACGCGGTCACAGCAGGGAGGTGATCTGCAGTGTGCATCTGAGGCGACGCGGTCACAGCAGGGGGGCGGCTTGCAGGGCACGTCTGAGGTGATGCGGTACAGCGGGGGCGGCCGCGGGGCACGCGAGGCGACAGGTCACAGCGGGGGGCGACCGCGGGGCACGTCTGAGGTGACGCGGTCCCAGCAGGGGGGTGGCCGGTCACAGCAGGGAGGTGATCCGCAGTGTGCATCTGAGGTGACGTGGTCACAGCAGGGGGGTGGCTCGCGGGTGCACCTCTGAGGTGATGCAGTACAGCGCCTTTTCAAATACCAAGCAGCCATAGACGTCCCACCCTGAAAGAAGCTTGCAGAGGTCATCTGTTGTATTTTCAGATAGGGAAGCCCTGAGTTTCTGAGAAAATTGGCAGATAGCATTCAAGCCAAGACCGGAAACCAGGACTCCTACTCAGTCCTCTCTTGCATCTGGAAGCCCTTGCTCCTGACCTGGTAGTAAGGGCCAGTCCCCTGCAAAACACTTCCGGTGTCCAGGGGACTCTGAGGCCCCTTTTGGCCACTATGAGATAGTTTTTCTCTTTTCCTTTTTAGGATCCGGGTCCTTCACTGTTTACTCTGGATTTCCATTGCTCTTCTTCCACTTGATTCACCTTATGGCTCTTGCCTGGAAAATCCCATGGACAGAGGAGCCTGGTGGGCTGCAGTCCATGGGGTCGCTAGAAGTCAGACATGACTGAGCAACTTCCCTTTCACTTTTCACTTTCATGCATTGGAGAAGGAAATGGCAACCCACTCCAGCGTTCTTGCCTGGAGAATCCCAGGGATGGGAGAGCCTGGTGGGCTGCCGTCTATGGGGTCACACAGAGTCGGACACGACTGAAGTGACTTAGCAGCAGCAGCACCTTATGGCAGCTCTAACTCCAGCGTTCACTTCTGTCTTCTCAGACCCTGGGCCCAGCACTTGCCACTAGACGTGCCTTGTAAGATGCTCCATCATAGTCTGTTGTTTGCTTCTGTGTCTCCGCTGCACAGACTCTGAGCCTCTTGAGGTCAGAGGTCGTGTCGTGCTCACTGCCCTTAGCACACTATCTGGCACACAGCAGAGGCTCAGTGAAGCAGCGTCTCCTCGTCAGGAAGAGGAGGACATTCGTGCACTCAGGGCATTCATATTTTGCATGCAGGTCTCTGACAATCACTGACTAATGTCTGACTGCAGGCTTGGCTCTACCCTTTGGATAAGGATGCTGAGAGGAGCTCTTCCACGATGACTCATGTGTCTTATAAATTGGTATTAGTGTTCAGACACAGCTAAGCCAGAACATTCTGAGAAACAGAAAACCATAGTCCATCAAAGCAAAAGCCATCACACATCCGCCAGTCATAGCAGAAGGGATCAGATCTTAAGGATTAAAGATAGTATCTTGTAAGACCAGTGCACACCTTTATCCTGCTCCCCGGGCAAAACAAATGCTTCACACGGGGCCATTTCATCCACGGTTTATAGTCTCGACGTTGTGACTAGAGCAGGCTGACTCAGTGACAGTTCTGGGACGTAGACTAAGTCCTCAGCTGCCTCCTTCGTCACAGCTTTCCTCCTGTGATGAAGCAATAAGGCACTGATGAATTGTGCTGAAGGGCTGAGCTCCCAAAAGTTTGGCGGTGATGAGTTTACCTTTAAGCACCAAGGAACCAAGAACACAGCTCCTCAGCCTCCCCAGATATTTGTTTCTTTAACCATGCCCTGAACCAGGGAACTGTCTACCTCCAGTCACAGCTTGGCCCCTCTCTCTGAGTCAGGGTCTGGTTCATGCTATCATCTTGAAAGGATGAAAAGCCAAAGAAAAGAAACAGAGCCAGCTGTAAATGCTTAACAATAATTAAAAATTTTAAAAGGTGTATACTAAAAATATGATGCAAACTTTCCTAAGGAGACATGGCCGGCCTAATGAATCACACTCACACTAAGCCCTCCTTTTATATTCCTGTAATATTCCAGAAAAGTCATGGTAGAGAACACTCCCTAGCAGCACTTGGGAGAAAAATAACTGCCTTTCGGAAAGAAAAAAAAGGGAGATATTCCCAAAGATTGGGATTGCTGAACATATACTCACGATGAAGTTTTTCATCTGCTTAATAACGAAATGTCAAGCCACAGCTTCCTGGACAAGACGGTGGAGTAGAATGACCTCAAGCTCACCTCCCCTCATGAGTACACTAAAAGTCTCAACTAACTGCTGAACAACCATTGATTAAAAAGACTGGAATCTAACAACAACAACAAAAAGATAGTCAACATCCAAAGACATAAAGAAGAACCCACAACGAGATGGCAGCAGGTGTGTGCTCACAATATAATCACATCCCAGATACCCAGAGAGGGGGCCATAACCTGGAGAATAATATATTGCAGAAGTTCTTCTACAGGAGTGAGTCAGAATTCAGAGCCCTATGTCAGGCTCCACAGCCTGGGGGGTCTGGCACCTGGAAGAAGAGCCCCCAGAGCGTTTGCCTTTGAAAGCCAGCAGGGCTTAATTGCAAGCACTCCACAGAACTGGAATATGGAGACTCCGTACTTGGAGGGCACACTCCGGTCATGTGCACCAAGATCCAGGAAAAAAGCAGGGACATCATGGGAGCATGGGCCAGACACACCTGCTGGTCTTGAGGGGAAGCACAGCAGATGGCTGACTCACTCCGAGGGCAAGGACCCGGGGTGGAGGCATCAGGGGGCTCGTTAGGACGCGCTCTCTGGGAGGCCACATTCTGACGCCAAGCCCCGGCGCCACGCGACAGCCTGTGGCCCCAGTGCTGGGACGTGTCAGGACAAGCAGCCAGCAGCGAGGGGACACAGCCCCACGTGTCGGCAGACAGGCCGAGCCCACAGTCGACTCTAGATACAGCGCTTGACACAGCCGTATGTTCATCTCAGTATAAGCAGAAAAAACTTTTGATAAAATTCAACAGCAATTAATGACAAAAACTCTCCAGCAGACACAGAGAGAATACCTGAACATAACAAAGGCCATATATGACAAACTCACTGCTATCATGCTCTGGTAAAAAGCTGAAAGCATTTCCTCAAGATCAGGAACAAGAAAAGGATGCCCCCTCTCGCCATTTTTGTTCAACATAGTTTGGAAGTTTAGCCATATCAATCAGAGAAAAGAAAAATAAAAGGAATCCAAATTGGAAATGAAGAAGTAAAACTGTCACTGTTGGCAGATGATATGATACTAAACGTAGAAAATCCTAAAGGTGTCACCAGAAAACCACCAGGTCTCACTGATGAATTCAGTAAAGAGGCAGGATATAAAATTAACACACAGAAATCTGTTGCATTTCTATACACTAACAACAAAAGATAAGAAAGAGAAATTAAGGAAATAATCCCATTTATCAGTGCATCAAAAAGAATAAAATAACTAGGAATAAACCTATCTAAAGAGGCAAAAACCTGTACTCTGAAAACTATAAGACATTAATGAAAAAATTAAAAATGACATAATATGTTCTTGTACTGGAAGAATTAATTTTGTTAAAATAACTATACTACCCAAGGCAATCCACAGATTCAATGCAATCCCTATAAAATTATCAATAGTATTTTTCACAGAAGTAGAACGTAAAATATTAAGATTTATAAGGAAATACAAAAGACCCTGAATAGCCAAAGTGATCTTGAAAAAGAGAAATGGGGCTGGAGAAATAAGGCTTCCTGACTTCAGAATATACTACAAAGCTACAGTTATCAAAATGCCCTGAACTGGCACAAAAACAGATACATAAATCAATGCAACAGAAAAGCCCAGAATAAACCCACGCATCTGTGGTCAATTAACCCACAACTAAGGAGGCAGAATATGCAATGCAGAAAAGACAGTCTCTTCAAGTGGTGCCGGTAAAACCAGGCAACTACATGTAAAAGAACGGGATTAGAACATTCTCTAATACCATACACAAAAATGAACTCAAAGTGGAATAAAAACCTAAATGTAAGATTGGATACTATAAAATTCCCAGAGGATAACATAGGCAGAACACTCTTTGACATAAACTGCAGCAATATTTTTCTGGATCCATCTCTTACAGTGACAGAAATAAAATCAAAAATAAGCAAATGGCACTTAATTAAACATAAAAACTTGTGTACAGCAAAGGAAACCATGAACAAAATGGAAAAAGACAACATATGGAATGGGAGAAAATATCTGCAAATGATGCAATCAACAAAGGATTAATTTCCAAAATATACAAACAGTTCCTAAAGCTCAATATCAAAAAAACAAACAACCCAATCAAAAAATGGGCAGAAGATCTAAATAGACATTTCTCCAGAGAAGATGTACAGATGGTCAAAAGACACATGAAAAGATGCTCAACATCACTAATTATTAGAGAAACGCAAATCAAAACCACAATAAAGTATCACCTCACAGCAATCAGAAAGGCCATCATAAAAAAGTCTAAAAATAATAAATGCTGCAGAGAGTATGGAAAAAAGGGAACCCTCTTATGCTGTTGGTGGTAATGTAAGTCGGTGCAGTCACTATGGAGAACAGTATGCTGCTGCTGCTGCTGCTGCTAAGTTGCTTCAGTCGTGTCCGACTCTGTGTGACCCCATAGACGGCAACCCACCAGGCTCCCCCGTCCCTGGGATTCTCCAGGCAAGAACACTGGAGTGGGTTGCCATTTCCTTCTCCAATGCATGAAAGTGAAAAGTGAAAGTGAAGTCGCTCAGTTGTGTCCGACTCTTCACGACCCCATGGACTGCAGCCTACCAGGCTCCTCTGCCCATGGGATTTTCCAGGCAAGAGTACTGGAGTGGGGTGCCATTGCCTTCTCCGGGAGAACAGTATGGAGGTTCCTTAAAACTAAAAAGAGAGCTATCATATGATCCTGCAATCCCACTCCTGGGCTAATATCCAGAGAAAACCATAATTTGAAAAGATACATGTACTCAATGCTCACTGCAGCACTGTTGACAATAGCCAGGACATGGAGCCTGAATGTCCATCAACAGCTGAAGGGATAAAGAATATGTGGTGTATATACACAGTGGAATTTTAGCCATCGAAAAGAATGAAATAAGGCCACCTGCAGCAATATGGATGGTCCTAGAGACCATCATACTAAGTGAAATTAGACAGAGAAAGACAAATATTGTATGACATCACTTATATGTGGGTTCTAAGAAAAATTATACAAATAAACTTATAAACAAAACAGAAATAGACCCACAGACATAGAAAACACACTCACAGTTACCAAGGGGGAATAGGGCGGTGGGGGGCAGGATTGGGGAGTGATCAATTAGGAGTATGGGATTAACAGATACACACTGCTATATATTAAACAAACAACAAGGACCTCCTGTAGAGCACAGGGAAGTATATTCAACATTTTACAATTTATAAAGAACTTGAAAAATAGGTATGTATCATACATACAACTGAATCACTTTCCTGTACATGTGAAACTAGCAGAATATTGTACATCAACTATACTTCAATTTTTTAAAAAAGTTAAGTCCCAAAGTTGGTCCCCTTTAAACATCACTTTTGCTGACAGCCTTACCCAGGGTCTAATTTCTCTGAAGGAAAAAACCTGGAGGATCTGGATGTGACAGAGACCAGTGTTTGTCAAACTGAATATGCATATCACCTGGGGATTCTTTAAATAGGAATTCTGATTAAGTAGATCTGGGTAGGGCCAGCTAACAAGCTCCCAAGTGAAGCCAGTGCTTCTGGTTTGTGGACCCCACCCTGAAGAATATGGACATTGACAACGATGGAGCCCAGTTCCTAGAAGATGTTGAACACTTGAGCTCCTGGGTCTCTGAGCTTAAAACATAAGGTCTGTTCCTAAGGTTTCCTTAAAGGTCAGCAGAGCACCTCTTTCTGAATAATGACAAATCCTCCTTCCCTCTCTTGGGTCAACCACTGAGAATGTGCTGCAAACTTTTTTTTTCCAGTGGAGTTTAAATAATAAGACAAAGTCTGTATCCATCTGTGTGTCTATTCATTGGAAGAACTGATGCTGAAGCTGCAATACTTGGGCCACCTGATGCAAAGAGCCAACTCATTTGAAAAGACCCTGATGTTGGGAAAGATTGAAGGCAAAAGAGGAGGACCACAGAGGATGAGTTGATGAGATAGCATCACTCAATGGACATGAGTTTGAGCAAACTCCAGGAAAGCCTGGCATGTTGCAGTTCATCGGGTCGCAAAGAGACACGGCTTAACGACTGAACAACAGCCATGTATCAACAGCTCAGTTGTTTCCTATGAAATCAATTTGAATGCAACCAAGAATGGTATTGATTATTCCCTAGAGCCATCGTCTCTACGGCCACATGTTTCATATCATACAAGGACACTACCCCAATTTTATTAACTAACCTCAGCCCACACTCCATCCTTGCTTCCACTGGAAGTTAATATTCTGCTGCAGTTTCTAAGTCACGTCACTTAGTGTTGCCCAAATCTTTTTCCAGGAAAAAAGATTAATGAGAGTTGTGGAAGCTAGGTTTCTTAACTTCTGTTATAATGCAAAAGGCAAGTAAACCAAGTGGCCCTGCATTCATAATTTGTAGATACACTGGAGTTTAGGGGTCATGGATTAAACTGAACCTGCCAGGCCAAGATTGGGGTGACCTGTTCAACACGGTGACATTTAAGGTGAACTGGGAGAGTGTTACATCATGGGAAATGCCTATATTCTTAAGAAGTGACTCTGCAAGTTGTGAAGACAATCTAGCCACAGCTGTATTAGAAGTTTGAAAACTACATAAGGAAGATAGAAAGTAAAACTCTAAATGATAAACTCAACTGAGTGGTTAAGTTTGAGTAAAAGGATAGGATATGAATATTTTTCTTATAATTTTCTGTGCTTTCAAACTTCTCTGTAAAGAAGTTATCACTTCGCTAATCACTTCAGTGTTACTTCTTCTTGTTCTATTCCTTTGGTTTCTGTTTTGCCTTTCCTGCATATACAGGGTTGAGAACTCTATGAACCTGCTGAGAGCCACCTATGTATTCTGAAGCCACCATGAAAGCAGGGACTGCTTGGGTCTCTCCCTCCATTAAGCTCATGTTAATTTTCCAAGGATAATGAGGAAATAGTCTCTTGGCCTCAAAGAATAGTGTGGCCCAGTCCCGCATGAGGCAGGGCTTCCTAAGAGGCAGTAACCATGTCACAGAGAGACATGAAGAGTCTTGGGCACCCTCCAGGATCCTGGGGTGCACACCTGACTCCTCTTCCTCAGGACTCAATGCCCCGGCCCAGCTGATAACTCTCGCATAATACTCCATCACGGGTGGCTCTTCCCCAGACCCCACAGGTACAACTGAAGTTCACACAGGTTTTTACTATTCTTTCCTTGACTGGGGTGCTTCCTCCTTGCCTCAGCCTTGTTTCCTCCACCACCTTCCAGAACGACATATTTTTCTTAAAACAAAATATGACCATGTTCCCTACTTAAACAAAGCTTTGAGGATGCAAATGTCAGCTAGAACATTAGAGGCGCTTTCCTTGGGCCTGTCTGATATCTCCACTCTGACTTCTGCTCTGGAGCACTAGATGCCGGGCCAGGGAGAACCACCCTCCAACCATCTCCCCAGACCTGCCCGACCGGTGCTTGCCCCGCCAGCCTTTGCTCCTTCAGTCCACCAGTCTTTTCTTCTTTTCCAGGAAGCCCTCCCGGATACATCTGTACTCATCCCGATTCCCTTAGAGGGCAAGCTTGATGAGCTCTTTGCCGCTGCTTGGGTGAGAGCCCCCCATATCCAAGTGCTCACCTGTTGTGTGGGAGTTCAAGCTGATTGCCTCCATTTTACAGGAGACAGGCCCCTCTTGAGAGAGTCAGGGCTTTCTTACCGAGTTGGCCAAGTCTCCCCACATCAGAGGCCTGGACTGGATTTCCCAGGATATTCCTGGACAAAGCTCATCAGGAGTGGGTGCAGGCCTGTCTCCCAGGTACCCATCTCAAAAAAAGGACTGGCTCCTTCCTGTCCCCTCCTCCAAACACCTCGAGGACCTACAACTCATCCTGAGCGTGGAGCGGGGCCGGCTCTAGTAGTATAGACGTGAGACTGATTAGCCGAGAGTCCGTTGCAATGCCAGGTCCGGGTTCAGAGCCTCCTTAGAGGGGTGTTATCGGCTGGGCGCGCTTGGTGGGGGCAGAGTAAGGGCCGGGAAGAGGCAGACGCAGAAATGAGGACGGGGCCTTTTTCAGCCCAGACGTCGGGTCTTCGCTGGAGCGCACTGCGGGGCGTCACCCCCAGGGGGAGCCCGAGGCCCGCCCCATACAGTGCCCCGGCGATCTTGCGAGGCTGTCTCAGGTCCTCGCTGCGGGGTTCTTGTGCAGCTTTGTCCTAGGATCGTGTCCCTCCACACACGTGGGGGAAGGGATGTCTGGCCCTAACCTGCCATTGCAGCCTCCCCTCCCTTCTCTACAGTCTCCAAAACCCGCTCCAGGAAGCGACTCTGCATCCCCTAAGCAGTCAGGCAAGGTCTCAGCCCGAGCTCTTTCCCTCTTGCTGCTTCAGCTTGCTCGCCAAGTCATCTGTTAAACTCCACCATCTGTAAAACTCTTACTCGTAGTTCAGGACTCCAGCCCACAGGCTTTCTTACCTCCCTCCCTCCCATCCCCACCGCATCCCGCGAGGGACTCCCCGAGCTCCCGGTCCCACCGACTAATATCAACTGGCCCACTCGAGGCCAGCACGCAAGCGGCGTCCATGAGCTCATCCGGGAAGACAGTGGTTCACCTGCCGGATGCCTACCATGCTGCTGGCGCGGTGGTGGCGATTAATGAGTGGCTGGGAGATCAGCTGCAGGCCGGCCACGCCCTCTGGACCTCTACAATGAATACAGTATACCTATTAAGAAATAGGAAGTGATCCTACGAACTGAAATTAAAATAAAGATCCTCAAGACCAGTAGGAAAAGGAAGCAAATTGCAGAACTGTCATTTAATGGGTGCATCTTATGTTTTTATAAGTGTGTACCCATACGAGTAAAGGGAAGTCGCTCAGTCGTGTCCGACTCTTTGCGACCCCATGGACTGTAGCCCACCAGGTCCCTCCATCCATGGGATTCTCCAGGCAAGAGTACTGGAATGGGTTGCCATTTCCTTCTCCAGGGGGATGTTCCCAACCCAGGGATCGAACCTGGGTCTCTCGCATTGTAGGCAGACACTTTACAGTCTGAGCCACCAAAATACGAGTAGACTTGGATAAATGCACAGACAGTTTTGTAATGATGTTTACCCAGTTGAGGCCAGTAATTATGTCCAGAGGGGGACAAAGGTGAAGCTGAGGCAGATGGAAGGGAGATTTTCACATTTTGCTCTGAATCCTTCTGTATCATTTAAATTCTATAGACAGAATAAATAGACAACCCTAAAAAATACAACCAGAATATATACCAGAATAAATACAAACTTGCACACAAGTTCTATCAGAAGGGGGAGGGGGAGGTTTCTGAAGATCTTTGCAGAGCCACAGCCAGGCCTGGGACCTTCTCAGTCTTCTGAGAATGGCAACCATTCTCCTGGGAGCCTTAATTGCCCCAAATGTTTTCTTTAATCAGTATAATTAGCAGAGAATCAATTAGGCTGAAAGGCTCCTGCAGCAGCTGCTTCCATCTTTCGCTGACCCTCACAGCCCTTTCAGTGACTCAACTCCCCTCCATGGCCCTGTATTTCCTCTTGTGACTCTGAAGATAACTGTGGGCAAATGGGAGGCTCTAGAGCCTACTGATTTGCTAGGGTTTGGTTCTTGCGTGCTGTTTCATCTCTTTTTGAAACTTTGTATTTTATATTGGGGTATGGCCAATTAATAATGTTGTGATGGTTTCAGGTGAACAGCAAGGGACTCAGCCACACATATACACAATACACACGCCTGTATCCACTCTCCCCCCAACTCCCCTCCGGTCCAGCCTGCCACAGAACCTTAAGCAGAGTTCCATGTGTGTGCTTGTTAGTTATCCATTTTAAATCTTTTAATCTTTCTTCAGTGGCTCATTGGAGGCTCCAACTTGTATACTGCTCTTTCTCCTGAATCTGTATGTCCTATTTTGCAGTTCATTGACAGATTCCACTGTCCACCTAGTCACTAAAGCCAGAAAATCTATCAGTTATCTTTGCCCCCAACACTCACACCCAGTCAACCATTAAACCCATTAGAACTGACTCCTAAGTGTCTCTCAAATCTATCCCTCTTTCTCTAACTCTACTGCCAGCCAGTGCGTTATTGCATCTTCCCTGATTTTTGCTCTCACCTTTTACTACTCCATTCACCCTTCAAATGCCACAGAAATCTTCCTAAAAAACAAATCTGATCATGTCCCTCATTGCTTAAAATATTACTGGTGTCCAGTACTCTACTGAATAGAGTCCAAGCCCCTTAACGTGGCAGACAAAGCCCAGTGTCACCTGGCCTAGGCCACGAGTTCTCTGCACACATCCAGGCAGTTACCATTCCCCTAGTGCTTCATCACTCTGCCTTTGCATGCTGAACTTTCCTGCTGGAAGTCCTCTGTGCATGCGTGTTGATTTTTCCACTGCTATTTCTTGTGCTACCTGCAACCCATGAACCATCTGCATGGCTTCTCAATCCAGGTATATTTCATATGGCTGACTCCAGGTCCCCTCTTCCTCACTTAAGGCAAAGCCAGATCATTTAATATCTCTCTTCTTGGAATTTGAATTTTAAACATCATAAGCTCCTTGAAGAGTTAGTCCATTTCTGGCTCAGTCCTGCTTCCTGAGACTAATTCTCCAGTTTTCCTGTGATTCTAGTTGTTCTTTAGACAAGTTTCCCATCAGTTCCTTTTTCCTAAGCTAGCCAGATAATTTTCTGGTGCTTTTAATCAAAGAACTCCGAATGAACCCAGCCCTTCTGCATCAGAGAAACTCTTATTTATCCTTTAGAATCCAAACTAAATATCCATTTACTCATTCAACAAATATTTACTGAAAATGTGCTATGAATTGGGCACTATACTAACTGCTGGAGATATAATATTAAACAGTATGGTCCTTGGCCATATGGACCTTAAAATATCTCCAACTGAACAACTTTTTTGGAAAAGGAACTTTAGGTGCAGGATAGAGTTAATTATATGACTCCATTCTGGCACCCTACCAGTATTGGTATAGGCAATCGCTTAATTACCTCATATCTGCATCCCTCAATCATCCCACAGGGAAACTCTACTGTGTTGAGATTAAAATTCAGAGGTGTAAGTGTGGAAGCAAGGATACCAGTTTGGGGGCTGTTGCAATAATCCAGGGGGAAGTTGATGGTGGTTTGAACCTCAGATGAATATGTTCCTCTACCAGAAACTCTTATGTATAAACAAGATCAAAGCCCAAGAGAAGTACAGCAGGAGCTCCCCAAACAAACAAACAAGTCATTGATAATGGGATGCAAGTCATTGATAATCAGAGAAAAGTGGATTAAAACAATTATATGACACTGTGTCTGTTTTTCTGGCAAAAATGATGGCCAGACACTGCCAAGTTTTGGCTGGGATATGCAGATTTAAAAATTCTCTTGCACTGTTTATGGGAATGTAGAATTGAGAAACGACGTAACACTGCCGAATCAAGTTAAGTATACACATAACCTGGACTTCCCAGGTGGTACTAGTGATAAAGAACCCACCTGCCAATGCAGGAGACACAGGAGATGCGGGTTTGATCCCTGGATTCAGAAGATCCCCTGGAGAAGGAAATGGCAACCCACTCCAGTATTGTTGCCTGGTAAATTCCATGGAGAGAGGAGCTTAGTGGGCTACAGTCCATGGGGTCGCAAAGAATCGGACACGACCGAGACTAGCACAGCTATACACATACTCATGGCCCAGCACCCAGCACCCTGTTAAATATCCCAGAAAAATTTCCACACAGGTTCTTAAGGGAATGGATAGGAAAGTGTTCACTGAGGCAGCAAGGAGGTGAAAGCAGAGTAGGTCTTCATAATTTGGATAGTGGATGGGTAAAATTTGTATCAGGTTTTGTGATAAGCACTTAATATGCCTTACCTCATCTTTTCTTCAAAATAACCCTAAGACTGGGACTTTTAACGGTATCCTGTTTTACAAACGATAAAACGGAAACTATCCTTCCATCCATACGCAAACCGTCTTTTATTTTCTGGTTCACTTTCCTTAGTGTTCGAACAAAGACTTTGGGGTTCAGGGGCTCAGCAGAGTGCCAAGTTTCCCAGACAGATGGGATCCTATCTTCCTGGCCCTGGAGCTTTCCTGTCTGGGCCTTCAGCACCGCGGACAGCGCCAGCGGGGCAGGGCTGGGCGGGGCGTCCTCCAATACGTCAAGACGCGTGGAGTCTCCCAGGCGCTCAGCCCACGTCGCCGCGTCTCGTGACCCAGGTAATTGGTACCTTGCGCTACGCATCATCTGCTCGCAGCCCCCTGACCCGCAGCCTCTGGATCGCGCTGCCGCGCCGACCCCCACCGGCCGGGTGAGCGCGGCGGCCCCTCCCCTCCAGGTCCCTGCGCCTCCTCTCCTCTTGCTGTCTCTCAGGCCTCCCCTCTGGTCCTCTCTCCGGGTCCTGGGGCGCCGCAGCCTGGAGCCGGGGCCCCATGAGGCGGGAGGAGTGAGCGTGACCTTGGCTCCGTCTTTGGCTGGCTGCGGCCTCCCCAAGGACACCCCCCAGCCCTTCGCGTTCATCCGACCCTGCGAGTGCAGTTCTTGTGAAACATTTTGCGTAAAGGAGCGAAGCTCTACCGGTGGGGTTTCAGACATCAGCGTGGGGTCTCTAGCCCAAGACTGCAGACTGGCCACTCCCTTCGTGGCCTGGGGAGGGGCCTACTGCCCTTCCCTTCCTGAAGGAACCTGGGCTGCGGAGAACAGCGCTGGAGATGGGGATGGTATAGCGTTATGTGCTTGGTGGTACAGGCAGGCAGCTTCGAAGTCTCAGGACCTCGTTGGGGGAGGCGGGAGGTGGCCAGGGCCCTTATATACGGCTTTAATCGTGGTTTCTACTCACAAATGGGGAAACTGAGGCCCTGAGAGAGGCAGCCAGGCTGAGAACTGCTTCTCCATCTCTCAGGGAAATGTGGGGGATGAGACGAGGTCCCAGCAGGGTACTATGATGCCCATCCCTGCATCCCCTCCCCACGTATCCTGTAGCATATTAGGACAGGCCCCTTTTACCTTTGTCCTTTCCCTCCCCTGGGCTTTGGTTCAGACCCTCCAGCTCTGCCAAGGAAATAAGCACACCCCCTTTCTGTCCTGCTTCCTACCACAGGGTCTGCCTCCTTGACCTTCTCTTGGGTTCAGTAAACTAAGGTTGGGACTTGTTCCTGAGAAAAGGCCACCCAGCTCCCAGAACAGGGCACCATAGTAGGCCGACAGGAGCATGAGTCTAGGCTCTGCTGCTGCCCAGCTTCAGGGTCTGGGGAAGGATCTGTTAACTTATCTCTAAAATGGGCATATTGCAGAGCAGTCCTCAGCAGGGCAGCCCAGATAGGGGCTTATGTGAGAGAGGCTTGGTGACCAGGGATTCTGCAGTTGTTATGCTTCTGGGGGTGGGATGGGGATGGTACTGACTTTGTCCTTAGGGAGGAAACCACCAAGACCTGTCCAGAGCAACCTGCCTGTTAGTCCACTGGAGACTGAGCTGGGCTCTTCCCCTTCACCTGAGTGGGCAGGGCAGGCTGGAACTTTGACTGTAGATACTGAGGTTGACTCTGTGCCCAAAACCTCCAGGGCTCCTGCATCCCCAAGCCCTGCTGAGGTTGGGGCAGGGGTGGTTGGCTGGCTGCCCTCCTGTCAGGCTGGGTGAAGGCCGCAGCAATGTGCAGTGGCTTCCCCGATTACTCAGTATTTGTAAAACACAGTGTTCCTGCACTGGGCCGGGCAGGACACAGGCAGGCTTATCACTGCCCCCACCCCCCCAACCCCTCTGCCCCAGGCCATCCCATCTCCCAGTGGGAGTGCCCTCCCCAGCCCCAGGCCATCCCATCTCCCAGTGGGAGTGCCCTCCCCAGCCCCAGGCCATCCCATCTCCCAGTGGGAGTGGTTGCTGGCAGGAGCAGCTCTGTGTTTACATCATGACTGGGCAGTGAGGGGGGCACAGGCTCCTGAAGCACAGGGCCCCACCACTCGCCAGCTTAGCCTCACTATGCCTCTATTTCTGTATTTGTAAAATGGGACGATAGAAGTGCCCACCTCTTGAGACTGTTGAAAGGGATGGAGGAGCCCAGTGCCTGCCCCCAGGTCAGTGCTTGCTCACTCTGCTCTTATGCTCATTCCCACATGGGTATCTTGAAGTCAGGCTTTCTTGCTTTAGGGTGCGGATGTTAGAGTTTCCCCATTGGGTTGTTTAGAGTCTTCTGATGTTCCAGGCCAGTAGAGCCTAGGCCCTATGGCCGTCTGGGCAGGGGCAGCAACCTTGTATTTGCCCAGCAGTGGCACCCCACCCCAGTACTTTTGCCTGGAAAAGCCCATGGACAGAGGAGCCTGGTGGGCTCCAGTCCATGAGGTCGCTAAGAGTCGGACACGACTGAGCGACTTCACTTTCACTTTTCACTTTCATGCATTGGAGAGGGTAATGGCAACCCACTCCAGTATTCTTGCCTGGAGAATCCCAGGGACAGAGCCTAGTGGGCTGCCATCTATGGGATCGCACAGAGTTGGACACGACTGAAGCGACTTAGCAGCAGCAGCAGGGGCTATTAGAGATTGAGAAGGGGTTGGCACCCTGACCCTCTGACCACAGATCTCAGACCTTGAGGCCCCACCCAACACCTGGAGGGTGCACTCCAGGAAGAGCCAGCCCATGACAACCCTCACTAAAGCCTAGTGCCACTGGGCTGGTGGGGCGGGACAGGCCGCTGAGTGTGTGGAAAGGGAGCTTCCGGCGCCTGGGACTCAGGTTCCAGCTGAACCCATCTCCTTCCTCGCTGCAGTGTGATGCATTTTTGCTTTTTAATTTTCCTTTGTTTGGACTTGCTGCTAGTTGCCCTGAGGAGCCCACTGTCCCTCACTCAAGGAGACCACCCTCCCCTTCCCTCTGCCTCCAGTAAGTGTGGAGGGAAAAGGGGAGGAGATAGGCCAGGAGGGCTGTGCCCTGCCCTGACTTGGGACATGACTGCTTGTAAAATAGAAGGTCCAGCCAGTTGTTTCTGGAGACTTGGTTGAACTGGTGGGGAGGGGAGTGCCCTGTGGGTTGGGCACACCTGGCCCCAGGGGCATTGACTTCTGGCCAAGCCTAGGCAGGTAAGTACACTTTCTGGGACTGAGTTATGCAAGGGGAAGCCAGCCCTCTTGCCTGCATGGCCCCTGGTGGGGTGGCTCTGGTGCTACACCCCGCTCACAGGCTGGGATTCTCTGATCAGAAGGGCATCAGCAAGTATTCAGAGGGAGCTGTTCTGTGTTCGGGCAGTGCTGGGGAAGAGAAGGGAGCTCTGCTTACAATTGTTTTGGCAGGTATTATGAAGGAACAGAGGTTCTAAGAGGAGGCTCTTCTCTTAGAATCTCTATCTTCTGGGGAGGGGAGGGGGGAGGAAGGCACGCCCCCCCCCCCCCCATATAGACATAGACTCGTGAAAGCCCATTGTTCATGCATTTTTCCTAGGGAAGAGCAGCTGGCTTAGCGGGCGTGAGATGAGCTCCAGGTTCTTATTCTTTTTCAGACTGAGCAGGCTTCCAGCCTATATGTACACCCTGAACTCTTAGCTGTCCCAAGTGATGATGGTCCTGAGTGGAAGCTCTGGGCGGGGTATGGGAGCCAGAGGCCAGGAGCTGCCAGGAGCTCATCTGGACAGGGCGCCTGCCTCCAATCTGTCCTCCACTGTCACCCAGTGCCCTCTCTGAGCCTCAGTCCTCCCTGGTGTGAAGGGAAGCCACTGAGGCCTGTGTCACTGGCCTTCTGGCCTGGGAGGACATCCTGGGCCAATACTGTGGTCAAGGGAAGTCACTTGTCACTTTTGGTCACAATGACCAGAGATCCAGCAGTGCCATGGGCCTTGAGATAGTACAGCTCGGCCAGACTCCTTTCTTCTGGCATTTTCCTGACCGGGCATGGTGCACCCAGTCCTTGAAGGACTTCCCTGCCTGAGTTCCAGGGTGGCTAGGGGGCCTGGCCAATTGTCTCTCTCACCAGGGGCTTGTCTTGGACTACCTAGCCCAGGGTCACCTGCCCAGTTGGCCCACTAAATGCCGTGTGAATGGACAAGTGGCTGCCGGAGCCTCCTTCCATCCTGGTCCCGTGGGTTATGTTTCTCTCTTATCGCCCGCGTCCAGGATGAGTCAGCTGAGGCTGCTGCCATCCCGGCTTGGGACACAGGCCTCGAGGCTCCTGGCCCCACATGGAGTCCAGAGGTTCAGCTGGTGCAGCAGGTCGTCTGGGCCTCCAGCTTCCTTCTCAAGCAGCAGAGTTGGAGGTGGTTCCAGTTATATGGAGGAGATGTACTTCGCCTGGTTGGAAAACCCCCAGAGTGTCCACAAGGTTGGCACCCCTCTATGTGGGGGAGAAGGTCCTGAGGGCTGTGGAGGGGGCAGTGGGTAGAAGCAACTTGCCTGCTGAGTGGCCCTGGGTTAGTTTCTTTGCCTTTGAGGTCCACCATGTCTTCGTTTGTGAAAGAGTTGGTCCTCATATTAGGAGAGGAAAGCTCATTGCTCTGCTGGTGTGGAACCAGCCGGTGGTTGGGGGTCTGGCTTGAGACGCCCAGATGATGCCCTGCTCAGACACCCTGTCTCTGAGAGCTGCCCCTTCCCCTCTGTCGTGCTGCACTGTGCCAGGTGGCCCCTGTTATGTCGTTAGGAGCATATGTGTTTGTATGTATATATTGAGCTGGTGAAATAAGTCACACTGATGGTAAAAAATAATAATAATAATGAAAATGAAAAAATAAAATCAGCTGCCAGGGCAAAAGTAAAAAGTGAAGCTGCTCTCTCTCTCCATTCACAGTCCTCAGAGGAAGTCATACGTTCACATGATTCAAAACAAAAAGTATTAAGTTCTACGGTGGAAAGCCTTCCTCCCATTCCATCTGCTCAACTCCTACCTGTCTGGTCCCCAGTCTATTCTTAATTTTTTCTGTATCTATTCAGATTTTCTTTAGATAAACTTACTGCAAACATAATTCTGGATTTCCCTCACCTTTACACAAATAAATGACATGTAATGTCCTCCGTTTTGCTGCAGGCTTTTTGCATTCAGCATGCATCTCTAAGATTTTCAGTGTTAGCACCGTAAGAGCCTCGTTTTTCCCCAGCTGTGTAGTATTCCACTGTTTGGTGGATGGGCCACACCCATCCCCAAGGATGGGCATCTGGCTCTCTTCCAGTCTCGGGCTGCCACGCCTGGTGCTGCACCGCGTCATCTTGTGCGTCCATCACCTCGAGGGTGTGCAGCTCACCATGGGATAAATTCCACAAAGTGGAGTTGTTGGGTCAGAGGGCGTCTGGACACATAATTTTGATGGATATTTCCCAGTTGCTTCCCACAGGGTGCGTGCCATCTTATTCTCCCACCAGTACTGTGTGAGAGGATGCCAAGGAAAGCTCTTTCACGCGTGTTATGCTGGGACACAGAGGTGCTGGTGCATTTGTCCATCTGCTTTTGGTTTCTGCACAAAGAGTAGCAAACCATACATCCTCTTCTGTTTTGTTCTTTTACAACTTATCTTGGCAATATTCCACAGCCATAATAATAGACGCATCTTTTTAAAAAAATACTACATAATTTTTCAGAATCTAAATTTACCATTTATTTAAATGGTTTCATATTGATCACCACTTAGATTGTTTGTATGCTGCCATTTTTACAAACTCTCCTGTGGGGAACATCCTTGTACCTGTAGGCACACACTTGTCCAAGTACATCTGTAGAATCAATTGCTGGCAGTGGAATTTCTGGTTCAAAAGATACATACATTCAAAGTGTTGAGGACCTGCCTGCCAGATTGCCCTCTACAAAGGCTGCCTCTAACCCCAGTGTGTGAGGGCATGTTTCCCCCAGGGATAGGAGTCTCTTTCTTGCCTGAAGCCCCTTGATCACAACTTATAACTCCCCTGCCAGCCCTCTACCAAGCTGGGTCCTGGAGAGATCTTAGCTCTTGACGGGGGCCTGGGCTGGTTGAGGGGGATCTCTGGACAGGGTCTTAGGAAGGTCCTGAGAGCTATGGTGATGAAGGAAGATCATGTCCCCTGGGGTCCCAACTACTCTCAGTCCCTAACTTGGCTGTCTTCTTGTTTCTGCCCCCGTCCAGTCCTGGGACAGCTTCTTCCGGACAGCCAGTGAGGAAGCCTCTTACAGCCTGGCTCAGCCCCGGCCCCTTTCTGTCGTCTCTGACAGCAGGCTGGCAGCATCCAGCCGGACGGAGACCAGTAAACTGGTGGAAGACCACCTGGCTGTGCAGTCCCTGATCCGGGCCTACCAGGTGAGTGCCCGGGAGGGTGCAGGCTCCTGGCTGTGGCAGGCGCTGATGACAAGGCTGGCTCAGCTCCACGCCCCCTCGGAGCCCTTCTCCGAGCCCTCTGTGGGTGGCTCTGACTCCCCCTCCTGCTCTTTGCCACATTACCAGTCACATCACTTGCCATCTCCCTTCATTTTTTGTGCGGACTGGTTTGTTTGTTTGTGGTCTTTCTCATGGAGTGTTATCTCCCACACCACTGTGCCCCAGTACCTGGAGGGATACTTAGTGAGTGATCAGATTCAGTGAGTGTTGAATGAAAGATGAATACATTGATCCTTGTTAATGTCCGTTTTCTCCTCTTGACTGGGCATTCCAAGAGGACAGGGCTGATGTCCAACAGGCGCTTAACTAGTGTTTGTGGAACGAATGAATGAGTAAATGAATAGCTCATTAAGCAGCTCTCCCACCCGTCAGCTGCTCTGTCCTGGAGACTTAGGCTCCCCGTGGCTGGGTTCCCAGGCTCGGCCCCTGCTATGTCAAAGAGTACTGATATTCCCTATTCTTGGTCTTGACTCAACAGTACTAATTGGAGGGCTGTTCTGGGTGTTCACTCCATAAAAATGTAATCATTTAGGATCTCTCTGGGAAGCGGCGGCAGAAGGTATTTCATAAGAGGAACTTGTCTTGAAGACGTGCAGAAGGAAGGGTAAGGCATCCTGGCAGAGACTCAGTGGGAGGGTGTCGCACAGGCCGCTGCAGGAACTCAGGGGGAGAGGGAGGCCTTAGCAAATGGAAAGGGCGCCTTGCCTCTGAATGAGGCACTCCGCGTGGGTTGGCAGCTGCCCACTCAGGGTGTGCCGGCTGTGCTGGGCAGAAGAGGGAAGGTGCACAGGATTGGGCTCCCCTATTGGCCTCAGGACCACTTGGGAGCAAACGGCATTGGTTGTAATGTTTGTCTTGGCTGGCTAAGAGGCAAGAAGTGATCTGTTGACTTTGAAAAAAGAAGAACAAGGAACATAAAACTTTATATGAAATATAAGGTATCATTCAGAGTGTGGCCTGAGGGCCTTATCTTCCAAGCATAGTCTCAGTTCTGCAGCGGGTCTTTGGTCTTTCGTTGTCTGAGATCACAGCACCAGGGTCCTTCCAGCAGGTTGGTCTCTAGATTCAGGAAGGCTACGTTGTACTGGCTTGATAAAAATCTGCCTGATGGTGAGTACTTACGGGGTGGGCTGCAGCGCCTCACAGGCCAACTCAGGGCTGAGCTTTGGTTTGACTCGCCTACATCAGATCAGATCAATCGCTCAGTCGTGTCCGACTCTTTGCGACCCCATGAACTACAGCACGCCAGGCCTCCCTGTCCATCACCAACTCCCGGAGGTCACTCAGACTCACATCCATCGAGTCAGTGATGCCATCCAGCCATCTCATCCTCTGTCGTCCCCTTCTCCTCCTGCCCACAATCCCTCCCAGCATCAGAGTCTTTTCCAATGAGTCAACTCTTCCCATGAGGTGGCCAAAGTACTGGAGTTTCAGCTTTAGCATCATTCCTTCCAAAGAAATCCCAGGGCTGATCTCCTTCAGAATGGACTGGTTGGATCTCCCTTGCAGTCCAAGGGACTCTCGAGTCTTCTCCAACACCACAGTTCAAAAGCATCAATTCTTTGGCGCTCAGCCTTCTTCACAGTCCAGCTCTCACATCCATACATGACCACAGGAAAGACCATAGCCTTGACTAGGCGAACCTTTGTTGGCAAAGTGATGTCTCTGCTTTTGAATATGCAATCTAGGTTGGTCATAACTTTCCTTCCAAGGAGTAAGCGTCTTTTAATTTCATGGCTGCAGTCACCATCTGCAGTGATTTTGGAGCCCAGAAAAATTAAGTCTGACACTGTTTCCACTGTTTCTCCATCTATTTCCCATGTAGTGATGGGACCAGATGCCATGATCTTCGTTTTCTGAATGTTGAGCTTTAAGCCAACCTTTTCACTCTCCACTTTCACTTTCATCAAGAGGCTTTTGAGTTCCTCTTCACTTTCTGCCATAAGGGTGGTATCATCTGCATATCTGAGGTTATTGATATTTCTCCCGGCAATCTTGATTCCAGCTTGTGCTTCTTCCAGCCTAGTGTTTCTCATGATGTACTCTGCATATAAGTTAAATAAACATGGTGACAATATACAGCCTTGACGTACTCCTTTTCCTATTTGGAACCAGTCTGTTGTTCCATGACCAGTTCTAACTGTTGCTTCCTGACCTGCATACAGATTTCTCAAGAGGCAGATCAGGTGGTCTGGTATTCCCATCTCTTTCAGAATTTTCCACAGTTTATTGTGATCTACACAGTCAAAGGCTTTGGCATAGTCAATAAAGCAGAAATAGATGTTTTTCTGGAACTCTCTTGCTTTTTCGCCTGCATACAGTACTGAAAAAAACCCAAGCTGCTGCTTATTTGCAAACATATAGAGTGTAGAAGAATCATGTCTCAAACCCTCAAGCCCATCATTACAGTGCTGCTCTTGATTCATCTGACCCACCTCCGGCTCCACCCACAGGCCACTGATTATTTAGAAGCAAATCCCAGATGTCATTTCATTTCATTCATTGAACATTTCAGCATGTATTTCCAGAGATAAAGTCTCCTTTAAAACTTTACAAATATACATAATAGCATTATCACTGCTAAAAATAGAATAATCTTTAATGTCATCAAATACCCAGTTGGTATTCATTTGTGCCTGTTTGTCTTAGGATGTCTTTTCTCTGCTTATTTGAATCGAGATTCAGATAAAGCCACAGGCTGTGATGCTGACATGGCTCTCAAGCTCTTGTACTCTGCTCCCAGGTCCTTCTCCATTTCCTTCTGTGCTCCTTGTTTGTTCTGTAGAGTTTTCTTGAGTCTGGATGTTGCTGATTGCATCTGCATGGTATCACTTTGTCTGATCCTTTGCCCCATGTAATTTCTGTAAAGTGGTGGTTATATCTAGGTGCTTGACCCAACATAGATTTGATTTCTTTGTTGCAAAATCAGCTTCCTGGTGGTGATGGCACTTCATCAGTTAGTATCTAAGGATAATTATTTCCTGGATGCATTAAGTCATTAGGAGCGGTCAAAGTGGTGATAGTCTAATTCTGTCTTTGTTTGGGACCTGAAATATTTCCACGGGAGAAACTTTCCTTTGTTAGCTCCATTTGGCCTCAGGTACAAATTGTATGGGGAAGGTAGGATCAGTGCTTGATTTTTTTTCCCTTTTATCGATGGATTTTCAAAATTATGATTTGGTTCCCTGCTGCTAAATCGCTTCAGTCGTGTCTGACTCTTTGCGACCCCATAGACAGCAACCCACCAGGCTCCCCTGTCCCTGGGATTCTCCAGGCAAGAACACTGGAATGGATTGCCATTTCCTTCTCCAATGCAAGAAAGTGAAAAGTGAAAGTGAAGTCGCTCAGTCATGTCCGACTCTTAGCAACCCCATGGATTGCAGCCCACCAGGCTCCTCTGTCCATGGAATTTTCCAGGCAAGAGTACTGGAGTGGGGTGCCATTGGTTCCCTAGCATCTTCCAAATATGGCAAATAAGAGTTTTTCTTCTTTTTCTTAGTATGATATGAATGCATGGATTTAAACACATTTGATGAGTTTCAGTCTGCTACAGATATTCTTGTTGTTGCTCAAAATGTGTCCTTATTCCCAGCCTCAGTGGTGTTTGGTAGGATAAGATGATTTGAGCTCATCTTGTACATTTCTAATAAGCCAGTTCTCCGGGGAGTGAGGGAGTATTTGCTGTTATTGGTCTGGACATGACTTCTGGGCTCTTTTGATGGTTAGAGACAGGAAATATGTATTTCTTTTAAAGATACCATACTTTATAGGCTTGTACTGATGCTTCTATACACGTCAAATATAGGACTTAGGGTTTGTCTTTGACTTCGTCAGTCTTATATCACCATCTCCTTTTAAAAATATCAAAAATAGAGATTCTCAAAGATGCGATACAATGACTTATGTGATTTTTCTCATAATCCATACATGACAAGGTAAGAATACAATTCTAGTATGGCCACTGCTGGTTGGTCACATAAATGAATTTATGATCTCTTTATTGCTGTGGTCCTGTTTGCCTTTGGGGAGCACATGCTGTTAGTCAGTTGAAATAGTTCCTCTCTATATAGTTATGCCACAAAATGGATGCATTAATTCATTTCTCTTACTTTCAATATTTAAAACTTAATTTTGTTTTTTTTAATTTATTTTTAATTGAAGGATAATTGCTTTACAGAATTCTTAATTTTGTTTTATAGTGATATAAAATATTTATAAGATTCCAAAGGCAAGATATAGTCTTAAAAGTCTAGCTTCTAGGCCTGCCACTCTGCCCTGTTTTGTCCTTTCCCTGTAGGTAATAATTTTTCTTATTTTTTGGTTTTATTATTTTACTACATATTGTTCTAATGTCCACATTTATTTATAGACATTCAAATAGATACAAATATATGCAAGTGCATATGTTTACTTTTGTCTTTCCTTTCTTAGATAATAGGTGGTTTATCACAAACATTCTTATATAATTTGCTTTTTTGCTTAAGAATATTTTGTGGAGACACTCTCACCGTAGCAGTTAGGAATCTTCCCCATCCCTCTGAGCAGCTCTGCGCCGCATGAACTTCCCATACCCATTTGTCAGTCTCCTGCTGATGGACATTTGGGAAGTTTTAGAATTTTGCAATTACTAACAGCACCATGGTAATTATTTTTGTGTACGCATTCTTTCCTGTTTCTGAAAGCTGCACGATGTACTTTTAAACCAAGTTGAGCTCCTGCCACCTCAGTTGCTGTGCTGGGGCTTCACAGGCCTGCTAGGGCCTGGGTGCTGGCCATGTGGAAACTTGAAATTCTGAAGCCGGAAGTGAGGGGCCCAGAGCCTCGGTCTTGGTGGGGGTCTGCCAAGCTGTGCTCCTCTCTGCCTTGGCCTTTTCTCCTCTCCAGATCCGGGGCCACCATGTGGCCCAGCTGGACCCGCTGGGCATTCTGGATGCAGACCTGGACTCCTTCGTGCCCTCAGACTTAATCACCACCATTGATAAACTGGGTGAGAATCGACACCCTCTCCTATTGCCCTGGCAACGCGAGCCAGCTGATGCCTGTACCTAGTGAGGGGTGCTGAGCCTGCGGTGCCCCTGAGTCTCGGGTCTCAGCCATCAGCCTGAGAGGCTTTCTTCTGACCGTTGCCCGTCTATGCATCGGGTCCCTGCAAGGGAGGGCTCTCCATCCTCCCCAGCTGGTGCACCCACTCAGCAAGTGTGAGACACCTGTCCAGGCCCATCCTTGTGATGGCAAGCTCGGTTCTGACTCTCACACCCTGTGCACTGCGGACAGAGGGCCCTTGACCTTTAGGCTGGACGTGGTGGGAGGCTGCTGTGGGCACTGTTAGCAGGTCTAGGGATGCAGCTAGGCTCACCTGTGCCTCACCTCCCTCTGTCCTGTCTGCTGCCCGGACTCTGCCCCATGGACCTCCCAGCCTTCTACGACCTGCGGGAGGCTGACCTGGATAAGGAGTTCCAGCTGCCCACAACCACTTTTATTGGAGGCTCCGAAAGCACCCTTTCTCTACGGGAGATCATAAGGCGCCTGGAGGTGAGCACAGGCAGGTGTGTCGGGCACAGCTGATGAAGCTCTCCAGCGTGCGTTAGAGGGAGGGAGGGCGCTGCCTTTCCTGTTCCAGACCTTGAGGCTGTCCGTCATCTTCCTGGCTCCTCGTGGAGTGCTCCCCTGTTCCCACAGAGCACGTACTGCCAGCACATTGGTCTGGAGTTCATGTTCATCAATGACGTGGAGCAGTGCCAGTGGATTCGGCGGAAGTTCGAGACCCCGGGCGTGATGCAGTTCTCCAGCGAGGAGAAGCGGACCCTGCTGGCCCGGCTAGTGCGCTCCATGAGGTCGGGCCCCACCACCTCCCTGGGAAGCCCCAGTGGCTGCGGGGCCTGCTCCAGGGCTGTCTGAGACACCCCAAGCCCTAGCTGATGAGGAGGTACCTGGCAAGTGAAGGCAGGGCTGGATGGGGCTCCAGGAGATCATGACACTGAACGAGGATGGACGTGACATAAGGATGTCCATGCGTGGAGTGAGTGTAGCAGGGACTTCCTGCAGGTAGGGCAGAGCTGGACTTCTGTGAAGCTGGGTCTTCCCGGGACCGTGGGGCCCTGGAGGAGCCCCTGACCCAGCTGCTGGGAATAAAGTGGCTCCCTGAGCAGTGACATGTGGGCTGGAATTTGAATTGAGCCGTGAGGAGGTCTTTGGAAATGATGAGAGAGCTCCAGGGCACCTGTGTGCTGGAGGGCAGCGAGCCGAGAACAGTGGAATGGCTAGTTGCAGCAGTAACTGTAAGGGGAAGAGAAGGTGGTTCCTGGAAATGGATGCAGCCAGAGGCCTCTGGTTAAGCTGGGAGGAGCCTCAGCCTCCCCCAGACCTATGCTCCTTGCTGGTGGGGCATCATGGTGTCTGTGCTGGGCCCTGGACCGTGCAGAGAGACGCGTAGCTTCCCCGTCCTGGCACCCTACTCCAAGCCCTCAGGAACAGACCCCACGAGCCCCTGCCTCTCCACCCTTTTCTTCCCCTCCCCAAGCAGGTTTGAAGACTTCTTGGCCAGGAAGTGGTCTTCAGAGAAGCGGTTTGGCCTGGAGGGCTGTGAGGTCATGATTCCGGCCCTGAAGACGATCATCGACAAATCCAGTGAGATGGGGATCGAGAACGTCATCCTGGGGATGCCGCACAGGTGGGTCCTCCCCGCCTCAGCCTTGTGCTCCTCCCCCAGGCCCGGCAAGCTGAGATGGATGTGAGGCTTTGAGAGTCAGGGTAGGGGTGTTGTTGGGACCTGGGGGTAGAGGCAAAGGGGTCTGGAAAGTTCTGAGTCCCAGGGCCCTGGCTTGCTCATCACAGGAAGAGCCAAGCTCGTGGCCAAAGCCTCTGGAACCGGGTTCTCTTGGGCTCTATTTCCCTCTCACCACGCTGCCACCATCCCCAGCAATACTGAGATGACAGAAGCGGCCATGTCATCCTACTTGAGGTTCCTGTGGAGTGGCACAGCCCAGAAAAGTGAGGGCAGAGCCTGGACACGTGGGCCTGGGTTGGCCTCACCTGGTGGGAGGTCTCTGGTCTCTTTCCCTGGCTGCTAGCCAACCACTCATTTCCCTGGGACCTTGATAAAAACTTGGAACGTTGGCCTGGCCACTGGGCAGTTACCTCTGAGCTGGAGCCTGTGGGATAATGAGGACTATAGCCAAGGCGGCCGAGGGTCCTGCTGAATGGGCAGGGACAGGACGTGCCGTCTGTCTGAGGGTGAGGCCTCGGTATTTCCCATGCCCATTTCCAGCCGCTCGCAGGGGGCCAGTCCCCCACTGCTTCAGCCCTGGGGCATCAGGATGAAGTGTGAGGAGGGTCCCCATCCGTGGGCTGGCCTGCCAGGAGTCCAGGCTTTGTCTCACAGGCTCTGTGCCCTGGAGGGAGCAAAGAGGACCCCGTGGTTTCAGGACAGCATGGCTTCAGTACAACTGTGCGGGGCGGGGAGAGAACGGTGCTGGGCCGTCAGGCAGCTCTGGGACTGTGTGATGGCGCTGCATGGGCTCCTGGCCTGAGGAGGCTTCTCGGGCCGAGGACTGCCCTCAGCCAAGCCTCCATAGTTGAGAAGGGGCCTCTGAGACTTGAGGGCTTTCCCCAAAGGGGCTGAGGGGTGTTCATCTGGTTCCTGTGTCCACACAGCCCTCTATCCACAGAACAAGAGAGACGCCCACCGGAAGAGGGCTGCCCTCTGTCACAGGGCCCTGTGGGGCTGGAGGTCACGCCAGAGTATGTGCAGACCTAGAGCTGGCGTCTGCTGCTGGGCTATGGGAAGCGAGTTCTGAGTCACACCTTGTGCCTGCCTCAGGCTGGTGTCCCCTGCATATATTGCCCCATGATGGGAAGTTCAGGCTGGACTGGAGAATCCCTGGACCTAGCTGCTTCCCCACAACCCCCTGGACCACCCCCTCCCACCCACCAGATCTAAGCTCATCCGGACAGGCCCTCTGGTGACTCCTAAGGGCAGAAGTGTCACCTCTTCTGTATCCTGCTCCAAGATGCTGTTAGGCTGAGCTGGGGAGCTGTGTGGGAGCGGTTGTGTTGTGTTAGCAGGTTGGGATCAAGATTCTGGGTTGGGCTCACCTTTGGGGTCAGGAAGGGGGTGAGTGGACACTCGGCCATGAGGCTGGGTGGCTCCCTGCTCGTGAAGGCCTCCTGAGTCTGCGGGGTGTGGGTGTCTGCTGGCCAGGGAGAGCTGGCCAGCCGGAGCTGCTCACATGCCTTGCAGATTGAGACAGGGTCAGAGGGCTGGGCTCCCAGTGCCCACGCCATTCCTGCTGGGTCCTAGGTGGGCAGGGAACATGGTTATGCTGGGGTGTGTGGAGGGAGGTGGCCTCTGTGCCAGGTGAGAGCCCTGTCCCCTCTGGCCCCAGGGGCAGGCTGAATGTGCTGGCCAACGTTATTCGCAAGGACCTGGAGCAGATCTTCTGCCAGTTTGATCCCAAGCTGGAGGCGGCGGATGAGGTGGGTGCCAAGTGTGGGCACCAGAGCCCCTGGAGAGCTGGGTATTTGGGAGATGGACAGACATGCAGAGGAGTGGGAGAAAGGCCGGGGGTGTCAATGTGAGGCTCCTGAGGTGCTTTGGAGCCAAGTGCTCTGATCTCGGATAACTAGGAGAATCCTTGGATAATCTGGGCCAACCTATTATCTCCAGCCAGGGAAACTGAGGCCCAGAGAGGTGCAGGGGAGTGCCTGAAGTTACTCAGTTCAGCCCCTGTGGCTGTGTCTCTGTGCCCAGAGTCCTGCCTGCCTGCCCGTAAGGACTCCTCACTCGCTTGTTTGCCCAGCACAGTGTTGGGAGGTCAGGACAGTTTCCTGTGCTCACTGATGAGCAGAGGGCACAGCTCTCCACCCTCACCCACTTCCTGGTATGTTTACATGTCATGTAGGCCGCGTATCCCAGCTTTTGTGCGTGCTGGGCCCTCAGCCGCGTTGCCATCTTCTTTGCCTCTCTCTCGTTCACAGTCCTGCCCATCACCCCGTCTGATGGCTCTCCTGGTCCTCCAGGCAGGACAGCGGTCTGTGCCTCCTCTGTGCTCCCTTTGCCTGAAGAACCGTGTCTGCTCTGGCCTTTTCCATTCTGTGTGTGTGAGTGTGTGTGTGTGTCTGTCTGTGTTTTCCCATCCAGGCTGGTAGCAAGGTGAGGGCAGGGACCTTACCCCGAAGCCTCAGCACCCAGCGCTGGAGGACGCTCTGTTAAGATGAGCCCTGTTAAATGCCTGCTCTAGAGCCACCCAGCACGTTAGACCAGCGCAGGACTAGAATCCACATCTGCCGGCTCTCAACTCATGATCTTTCCGCCATCATGTTCATTTTGCTCAAGCACCTTCGTTCTCTGAGTCTCATTTTGCTTTCCTGTAAAATGGGGATAAAAATTCCTGGTCCCAGAATAGGTTGTGAGCAATTACAGATGACATGAGTGAACTATAAAACCTGGCCAAAGAGCTCTTTAAACAAATTTACTTTTTTCTTAATTGAAAAAACAATGTGAGTATCATTTGAAGAAAAGATTTCATAGTGAAAGTAAGTTTCCCTTCTGAGGCTGCTTTCCTGCTTCCTGGAGGCTCTGCTGTGGTCACTTTTCATGTTAAGGTGGAACATTCCAGAAGTGTTCCACGCAGTGCAAACACATGTAGGCGTCCAGCGCAGCTTTATTTGTAAGAGGCCAGGGGAGCAGCTCGAGATGCCGCTGGGCACCTTGCTGTTTTCCCTTAATGAGCCGCCATTTTAGAGCTGCACGCCAAGCTCCCCGGGCCTCTAAGGCCCCTCTGGTTTCCACTGTCTCTTGTTGAAGAGCATTGGTGGTGGGATGAGTGTTTTTGCACACATGTGTGTGCATAGATAGTGTCTGAGAAATGCAGTGGCTGAAGCTGAGGAGGCAGGACTGAATCGCCCTCCAAACAGCTTGCAGACAGCGGTGAGTCTGCCTGCTGTGTGCGAGTCCCAGGCCCCCCTTCCCTTAACTCCATCCACCCTTTCCATCTTTGCCAATGTGATAGGTCCAGAGGTGACTGCATTTGAACATATTTCTCTGCTATGAATTTGAGTGTCTTCTCACATGTTTTTAAACCATGTATGCCTTTTCCTGTAAATTCCTTTTCCTGGCTTTTGCTTATTTTTCCCTGGGGTCTCGGTGAAAAGTGCTTTACGTATTGAAGGAGTTAGCCCTTTGCTTCCATTTGTGTGATAAATATTTTCCCAGCTTGATTTTTTTGCCCCCTAGTACTGTGCATGGATCTTCTTCCCCCTTGACAAATATATTAGATTTTGGCTGTCTTATCCTCTGTGGCTTCTGAGGTTTGTATGTTGGTTAGAAAGACTCCTCGCTCTAAGATCATAAAATATATCGTGTTTTCCCCTGGTACTGTGGTTTTGTCTGTGTGTGCACATTCTTGCTTACTTTGGTGTAAGGAATTTAGCAGGGGTCCTGCTCCAGTGTTTGCCCAGAGGCCTGGCCCATGGTCTTAACTCCAGTTAAGAGCTGTCCTTCATTTCTTGGCCTTCACTGTTGCTGGTTGGCCCCTTCCTAAGGGTACCTTACCCGTCCCCAACTCTGCCATCATTCATGTAGAGAGTATGGTTGCTGATAATGTGCAGGGGCTCTGATAAGGGATCATGACCCAGGGAACTCGCCGGCCTTTCTTAGAGCAGCTGGAGGACAAGCAGGGCTTGTGCCAGGGTTGGGGGAGGAGTGCAGGGGTGAGTCGGGGACAGCACGACTTTCCCAAGGAGCAGACACCAGGGGATGTCCCAGCCCCGCTATGGCCTTGCATGTCTGGGATGATGGGGACCTTCATCACAGGCTACCTCAACCTTCAGGGTTCCGGAGATGTCAAATATCACCTCGGCATGTACCACGAGCGGATCAATCGCGTCACAAACAGGAACATCACTCTGTCGCTCGTGGCCAACCCCTCCCACCTGGAGGCTGTGGACCCCGTGGTGCAGGGGAAGACGAAGGCGGAGCAGTTCTACCGTGGGGACGCCCAGGGCCAGAAGGTGAGCTCTCCTGGGCCCTGAGGACCTGGGTTCTGTGGGCCGGGCTCCTGAGGGGTGAGCTCCAAGGGGTAGACTTCAAGGTTCAGGGTTGGGGCTGGGCGGCACAGGCTGGAGCATGGGGCCCCCTCCTGACTGATACCCTGTCCTGCAGGTCATGTCCATCCTGGTCCATGGGGACGCCGCCTTTGCTGGCCAGGGCGTGGTCTATGAGACCTTCCACCTGAGCGATCTGCCCTCTTACACCACCAATGGTACCGTGCACGTTGTCGTCAACAACCAGGTGAGGGCCAGGGCTGCATGCTGGCCCTGGCAGTGTTACCTATTCATGGTCCAGGCAGCACTCTGAGGAGAAGAGAGGGACAGTCCTGCTTCTAAGCCCACTGCTCTGCCACTTGGCAGAGCGTGACTTCAGCGAGGTGCCTGATCACTCAGCCTTGGTTTCCTGCTCTGTGGAATTGGGAAGAGTATACATCTGTGTGTCTGTCTCTGTGAATCTCTCTCTCTGTCCTTCTCTCCCCCGTCCCTGTATATGTGTGTGCACACACACACACATATATATGATAAAGCTGTGGGAACAGAGGAAGACGGGTACAACCAGCACCTACCCCAGAGGCTGCACATATAAAATTAGATGCGGCCTTTAGCTCCATGGGACCCAGTCTTAGAACACGGCTCTCACAGCTTTTGCTCTTAAGGCAACTGTGGTTAATGACAGCTCTTCTGAGCCTGTAAATCCCTGGGTTAACGACTTTATTTGCAGTCATTTAAGTCATTTAATCTTCACAGCATAACTCTGTGAGGTAGGAGTTTAATAAGCCCTTTCAATCAACGAGGAGACTGAGGCTTTGGGAGTTTAAGTGCCTGGCCCAAGGTTGTGTAGTTAGTAACTGGTGAGACTGGGTTTTATCCCAACTTGGGCCTCCTGCTCCCACTGTATACAAATGATTATAGGAGAAAGAGCAGGTGTGATTCGCCTGGTATTGCTGCTGTCCCCATGATTTCAAGGTCACCCACTGTTACCTGGTCATCCCCATCACCTCCCGGCCACGCCTGATGGACCTCAAGGCAAAGGCCCCCTTTTCCAGGCCCCCGGCCTTCCAGGCAGCCGTAGCTGTCCCTCTCCAGCTGCCAGGCCCCCGGCCTTCCAGGCAGCCGTAGCTGTCCAGCTCTCAGTGCCTCCTGCTTCTGCAGATTGGCTTCACCACGGACCCCCGGATGGCCCGCTCCTCCCCGTACCCCACCGACGTGGCCCGTGTGGTCAATGCACCCATCTTCCACGTGAACGCAGATGACCCAGAGGCTGTGATATACGTGTGCAGCGTGGCAGCCGAGTGGAGGAACACCTTCAATAAAGACGTCGTGGTAGACCTGGTGGGTGAGAGGGGCCCCAGCTGGGTGTGCTCAGCTGTCCCTGCTGTGCCAAGCTCACCAGGGCTGCAGCATCTTCAGTGGTCCAGCATCTTCAGCGGTCAGGGCTGGGCAGCAGGTTGGGTGCCACTGGGCGCAGTCTCTGCAGAAGCCTGGGGGGGAAGCATTTGGTGACGGGTGATCATGAGGGCTGGTGAGGTGTTGAAGGGTGTGGCCTGCCAGGTGTGCCCCAGTGGGCGGTGACTGTGTCAGCCACATTGCCTGGGCGTGGGGACCCACCCTCTGCCCCACAGGTCTGTTACCGCCGGCGTGGCCACAACGAGATGGACGAGCCCATGTTCACGCAGCCTCTCATGTATAAGCAGATCCACAGACAGGTGCCCGTGCTGAAGAAGTACGCGGACAAGCTCATCGCTGAGGGCACGGTCACCCTGCAGGAGTTTGAGGTGGGCCCCATCAGCACCTTGCTGGAGCCGAGACTCTGAGGAGGCTGCTGTTGTCACCAGCCCAGGGCTTGGTGCTGGCAATAGCCCCAGTTATCCAGGGGGACAGAGGACCAAAGACACTTCCAGCCTGGTGGGATGCAATCAGTGCGGTGATGCATGGAAGCCCATCCAGGGCAGGAGTCCAGGAAGGCTTCCTGTGGGAGGTGGCCCTGAGCCGGGCTGTCCCCAGATTCTGTGGACATGCTGGCCCTCCCTCTTTCAGGGGTTCCGAGAGCAAAGACCGCGAGTCTTTCCTGGGCTCCCACAAGTCCCTTGCTGACTGCAACCCCGTGGACTCTTTCCAGGATCCCCTGAACTCTGGGACTTCAAACTCTGGCCATAAGGCCCCTCTTGGGCTTCCTGGTAGCTCAGTTAGTAAAGAATCTGCCTGCAATGCAGGAGACCCGGGTTTGATTCCTGGGTTGGGAAGGTCCCCTGGAGAAGGGAATGGCAACCCACTCCAGTATTCTTGCCTGGAGAACGAATCCCATGAACAGAGGAATCTGGCAGACTACTGTCCATGGGGTCACAAGAGTTGGACACGACTTATCGACTAAATCAAATCAATCAAGGGCCCTCTGGGTTAGGGGAAGACCATTCCTCTAGAGCGTGGTCAGAAGGACCAGTAACTCAGCCTGTGACTGCCTAGGGCATCATCGCCTCAATCCAGGCCTTCACTCTTATTTCAGGAAGAAATCGCCAAATATGATCGGATCTGTGAGGAGGCGTATGGCAGGTCCAAAGATAAAAAAATCCTGCATATAAAGCACTGGCTGGACTCACCCTGGCCTGGTGAGTGACAGGCGTGTGGCTGAGAGCCCCTTGGGGCTATGGGAGAGGCAGGCCTAGGGAGATGGGCTGGTCAGGAGAACTGAGGCCCCACTGCCTCCCATAAGTCATGGAGTTTCTGCCCTCTCAGGCTTCTTCAACATGGATGGGGAGCCCAAGAGCATGACGTGCCCAGCCACAGGTGTTCCCGAGGACACGCTAACCCACATTGGTGAAGTGGCCAGCTCTGTGCCCCTGGAGGACTTTAAGATCCACGTGGGTGAGGTTGCTGTCTGGCATGGGCCACTGTCCCAGACATCAGGCCCCAGGGAAGGTGGTGTCAGGAGTCAGGGAGGCCCAGCCTCATCCCTGCTTGGCTGTGGGCAGACCAGCTGAGCTCTCTGTGCTTCCTTCATGCCCGTGAGGGATCTGTGATAATAACTCTTCAGGTGAACAGACGTGGATGCCATGCTCCCCAGTGAGTGCCGCTCACGGGCCTCCATGGACACCTTGGGTTTCCCCAGTGCCTTTGTTAGGGGTACCCCTGGATCAGACAGGAGGAGAGCAGGAAAAGAAGGCTTTCCATGAGGGGGCAGTTGGGTCTAGAATGCTGGGGAGCAAGTGTGCCAAACTGGACAGATGATAGAGGGTGACCCTGCTCTAGTAGCTGGCCGCTGGCTGTGCTGATTGGCTGTAGCCGTTGTGGCCTCCACTAAGGCAGCCTGAAGAGCCCCCGTGGTGGCAGTGGGGCCCCCGTGCACCCTCTGAGCAGGCTGTGGGTGTTCCAAGAGGATTCCACCACTTCTGGGGCAAGCCCAGGCGTCTTGGGGCACCAGCTCTG
Source organism: Tragelaphus eurycerus (assembly GCA_935064755.1). Taxonomy (NCBI): domain Eukaryota; kingdom Metazoa; phylum Chordata; class Mammalia; order Artiodactyla; family Bovidae; genus Tragelaphus; species Tragelaphus eurycerus. The sequence goes on from CAKXYN010000029.1 coordinate 2,114,752, forward strand.
TGTGCAGTCACGGCAGGTCTGTGTGGGTGTGGGGCCGATGGCAGGCCAGCCTGGGCCAGGTGCCTGGGCTCAGATCCAAGCGCCTTCTGTATGAGGGTGAGTGAGTGACTTTCCTCTTCTGAGTCTGTCTTCTCATCTGAAAGGCAGTGAAAGTCGGTACCTGTGTTTCATTGGAGAAATGTCCCCCGCTCAGCGTGTGTGGCACGCGCACGTGGCCGACGCTCACCTAGTGGCATGTCCTCCTTCCCGCAGGGACAGAGGCAGTGGGAACATACGCGCGGGCCAGCCTAGTACATTGGCTGGAGTGGTGGGGCTGGAGGAGAGTCCCCTGAGCCCTGCCGGGCCCCTGGCTTGTGGTGGGGGGGTACACAATGAATATGCACACACCTGGTGCGGGGCCTGGGGACCATAGCTTCCCAGGTGAGGTGGCCACGCTCCTGCGCCCCTCAGGCTGGCCCTTCCCTCCCCCAGGCCTCTCTCGAATCCTGCGGGGCCGTGCAGACATGACCAGGAAGAGGATGGTGGACTGGGCGCTGGCAGAGTACATGGCCTTCGGCTCCCTGCTCAAGGAGGGCATCCACGTGCGGCTCAGTGGGCAGGACGTGGAGAGGGGCACATTCAGGTGAGAGAGACTAGCGGGTGGAGGAGCCCAGGCCCTGTGGGCGTTAGCCTTGCCACTTGGGAGAGCTGAGAGTTCAGCTGTGCTGGGGGTCTCTCAGTTGGCCCAGGGACTTTGGATGATCATTTCAATGAAGGCTAAGAGGAAAGCTTCTTGGAACTGATTTTTTTTTCAATCCCTGGCTGAGTATATGGTCTAGAGGAAAAGCAGCAACCACCGACCACTGTGCGGGAAAGGCCCACTTTTGTTTTCCCGACACCACTGGCAGGACAGCTGCCTCCACACGGTTCCACTAACTTGTTGCAAATCAAGGACAGGTCCAGGGCCACTGAAACTGGCACATGTTGATCTATACATACTCCTGAGCGTTGAATTCGCTGGTGTCCTAATCACTGTTTCCTCGTCAGCCTCCCAGGCTTGAAGGCTGGATACGTTTCAGGAATGACAGGTTAATAACTTGGCAATTCGAGTGATTGTTAACTCCAGTGTCCACAGATTGATTTGCTCATTGTGTGTTTTGCTGAACTTCCTCAAAGGATTTTCCTTGTTGGACCAGGTGCTACAATGAGCTGCATCTGTGCCTCACTGAGGAGAAGCACATGGTATTTCTAGGCTCTGCCCCCATGGTCCACCATTCAAGACTAAGGAAGGAAAATCTGAGTCAGAAGGGATTAAAACAATTGATTGGCTGTTTGAGCTCTTTGAATAGATCTGGAACACCTATGATTCAGCAAATGGAGAATACCTCAAAGAAATATTTATTCAGATAGCCAGGCCATCTGAAAGCTCCTGGGCCTCCTCTCCCCGGGGCCAGCATGCAGAGCTGACTGCTCTGCGTAAGCTCTTGGTTGATGTCAAGTCTTGTGCTCATCAATGGTCCTCAAGATCCTTTGTTTCCCTTTGAACTACTGCCAAGCCAGCTCCCCACTGCCGTCTTTCTTGTTTGGAGTTTGGAGTTCACATGAGGACTTTACACTGGTTGGCTGCCCCATCACATTTCCTCTGTTTGGGACTCCAGATGTTTGGGACCCCAGATGTTTGGGGCCCCAGATGTTTGGGATCTCAACTCAGTCTCTGCCATGTTAGTGAGTCCTGGAGATGTGGCTTCCACAATTCAACAGGCTGTCTATGCCTCCCTTGTCCCAGTCCCTCATCACTGCTGGCCCTGTTCCAGCCAGGGCTCAGGGGGCCGCTCCGCTGCACCCTGCGTTGCATGTCAGTCCTCATGAGGCTTGGTGTTCAGCCAGGGCCCCTCCTTATGTGCGCAGTTCCTGTCTCCTGTGATCCTGGGAGCTAGCAGGGTGGGCAGGGGGACAATGCCCCTGGAGTATGGCTTCCTTGGGCCCCAGGTTCCACCCAGGGCCTGGGAGGTTGGCATGGCCGGTCTCATGGGACCCTCCTTATGTAGGAAGCTGAGACTCTTATGTCTGTGCTCCAAGACCCTCGGGGCGTGAGTGAGGCAGGTGCCTCTGAGAGGGGCTGGTTGGCTCTGGCTCTCCACGGCGGCCGCCAACCCGTGGGGTGCCGCAGGTGTCTTGGCCAGTCCACCGCCCCCCACCGTTTCCTGGTCTGTCTCTCCAGCCACAGGCACCACGTTCTCCATGATCAGGACGTCGACCGGAGGACGTGTGTCCCGATGAACCACCTGTGGCCTGACCAGGCCCCCTACACCGTGTGCAACAGCTCCCTCTCGGAGTACGGAGTCCTGGGTGGGTCAGAACTCTGCCTGCAGCTCAGAGAGGGTCTGGCCCCTCAGGGCATCTTGTCTTTGTTGTTTTGACCTCGGTCTGGAGCTGGGAGGGGCTGAAGGAGCTCCGAGGCCCCTGGGGACCTGGGTCATGGGACAGCCCTGAGGGACAGTGGTTGGGCTGTCTCCACCTGAGGCCACATCAGAGATGTGGTCCAGTCCCATCTGGCCCTCAGAGGGCCAGTTGAAGGTCAGTCTTGCCTGGATGGGGACTCTGGATACCAGAGCCTGTCCCTGGGTGGCATCAGTGGGCCCAGACAAAAACCTCATTGAATCCACTAGGGGCCACTGCTGCTGGCTGGCTCTGAGCCTCCTGGCCTGGCCACCTCCACATTCCTCACCTGCCTCATCTTCTGCACCGCCACACCTAGAGGCCCTGTCCTCAGGCTAGGCTCTTCCTAGGGTCTGGCTCCCCAGACTACACCCTCAACTCTCCCTCGGCTCAACCTTTAGCTGGCCTGCTTGCTCTGAACCTGCCTTCTCCCAGAAGCAGAAACCCCCGATACTGGCCACCCCTTCTGGGGAGCAGCCTCTGGGGCTGGTCCTGCACCCCTGCTCATTTTGCGGGGGACTCCTTGGCAGGTGGCCCCTGTGGCCTCTGCAGGGTATCTTTAGACTTGGGTCCTGGTCTAGCTAAGGCTGAAGCCAGCTGTATGTGAGGTCAGGGCTGAGGTTGGCATCTCTGGGCCTGTGGTCAGCTGCCCCATGGAGTCCCGGGCTCTTCTGGCCTCCAGGGAAGGATGGGCAGGGCAGGCACAGTGGGTGAGGATGGGCTGGGGCTGGCCGGAGCCCCAGCCCTGGGTGACAGCATGCGACAGGCTCTACCTCCGTGTCCTCTGTTTAGGTTTCGAGCTGGGCTACGCCATGGCCAGCCCCAATGCCTTGGTCCTCTGGGAGGCTCAGTTTGGTGACTTCCACAACACGGCCCAGTGCATCATCGACCAGTTCATCAGCACGGGTCAGGCCAAGTGGGTGCGACACAATGGCATCGTGCTGCTGCTGCCCCATGGCATGGAGGGCATGGTGAGGGCCGCCATAGGAGGGCGGTGGCTGACCTGGAAGAGGGTGGTTGGACCCTTGGCCACTTGCAGAGTTGAGGGGGTTGTGTGCCTTCCAGCCCCTTGGAACCGCACAGGACGCAGGGTGGGCCTGCGTGGGTCTGTGTCAGAACTACTGTTCTAGGTCAGAGACAGAATGGACGTGTCCACGTGCCTGCTGTGTGCCAGCTCTGTTTAAAGCCTTCTCTGTGTATCAACCCCTCCAATCCTTACAATAGCCTAAAGAAGCAGATCCTGTTCCCACTTGCCAGATAAGGAAGCTGAGACAAAGAGGTAGAACAGCCTGCCTGAGGTCACACGGCTAGCCGCTGAGATTTGAACCTCTGCTGCTGGGGGGCCACATGTGCGGGAGAAGGAGGACATGCAGGTCATCAGGGGAGGGGAGGGAGGCGCATCGTGAGGTCCCACCCTGGCGGCTGTGTGGCCTGACCAGGCAGAGCATGGGCGGGGCTTGGTCACTGCCTGGCTGCACTGGATGTCCTGCTCAGCTTGGACCGGTCACACATTCAGGGGTTGGTCAGCACTGCTCAGAGCTAGGTCTCATGGTGCTGGGCACTTCCCATGCCACGTATTATCATGTGGCATCCTCACCAGATCGGTTCTGTTCCCATTTCACATGCGAGGAGAGAAGTCCTGTGACTGCCCAAGGTCCCCCAGTTGTAGAGGTAGCTGGCTTCTCACCTGGAGCCAGGCTGGATGAGGAGCTGAGCTGGCCTGGCTGGTACCTGTGGCTGTGGATCTGCGGGGCTTTGCCCCTAAGGGAGGGGCAGGCCACCTCTATCCCATGGGGAGCCAGCTTGCAGGACAGTGGGGTGTCCTGCTGCTCTTATGGAGCAGAGCAGCCATGTGGGTGAGGGTAGGAGGAGGAGGCAGGCCTGGGTATGCCCCTTTCTGACTGAGTAACCTTGACGTCGCTTCTGAACGTCTTCGCCCTTCACCTTCATCTACGTTACAGAGCTGCTTTCGGGACAGAGAATGTGTGTGGGGTCTGCAGAACAGTGTCTGGCACACAGGAGGCACTCAGCAAATGGTCACTGCTGCGAGGCAGAACGTTCCAGAGAAAGAGCATCTTGGCCTTTTCACTGTCTCCTCTGCCCTATGTGCTCACACGTTTTGGCTCTGGCTGGACCCCCCGTCCTGCTCTCATGCCACACTCCTTGCTTTTTCCTATGGTTCAGATTCTGGACTCAGGCATCTCCTCCAGAAGCGCTCTAGACCCTGCCCTGAGCCCCAGGTCCCCAGCCCCCCTGAGCTCTGGCCAGCCTGGCCGTCTGCATTTGTTCCAGGGCCCAGAGCACTCTTCAGCCAGGCCTGAGAGGTTCCTGCAGATGAGCAATGACGACTCAGATGCCTACCCTGTGAGTACTGCCCGCTCCCCGCCCCTCCCCAGGACAGGGCCACACGCGGCTGCTCCCGGCAAGGCCAGGACATGGGTACCGCAGGCAGGCGCCCTCCCAGCTGCACCCTGTCCCTCCAGGCATTCACTCAGGACTTTGAGGTGAGACAGCTCTACGACTGCAACTGGGTCGTGGTCAACTGCTCCACGCCAGCCAGCTACTTCCACGTGCTGCGCCGGCAGGTCCTGCTGCCCTTCCGCAAGCCGGTGAGCCGCCCGCCCGGTCATCGCTGGGGTGACGCGGGGGTCGAGTGCAGGGTGCCCTGGCCGAGTGGGGGCAGGCCGGCAGCCAGCCACCGTGTTTCCCTTCCAGCTGATCATCTTCACACCCAAATCTCTGCTGAGGCACCCAGAGGCCAAGTCCAGCTTTGACCAGATGGTATCTGGTATGTGCCTGGGCAGGTTGGGGAGGTTGCTGATGGGGGCCCATGGGGCAGCCTCTGTTTCTGTGGCCCTGTTGGCCCTGCAGCTTCTCACACGGTCCCTGCCAGCAGCTGGGTTGGGAGGTTGGTGCAGAGGCCAGATGTCTGGGCCTTCCTGGGTCACTTGGGCTGAGCACCAGGCTCAGGAGCGTGCATGAGCTCCCTGCGGCTGCTCAGGAGGGCTGGCCTGGCTGTGTCAGAAGAGCTCAGAGGCTGGAGGTCTGCTGCAGCTCTGCCTGGTTCATGGGATGCCAAGCGTCAGCCCTTCATCCATCACTCATGAGCCCAACAGGCATCACTGGCCCTGGGGACCTGGCACCCCCTCTAGGAGCTCTCAGCCCTGGTGTTGGACCTGAGATGTGACCCAGTAGAGGATGAAGGGGCAAGTTTAGGGCCTTGAAGCCGATCACAGCAGAGCTGTCTGGGAAAATGGTCCTGGGCTGTGGGGGAGGGGCAGGAGCTGGTCCGGGGGTCTCAGTGGCGTGGGCTTGTTCTCACTTGCACGTGTGTAGGCATCTCCTCAGATGCGGCCAGTGGCTGAGCCAGCAGCGCAGGGCCCTGGCACCGGGCTGGACCGCAGCGCAGGGCCCTGGCACCGGGCTGGACCGCAGCGCAGGGCCCTGGCACCGGGCTGGACCGCAGCGCAGGGCCCTGGCATCGGGCTGGACCACCGGGGCTGGACACTCAGTGCTGGTGAACCCTCTGCCTCAGGGTCCTCACCTGGGATGCACTGACCCCACAATACCTCCCTCTGCCACCTGGCATGAGATCAGGAAGGAAAAATCTGTGGGACTCTGCTGGGAGCTGGGCTCTGGGGCTGAGGGAGGAAGAACCGTGCCAGGGTTTACTTTCCAGTTTGAAGACTGGGGGAATTGAGTGTGCCTGGGAGGTGAGCATGACTGGCTGGAGAGCAGGTCTGGGACAGACAACAGTTCTGTAGGTGGGAATGTGATATCACCTTCTCTGTCCTCTCCAGGGTTCTCCCATCAGCCCTGCATCACTTTAAACTTGGTGTTCCCAGGGCTTTGCCCTTGGCTGCGGATGCTGTCTCCACCCCTGTCCCTGGGACATCTTAGGGTGTCCACTGTCTCCTGTTCTGTTGTTGGGCTCAGGAGGTTCATGTTGCAGATCTAAATCTGGGGCTTGACTCAGTGGCCAAGGAGAGCCTGGAGGAGCCAGGAGTGTGGACTTGATTCCCAGGCTGCTCTGGCCCCTCTGGGGGCCAACGCCCCATCCATGTCCTGTTGGTCCCCAGGAACCAGTTTCCAGCGGGTGATTCCTGAGGACGGGGCTGCGGCGCGGGCTCCTGGGAAGGTGCGGCGGCTCATCTTCTGCACAGGCAAGGTGTTCTATGACCTGGTGAAGGAGCGGAGCAGCCAGGGCCTGGACGAGCTCGTGGCCATCACACGCCTGGAGCAGGTGCGCCTGGGCACCTCAGCTGTTCAGCGTGGTGGGCAAGGCCCAATCGCCAGTCCCCTGGCTCTGGGCAGCGTGCCAGGGCTGGAGCCAGTGAGGAGGGTGGTGGCCGCTCTCTGGGGGGCTTGTCTGTGGGCAGGCCCCTCTTCCCCTGGCTATGCCCTTCATTCTTCCTGCCCTGCCCCAGATCTCTCCGTTTCCTTTTGACCTGATCAAGCAAGAGGCAGAGAAGTACCCAGGCGTGGAGCTGGTGTGGTGTCAGGAGGAGCACAAGAACATGGGCTACTACGACTACATCAGCCCACGCTTCATGACCATCCTGGGCCGGGCGCGGCCCATATGGTACAAGGCTGGGTGCAGGGGCTGCCCGCCGCCCACCCCTCGTGTCTTCCAGGGCCCCATCCTGGCCTGACCTGCCCCATTTGCTGTGTGACCCGGCACTGGCCACTGCCCTTCTCCGGGCTGTATTGAAACCCGAGGAGTTGGGCCCCCTAGTCCCTGCTGGCTCTGTGACTGTCGGTGGCAGAGCATCTTCCCCATTAGGGATCCTCTTCAATATGGCCTTATGGAGAAAAGCTTTGTGTGTGTTCTGAGACCAGAACTGAACTAGAGAACCTCCCGCATGTCTCAGATCTCCTACCTTTGCTCTTAGGCCACTGACTTAGCCCCTTGGAGCCTCAGGCCCTTCATTCCTGCAGCTGGGTGATAAGCACAGACCCCATGCGGTCCCAGGGTAGCCGCCAAGCCAGCCCAGCCCTTCCCATGAGCTTGTCTCTCCTCCTCCAGGTATGTTGGCCGAGACCCAGCGGCCGCACCAGCCACGGGGAACAGGAACACTCACCTGGTGTCTCTGAAGAAGTTTCTGGATACTGCCTTCAATCTCCAGGCCTTTGAAGGCAAAACATTTTAGAGCCTGAGTCTTGCTGTGGGGTTGCCTGGGGACATGGGGAGTGTTAGGAGTTGGCTGGCTCTGCTGCCCAGGAGAGAGACTGTCAGGAGCCCCGAGATAAAACCTACCCATATGGTGATTGAGGCCGAAATGTAGGCACCACCAGCTTCAGTATTAAGCCGTCTTGGGCCTTCATGTTTATTTCAGAATCTCTTAGGGCTGAGAAGGCCAGAGATGTCTGATAGATGGGCTGTGGCCGTGGAGTGTTTCTCCAGCTGCCCTGGTCTCCAGGGTTTTATGTGGCTTCTCTGTCTGTGTCATTCACGTCTCTGCAGACAGCCAGCCAGCTACCGAGGAGCCCATGTCTTTGGTCTCTCTCCAGCCTGGCAGACTTGGCTGTTGCTCACCCTGTCCTTGTTCATCTGTAGATTCAAGCACTGTTCTCTGTCATGCTCTTAGAAATAGAGATTTTAGCAATGACAGCCAGGTGAAGCCAAACCATGGCAGGTGATGTATATGGGCTCTGTTTTATGGGGCTTGTCATAATGAGGTATGTCAGCTTCTGTGTGAAATATGGACATATTTACCATGTACCAAAGTAGAAAACCAAATAACAGAGAAATTAAAAAATGCTTAAGAGAGACTTCCTGTTGTCACTTCTTGTTGTCAAGTTGAGGGTAGGGGCAGATGGATTAGGGAGGGTAGAGAATGGGAAGAAAGAAAAGTTAGGTACGAAGGGGCAGATGTACCCTCCCGTGGGCAGACTTTGCTCTGAGGGTCGCAGTGTTTATAGGTCTGCTGGCATCTCCACTCTTAGCCTTTTGTTGGTTTTGTGTCCCTGCAAAGACGCCAAGGAAGCAGCAGCACAGGAAGAATGTTTTGCTTTCTACGAGTCATTTATTCACTTATTCCCTTCTCAGAGCATTTCTGTCTAGGTGCTGGGATCCAGGCTGAAACAAACACGTCTTGGAGCACAGCAGGAAAGACATTATAAACAGTTCACAGTTGGCTCTCCATACCCATGGGTTCCACGTGGATCCAAGTATGGATCACAGATATTTGGGGGAAGAAATTCCAGAAAGTTCCTAAAAGGAAAATTGGAATTTTCATGCACCAGCTACTGTGTTACAGTGCATTTACATTGTATTTACAATGATTTCTTGGCATTTACACCTTATTAGGTATTGCAAGTAATCTAGAGATGATTTAAAGTATATGGGAGGATGTGTGTAAGTTACATGCAAACACTACACCATTTCATAAGAAGGACTTGAGCATGTGTGAAGTTTGGTACCTTCAGGGAGGTTCTGGAACCAATCATCCATGAATATTGATGGACAACTGTAATTCCCTGAGTTATGGGTTATGTTGGAGGTAAGTGCAGAGGATTGTGGGAGTCAGGGAAGGCTCCCTGGAGGAGATGGTGTTTAAAGGAAATGTCCTACAGGAAAGCTGGAAGAGATGATCTTCTTATGAGGCAGGCCCAGAAATACTGATCATGGGGTGGGGTGGGGAAACCTGAAGAGAAAGAACAGTCTGAAGTTGGAGGACAGAGTGTTAAAATTCCACCTGTTCGAATATAGCTTCTTGGAGTACATACTGAATCACATGCAGGAGCATTCTAAGAGACACAAAATCAAAACAGTTAGAGCTGCCGTTGATAGGATGTGTGTCCTGGGCCCTCTTCTGGGGGTTCTACATATGCTCTAGATATTCTTTAACCTTTACCATGGCTTTGCCTGCTGGGAATGTGCCCATTTTACAGATGAGGAATATTCACGAACCTTGACGTTGAAGGTCATTCGCCAAGTCTACCTGGCCTCTGTCTGTAAGGGTACACTACTTCCCTTGGAAAATAGCCTCTTATTCCTGGCCCTGTGGGGATCTAGTGGTCTGGGGTCTTTCCCTGTGGTTGGGCTGTGGCAGTGGGTGGGATGTGTCCTGTGAGGCCCCTGGCCTGGGACAGGAACCCTCATGCTCTGGAGCTGGGTGGTTGGCATGTCCTCCGGGCTTTTGGTACAGGGAGGCTGCACACGGCTGGTGGGGACCAATGGCTGAGATGGCTAAGCTGAGGACAACCAAACACGTGAAATGAGGCTCCAGACTTTACAAAGATAATAACTAATGCTAGGAAGTCAACAGAGCTCACAGAGCAGAGGCTTTGTGTGAACTGTAGAAACTTCAGAGAGCAAAGATGATCTCGCCCCTGTGAAGCTATAACAGAGTGTTAAAGAAGTCATCAGATGCTTAGAAAATATCAAATATTGCCAACACAGAAACACCAAGAGGTGGGCTGAGGGATTTCCTTCATTGTAAGCCATGTCAGTTTTGTCAGTACCCTTCAGAGTTCAATTCCAGGAAAGAATATCTGATTGGCATTTCTTGGGTCACCTATATCTTTCTTGGAGGAATTTGACTGACAACTTGTCCAAGACTCTGCTCAATAAATGGAAGAGGAAGTAGAAAATAAAATTGGGGTGTGGCTTCTAGAAGAGGGGACTATGGATGTTGAACCGAAGAAGTGATAGATGGGCATCTGCTCTCGCTGCCACGAGGCGGGTGTGAGAACAGCAACAGTTAATGTTTACCAAGGACTTTCTCTGCGCCAGCCACTGTCTAGACTCTAGACTCTCATTGTGTGCCTTGAGATGTATGTTACTTCCATGCTGCCTGTTAGAATGCTGAGGATCAGGGAGGTTGAGTAACAGTCTTTAGGTCACTAGCTGGAGTTCCCATCCAGCAGGTGGGGTCTGGTGCCCTTGCCCTGTGCCGTGAACCACACTGCTGCCCGGACTCAGGCTTCTTCCTAAGAGTGAGTGAGAGTTAAGTGAGGCAGTATGGCAAGCACCTGCCACAGTGATCCATCCACAGTGGTTGCTCGGTGTCTAACTAGGTGGCTCAGAGCGGGTCCAGTTGAGCTTGTCGGGTTTTCTTCGTATGTGGGACGTGATAGGAGGTGATGTGAGTTATTGTTTCTTTGAAAACCCAAGGAGACTTTCATACTAAGATAGCATTCTCAAGAACTGGAGGCCAGAGTTGAGTTCTGTTACAAATTATCTGTCTCCCATGCTGCTTATCACCTCTCTTTTCCAGCTGAAGTGCAAAGTGAAAAATACTCATTTCCTTCTCAGAACTGCTGGACCCAAAAGAAAGGCCAAAGAAACAGACGCTCTGCTTTTCTGCAGAGGAACTTAAAAACCAAACTTCATCTTTTTCCTGATGGGAAAAGTAATGTATGTCCTTTGAGTAACAGTGAGATACTCCAGATAATCAGATCAGATCAGATCAGTCGCTCAGTCGTGTCTGACTCTTTGCAACCCCATGAATCGCCGCACACCAGACCTCCCTGTCCATCACCAACTCCCGGAGGTCACTCAGACTCACATCCATCGAGTCAGTGATGCCATCCAGCCATCTCATCCTCTGTCGTCCCCTTCTCCTCCTGCCCCCAATCCCTCCCAGCATCAGAGTCTTCTCTAATGAGTCAACTCTTCGCATGAGGTGGCCAAAATATTGGAGTTTCAGCTTTAGCATTATTCCTTCCAAAGAAATCCCAGGGCTGATCTTCAGAATGGACCAGTTGGATCTCCTTGCAGTCCAAGGGACTCTTGAGTCTTCTCCAACACCACAGTTCAAAAGCATCAATTCTTCGGCGCTCAGCCTTCTTCACAGTCCAGCTCTCACATCCATACATGACCACAGGAAAGACCATAGCCTTGACTAGGCGAACCTAGTCAGATAATAATAAAGCATAATAATCCTGAATGTTTCCAGACAGATCCACAGTGTGCTAGGATCTGGGGTCTGCTCCTTATTTTCTTTCATTTTGATCCTCATAATAGCAACACGAGGAAGCTATTATTACCACCCCCTTTTGTAGATGAAAATACTCAGAACTGTGGGACTGAGTGATTCCTCAGCCACACAAACCCTCAGGAGGGAGTTAGTGCTCACACCCCACTCTGAATTTCCACCCTGAACCATGCTTATTGAGTTGGTGACAAAGAAAACAGCCTTCTTTTTTTTTTTTTTCTTTCTGTGTCCCCATTTCACTAAGTGACACACGTATTTCTGTCTGGCCAACCTTCAGAGCATTTTCTCAAACATACACGTGCCCAAGTTCATTGTGTTCAGTAAAGGAATTGGGGAGCATTTTTTTATTGAGACCTTACAGCCTGTAGGAATGTGCTTTGACCACCAAGGGCGCATTCCAGGATGCATCTCTGGACACCAGGGTGGGCACCCCTCACTTTACTAGCAAGTCAAGCTCCCTGGGAAACAGCAACAATCCCTGTGACAAACTGAACAAGCTGGGAGGGGGAGTGGTTTCCCCAAACATATCACCATTACAATCATTTTCCTCAGGCAAAACTCCGCAACACATATTCCTGTTTCTTTGCCGAAAGCCCTAATGTGTTCTGACAGCTTTTCCGTGTCTGATGAAGTGAATCCTGGTGTTCCCAGTCACCTCGGCTGCCTCTCCCCGTCCCCACCGGCACACGGCGTGGCCATGCTGTTCTCTGAGCTGCTTCTGGGTCACGAAGGCAGACTGGGCTCGAGTCCTGCCCAGCAGCCTTGTGTCCACAGGCAAGTTGCTTTACTCTCTACAACAGTGCTTTGTTTTTTTTTTTTTTCTTCAGTGGCTTAGTTTAAGATGTGTAACTTAATCTCTCCAGAATCTGTTTTTATTTTAAAATTTATTTTAATTGAAGGATAATCACTTTACAATATTGTGATGGTTTTTGCCCCTTATCAGTAGGAATCGCCCGTAGGCACACATGTGTCCCGTCCATCCTGGACCCCTCTCCTGCCTCCCTCCCCACCCTATCCCTCCAGGTTGTCACAGAGCACCGAGTTTGGGGTCAACAGTGTTTTCAAGGCTCTGGCTAGCAGGCTTGGTCTCTGGCAGGTTGTTGAGAACTCATTAACATACATGAGGAACTAGGCAGTTTCCTAGCCGAGAACGGCTAACCCAGGGAAGCCCGGCAGCCTGCAGCCCATTTTTGGCCTGGAGTTGAGACAAGGAGGAGGAGTTTGCTGTCTGCGGATAAAACAGGAAAGTGCTCCTGCCAGAAGGGTGGAGGCAGAGACCCCGAGGGGACAGAGAGGTGGTGGGAGCAGGGGGGTGGTTGTTGAGGGCCGTGTAGACAAACATGAAGACTGAAAACCCAAAGACCCTTGCTGGGGGCGACAGAAGCCCTTTCCTCTCTCCCTAAGGAAACGTCCATAAATTTGACTTTGTGCATGGCTACCTCTAGGCATGTGGCTGATTTGGGGGTGGCTAAGAGGAAGATGGAGAATTCAAAGGACAGAGGAGCCTGGTGGAGTACAGTCCATGGGGTGACAAGAAGCTGAACGTGACTGAGCAACGAACACACACGAGAGAAGGACGAGCTGAGTGTCAACAGTCAGCTCCTATGGCTGATTCACGTCTCAGGCTGGGCCGGGAGTCCCTGGCATTTCAGGGAGCTGCCCCTGTTCCCACAGGCCCTGCAGCTGCTCTGAGTCACGCTCGTTTAGTCTTGCCTAGCATCGTGTTGTGTTTGGTGGTTGACATTTTGGTTCCAGGTGATAGGAAACCTAACTCACACTGACCTAAGAAAAGCCCATCACTCTCGCCGGAGGGTGTTGTGCTCTGATTAGCTGATGTGAGTTTCCGCTGCCGCAGAGCAGAGCCTGGGATCCCAGTCAAACCAAGAGTAGGGGAGAGGTAACGCCCGAACAACGGGGCTGGTTCCTGGAAGAAGGTGGAGGGGAGGCGGCAGAAGTGGACAGCACTGCCTACCACAGTGGCCGAAGGGGAGAGCCAGGCCTCCTCTTCTCCGTGGATTCAGAGGTGTTCCAGCTCCCGAGAGCCCAGGGAGATACTTTTCTCCAGCAGGTCAACTGATTCCCCAAAGGGAGATGCTAAGAAATAGTAACAGTTTGTACTAAGCACATTTCTCCGAGGCATTTACTTTCCCAACATGCTTTATTAAGCGAGAATGCCACACTGCCCCTTCAGCAAGGGCTGACCGCTGATAGCTGAGCCGTCTGTTGTCGACCAATGTGTTATTGGGAGCTGGCTTCCTGGGTGACACTCACTGTGCCAGGCTCTGGGGCAGGAGGCACAGAGACGTGAAAGATGACAGGGCTGCCACTTTGAGGAGCTCTATGACCCTCTTGGCGCTAGTCGTAAAGAACCCATCTGTCAGTGCGGGAGACATAAGAGATGCGGGGTTGATCTTGGTCTGGAAGATCCCCTGGAGTAAGAAGCGGCAACCCATTCCAGTATTCTTGCCTGCAGAATCCCATAGACAGAGGAGCCTGGCGGGCTACAGTCCGTGGAGTCACAAAGAGTCGGACAGGACTGAAGCTACTGAGCACACACACATACATGACCCTCTCACGAGTCAGACACACACAGACACAAGATGCTGGGCGTTCATTCAGAAGCTATGGAGAATGAAGGCTGCCGGAGACCGCAGGAGGGAGCCCACCGGGCTGCTGGGGAGATGCGGTGCGGAAAATGGTGATAAGAGGAGCTGTTTGAGTCAGCAGCATCTACCAGATGAAGTAGGGCCCAACAGGAGGGCAAAGGCCTACGGACCTGGAGGGCCTGGTCTGGTCACTGAGCACTGTGGAGTAGGAAGCAGCCAAGTGGAGAGAGGAGGGAGGCCCACATCATGAAGGACTCTGATGCCCGGCTGAAGAGTTTAGGCTTTATCTTAAAGCCATGCAGGGGTGTCTGAGTCCTGGTTCCCCGCTGTGAGCCACAGAGCTGACTCTGGCTGAGACAGATTCAAAAGGAAATGTGGGAGGGGAAGCCACTGAGCTCACAGAATTGCCAGAAAGGCTGAGAAAGCTGGCTGGCTTTAAAAAAAAGGGAGGGACAAGACTCCAAGCCAGAGGAAGAGCTCAAGTCACACAAAAAAACAGACCTGGAAGGACTCTGTGACCATGGCTACTGAAATGGTGGCCTGTACCACTAGCCTCACTGATTGCTGGATCCTGTGGTTGGCATGACTGCCCTGCTGCCAATGGAAACTGGATGTAGCTGCCACAGCTGGGGCCCCAGAACACTGTATCTGCACTCTCTTTATCCTGATGCCAAGAGGTCTAGAGTCGAGGGCTGGGCAAGGCATCCCAATTGCCCAGGTGTGGGTTCCCTGCCCATCAATTCTTGGCTTCCACCAGGGCCCAAAGGTGGGGATCACCAAGCACAGCATGATACCGGGCAGCCCAGACACACCAAAAACGCACAGGGAAGAGACAGGGTCCGATTTATACTTTAGAAAGGTTATTTCGGCAGCAGCATAGAGAGCGGTTTTCAGGAGGGGATAATAGAGATAGAATTACAGAAGAATCCAGTGAACTAGTCTAGGCAAGAGATTGAAATTCCAGACTAGGTCAGAAGCGCTGTTGAGAAAAGGGCAGATCAGCAGTGTTTCAGAAGCAGAAACAGAGAAGATGGTGAAAGAGTAATTGGCTGTCCCCACGTTTCCAAACTGAGTAAGTAGGTTGTTGACCATCACTTTAATTACTGTGGGGAATCCAGCTGGAGAAAGAGAGTCAGGGAGCAGATGTGCTGGGTTTACCAGAAGTGGTCTGTGAGTTGCTGGAGATGCTCACGAGATGTGGGACAACTGATGGGGTTTTGTATTTTGCTACTCAGTCTCTATGTATTCTGGAAACAGGTTCTCTCTCTTTCCTTTTGGGAAACGAACCTCTTTCCGACACACAGTCCCTTGGGTCTCAATAGGCTTGGGGCCCCCTCTTCTCAGCTTCAGAAATGTGCATGTCTTCCAGGCCTAATCAACCCAAGTCACTGTGATTAATTCAGAAATGGACACATGACCCAGGCTGAGCTGATGAGAGTCAGGCCCTCAGGCTTTTACTGGAATGTTTGGGAAGGTACAGTTTTCTCCTACTAGGGCTGTTATGCTGCTGAAAGGGCCAGCCTGGAGCAGCTGGTCGTCCTGTCACTACTCTGGGTCAGCTTACGTGAGCATGAAGCCAACACAGAAGAAACCAATTGCAAGAGATGCAGACGGGCCTTCTGCCACTGACTGAGCACTGGAGTCCAGCCACGCTGGAAGCTGCACATGGAGTTTTCAGTTAGAGGCGCCAACATGCTTCCTATTTCCTTAAGCAAATTGTACTCGGCTCAGGACATTTGAAGATGAAAATTTCCTGCTTAGACCACTGGGCTTTGACATCTAGCACTCGGCAAAGAAAGGGCTGGGGAAGTTACCGCAGCGACTGTGAATGTGACCGTGGAGAGTGAAGGGAGAGAGGACCACGGACAGAGTAATTCTGTCGCTGTTGTCCCGTCACTAAGTTGCGTCTGACTCTTTGCAGCCCTGTCCTTCACTATCCGCTGGAGTTTGGTCAAATTCGTGTCCGTTGAGCCTGTGATGCCATCTAACCATCTCATCCCCTCTGCTCCCTTCTCCTGCCCTCAATCTTTCCCAGCATCAGGGTCTTTTCAAATGAAACGAATCAACTCTTTTCATCAGGCGGCCAAAGTATTGGAATTTCAGCTTCAGCATCAATCCTTCCAGTGAATGTTCAGGGTTGACTTCCTTTAGGATAGACTGGTTTGAACTCCTTGTTGTCCAAGGGATGCTTAAGAGTCTTCTCCAGCACCATAGTTCAAAAGCATCAGTTCTTTGATGCCCAAACTTCTTTATGGTCCAGCTAGAATAATGGGGTGAGCCAGTATGAGGGATGTTGTTCAGTCATCACGTTGTGTCTGACCTTTGCGACCCCATGGACTGCAGCACACCAGATTCGCCTGTCCTTCACCAAACTCCCAGAGTTTGCCCAAGTTCATGTCCATTGAAATATGTGGGTACTGGTATAGAAATATACTTAGAAACACTTCTAAATCCCTTCACAGTTATACACAAACAAGTAATCTTTCTTAAATGTGCTAATGCTTGGAGCAGATTGAGAAACATTTTATATAACAGAGTTAAGAACACCAGACTAGTTTTATTTTGTATTTCTACAGAAAACCACTGAGACACTACTGGATGTTTTGGAAGCATTTTTCAAAACCAGAGGAAATAGATGTCTCTCTGAAGACAGTTTCCAGGAAGGCACACACTATTCAAGTGCCACGGGGTGCATGGCGTGGGTGCCGCCCCCTGCTCACTTCAGACAGTATGGTCATCAACAAGAAGCCCTGGATGTTTTTTTCACTGTGAATCATGGTCTTTAGTACATTTAACTCATTTAACCCATTTCCCCAGCGGTTCTGAATTCCTAAGGAATATTTAACTGACTGGAACATTTTAAAGACAAGGATCTGTCAAGCCTTGACGCCTGATCACCAGCTGTTATGAGCCTTCTTTGATGTTATTTAGGCTGTTACTTGATTTTGGTGAACTTTGAAATTTGTTACCCAAGCCTAATTTATTTTATACGCACACTTTCACAGGATTATTGCTGTCCTCTCGTATTGTTGAAGCAGACTCTCAGGAGGTCGGTTTGGGGAAAATTACAAAAAGAGCTTGAGTCCCATTCCAGCAATGGGCGGGGGTGAAGCTGAATGCTTAGGCTGAGGACAGGGGCTCAGCTTCCAGACGTAGCCACCTCTCACCTGTGTGGGAGAGCCTGCTTAAGTCCCTTACCTCCTCTGAGACTCGGTCTTCCTGCCCAATAAGAGGAAATGCCATGTATATGGGTCTTTTAAGGCTGAGAGGAAATCAGGTGCAACAGGAGGTTAGAACAGCATATGGCACTTGGCAAAGGGTCCGTAATTGATGGATGTCAGTGAAGAAGCTCAAATTTTGCCTTTTCCTGTTTTTTACTGTATACTAATAAAATAGAAATACTGATTCTTTAAAAATCAAACAGCATAGAAATATATAAAGTAAAAACAAAAATCTCCCTCCTATTGATTTGCCTTGATTGCAAGTGACCCTTGGCAAGATTCCTGACATATATTTACTTGTGCAAATCTGCGTACACGCACTATATACACACCACGCAGTTGGTCACATATATGTGATACGGACATCTTTACAAAAGTACAGACATCTTTACAAAAGCAACACCTATAGACAGAGATAGTATCTTCTCTTTAAAGTTGTTCAAATAGTTTGGAGTGAGGAGGTAACTGACTTTTTTTTTTTGTAATGGTTTTATAAACCACAATAGATGTATAATCACATGTCATACAATTAACTCATTTTAATGTATACAATTCAGTGGGTTTTAGTATATTCATGGACTAGTATAGTCATCACCATGATCAATTATAGGATATTTTTATCATGTCAAAAAGAAACCTCATAGTTTATCACCTCCTCAATTCTCTCCACCCTCCCTGTCCCTCCAGGGTCTGATGCAGCCACTAAGCTGCTTTCTATCCCTGTTTGCCTACTTGGATATTTCATACAAATCAAATAATATATTATGTGGTATTTTACAACTGGCTTACTTCACTTAACATGAGTATTTTCAAGGTCCTTCCATGTTGTAGCATGGACCAGTATTTTGTGCCTTCTTATGACCAAACAATATTCCATCCTATGGATATACCACAGTTTGTTTATCCACTTATCAGTTGATGGACATTTGGTTTGTTTCCAACCTTTGGCTATTATGAATAAATGCTATGAATAATCAGAGGCAATTTTTTGTGAACATGTTTTCATTTCTCTTGGGACAGGAATCGCTGAGTAATTCTATGCTTTACTTTTTAAGCAACGATCAGGCTGGTTTTCCAAAGTAGCTGCACCACTTTGCTTCTCACCGTCAGGGTACAAGGGTTCTGTCTTCTTTATATCCTCACCACACGTGTTGATGTTTTGATAGTAGCCCGATGTATGTAAATGACATTTCACTGCAGTTTTGGTTTTCCTTTTCCCATGATGGCTAATGATGCTGAGCTTCTTTTCATCTGCTTGTGTCAGCCATTTGTTCATCTTCTTTGAAGAAACGTCTATGCAGATCCTTTTTCTATTTTAAAACTGGGTTGTTTGTTTTTTTTATCATTGAACTGTGAGAATTCTGTATGTATTCTAGATACAAATCTTTTAACAGATGTATCATTAAATTTTTTCCTCCTATTTCTGTAGGTTATCTTTTCACTTTCTTGATGCCGTCCTTTGAAGGACAAAAGTTTCGAGTTTCGATGCAGTGTAATTTCTTTTTTTTTCTGCGTTGCTTGTGCTTTTGGTGTCATATCTAAGAAACCATTGCCTTATCCAACAACCGTGAGGATCTACCCTCGTGTTTTCTCCTGAGGGTTTTATAGTTTTGGTTCTTACATATGAGTCTTTCTTCCGTTTTGAGTTATTTTTTTATACCGTGTGATGTCAGGATCACGCTTCATTTTGCACGTGTTGTCCGAGTGTCCTGGCCTCATTTCTTTTTTTTTTTTTAATTGGAGTTGGGCAGGGAATTTTGTTTCCTCTTCCTCCTCCTCCTCCTCCTCCCTTCCTCTCTGTAGCTCCCAGTTCCTAAGCTGAAGGGAAGTGTAAGGAGAGGTGTCCCGGCCTCATTTCTTGAGGTGACTGATCTTTGGATTTGCCTCCACACACTGAAGGCAGACTCTCTGTAGTTCCGAGAGTCTTTTAGCTGACTCTTGTTTGTCTGTTGTTAACAATCCTCTGCTCTATTGGGATGTGGTTTCTCTGTCAATCTAGACCCAGAAGTGTTATTTTTTAAAACATTATTTGTGTTATTTTTATTCAATGTTATTACATACAAATTTAAATACATACATAAAAAGTGAAAAGCATGCCTCATGAGGCCATCTTTCTCTTGCTGCTCTCCCTCGGTAACTCCAAGCTTGTTTCTCGGTATTTCATGCACATTCAGTGTATCTACATGTGTTCTTTCTCCTTTTTTCACAAGTTTTAACAGTATGTACAGTCTTATGAGCCATGTTTTTCATGCGATTTTTGCCTTAAGTAATATATATCCTGGAGATTGTTCCGTGACAGTGCTCCAAGGATCTCTCTTGGTCTTTTTTGCAGGATGAACAGGCTTCCATTCCTTGAATGAACTGTGGTTTATTTAACTGATCCCCTGTTAGTGGATATGGGTCAGCTGCCAATCTTTTCTTATCACAAGTCATGCTGAAAGGATTTTTTGTACATGTAAAAATTTGTATGTGTATAAGTGAAAAAGACACATGTACACCAGTGTTCATTGCAGCACTATGTACAATAGCCAGGACACGGAAGCAACCTGCTAAGCTGCTACTGCTAAGTCGCTTCAGTCGTGTCCGACTCTGTGTGACCCCATGGACTGCAGCCTACCAGGCTCCTCCGTCCATGGGATTTTCCAGGCAAGAGTACTGGAGTGGGGTGCCATCGCCTCCTCCTAGCAACCTAGATGTCCCTAAACAAATGAATGGATAAAGAAAGTGTGGTACATATTAATATATACAATGCAATATTACTCAGCCATAAAAAGGAACACATTTGAGTCAGTTCTAGTGAGATGGATGAACCAAGAGCCTGTTATACAGAGTGAAGCAAGTCAGAAAGAGAAAAACCAGTACCTTATATTAGCACATATATATGGGATCTAGAAAAATGGTACTGATGGGCCTATTTTCAGGGCAGGAGTAGACAGACATAGAGAGCAGACTTACGGCCACCGCAAGGACAGGAGAGGGTCGGACGAATTGAGAGAATAGCGTTGAAATATATATATGACCATATGTAAAACAGATAGCTAACGGGAAGTTGCTGTATAACGCACAGAGCTCTGGTGCTCTGTGACAACCTAGAGGTGTGGGATGGGGTGGGAGGTGGGAGGAGTTTCACGAGGGAGGGAACCTATGTACACCTATGTATACGTGTGTACACCTATGTATACCTATGGCCGATTCATGTTGCTATATGGCAGAAACCTGCACAACATTGTAAAGCAATTATCCTCCAATTAAAAATAGATAAATTTCTAAAAATAAAAAATATGTATATGCACATGTATATCTTTAACATAAGACGAATCTATTGAATCAAAAGATGCTTTAAAATTTTCACAAATATTGCCAGATACCTCTGCAGACATTTTATCGATTTATACTGCTGTGGGACTTCCATAGCTGTCCAGTGTTTAAGACTCCAGGCTTCTAATGCAGTGGGCATTGTTTTGATTCTGGTCAGGAAATAACGATCTTGCATGCCACACAGCATGGCCAAAAAAAAAAAATTTTATGCTGCCGCCAGCAACATACACATGCCTGTTTCCTACATCCTTTTCAACTGGAAGGCTATATCATTTTTTATGTAATATCTCAGTTTTGATTTGCATTGATCTTATTGGGACTGAGGTTAAGGACATGGAACAACAGATTGGTTCCAAATAAGAAAAGGAGTACGTCAAGGCTGTATATTATCACGCTGTTTATTTAACTTATATGCAGAGTACATCATGAGAAACGCTGGGCTGGAAGAAGCACAAGCTGGAATCAAGATTGCCAGGAGAAATATCAATAACCTCAGATAAGCAGATGACATCACCCTTATGGCAGAAAGTGAAGAGGAACTAAAAAGCCTCTTGATGAACGTGAAAGAGGAGAGTGAAAAAGTTGGCTTAAAGCTCAACATTCAGAAAATGAAGATCATGGCATCTGGTCCCATCACTTCATGGCAAATACATGGGAAACAGTGGAAACAGTGTCAGACTTTGTTTTTCTGGGCTCCAAAATCACTGCAGATGGTGACTGCAGCCATGAAATTAAAAGACACTTACTCCTTGGAAGGAAAGTTATGACCAACCTAGATAGCACACTGAAAAGCAGAGACATTACTTTGCCAACAAAGGTGTGTCTAGTCAAGGCTATGGTTTTTCCAGTGGTCATGTATGGATGTGAGAGCTGGACTGTGAAGAAGGCTGAGTGCCGAAGAATTGATGCTTTTGAACTGTGGTGTTGGATAAGACTCTTGAGAGTCCCTTGGACTGCAAGGAGATCCAACCAGTCCATTCTGAAGGAGATGAGTCCTGGGTATTCACTGGAAGGACTGATGTTGAAGCTGAAACTCCAATACTTTGGCCACCTCATGCCAAGAGTTGACTCATTGGAAAAGACCCTGATGCTGGGAGGGATTGGGGGCAGGAGGGGAAGGGGATGACAGAGGATGAGATGGCTGGATGGCATCACTGACTCGATGGACATGGGTTCCGGGAGTTGGTGACGGACAGGGAGGCCTGGCGTGCTGCGATTCATGGGGTTGCAGAGTTGGACACGACTGAGCGACTGAACTGAACTGCTAATTCCTTTTCTGTGAATTGTGTCTTCGTGTCCTTTGTCTTTTTTCCTGTCCGGTTGTTAATCTTTTTCTTATTGATTTGGGGAGCTCTGTATAGACTAAAGGCATCAATTGAAAATACTTTTCCCTATCTGTACTTTAAAAACACAAAAAAGTTTTATTCTTATCAAGTTAATTATCCATTTGTTTGTCTATGTCTTTGGGTTTTGAGTTCATACTTAGAAAGGGATTCTTCATGCCAAGTTTATAAAAAATTTCAAGTTTGTGATTTTATTTACTATATGTAAATATTTGCTCCATCAGGAATTTATTCTGGGATAAAGTTGAGAGGAATCTAGCTTTCTAAAACATTTTTAGAAGGAGTGCTTTTTTTTTTTTTTACACTAATTCGAAAAGCCCTTTATCATACCTACATTCCTCTATCAATTTCAACTTTCTATTCTATTTTTGACTACAGTTGCTTGTACATATTTCAATGTAAACTTTATAATCAGTTTTCCTTATTTCCAAAAATCCCTACTGGCAAACATTACATTTCTAGATTAACTTAAGGAGAGTTGATTTTTTCTTTCTTGGCTGCGATATGCTGCTTGCAAGACCTTAGTTCCTTGACCAGAGATCAAACTTGGGGCTCCAGCAATGAAACTGCCGAGTCCTCAACACTGGACCACCAGGGAATCCCTGGAAGTTATTCTGTGATGAGTCTGCTTGGATATCTAGGAGGAGGAAGGAGGTATAAAGAGAGGGGCTTTTGAACACAGCATGGGCATTCCAGGAGGTGGAAGGCAGCAAAAAGAGAGATGTGGTTTGCGTTGAGGAACTGTGAGAAGTATGGGGGTTTCCAATCTATGGTATCCTATACCAGATTGCTCTGTGTGTATAATAAATTCTAGGTCAGTGATAGGACTTAAAAGGCATGAAATAAAAGGCATGAATAAGTATAATGAATTCAGGGGATAACTTGTAGCCCAACAGTTACAGTAGTTCAGAAATGTGCCTCTAAGTTTAAAAGTTAAAAAAGAAACACTTTATAAAAAATCATAGGTGTGGTTCTTAAGCTATGTTCCCCTGTTCAAAAACACTCATATTAGTAACATTGGTTCAACTTGCTACGGGCTAGCTCTCCTGGAGAGGGTCAGGTGTGTGTTCCTCTTTGAGTGGCTATACAGAGAGGTCCAGAGCTGAGACCCAGAAGAATGGTAAGTGCCAACACCCTCTTCATGAAAGACTAACAGGTTGGGGGAAGCTTAGCCTGGACTGCGTTTCTGATGCCCTCAGTATATGGTGTTTAAGACCAAAGGCCTCTGACTCCAGGAATGCACTGATATTACGGTCTCTTGCCCGCAGTTTCTGGACTCCACTCCTAAGCTTTGGTTTAATTTGGCAGTAATGGAACCCAGGGATATGCATTTTAACATGTGCTTAGGCAATTCCTACCCAATTAGACCCTCTACACTCCAGGAAGAGGGGCCTTAGGATTCTATAGCAGAATCCACAGATGTCTGCAGCCTGAACAAGGCTGAGACCTGCCACGTCCTCTGTAAGGTCTGCCTGCCCCTCCATCCCCCTTCCCTGCCCTCCTCCCTGCCCTCCTCCCCCCGCCCCCATCTAGAATCAGCCTCCTACCCAGCCAAGTGGGGATACTTGCACGGGCTTTTACCCAAAGTTTAAAAGACCTAATCATGTGAAAGTAAAGTCGTTCAATCGTGTCTGACTCTTTGCGACCCCATGGTATGTAGCCTGCCAGGCTCCTCCATCCACGGGATTTTCCAGGCAAGGGTACTGGAGTGGGTTACCATTTCCTTCTCCAGGGAAACTCCTGACCCAGGGATCAGACCCCGGTCTCCCGCATTGCAGGCAGACGCTTTACCATCTGAGCCACCAGGGTGAACCAAAGTGAAAGTGAAAGTCGCTCAGTCACGTCCGACTCTTTGCGACACCATGGACTATATGGAATTCTCCAGGACACAATATTGGAGTGGGTAGCCTTTCCCTTCTCCAGGGGATCTTCCCAACCCAGGGATCGAATCCAGATCTCCCAAATTGCAGGTGGATCCTTTAGCAGCTGAGCCACAAAGGAAGCCAAAAAAAGGCAATGCCAAAGAATGCTCAAACTACCACACAATTCACTCTAGCAAAATAATGCTCAAAATTCTCCAAGCCAGGCTTCAACAGTATATAAACCAAGAACTTCCAGATGTTCAAGCTAGATTTGGAAAAGGCAGAGGAACCAGAGATCAAATTGCCAATATCCGCTGGATCATTGAAAAAGCGAGACAGTTTCAGAAAACCATCTACATCTGCTTTATTGACTATGCCAAAGCTTTTGAATGTGTGGATCACAACAAACTGTGGAAAATTCCTCCTGAGAAATCTGTGTGCAGCTCAAGAAGCAACAGTTAGAACTGGACATGTAACAACAGACTGGTTCCAAATAGGAAGAGGAGTACGTCAAGGCTGCATATTGTCACCCTGCTTATTTAACTTATATACAGAGTACATCATGAGAAATGCTGGACTGGATGAAGCACAAGCTGGAATCATATAAGTGTGAGTTTTTATTAAATGGATATGTGTGGTGTGTGCTAAGTCGCTTCAGTCGTGTCCAACTCTGTGCGACCCCATAGACGGCAGCCCACCAGGCTCCCCCGTCCCTGGGATTCTCCAGGCAAGAACACTGGAGTGGGTTGCCATTTCCTTCTCCAATGCGTGAAAGTGAAAAGTGAAAGTGAAGTCGCTCAGTCATGTCCGACTCTTAGCGACCCCATGGACTGCAGCCCACCAGGCTCCTCCATCCATGGGATTTTCCAGGCAAGAGTACTGGAGTGGGGTGCCACTGCCACCTCTGGCACTACCATACAAGTAACCACAAATAGACACTTTGCCATGAACAGGACAGGGAAGCCCAGCGTGCTGCATGCAGTCCATGGGGTCACAAGAAGCTGGACGTGACCGAGTGGCTGAACAACGACAACATGAACTGCTCGAGAGATGTGGGCAGGAAATCTCTTCATGCCTTGTTGCCAGTGACCTGGGCCAGCATTCTCTCGTCTTTTGCCTGGATCTGGCCAACTCTGTGTTTCTTCTGGAAACCTCACACCCACAGGGTGTACACACATTGTCGTTTGAATTATTCTCCTCCGTGGAGCCGCCCACAAGCTGGGGATGAATGTTTGGGGTGGGGAGATTTGAGCATCAAGTCCCAGGATATTACCTTGCTTCTGAGGGTGTTCGGGATACTCTGGAGTCCTTCGGAGTCCTTCTCATCTTTCACTGCTCAAACAGCCCAGCCGCTTACCTTGGAGACTGCTCTGTGACACAGTTCTCTTGATGAGTTTTGCTTGTCAAGGTTTTAAAGTGTGAACTCACCAAGAGAGCAAGTATAGCCAGGCACAAGCAGCCCTGGGTGGCCCCTAAAAAATCTCCATTCTTTAAAAAATCTTAAGGGTAGATGAAAAAAGCTTAACAATTCCAAATTTCATTACAAAACTAATAAGATAGTTCTATGCTTCTAATGGCATCCCACTCCAGTCCTCTTGCCTGGAAAATCCCATGGGCGGAGGAGCCTGGTGGGCTGCAGTCCATGGGGTTGCTGAGGGTCAGACACGACTGAGCG
Source organism: Tragelaphus eurycerus (assembly GCA_935064755.1). NCBI lineage: Eukaryota > Metazoa > Chordata > Mammalia > Artiodactyla > Bovidae > Tragelaphus > Tragelaphus eurycerus. Next base: position 2,140,137 of record CAKXYN010000029.1, read on the forward strand.
ACTTCACTTTCACTTTTCACTTTCATGCATTGGAGAAGGCAATGGCAACCCACTCCAGTGTTCTTGCCTGGATAATCCCAGGGATGGGGGAGCCTGGTGGGCTGCCATCTGTGGGGTCGCACAGAGTCGGACGTGACTGAAGAGACTTAGCAGCAGCAGCATGCTTCTAACTTTAGTCTGAAAAGACACTTTCTTTACACGTTCCAATAGGAAAGAAATTGATTCGATGTCTTACAAAACTTAAATGTGATTTAATTAAGTGGCACTTTAAAAGCATCAAAAGGCCATCCAAGTGTCTAGTTTGTTGAAGCATGGAGTACTTTTGCTTTCAATTGGGAACAAGCCGTGCTTCTGTGTCACTGCAGGGAGATATCTTTTGAAGACGGGAGGCAGAGGGAAGCAGAGAAGGATAAGTAATGGTTCCTTAGATCAAAAATGACTCCATTTCCAAAGGAAAAGCTCTTCTTAATCAATGACAGAGCTAGGTTATATAGACAGACCACCTCTATGCCAAATTCTTGATTTAATTTTATTTATTTTTATTTTTTTAATTAAATTTTATTTTGATTAACTTTACAATATTGTATTGCTTTTGCCACACATCAAGATGGATCCGCCACAAGTATACCCGTGCTCCCCATCCTGAACCCTCCTCCCTCCTCCCTCCCCATACCATCCCCCTGGGTCGTCCCAGTGCACCAGTCCCAGGCATCCGTTATCAGGCATCGTACCTGGACTGGCGACTCGTTTCAGATATGATATTATACATATTTCAATGCTATTCTCCCAAATCATCCCACCCTCTCCCGTTCCCAGAGTCCAAAAGTCTGTTCTATACATCAGTGTCTCTTTTGCTGTCTCATAAGCAGGGTGATTGTTACCATCTTTCTAAATTCCATATATATGCGTTAGTATACTGTATTTGTGTTTTTCTTTCTGGCTTACTTCACTCTGTATAATAGGCTCCAGTACCATTGATTTAATTTTAAATGTTTATTTGAAAAGTACCCCATTCCCCAATACACACACACACACACGCACATACTCATATGCAAAGTAAAAATAAATTCCATCGCTGAAAACTTTCACATAAGGGAAGAAATGATAGTCCCACAGGCCTCCTCTCTCCACCCACCCCACCCACCTCTCCAAGCCTACCACGCAGAAGTAACCCTGGCATTCTTCACGGTAATGCCGACGCATGTATCATGTAACTCTGATCTAATTGGAGCGCAGCGCCCTGGGCACACATATCTCCCAGAAGCTGTCTGCACTTGTTTTTTTTTTCCTAGACTCTTGTGTAATTTCCCCCTCACCAGCCTTTCTGCTCTGGCCACGGGGAAGCGGAACGCAGGTTGGGTGCATGGAGGGGGCTGCTCTGAAGCACAAATACAGACCAGGGTGGGAGTGTGTCAGAGGAGGGCAAAGTGACTGCAGAGTGGACGGCTTGTACCAGTTAACACTGAGAAGCTGAAGCTACCTCATCAAATGCAGGTGGGGAAGCCTGCAATTTTATTCCCCAGCCTAAGAAGTTTTGGCAATAAAAGTAGGAATCACTATTCAAGCAGGAAGAAATTTCCCAATTCAAGATAGAATGGTTAGACAGTCAGCAAAATGTTTCAGTCACACGGAAAGAAGTTCAATATAAAATCTGAAGTTTAAAAAAGAGATACGTAATGGATATGTATGGCATGATCCCAAATTTGTGAAATCCATTTCTATGTATGGCTAGCTCTTAATGAACATCCAGACACAACGGGAAGAAACCCAGATTGAAATAAACCAAAATTTTCAAGTTTATTTTACCTGTATTGTTTCATGTTACTGTAACGAAAATGTACTTCTCTTGTACTGAAATGTTTGTATGAAAACAATCACTTAAATGGATCTTTGAGAAAAAAGGGACTAAATCCAGAGTTACAAAAGCTGTGTGACAACTGGCACCAGACACCAAGAAGACTTGTTTTTAGTCTCAGGTTCACAGGAAAGATGATTAAATATTTCCAGAGTCCTAAGCAATTCGTCATCTCTGAATAAAATCTGATAAGTGAAGCTTGGGCTGAAAATGAAAATTCTATCCCTTATTTCATCACATGCGAGAAAGAACTTGTCCAAGTGGTTTCGTGGAGCCCCAGACTCCTTTGAAGCTCTGGGGTGCAGGTGGGGGTTGAGGTTCCCTGGAGCAATGGGAAGGATGGCTCTCCGGGTGCAGTGAGGCTGCAGGGAGCAGGGTAGCCGCCTCCCTGTGGGACGTGTGCCCAGAGCCAGCTGCCGCCCATTGCAGGCCACGAAAGCCCTTCTCTTTCGACGCGGGGCCCAGAGTCTCCTGCACCCAGCTTTCTTCAGTGATGCCTTCTTACCGTGACCTCACGTTTAACATCATTAGATCAATGTCTACATTTCTCCCTCTCCTTTACTCTACAGCTAAGAATGCATGCTACAGTTGGTACATAGAGCCTAAAGGAAAATGAACACCATTTTGACATGGCTGAGCTTGGCACTGACCACAGCTAAAACTCTTATTCAATTTCATCGACTTTGTTTTCCTCCAGAGGGAATGGGGAGCAACTTTCCCCTTCTCTCCTGGCCTCTTTTGGGCCCTCTACAGACCAGCCTGTGGGTCTGGCTAATGCAGAAGAAGGCAGAGATCATTTGCTTGTTTTAAAGGAAAATAACTAAATATTTGCCATTAGGTAACTGTATATTAGCATGTTGAATATTATTCCCCTGGGAGCAAGAAGTCAACCTGTAGGAATAGGCAGGTTTCCAAATACTGACATTAACTTTTGGTTCCGACTTTCAAAGCCCAGTATCCTCCCGCCCACCATCCCCCTCCTGCCTTGTCTTTAATTTTATCACTTCCTAGCTCTTCACTTACTGTAGAGTGGAGCCTCTGATGCTTCTGGCAACTTTGCGTTATTAGCAAGGGATGGCGTTGTGTTATTAGATTGCATTTTATTATTTCCTTTAGCTCAGTGTGTACCTGATATTGGAGGGCTCACTCTCCCTATGGGTTGAGATTGAGAGATGCTGCAAATCGTGAGGTTTTATTACTTTTGTGGGCTGTTTCCTTGCAGCCAGGTGAGAAACCTATGCAGGCTGAAGGACAGGGGGTGCTGATTGTCTGAGCCCAGCGTCCAAGGCCTGGAATGGCTGCTTTTGTCTGAACTGCAGAATGGCCGGAGGCAGCTGCTCTTCTGTTGACACGAGATGCCTGTTCCCACGAGGAGATCAGTAGGCGTTTAGTACAGCTATCCTGGCCTCTCTGCACAGTGGGTCTAGTTTACCGTCACCTCCTAGGGACATAGATATGATTTTCTTTTAGCCAGCTTTATATATTTTACAATGTCATGTCATAGAAGACATACACACAGCTTCTACTAGGAGAGCATTTCTGAAGATTCCAGGCGTGTAAACTTTTAACTAGCCTTTAATAGAGTATCAGTGTATTGGGAAAGCTCTTACTTTGAGTGGAGTGAGGCATGCACAATGCCAGCCCGCTGAGCCAAAAGCTCTCTGGGGCAAAGAAACCCATAGACTGTGGCTGATGATGCCATGCACTGCCAGCATACTGACTCTAATTGTCTTAGCCAGCCTAGATACAATAATCAAATGGAACCAAAACCATTTTAAAAGCAAGTAATAATAAAATGCACATTATTAAAATGAAAAGCAACAACACAAAACAACCTGTTCTCCCTAAATGTGCATAGTCCCATTTGTAGTCTAGAGCTGAAAATTCACTTTCTTTCTAACCCTCTTCTGTTCTCAGTGTCCCATGAGGAAGCCCAGAGCATCACGCCCTTTACTGTGCGTGGTTTAGGGCACTCATTCCTGCGTGACAGAGTAGGAATTTAAAACTCAGAAAGAAACCCAGTTTGAATCTGGGCAGAACACAGTGACTGCTAAACTAGAAACAGACGTGCCCTGGAGAAAGCAAAGTGCTGGCGGGAAGGATTTACCAAACTCCAGGTCTTTGATGTTGCAGCGGAAGACAACTTCTCCATTCACCATGAGCTCCACCACATTCCAGTCTTCTATCTTCTCCAGGAGGACCTGGTGTCCATCTTCAGCCAACACAGCTGGAAAAGATGGAGAAGGATGTGGGTGCCATGGGGACAGACGGACCTGACATGCAGATGTCTTCACGGATGTCCGCGACTGGCCTGCTCGCCAGCTGGTCATGGCCGTAACTCAACATCCCCCGGGGGTGCCCACCTGGCACAGCCTGACATGCCCTCTGCTCTGCTGGGAATCACAGCCAGAGACCTGAGAAATTTTGGTTTGGGTTGTGATTTGTGCCAGAGCCACATGATCAGTGAAAATATGAGCTTTCTTTAGAAAGAGCTTTTGAGTGATACTCAGTGTTGGAGGGGATATAGGAAATTAGGTAACTTCTTATCCTCATAATGGAAATATCAGTTGGTCACTTTTCTGGAGGGCAATTTGGAAGTAAATGTCAAAAGTCTCAAATGCCTCAAAAATTAGAATTAAAAAAATGATTTTAATCTCTGACCCAGGAAATTGCACTTACAAAAAAAAATCAGAAATACAGGCAGACTTTTACAACAATAAGCTCCTTTCTGTAGGAATATACTATTAATGATGAAATACTGTGAATCACTTACATGCCCAATAATAATAAGATGGTCAAGTAAATGGTGGTAAAGGCACATGATAAGATTTTATTTTGACATTTAAAAAATGTCTATGAATTTTTAATAGCAAGAAAAATATTTGTAATATAAGCAAAAAATCAGGGTTACATTTTAAGATGTATTAAAAATATGTATTCAGTGTAATGAAAGTATGTGTGTATATTAGGAAAAAGGGAACTATCCAGTGGTTATCTCTGGGGTGAGATGATGAGAAACTTAAAAAAAATTCTTTTAGCATATTCTAGGCTTTTTAATAATAATGAGAAAAAAATGCTTTCAAAGTTAATGGACTACATTTTTATTCTCCCCTTTGGAATCTGCATTTTAGTTATTACATTCACCAGCGCCTTCCCTAGAGATAAGCTATGGGAAAATTGTTATTTATTTTATAAAAAATGTATTCTTTATTATGGAAATGCAAGGGTATATGAGCTTAGGAGAAATGGTGTGCATGGGACAGCCTGGAGCTCTGCTTTCTCCAACACATTTCTCCCCAGGTCCTGATATGTTCATACTATAACCTCCGTGTTGGAGTTTGTGCACTAAATCACCACATTTGGCAGTCTTTGTCGGTGAGAATTTTGGTGAGGATGGAAAGAGAAATCAGATGGGAGGAGGGCATATTTTTCAAAGTTTCAGCATTTCAATCAGGCCTATGTGGAGAAAAGCTAACAGTTATGATAGTTAATTGCATTTAATTACAGAGACAATTGCTGTTTCAAAATGTTGGCGTGTCCACTTCTTCATCTTTCAATCAGTTCAAGAACATCCAGCCCCAACTGTGAACATTTTGATTGTGTGATTTTAATTTCACTTCTGGAAAGGAACTTCAGAAAGCAGCTCAGCGAGGATCTCCATTAACAAGACAGCGCTCCTTGGGCACCCAGGGGCGGCCCTAATTGTCCTCGTGGCTGCTAACATCTCTCTCTAAGAACACCCACATCTTTGGCATATTTGTGTTATTGCATTCTATTTCAGTGTCTTCTTCTTAAACACCTTTGGAGTCTGGACCAGGGGCTTATTTAAATGAAGCTATCCGCCCAGTTTGGAATAGCAAGTGGATTTTCTAGGGCATAAAGGCATAAAAACTGTCTATTATAGCCAGTTTTCTGGGGATCCTATGCCCCCTGGCAGTGCCTGCTCTGGAGAGGGAGGCGCAGCCTGAGAGGGAAAAGCTGCAGACTGGTAGGCGGGAGGAAATTTGGTTTTCACGACCGTGGTTGTGCATTGTCTGAAGACACTCCTGGGGCATGTAGTTCAATTTGACTGGAAAAAATCAGGAACAAAACAGCTTCTGCACTCTCATCTTACACTCCACCTCCATCCTAATAACCCCCAAGCCTGGGGGTTCTGGAGAGAAGGGCGCAGGTTCTGTCTGGGGCTGGCCCCTGTGACCACAGGATGAGGGACGAGAGGCTTTGTAGGAGATCCAGGAAGATGTGCCCACCCCCCACAATCTGACATGGTCTTTTCTCTTCAGGGCACATCTGGCCGAGCCTCACATGAGCCTCTGGATTTGGGGTTTGTTTTATGAGAACAGCTGCACTCTTCACGCAAGGTGTACCTAAGACATTGGGTTTGATCCACCAAATAACCCACACTATGGAGGCGGCGGGCAGTGCTGAAAAATGGGAATCTGCTTCAATATCTGAGCAGATGAAGTCTCCCAGGAAGAAGTCCTCGTAACAGTCCTCTTCAATTTGCCTTATAACTCTGTTTCCTTCACTGACCACAATCCATCCCCCTGGGGGCGGGGAGGGGCCTGTTAATACAGCTCACTAAATAAACAGACTCATAATGGCACTGGACACCTCCAATGACCCTTTTGACATAAATCTGCGTCTTACTAAAGGGATGAGCCACCTCGGCGTCTACATTGTCTACTCATCCTCAGGATGCCCGTCCCCTTCTCACCAGGCCACAGTCCAGGGTGTGTTGAGCCTGGTGGTGGGGCAGCGAGCACAGGCTTAAGGGATCAGACCCAGAGAAGCACCAGATTCCTGCGGTTCATCCAAATGCCACCTCTTACATGGAGGACCCATTCAGCTCTCCCAAATGCCACTTCTCCATGTGGAGGACACATTTTTTCCCTATGAGCTGCTGTGGTTGCCTATTCAAAGAAAGGTCAGATAAATATACTCTGTGCAACAAAGTCTTTGCAAAGGCAGTGGCTAAACTCCAGCATAAATCAACCAGGAGCTGTGAGGCCACCTGCAGATAGCCTGACTCTTTGAAGTGGCACCTCATTCTTCATGGGGGAGCTGGGTGAACTGGAGGGATATGGAAAAGCCTCCCTCTTCTCAATACTGGTGGAACTGTGTGCCAGCTACAAATGATTTAGGAAGTCAAGGCAGACAAACTGGCATCTGCCCCTCCTCTGCTCACCACAGATGCAAAGTCGATGACCATTAACAAGCGCAGTTAATGCAGAACTAGGGACAGGAGGATGGCACCCAGAGCAACTCAGCTAAAGAAGGACGGATTCTATTCTCATGAGTCTCTTCCTCTGTAGCGGGTCATTTGGCAGACTTAAGTGCAGCAGGCAGGGGTACCCGTGGCTAGGGAAATTAACCCTCTTTGTTAAGTATGAGTTGGTTTAGTTTCATCAGTCTTGAGGCCACAGTCAGGACATTTTTGCTGAGCTTTTATAATTCATGGTAATAAAGAAAGAACTAAACGTTTCAGATTGCTTAGGGCAGGGTAAGTTCAGGTGAGATCAGGCATATTTCCAAAGCCAGCAGGGTTTCGGGAAATGACAGAGGACTATGATTTTTAGAGAAACACACAGAACGTGGAGGCCAGTGTTACAGACGCGGTGAGAGGGTGCAAAGGCACCTCTCCGTGCCTGGTGTGATGTTGTGTGGGCCTGTGTGCTGAGTCCTGTCTGACTTGTGTACCCTATGGACTGTAGCCTGCCAGGGTCCCCTGTCCATGAGCTTTCCAGGCAAGAACACTGGTCTGGGTTGCCATTTCCTCCTCCAGAGGATCTTTCTGACCCAGGGGTCAAACTCACACCTCCTGTGTCTCCTGCATTGGCAGGTGGCTTCCGTAACCACTGTGCCACCATGCTAGTTGGGTCTAAAGTGATGGGGGAGTGCTGGACAGAGAAAGGGGAGCAGATGCTCCCTGCTTTGCTTCTGGTAACACCTCGGAATTTGTCACTGGCCCTCAGTAAATATTGGCTGAGAGTATTGTATAAATTACCAGTCAGGGATATACAGAGCTAACTTTAAAAATCAACCACCTGCTGACACCTTGCAATATTCAAGTCTCCTTCAACCATAAAAATTCTCCCTTCAATTTTCTCAAAATACTCCCTCCCCTCCCCTACTGCGGGAAGAGCTGCCTGGACTGTTTATTTCCTCATCTTCACCCACTCCCTCACCTCCTGCAGTTGTAGCCTCAGCCCACCTTCTGAACCTAAACTGTCAGGGGTGAAGACCCATCAGTACATTTGATGACTCACAGTTCTTGCCCCAACCTTCCAGCAGATTGATGCTCAGACCTACCTCCTTTCTTGCTTCTTAAAATACTTGGGCTGCCAAAAAGTATTTTAAACTCAGTTTTATCAGATGATAAATGTAATGCAGACTAGTGATTTCTTAAAAACCTTAAAAATTACAGAAAATAAAGGACAAAAATTTAAAAATCACTTATAATACTTTCTCCCCACTTTGTCTTTTTCAGTGGAAGCGAGCTCATAGTGTAGATAAAATTCAGGAGTATGCTTTATTCTTTTAACACTGTGCTGTGGTGATCTACTCTGTCAGTATACACAGATCTGTCACAGTGGGTTTCACGTGATGGATGAACTGCAACATATCCAGCCGTTCCTTTTTCCGGTTGCTTCCAACTTTTCACAGCGACCAAGGAATGCAGAAAACGCTCCTGGGCACGCCTCCAGGTGTGTGTGTGAGCTTTTGTGTATCCGTGTAAATGAGGAGTGGAGGAGCCGGATCCCACAGTGTACGGTTAAGTTTCAGGACACTGCCAGGGTGCCCTTCAGAGTGACTGTGCCAACTTCCCCTCCCATCACAGGTCTCCGAGAATGCTCTTTTTCTAGTTCTTCATCAATCATGAACTCATCTTTTTCTAAAGGTAGCTCCTGCTAACAGTGTGGTGGCCATTCGCCGTTTTCTCTTGAAGTTCGTATCTTACCCTACGCCTCCAGGTTGCCTATCTTTCCCCGCTCAGCGGGCCCCTGCCCCACGTCCTGTGGTCTGCCCAGCTCCAGCTTTCCCTTGTTTCCTCCACAGCCTCACCTTCTGTGGTTCCAGTGTTCAGCTCTATGCAGGTTCATTTTAACTAAGATTTATCCATCCTTAAGATATTCCAGGCACAGTTTCAGACTCCAGGACACAGTGGAGAATAGAGCAGACAAAAATCCCTGCTACCCTGAAATCCTGGTAGGAGAGAAGGATAACAAGAGAAGTAGGTGAAACATAGCTATGCTGGATACTAATGAGCACTGCTGCTGCTGCTGCTAAGTCGCTTCAGTCGTGTCCGACTGTGCGACCCCGTAAGACGGCAGCCCACCAGGCTCCCCATCCCTGGGATTCTCCAGGCAAGAACCCTGGAGTGGCACTAGGAAGAAATAAAAGAGGAGGGAAGGGAGATAGAGAAGATGGAGGCAGAGGGAAGTGCTGACATTGTGAGTGGAGGTGCTCAAGGAACACCTGTCCACGAAGGTGACTTTCGAGAAAGACCTGGAGGCTGAGGGAGTAAAGGCCAGGCAGGAGTGTGTAAAGAGCATCCCAAGTGGACTACGTCCAAGCTCCAAGGTAAAAGTGGGCTAGGCGTGTTCAAGGTTGGCGAGGAGGCTGGCACAGCTGGAGTAGAGTGAACAGGAGGACAGGCTAAGCAGGAAAAGGAGGAAATGAGGTTAGGGAGGTCGTGTGGGGCCTGGCTGTCCACTGTCCACTGTAGTAAGCCTTTGGCTTCTTCCTTGAGTGAGCTAAGAGCAACCGGAGTGTTCTAGGAGGCAAGGGCTGCACTCTCACTCAGGTTTAATGGCATCACCTGGCTTTGGGGCTGAGAACAGACTACAGTGGACGAGGCGGTCCCGGGGGACTCAGGGGACTCAGTGAGGAGGCCAGGGCAGTGACCCAGGCAGGAGATGCCTGACGGTGGCTTGGACAGAGAGCCGGAGGGTGGTGAGAGGGAAGGTAAGACGTGGTTGAATTCTGCAGGAGGCTTTGAAGATAGAAAAAGACGCAGGTGGGTGTGAGGGAAAGGGAGGCGAGAAAGATGCCTGCAGGGCTTTTGGTTTAAGTGAAAGAAGTGCTATGAACTGAGATGGAAAAGTGCAGGAGAGCCTGGTGAGCACTAGGGACACTGGTTTACAAAGCCTACTAAGCATTCCAATGACAATGAGAGGTCCCACTGGCAGATTTATGATTTGCAAACCTTTTCTCCCATTCTAGATTTTCTTTTTACTTTCTTAGTATTGTTCTTTGATGCACAAAAGTTTTCAATTGTAATGAAGTTCAATTGCTCTATTTTTTCTTTTGTTACAGAGGCTTTGATGTTTAAGAAATACTTGACAAATCTCAGGTCATTCAGATTTGCCTTATGCTTTCCTCTAAGAGCTTTTTAGTTTCTAAATTTAGACCTCTGATCCGTTTTGAGTTAGTTTTTAAATATGGTATAAGAGTCTAATTTTACTCAAAAGATATTCATGTGGACATCCAGTTTTTCCCATAAAATTTGTAAAAGAATAAAAAATTTGCCCGTTGAATAGTCCTGACATTCATGACAAAAGTCAACTGACTGCAAATGTGATGATTTACTGGTGGAGTCCTGACTCTATTCCATTGCTCTTTATGTTTCTCCTTACGAAAGCATCACACTATTTTAATTACTATAATTTTGAGTAAGTTATGAAATCAGCAAGTGTGATACCTCCAACTTTGTTCTTTCTCAAGATCATTGGGCTAGTCTCAATCCCTTGAAATTACCTATGGATTTTAGGATGACTTTTTCCATTTCTACAAAAAAACCATCACCAAGATTTTGATATGAATTGCATTGAATCTGTACGCCACTTTGGGAAGTATTGTCATCTTAGCAGTATTAAGCCTTTCAATCCATGCACACGGTATATTTTCCCATTTACTTTGATATTCTCTCATTTTTTTTCACAGTGTTTGTGGTTTTCAGTGTATAAGATTCGCATCTCCTTGGTTAAATCTGTTCATATGTGTTCTGTTCTTCTAGATGCTATTATAAATAGAGTTGTTAATTTCCTTTTCAGATTGTTCATTGCTAGATGTAAAATTACAACTGATTTTTGTGTGTTGATTTTGTATACTTAAACCATGCTGATTTTACTAGCTCAACCAGTGTTTTCGTGAACTCTGGGGTTTTCTAGCCAGACACTGGCTGGATCCGAAGCACATCTTCCTGACCCGCTCCTCCCATCCCCATCCTCTTCAGATCAGATCAGATCAGTCGCTCAGTCGTGTCCGACTCTTTGCGACCCCATGAACCACAGCACGCCAGGCCTCCCTGTCCATCACCAACTCCTGGAGTTCACTCAGACTCACGTCCATCGAGTCAGTGATGCCAGCCAGCCATCTCATCCTCTGTCGTCCCCTTCTCCTCCTGCCCCCAATCCCTCCCAGCATCAGAGTCTTCTTCAATGAGTCAACTCTTCGCATGAGGTGGCCAAAGTACTGGAGTTTCAGCTTTAGCATCATTCCTTCCAAAGAAATCCCAGGGCTGATCTCCTTCAGAATGGACTGGTTGGATCTCCTTGCAGTCCAAAGGACTCTCAAGAGTCTTCTCCAACACCACAGTTGAAAAGCATCAATTCTTCGGCGCTCAGCCTTCTTCACAGTCCAGCTCTCACATCCATACATGACCACAGGAAAAACCATAGCCTTGACTAGACGAACCTTTGTTGGCAAAGTAATGTCTCTGCTTTTGAATATGCTATCTAGGTTGGTCATAACTTTCCTTCCAAGGAGTAAGCGTCTTTTAATTTCATGGCTGCAGTCACCATCTGCAGTGATTTTGGAGCCCAGAAAAATAAAATCTGACACTGTTTCCACTGTTTCCCCATCTATTTCCCATGAAGTGATGGGATCAGATGCCAAGATCTTCGTTTTCTGAATGTTGAGCTTTAAGCCAACTTTTTCACTCTCCACTTTCACTTTCATCAAGAGGCTTTTGAGTTCCTCTTCACTTTCTGCCATAAGGGTGGTGTCATCTGCATATCTGAGGTTACTGATATTTCTCCCGGCAATCTTGATTCCAGCTTATGTTTCTTCCAGTCCAGTGTTTCTCATGATGTACTCTGCATAGAAGTTAAATAAGCAGGGGGACAATATACAGCCTTGACATACTCCTTTTCCTATTTGGAACCAGTCTGTTGTTCCATGTCCAGTTCTAACTGTTGCTTCCTGACCTGCATACAAATTTCTCAAGAGGCAGATCAGGGGGTCTGGTAGTCCCATCTCTTTCAGAATTTTGCACAATTTATTGTGATCTACACAGTCAAAGGCTTTGGCATAGTCAATAAGGCAGAAATAGATGTTTTTCTGGAACTCTCTTGCTTTTTCCATGATGCAGCGGATGTTGGCAATTTGATCTCTGGTTCCTCTGCCTTTTCTAAAACCAGCTTGAACATCAGGAAGTTCATGGTTCACATATTGCTGAAGCCTGGGTTGGAGAATTTTGAGCATTACTTTACTAGCGTGTGAGATGAGTGCAATCGTGCGGTACTTTGAGCATTCTTTGGCATTGCCTTTCTTGCTGCTGATGCTGCTAAGTCACTTCAGTCGTGTCTGACTCTGTGTGACCCCATAGATGGCAGCCCACCAGGCTCCCCGTCCCTGGGATTCTCCAGGCAAGAACACTGGAGTGGGTTGCCATTTCCTTCTCCAATGCATGAAAGTGAAAAGTGAAAGTGAAGTCGCTCAGTCATGTCCGACTCCTAGCGACCCCATGGACTGCAGTCCACCAGGCTCCCTGTCCCTGGAATTCTCCAGGCAAGAGCACTGGAGTGGGGTGCCATTTCCTTCTCCAATGCATGAAAATGAAAAGTAAAAGTGAAGTCGCTCAGTCGTGTCCAACTCTTAGCGACCCCATGGACTGCAGCCAACCAGGCTCCCCGTCCCTGGGATTCTCCAGGCAGGAGCACTGGGGCGGGTGCCACCGCCCTCTCGGTCGCCTTTCTTAGGGAGCACCAGTACTTTTACTGTAATCCACCGCCCCTTTATGGCCGTTCTGGCCCAAGCTACTGTTATCTCTCCTGTGGACTGCCCCAACAGCCCCTCATCTCCCTGCTTCCATTCCTGGCCCCTCTAATCTGCCCTGCTTGCAGCAGCCACAGTTTCATTCCCCTGCCTAATACAATACAGCCTGCTGGATCTGGCCTCTGTCCACCTCTCAGCCTCATCCTCCCATCAGTTCAACAAAGACACAGGTCATTTGTTCATGCTTGCAGCTTTTGCAGACATCAGTCCCACTGCCTGGAATGCTCTTCCTTCCTTTTCCCTAGTTAGCTTTTCCTCATTCTCTAAAGCTCAACTCAAATGTAATTCAGGCAAGTAAGTCTTTCTAGTTCTCTGTCCTCTCCCCTCCAACTACAGCCAGTGGGAGGTCCCACCATGGTTACACTGCTCTATCAGAAGCATGGCACAGCTGACAATTAGTAGCCGGCAAGGACACACGCACTTCAGGGTCTTGCATCTTGTTCACCGGTGTGTCCTCAGGATCTGGAAGAGTGTCCAACAAATACAAGATGCTCAATAAAGGCTTATTGTATGAATGAAAGGTCAAGGAATAGACTCTCTGCCATTTTCCAGCCAGGTGACCTTGGAAAAGTCACTTAATACTCCTGATCCTCAGTTCCCCAATGTGTAAAGCAAGGCATGTGATCTCTCCATTCAGGAAATTTGCTACTCAGCACCCAGTGGGCTCACCATGTATGTCTGTTCTCCCCTTAATACTAGACAGCAGGGGTTTAGGGAAGATTTCCAGAGAAAGTAGGAAGGAAGGAAGTCTAGGCAGAGGGCACAGCCTGCACAGATGCTCAGAGGCTGGGGTGCCCCTGAGCGCATGCAGTTGGATGGCCCTTTGGCGCTCGGCTGCCTACCTAGCAGGCCCTCCAGGCGATAGGTGCGGTGCTCCACTGGCAGACCGATTGAGCTGTATGGCCCATAGCGCATGATGACCTGCGCGTTCTTGGGCATGGCCAGGACTCTTGCTGGGGTTACAGCGCAATACACACTGCTAGGCAACTGCTCTTCTGGCCTTTGGCGGGGGTGGGCGTGGTCACGCGTGGGTGGGCGTGGCCACGGAGGTTGTGGGTGGAGCTGGAGGACCTGCACCCTAAATCACCAACCAAGTGCCTGGCGTGGGGACTGGGGATGAGGAATCTTGAATGCCTGCACCTACTATGTGCCTACTTCTAAGATGCAGAAAAATGTAGTGATATCGGAAGCCACTTGCTCTCGCGACCCTCACAAGCTGGTAAACACGGTATTTCAACCTGGTGTGGCAAGTGTTAATAATAGCACTTAACAACATATACAGCTACTTACGGAAAGTTTATGTCAGGCGACAAGCTAAGCACTTTCCGTGTTATCTCATTTAATCATTTTGCCGTTCCTCTGCAGTAGGTTATGTTTTGTATTTACAAAACAGAAGCTTGGAATGGCCGAGTAACCTTCCCAGGCAAGTCAGGCATGCGGTGTAAACTGGAAACCTTTGTCAGGTCTGGGTAATGTCTTTTTATTTCTCTAGCCTGGTACTTGTTGGAACTCTTAAAACTGTAAATTTAAGTCTTTCATCTGTTTTTGGACAATTTTGAGCCATTATCTCTTCACATATTGCTTCTCGGCCCTTTGCTCACTTTTCCGGGACTCCAGTAAATGTATGTTACACTTTCTCAACGCATTCCCACGGTATTATTCTCACGGTCTCCTCTTCCCTGCGTTTTTCTTTCTTCCATGCTTCTTTGGGGATTGCGTGTATGTGTGTACACATATGTTCATTTTTTGCTTGTAATCCAGTTTACTAATTTTCTCTGCAGTTGTGTCTTAAATGCTATGAAACCCATCCATCTTGTCCATTATTTCAGCTGTTTATCTATCAACTCTAGAATTTTAGCTTAGTTCCTTTTCAAATTTGCTGTGCCACTTTTTTATACAGTTGAGTTTCTTGCCAAGTTTTTTAGGCCTGGTATTATCTTCTTGATCATTATAAAACACTTGTTTTATACTCTGTGTTTGGGAATTCTGCTATCTGGAGACCTAGTGTGTCTGTTTCTATTGTTATTTCTGCTAGTTTCTGTCGATTTGTCTTGTCTTCTAGAGTGCTTGGTTTACTTTAATTGTGTACTGGACACTGTATTAGAAAAATTATTTGTATAAATAATTTGAGGCCAAGCATGATGTTATTTTCCTCTATGGAAGGCTTTATTTTTCACTTCTTGTCAGGGCCTGGTAGCACTAGCAACCCAGGATCATCTTAATACAATTTCAGGGTTTGAGATTTGCTTAGCCATCCAGATGGCCTGAAACTGGGCTGCAGTCCACGTGGAGGTTGGTTTATTTGTATTTTTTTCCTCATTTCTGTGGTGTAGTCTTTTTGGATCCTGGCCCAATGAGGGTAGTGGCTTACCAAGATTCATTTGGTGGTGTTTAACACTCCAGGTTTTGGAAGCCTAACTCTGCAAACTCAAAACTGCATCTCATCTTTAAGGTTGCCTATTCAAGATCACTAGGTAGCTCCAGAGAAAAAGCATCTCAGTGCAATGCCCGCTCTCCTCCTCTCCCTGATCCTAATCCAGTTAGCTCTTTTATGATTTTCAGGAAGATTTTAAAAATATATATGCCAGGTTTTAAAAGATATCTTATGTAGGAGGCATAGTCTGAATTAAACTACTCTATTGTAACCAGAAACAGAAGTTCTCCCATTGAGAATTTTGCTGGAGTTGCATTGAATCTAGAGATCAACTTGAGGAAAACTGAATGTTTCTGAAGCCTTCCTATATACCATACTGAAATATCTCTCCCATGGGGCTTCCCAGATGACGCTAGTAAAGAACCCACCTGCTAAATGTAGGAGACGTAAAAGACAGAGTACTCTACATCCTCTAGAGTAGGAAATGACAACCCACTCCAGTATTCTTGCCTGAGAAATCCCATGGACAGAGGAGCCTGGCGAGCTACAGCATATGGGGTCACAAAGAGTCAGATGCGACTAAGCATGTGTGCACACACACATTTCTCCTTTATTTAGATCTTCCTCAATGCCTTCTGTGGGGAAGGCAATGGCACCCCCACCCCAGTACTCTGGCCTGGAAAATCCCATGGACAGAGGACCCTGGTGGGCTACGGTCCATGCGGTCGCTAAGAATCGGACACGACTGAGCGACTTCACTTTCACTTTTCTGCATTGGAGAAGGAAATGGCAACCCACTCCAGTGTTCTTGCCTGGAGAATCCCAGGGACGGGGGAGCCTGGTGGGCTGCCGTCTATGGGGTCGCACAGAGTCGGACACGACTGAAGCGACCTAGCAGCAGCAGCAGCAATGCCTTCTGTGGGATCGCACAGAATTGGACACGACTGAAGCGACTTAGCAGCAGCAGCAGCAGCAATGCCTTTAAGTGCTGTTTATCATTGTCATGTATGGTTTTGCATGTATTTTGTTAGATTTACTGCAAGTCGTGTATTTTTTTTTTTTTTTTTTTTTGGTGGGGGGGCCACACCGTGTAGCTTGTGGAATCTTAGTTCCCTGACCAAGGATCAGACTCATCCCCATGAGTGAAAGTGCCAAGTTCTAACCACTGGACTGCCAGGGAATTCCCTAAGTCATATATTTAGCATTGTGATTTTATTGTTGTATAAAATGAAGTTGACTTTTATATAGTGATCTTATGTAGCTACCTTAACCATTTCTTATGATTTCTATTAATTTTTTATTAATTTATTTATCCCCTGAGTGGGAAAATTTTAAATCACCACTTCAGTTTAAGATTATAGCACTATCCAGAAATTTTATTTATTCTTACATCAGTGTTAACTAATTATATTTTTCTAAGAAATTTTCAATCTGAGTTTTTTGACATTTTTGACATAAACTGGTTGATGTATTTTTGCCATCTTTTTATTGTCTACTTTATTGTGGTTGAGTTTTTATTCATTATATTACTTATTTTTGACCTCTTTTTATTTATTGGTTTTACCTGTGATCTATCTATTTTGTTAGTCTTTTCAGAGTCAACTTTCCCGTTATTTAGCTTCTCTGTTGTTCTTGTTTTTCTTTCATTGATAGCTGTTTTTGTCTTTACTTTCTTTGAATTTACTGTTCTTTCTATTTTCTTTGAGTCTACTGTTTGGTCCTTTTTCTTACTTTTTTAAGCTATTGTAACTCATCAGTCTTGAGTCTTTCCTCTTTTCTGTTGTAAGTATGAATTTCCCTCAAAGCATCACTTTTGCTGTATTTCAGCAGCTTTTAAAAAATATATAGTTTCCTGTGCTACACAGTAAACCCCTGTTACTCATCTGTTTTAACTTATTTTTAATAAAACTTTTGGTCACTCTATGAGGTATATGGGATTTTAGTTCCCCGACCAGGGATTGAACCTGGGCCCCCTGTATTCACAGCACAGTGTCTTAACCACTGGACTGCCAGGGAAGTTCCTATCCCAGAGGTCTTGATATGAGGTATCTCAATTTTCTTGCTCTAAATATTTTAAAATTTCCACTATTATTTCTTTTCTGACCATGGGTTTTAGAATGATGTGTTTTTCGGATTCTGGAACATTCTTAGTCATTTTCTCTTTAAACAGTGCTTTCCCCCATTCTCTCTCTTTTCCATAGGTTGTATTTCTTTGCAATGTTGAATGAATCTGTCTCACAGCTTCTCTCAGTCATCTCTCTTCTCTAGCCTCTGCAGTGCTGTTCACCTGTCTGTCTTATCTGCTGCTTTCCCTCCTATAACCCATTTCTTGTGCTGTTTGTGTTTTTTGCCCGTGACCTCATTTTTAATGGAGCGTTTTCCCCCAGGGGGGTTGTGGTGTGTTCAGGGTTGTGGAAAGTGGTTTTGTAATTGATCCTGCTGAGGTCCTTTGGATCTTACTGACCCAGGCAATTTAAATAAATTATTGGTTTGGAATTCCTGCTTTAGAGATAAGACTCAGATTCTACATCCACATATAGCATAAATTTACAATGAAATTCCTTATGGATGTCTTTTTCCCATCATCTGCAGCCCTATGTGAATAGCATGGTTCCTCAGTGCTCCCCTGGACTGATGGGAAGAGTGTTTCTAGTTTTTTTTACAGAGTTAGGACACCTCTCTGAGGTTCCGGTTTAGTGTGGGGCATTTAGCTGCATCTCCGACCCTGGCTGGGCTGAGGTTATGTCCTCTCAACTTGCAGGGGTGGAGAAGACCACTGTCGACCGCTGGAGTCTGTGTGTGGTCCGATACACCTTTAGCTCCTGCTCAGTGCTCTGTTTTGGATAGCGTTTTTTTTTCCCCCCGAGAATGTGGGTTTCTTTCTTTTGAACTTGACTATGTGTTTAAACTTTTTTTCCTCTTTGTGTGTATGTTTTTATAGTGGAAGGGGCCCTCCTCTATCAGTTCAGCCTGCTGTTTTGCAGTTTCTTAAATATAAGAGATAGAGACCAAGGACAGAAACTTGGGATCCAATGACATGAAAGGAACAGAAATAGGAAGTGAAATCCCACGAGGAGATGGAAGAAGCAGTAGAAGAGAGCAAAGAGAGAGCTGGTCCTTGAGACACAAGGGTGAACGGGGCTTTGAGAAAGGCCCTCTCGTGATATGAGGGTGCCACACTGTTCACCCTGCAGACTCAAGAGGCCGCTGTGGAAGGAAGACTCAGAGAAACAGAGACGCTGAGAGGCTGCCTCAGTTTATAAAGGGAAGCCACGGTACTGGTTCTCCCACTGTCCCCAAGGGGAACTGCTTAGGTGTAATTTAGAAACTCGTCGTTGCTCTTGTGAACCTGGAAGGGACTCCTCCTTACATTTCTACCCGAATGTACCAATGTCCACCTCCCAGGACCTTCAGACGAACAGCAGGGGGTGGCACTATTTTGCTCACTGGGGGTGGGCCTGCCTGTTGTTACTCTTCTCTGTCACCTACATCTGGTTACTTTGGGGCCAACAGAGCAAAGCCACATCACGTTCATCCTGTTCCTTCGTATCCCCTTCATTGCTCCTGGAATATTCTTAGCCATTGTCTTTCTGGATAATGCCTCCTTTGCATCCCAGTCACACAAATTCATGCACTTGAAGGTTCCTGTTGGGCTTTGATCAGAAAGCATTTGGGCTTCTATTTGGAGGGATCTTGGACCCTGTTTATTTAACTTATATACAGAGTACATCATGAGAAACGCTGGACTGGAAGAAACACAAGCTGGAATCAAGATTGCTAGATGAAATATCAATAACCTCAGATATGCAGATGACACCACCTTTATGGCAGAAAGTGAAGAGGAACTAAAAAGCCTCTTGATGAAAGTGAAAGTGGAGAGTGAAAAAGTGGGCTTAAAGTTCAACATTCAGAAAACGAAGATCATGGCATCTGGTCCCATCACTTCATGGGAAATAGATGGGAAACAGTGTCAGACTTTATTTTTCTGGGCTCCAAAATCACTGCAGATGGTGACTGCAGCCATGAAATTAAAAGACGCTTACTCCTCCTTGGAAGGAAAGTTATGACCAACCTAGATAGCATATTCAAAAGCAGAGACATTACTTTGCCAACAAAGGTTTGTCTAGTCAAGGCTATGGTTTTTCCTGTGGTCATGTATGGATGTGAAAGTTGGACTGTGAAGAAGGCTGAGCACTGAAGAATTGATGCTTTTGAACTGTGGTGTTGGAGAAGACTCTTGAGAGTCCCTTGGACTGCAAGGAGATCCAACCAGTCCATTCTGAAGGAGTTCAGCCCTGGGATTTCTTTGGAAGGGATGATACTAAAGCTGAAACTCCAGTACTTTGGCCACCTCATGCCAAGAGTTGACTCATTGGAAAAGACTCTGATGCTGGGAGGGATTGGGGGCAGGAGGAGAAGGGGACAACAGAGGATGAGATGGCTGGATGGCATCACTGACTCGATGGACATGAGTCTGGGTGAACTCCAGGAGTTGGTGATGGACAGGGAGGCCTGGTGTGCTGAGATTCATGGGGTCGCAAAGAGTTGGACACGACTGAGCGACTGATCTGATCTGATCTGATCTGATCTGGTTCTGGTTCAGGCTTCCCAGGTAAAGAATCTTTCTGCCAATTCAGGAGACTCAGGTTCGATCCCGGGGTTGGGGATCAAAGGAAATGGCCACCTACTCCAGTATTCTTGCCTGGAGAATTCCGTGGCCGGAGAAGTCTGCTGGGCTACAGTCCACGGGGTTGAAACAAATTGGACATGACTGAGCGACTAAACAATAGCAACGACAGTTCAGGTTCTGTGGGTTCCTGGGCTTGTGGAGGGGCGTTTGCAGTTTGGAATATATCTGTGCAGGGTGCGGGGCCATGCAGAGTTCAGGAAGTGTGTGCACATGTACTTGTGAACCTGCGATAAGGATGTCAAATTTTTATATCACTTCTAAGTTTTTGAACAATGACCATCTTATGTCATTTTGCCACAACCCTGGAAATGGGTAGTGCTGATATCAATATTCCCATTTTACAGATGAGGAAACTGAGGGCTAGGGAGGTGAAGGTGACATCCCCAGAGTCACTCCATCTTGCTATTACAGCTAGAGCTGTGTCTATAGTTTGGGCATCCTACCTCCAAACCTGATGCTTTCCCCTCCACTTCATTCTGCTTATGCATGTTCTTACAGACTTAAGTGGAGACACCCAACTCTATACCCAACCTGATCACAAATACCCCATGAAACCTCTCTGTTCCTCACTCTATACATGCCACACACCAGGAGAAACTAAATTCTTTCCTGCTCTTTCTCTCCCAGCTTCTGTTTTTTAGACATCCACTGTTGCTGTTGTCAGACCTCAGACAAAGGCGAATGAATTGTTGACCCAGCTGACAGAATTTACTACACAAGTTTTTATAGCATTTCTGGGCAGCAACAGAAGCCAATGCCATCTTTCTTGGCATTACTTTTTATTGAATATAGACTTACAGTCTTTAAATAATTTGACTATAGTGCTTTCAATATACAGTTCTTTCATCACACATATATTTCTTTAAAGCACAAAACTATAACTTAAAATCAAAAGGCTATAAATACACATGTACATATTGCCATAAATCTAGAACTGTTTTATAAAAATAGAACTCAAATATCAACTTGATATATTTTGGCAACTTAGCAGTATTGTAAGGTGGCCACATACATTTTTATTATGCATCATTGTCCCCCCAGATCTGAGTCTCCAAGTTTCATTTTCCATCTCTCTGAGGACTCTTGGGACAGTCTCCTTTACCAGGGTCCCCACAGAGATGGCCGTGGCCATGGCTCAGCACTGCCCTTACGTAAAGGCTCAGTGTACCCACCTGAACTTGGAGGGGGAAGACCAGCTTCCAGCCCCTCCCTCGGAGGGAGGAGCTGTTCCCTCCTGCCAAACGTCTGCCACGCACACATGGTTGATATCGGAATGCACAGTCAGTTCCCTTTCCCTAAGCTCAGAAAATGGCAGATGTGTTTGGTTCTGACAAATGAGTGTTTGAGAGAAAGTGTGAAACAGACATCACCTGAATAGTGCCTGCTGGGGTAACATCATCCCGACAGCGGGCACCAGTGCCCACCTGCTCATGCAAGGCCCTCTACACACGTGACCTACCATCCTGACAACCTCACAAGGCTGGGACGCTCTTGTTCCCATTTGATGATGGAAGGACTTGAGTCTCTGGGCTTTTTAAGTCTCTTGGCCAAGACCAGTGAGGCTGCCTGATCCCCAGACCAGAGCTGTCTACCCGCCCAGAAACTTTTGGAGAGAAACCAGAAGAGAACTTGGATCTTCACTGTGGTCATTTGCTGGAAATGAGTAGGTAGCTTTGAGTCAGCTTTCAGCAGGTGGACAGCAGTTCCCCAAACACCCCTGAGACTCTTGGGCTGTGCTTTTTGAGGGGGAGCAGAAAGGTGGACGTGCGAGGGAAGCAGCGTGGACTCTGCAGACCAATGGTTTTGAAGGTGCAGTGCCAGAATCTCCCGGATCTTACAATAGAAATTCTCAGCCTAAAACCGGGGGCTCAAGCTTAGGGTTGTCTGTGTTATCAAAGGTCCCAGCAAAAGTCAAAATGTTCCCCCCATCTCAGCCCTGCCTGCTTCTATGTTAGTCAAAGGGCAGAGAGCTTGCACAGTGCTCCAAAGAAGAGACACGTTAAGGGTCCCTGGGCCAGAGTGGAGGGTGATACAGAGCAGGATGAGGAGGTCATTGCCTCATGTCTTTGCGGGAGGAGTAAAGGGCTTTTCTTTTTTTAGGAAAACCCACAGGAAGCCTGGTAGAACTCAGTGTGATAGGAGCCCGGTTCTGCACCTCCTCTGGACAGAAGCAGGCTGCCTTGGCTATTTGCAGTTTTGATTTTTCTGGTTGCTTTCCCATAAAAATATGCCCTAGCAGAAAGTGCCTCTCACATCTCCTCCGTGATCACTGCCTCCCCGGACATTCTCAGCTCAGTTCTGTGGACTGTTGGCCCCTCCATCAGGGCTGGCTCTGTGCATAGCCGTTCCCTCCTCCCAGCCCCTCTCTTCACCAGCTGCGCCCTCAGCCCCCAGGCCAGTGAAGAGCTCTGATCTGGGCTCTTCCACATGCATTTTAGTCCCAGCTGTCCAAGGATGTCCAGCTTAGGCCTCTGAGATTGTATTCTGAAATTGATGTCACAGTGCTTTTCTTAAAAGCTTCTCTTAAGAATGAACGAAACAAAACAAGTAAACAGCAGCAGCAGAAAACCCCTGAAGCATCCTGCTCTCTTCCTAAAGGCAGATCACCTATCAGGGCATGTTTCTTGTGAAGGCGAGTGGGAACGCAACCAGAGAAAATGCAAGCGGCAGGATCCCTGGGGAGGTGGACTGGGCTCTGCCAGGCCCCCAGGGAAAGCAGGGAGCAGCAGCTGCTCCAGGGCAATGGCAGACCATTTTCTTCCCCTTTCAGAATAGCCAGACCAGATTTTCTGAACTCAGTGGAAGGCTGCTTCCGGGAGGCAAAAGGAGAAATGTGTTTGCAGGCCCAGATCACTGTATTTTAAATTAACTTGGGCTCTGTGTGTGTGTGTGTGTGTGTGTGTGTGTGTGTGTGTGTGAGGGGTGGGTACTGCTTACAGGATCACGTGTCTCAGGGCGGGTCGCTCTGAATGCCGTGATCAGACTGCTTTGAATCTGAAAACAAAGCCCTCTACTCCTCCCCAAGGGACAGACACAAAGCGATGACCTGGGGTTAGCCTCTTCCTTCACGGTTCATTTGGGTGCAGTGCACATAATAAGGTGACTCATTCTTTCACTGGACGTGCTAGGTCCTGCTGGGAAGCACATACCAGTACTGAGCTGCTAGGCTATGGAGGGAAGTCAGTGGTGGCTTGCCCATCTCACCCAGGCCACCTCAGAGCCAGGCTGGTCTTATTTCCCAACACACAGGCCCGAGGACACCTTGATGAACAATGATGATTCCCGTGCCTCCTGAGGGATGCATGCCTCCTACCAGTCTAGCCTTGTGTGACGCCTCAGTGTGGTCGGTGTTGGGTCTGGAGTTACAGAGAAGCTACAGAAAGCTGGGGTGAAGGTTGGGAGCAAGGGGTTTGGCGGGGTCTGGCAGCTGCAGGATGCTGGGTTGAGGGTTGAAAGCTGGTGGCAGCCATCAAGGTTGGTGCCCCTGACTGGGCCTTGTTACTTTTTCCT
This sequence comes from Tragelaphus eurycerus, assembly GCA_935064755.1. Classification (NCBI taxonomy): domain Eukaryota; kingdom Metazoa; phylum Chordata; class Mammalia; order Artiodactyla; family Bovidae; genus Tragelaphus; species Tragelaphus eurycerus. Next base: position 2,163,627 of record CAKXYN010000029.1, read on the forward strand.
TTGCTGCTGGTGGCTTGCCTGTGGCAGACAGTGGCAGACTGCAGAGGCGTCTCATTTCAAGAAGGCTTTCTTCCACAGCTTTTGCAAACTTGCTTGATGATGTCTCCTTGCAATTGTGGAAGCTGGAGATGCAGAAAAGGGTGCTCTCTGGCTGGGGGTTGTAGCAGGCACCGTACCCATTGGGCACCACGGGACCATAGCAGCAGAACATCTCCATGGTGGTGGGCACCTGGGGGAGAGGACAGGTCATAAGTTGCTTGTTCTGTAAGTCTGCTCAAAGCATGACGTTCTAGCAGTCCAGGGGCCTCAAGGAGATATTAGCTTCTCTTTGACTATTTCCCACCTGGGTGTGTGACTGAATTAAGCACATCAACTGATTGCTTCATCATGCATGGCCACAGCCAGAGTCATCAAAACAAACCCATCTAACTGCATGAATCAGAAGAGAGGCCATAAGCCCCTCCCTGGTGTGAAACCTGCTCTACTCCTGGAGTCGGAAGCTCCCAGAGTGACCCGGTGCTGGGCCGAATGTCTCCTTCACCTGGGGGCTGTTTGAATCACCCAGGCAATCAGAGCAATTTACTAAATGGCACCCTGGTGGCACCCAACAGTTAGATGGCTTCCCAGAGGGAGTAATTTATGAACTGGAGGAAATCTGGCTCCTCTTCTCTGTCGATTTTCCCCCACATCCTTAATTACTGTCAGTGTTGCCTGGCTGGTCTGCTTTTCTCCCCACAGCCTGGTCATGCACAATTACCCAGCACTGGGCGTTTCAGAGATTGCCATCAACTGGAGTTTTTAGTTATGTACCTGCTACATTTTGAATTCAGAGGGCTGCAATTTTGTCATGCGGATCACAAGCCAAGAAAAAGTGCTTCTGGAGGCACTGAAGCCATCAATGTTCACTCCAGTTGAAGAAAAAAATACCACCACACCCTGAATTAATTGTATTAGCTGGTTTCAGAGGGGGAAATGGAGCACGTTCCTGCGCAGGTGCAGGGCGGTGTGTGTTTTACACCCACAGGCTCTGTGTGCTCAGGCCTTCAGAAATGACACTGGCCGTTTTAATGGGGCAGAACAGAACATTAGTCTTGCTAATAGAGTCACCTCATTGTCAGATAAATTTGCCGTGCCACAGCCGAAGGCCATAAAGCGTTCCGAGGCACTTTGTGCCACGGATGGTTTCCTGAAGAATTTATGCTGCCGTGCTCTGTCCTCGTTTACTCACGGCTGCAAGCTCACTGCCGTAACGACAAAACGAAATTACCGAGTGGGCTTTTATCCTCAAACACAACTTTATCAGCCCTTTTTATTGCCCACGTTCTGCTTTTCGCAGATGAGGTGGAGTTTCAGTAAACTGACATTTGCAGGGCGGGGTAGGGGACAGGGTAGGTATTTTCTCTTCTAAATGTCTGTCTTTCTCTAACAGATGGTGTTCTGGTTTTGAGTCGGCGGCCCTCCAACAGAACAAGGCTGTAGTGCTGGTTTAGGAGATGCCAGAGTGGCCCCTTATGATGAGGTCTGTGACCTGCTTGGAGGACCCTGTCTGTGCCAAGCACTGAGGTCTGGGCTTTCTACCTATATCATCACATCTGGTTGAGCCAAGACTTCACTCTGGGCCCAGAGGACACCACCTCCTGGGCAACATTGGAAGAATAGGCCTAGTGGTTAGGGCACCAGAGGGGTGTTCTCCCATCCTGCCCACCGCCGCTAAGGAGGCATTTGTGATCATGCACATTTAGAGGATGGGGAAACCGGCACTCTGAGCATTTCGGTCCTTCTGCTGAAGGGCATGCAGTTCACTGGAAGCAGAGCCAGGACTGGGCTGATTCCGAGCAGTGGGCTGTAATCACTCAGCTTGTGAGAAAGCCCACTGCTTCCACGAAGTGCTCTCGGGGGCTGGCTGCGCTGGGGCAGTACCTGGCTGGTGGAGAGCACAAAGCGGTTGCTCATCAGGTACGTTTCGTCCGTGAACATCTCGGGCAGTTCCTCGCACACTTCCCGGGCCAGCTCCCGCAGCCCCAGCAGGTGGTTGTCGATGGCCATCCCTGTTATGGCCTGAGACAGAGAACAGGGCTTGAGACACGGGCTTCCCCTCCTCCCCTCCGCTCTAGTCTGCAAAGCTCATGGGGACTCTGACGGCTCTTGCCCACCCAGTGCTTGCTGTGGGCCATGTCCGCGTGTGGTGGCCGCCCAGGACCAAGCACTCCGACGTGGCCTCTGCTCCTTGTGTATGTCTTCACACCCAGGATAAGCCAGAGCAGGTTGGGTTCTGGATGAGGATGCCCGAGTTAAAAGCCAGTGAGTCTGACTGCCCGCCCTCTAACAGCATGGTCCCTGCTGGTGTTCAGTGTGTATAACCCCTCATGCTCCAAATGGAAACAGCAGGGCTGGCCTGGCCCTCCTGGGCACCCCTTCAGGGGTGGAAGCTGGGCAGGAGCACAGGTGCTGACTGGAACCCATCCAACATGGGTAGGGGTACCCAGGCTGTCACCGACGGGCTTTCACCACAACCAACACGTCACCCTCCAGCAGGAGCCCAAGGGATGCGGGGCAGAGGGTGCTGAGGTGTCCTTGAAGCTTGGCTGCTGTTTCACAGGCTCAGAATCAATTCAACTAAACCGGACTCATAATCTAAGAGTAACTTTGAGACAGGAGCTAGACAGCTTAGCAGAGGCTCAGCTCACATTTTCAAGGGTTGTTGGATGAAGAAAAGGTCTTTCTTTTTGTCACAGGTACTTGAAAGCTTATCAGAGGATAAGAGAATAGCAGTGGAGACTCCTACGCAGGAGGAGCTCAGGGGTGGTGGTGTGGCTGGAAGGGGACAGTGGAGCCAGGGCAGTCTTTTCTGTCTTCCCCACAGGAGCTGCGTGCGGCAGGCACAGGGGTTTTGCATGGATTACATGTTTGGGGCAATTTGTGGGGCTGATGGAGACAAGGAGGCCTCTTGCTTTCAAAATAATTTTTAAGTTTATTTATTTTATTTTTGGCCATGCTGCATCTTCGCTGCTTTCTGCGGGCTTTCTCTGGTTGCAGTGGGTGGGGGCTACTCTTCTTTGTGGTGTGCGGGCCTCTCAGTGCGGTGGCTTCCCTTGCTGCGGAGCACAGGCTACACGGCCCGTGGGCTCAGTAGTTGAGGCTCACGGGCTTAGCTGCTCCACAGCGTGTGGATCCTCCCGGACCAGGGACTGAACTCCTGTCCTCTGCGTTGGCAGGTGGATTCCTATCCACTGCGCTCCCAGGGAAGTCCCTCCTCTGGCCTCTTGTAATCACCTCTGGGTCAACATCAGGGTAACTGTGAGTAATTCCTGGGGGTTTCACGGTTACATGAGACGGCCCCTTAGCTGTTAAGGCCCCACAGAGGTGGAGATCTTGGACCACAGTGAACTTTGTTCAGGCTTACAAGGTACGTTTTGGAATTTGACAGCTGTTCTCTTTCAGTTGAGAATGGATGCATAACGGTGACTCAGGGGCCCCAGTCTCTCCAAACACACTTAATTATAGGCTGAAAAGACATGTTATACAGTCACCACTCACTTTGGACATGCCCCGTTAGGACAGAGGCGAAGAACTGTGAGACAGACCAGCTATGAAGTAGATGCGTGTTTAACTTCTCAGGTCGCCGCTATTCACTGACTGCTTTGTGCAGATCTGTCAGAGCAGCTACGCTGTACAGCAGCCAGTCCACCCCGGTCTTCACCATCTCTGAAGTTACTGTAGCAACTGGGGTTGATTCAGCAGACTCTTTGGACCAGAGCCATGAGTAGTAAAGAGCAAAATGACTCAACATCCGGTCTTTTGTTCATTCAAGAACCTTAACTGAGTGCCTACTGTGTGCCTGAGAAGCTGCTAGAGAACAAAGCAGTCACAGCCTCGGCCTCATGGAGCCCTGGGTGGGGTGGGAGGTGTATTAACCAATCATACAAATGAACTTGTGATCACAAACTGCGTAAGTGCTCGGAAGGAGAAGCACACGGTGCTGAGAGGATGTGGCGGTGTGTCAGGAACACATTTGCTCCTTTCCTTGGGATTTCCTTTCTCCAGAACCTCTACCAAGTACACTTGCCAGACACATGGAGGTTTCCTGGTTTCCTCCTCCGTCCCTTACCCTGCATATCCAGCCACGGACCTACAAAGCATCTTCATGGCTCTCCTCTCCCCATCCCTGATCTCTTTTATTTAGTTGTTTCCACCAACTTAAAATAGTTAACGCAGCAGAACCTAATGGCAGTGCTTTGGAGAATATTTTCCTAAATTTTTCATAAAATTTAAAATTATTATCAAAGTTGTATATTTATAGTTTTTTTTTAAAAAAACCAAATAAGCCAAAGACTTATGTCACTTTGCCAGCACTGAGTCCCACTCCGTAGAAGCAATCACTTTCTTAGTTCTGAATAACATGTTTAGACTGCTGCTACTGCATTTTTCAATTTCCTTATTATAGAAGATGAAACTTTGGCTCTTTGATACCCTCCTTCCCAAATATACTTCCACTCCCCGATGCTTCCAATAGACTAGATTTGAACTCCTTGTCACTTGATCAACATTCAGTGTTTACATGGCTATAATTATGCAAGTATTCACAGCTGAGTCCTGAGTCCTGCGTGTGTTAGGATTAGATTTCCTTAATCAGTTTTTTGTGTTCCCTAGAATTGACAGTTTGTAAATGATTAAATTATGACTTTCCCACTTTTTATGTATCTGCAATTTATTGATTCGTACATCCTCAACCAGAACTGTAAAACTTCCCTTAATGCATAAAAATGTATCAGATAATTTACCAGTTTAATTTCTCCTTTCACTTCTCGCTTCTCTGTGGACTGACTGCTGCCTGGGTCTGCTGAACAGCTGTCAGCTTGGAACCTCCCTCTGCTCTCATTCTTGTTCTCGACCTCCTTCTGGTGCTGAATCTTCTGATGTTTAAGTCTGTGATTTTCTCTTTTGTGTTTTATTCTCTTACGTTAGTGGTCTACATACTCCAATAGCTTTACTAGAAAGAGAGCTTGATAAGTTACAACCGTAAGCCCTTGCCTTTGCTCGCTGCTCCCTTCTAGGGCCATCCTCCCCGTCTGCCTCTGCCTGACAAACACCTCCTGCTTTAAGTCTCGGATGAAGCACTGCTTCCTCTGGGGAGCTCACCTGGCTTTCCCAAGTGGAAGGAACTTATCCCTCCATGTTCTCTGCTACTTCCTGAAACAGTTAAGGCCTCTTTTCCCTACTACATAGTGAACTCCCCGAGGAAAGGGCTTCGTTTTTTATTTGCCAGCAACTAACGCCTTGCCTGGCATAGAGCAGAAAAACAAAGGACACCCACGGAAGACAGGAGAGCAAGCTCGATTTTCCCCAAACAGAACAGACACCCATTCAGATGGATCAGGGACCTAGCAACCGAATTGGAGAAAAGCCTCTGCTGGCTAGTTCCAAAACCCAGATCTATGTTGTGCTTGCTTTCAGGTACATAAATAGTAACCATAGTAAATACCAAGTAAACGCCTCTTCATAGATTGTATGATCCTTCAGAGACTGTATCAGAATGATTCACAATTAATATATTGATCACTGGTCCAAGCAGTAGCTTATTTTTGGTTTGTATGCAAATGATGGCTTTGCAGTGCCAGAAAATATATTATTTTCCTAACCCAGGAAAGCATTTCCCTTACCATTTCAATTTCACCAGTAACTTTCAGGAAAAAAAAAAACAACTTTTTATTCACAGGCAGTATAAATAAATAAATACATGGAGAATAAGAAGGCAGAAACACCCCTGGGTGGGAATAAACACTGCCTCAGCTGAGATTGCGCAAACCACATACCTCTGCCTTCTCTTATACAAGCTGTAAGGTACGTTACGTGTTGGTGCTATTATTACTGGTGTTGTTTCAAAGACCAGTCATTGTATTCCTGTAAAATCCATGTAAAAAGCAGAAGTGCTGTGTTACCCAGCTTTTAAAAATAAGAAAGAGGAGGCTCTGAGAGGCAAGGTGGCCTCGCCAAGTTGCTGCATAGGAGGTGGCCCAGCTGTCACCCAGAGTCTGTGCTGACGCCCCAGCTCTGGCTGCAGCTGGGGTCCTGAGCTCAGGCGAGGTCACTCACCATGACCGTGTACTCCGTCTGGGCTTGGATGGCATCCTTCAGGAGCAGCAGCTTCTCCGAATCCTGTAAGTGGACAGAGACACAGCGCACGGGGCTTTAAGAGGCTGCTCAGGTACAGACCAGCCAAAGGAGCTGGGTGTCCCGGGGCTGAGCCACAGGCGGCCCACAGCTGTCCCGCTGACCTCCCTGAGACCCCTCAGGCCAGCGAGACTTACCGGCACGGCGGCTGTGTGGTGGTCAGCGATGGCTTTCACAAAGCGCAGCGCCTCCGGCGTGGCCGATCGAATGTTGTCCACCCGTCCCTCGTGGAACCGGCGGATGGAGGCGCTCTCGTAGGTGGGCACGAGTTTCCCGTGGAGCCTGCACAGGATAAAGAGGGACAGTAGACAGTGCTGCCTTCTCAGGGAGTTGTAAATGCTGAAGGAAAAGTAGCCTCGCCTGCCTTGATTTTTACAGTCCTGCCTTCACTTGGCACAGTCTTTCATTTTAATGCTAATAGAATTCTGGAGGGGATTCCCCAAAGATGAATGTTGGGGAGCCTCTGATATGAAGAGCTGAGCACACTTTCCTGCGAGGGTGATACTGTGTGGATATAAAATATAAGGAAGAAATCACTGGTAGTTTTGTTTTTTTAAAGTCCCAATCTGGTGGGAAACCTAGAATTTTCTGCAAAACCCAATGAGTGAGTGATTAATAGCACAGCATGGAATAATTCATCATTCCCACTCTTGAGGGAATCCTGTTTTATTGAAAAACAATTCAAGCATGACTATGGATCGAGGCAAGGAGGGGGCCTTAGTGGCCATGGGTGCCAGCTGCTGCACAGGCCCCCCGTCCCGGGGCAGCGCTGCTTCCAAAGTGACCCACGGGTACCAGGGCTGTGTCTCTCCTTCCTCACGTCTGTGGCCGCTGGCCGCACCAGTCAGGGCAGGTCTCTTTCTCAGATATGTGAACTGAGCAAGCACCCTTAGGCTCGCACACCAGGCTGGCAAACACCTTTCCCACCAGTCAGAAAAGCTGTTGGTGTTAAGGTGTCAAGGAGGGGAAAGACACAGGACTCGGAGAGGGGCAGTGGCGGCCCGAAGTCACACGTGTGTTGCGGCCTGGTATCTTGGCCTCCTCCAGGCAAGCCTCCCTCGCCCTGGGTGAGTTCCAGGAGTGGGGAATCGAGAGTCTGACTGGGCACAGTGCTTGGCCCTGTATGACTTGCCGAGAAAGTGGCACTTCCTGTACTCATGTCTCATTTTCCCCCCAAGACTCTGCCAGGGAGCTCACTTCCTGTATCTCTACAGCCCCTCGGAACAAACACCATGCTGAGCACGAAAGTAGACGCCACCACTGGCTGGTGGCTGATCAGCCCCAATTTAGGCAACGTCCAGGTTTCTGCTGAATCTAGAAGCAGATTAAAAAAATTTTTTGGTTACAGTTGAAACTCCGAAGCATTCATTCCAAGGCAGCAGGTGGTATTTTGCCTATTCAATGAGCCTGGGAGCCTCTGGCCTCATCTATTCCTGGCCATGTCCAGTGACAGCAAAGATCCCTGGAGGGTAGAGGAAGGGGGCTCTGTCCCCATTCCCTCTGGGATTTGGATCTGAAGCTCTGAAGTGCTTGAGCACCAGGGCAGCAGTGTCCCAGCCACAGCACGAGCAGGGCACTGACCTCATGGCCCATTTCAGCCACATGCCATCTGAGTGTCAGAACGGCAGTGACTGCAGTTCCAGAGGCGGGCTCCTTCCACAGCCCAATGCCAGGAGGTCTACACATCCCGGCGGTGAGCACAGTCCTTGTGTGGGGTGATGTCAACCTGACCGAAGACATTCAGAGTGGCTACCCTCCCTTCCCTGTGGGTCACACCCCCTGCGAGGGACACGAGTCTGGGATGCCACCCACTCATTAGTGATGCCTCCGTGCCAGGGCCTTCTCCAAGTCACGTTATGCCTGTCCTGACTGCAGACCACAAGCAGGTGCTGGCGGGGGTGTGACGCCGTTCACTACACAGCCCCTGCGCTAGCTTATGAGCTGCTGCTTCCGGAACGCTGGGACCCACAGGAGCCGGCCCTGTCTTGAGGAAGATCTATTTTGCGTAATTTTTCGCCTCTCATAAAAGGCCAGTTTGGCTCCCCACCCTGCCTTCAACTCTTACTCCCAACTCTACATCTCTTTCCCAGGACAGAGCTACTACTTAAGGGATTTTTCTCAGCCACACACTGACCCTGCCACCCCAGGCTAAAACCCCCGCAGTCTTCTCAGGGCTCTGACAGTCCCTGCTGCCTACTCTGTCCCAGGCACACAAGATGACCGAGAACATCACGCCTGGGGGAGACAGTTTAGAAAACAAAGCCAGCAAATCCATGAACAAGAGAGCCCACATGCATAACGACTGCCATGAGTGAAAAAGGAACGCAGCATGCTGCGACAGAGAACTGGTGGCGGGAGGCTCCCAGGTGGCTTCTGAGGGCGGGCGCCGAGTGGAGGCCTGAGCTGTGGGAAGGAGCTGGTGTGTGAGGTGTGGGGTGACGGGTGGGCAGAGGCACTGGCACAAAGCAAGGTCTGGAGGTGGAAGAGAGCCTGGGGGCAGGGCCCCGGGAAGGCTGGTTCACAAGGAACCGTTCTAAGCCTGGACTTTGTTCTAAGCGTGACGCGAAACCACTGGGAGGGTTCCAAGTGGTAGGTGATGGAATCTGATTTGTATATTTCAAAGTTCATGCTTCATGAAGACAGGATTATTGGGGACAAGAGTGGAAGCAGAGACCTGCAAAGGCGGGCTACAGTTGACCAAACATCGGATGGCGGGGGCTTGGAGGTGGAGGGCAGAGGATGGAGAAGAACTGCTGTGGGGTGAGGGGAATGAGTGACGGAAGACAGTTAGGCCCCAAATGTTTGACTTGACCCACCAGGGGGTGGGCAGGGATGCTACTTCCACCTCCTTGTCAAGACCAAGAAAACTGGGTGGGACAGGTCACAGCTCCAGCGCCCCAGGTGGGCTGGCTGAGATCAGGAGGGAACCACCTGATGTTCTCACCACCTGCCTGGCCTTTGTCAGCTCTGCGTCCCTCCACCCCCATGAACTCTGCGCCCCTGGGTCATTGCTTGCCAGCTTTAGGTGACAGGGTCCTTCCATGCAGCCTGCCCTGGTCATACCCCAATCCTCTAGGCTCACAGAGAGTCATCCCTCCCTCCAGGATGCTTCTAGACCCAAGAGTCGCTCATCAGTCAGTCCCCCTGGGCAGGCTGTGCTTACCTGTAGAAGGCCAGCTGGAGGGCCACCTGAATAAAGGCATCGGGGCTGCATTTCTGCTGCTTAATGAATGTTTTCCCATAGTCATCAAACTTATAAACGGTGAAGTCGAGATTGTTTACTATTCTGTAGAAGAAAAAGGAAAGAAGCTTTCACTGCATGCCAAATAGAACGCACTCACCAGAGTCTAATGAAGTTTTTTGAGCCTGGTCCATGTCAGAGCAGTAAGGTGTCCAGGACACAGTTAGAGACAGGCCTCGATGTATGGAAGTGGCAGAGGGCATGGCGACCAGGGGGACTCTGAACTGGGGGTGAGGCTTGGCTGGATAGGGCAGTGGTTCTGTACTGGGGGTGGGGGAGGTGGGCCTGGCTGCAGGGAGGGACACAGAAGCACAAGGGTCATTTGCATGGGCAAGGAGCCAACAGCCTACAAAGTCCTAGGAATTCATTGCCCCCAGAAGTAGGCCTCATAGAGGCTGTGCATTTTGACCTGTTTGTGAAGTGTGTCCAGCATCCCCGTGGACTCTTTGGGCCTCCTGGCCATCTTACCAGACCTGCCAACCCCCCGTGTTCAGGGAAAAGCCTGCTTCTCTGATGGCTGCAAGCAGCATCTCTCACTGAGACTCGTCCCTGTTGTGCTGTGGGAAGAAAGGCTTGGGGCCTGGCCGCTGGCCACAGTCACCACAGCTAAAGCTGCTCATCCGGGCTTTGTTGGTAACTGAAAATACATTTTACCCAGAAATTGATGCTGAGCCTCCCGTGATACGCCCAGACTTTTGCTGCCCACAAATCACTGTCAAGTAGAAGGAAGATTCCCTGAGTCCACACTGAGACAGACCTTCAGCACTGGTCTCCCCACTCCCTTCCCCTCACTATATTGACCAGTCTCCTTCATAATGAGTTTGGGGTCTGGGCTGATGGCTTGCAGGAGCAACATGTAGCAATCCTCATATCTGGCCACCAGCCGTGTGTGTGTGTGTGTGTGTGTGTGTGTGTGTGTGCAGAGCCCTGGGTGGGCAGCCCTGACCCCTGCTCCCACCCTCCCTCTGGATTCAGTGTCCCTTGCCTGCCTTGCCTTGAATTATTCCTCCAGTCATGTGAGGTCAGCTCTTGGTTGGTCCATGCCAGGTTCTGAGGACCCACCAGGACTCGGAGAGGGCCCAGTTCTCATGGGAACTCACCCTTCAGTCTGTCCTGTTGACCCACTGTCCCTGGACAGGCTGAGCTCACAGTCACCCCAGCCATCTGGAAAACTTCTTGGCCAAGCCCTGGCCCCTCAGACCCTACCTACCTTCCATGGCAGCTCAAGACCCCACGGCTTCTGCTTCCCCCACCCACAGGCCTTGCTTGGCTCTTCCGGTCCTCTAGAAAGGAAAGCTGGGCGCTTGGGACCATATGCCAGCTGCCTGAAGCCCTGAAATGAGCCAACTCTTGCTTCTGCCCAGGGCTCACCAGCCCACCAACTCACTCACCTTCATGTCCCAAGAGCAGCCCCGTGGGGTTGAGATATGAGCCCTTATAGATGAACAGAAATGTTCATAGATGACATTATAGATGTCAGCCCTTATAGATGACAGAAATGGTATGGACCTAACGGAAGCAGAAGATATTAAGAAGAGGTGGCAAGAATACACAGAAGAACTGTACAAAAAACAGCTTCACGACCCAGATAATCATGATGGTGTGATCACTGACCTAGAGCCAGACATCCTGGAATGTGAAGTCAAGTGGGCCTTAGAAAGCATCACTAGGAACAAAGCTAGTGGAGGTGATGGAATTCCAGTGGAGCTGTTCCAAATCCTGAAAGATGATGCTGTGAAAGTGCTGCACTCAATATGCCAGCAAATTTGGAAAACTCAGCAGTGGCCACAAGATTGGAAAAGGTCAGTTTTCATCCCAATCCCAAAGAAAGGCAATGCCAAAGAGTGCTCAAACTACCGAACAATTGCACTCATCTCACACGCTAGTAAAGTAATGCTCAAAATTCTCCAAGCCAGGCTTCAGCAATATGTGAACCGTGAACTTCCTGATGTTCAAGCTGGATTTAGAAAAGGCAGAGGAACCAGAGATCAAATTGCCAACATCCACTGGATCATGGAAAAAGCAAGAGAGTTCCAGAAAAACATCTATTTCTGCTTTATTGACTATGCCAAAGCCTTTGACTGTGTAGATCACAATCAACTGTGGAAAATTCTGAGAGAGATGGGAATACCAGACCACCTGATTTGCCTCTTGAGAAATCTGTATGCAGGTCAGGAAGCAACAGTTAGAACTGGTCATGGAACAACAGACTGGTTCCAAATAGGAAAAGGAGTACGTCAAGGCTGTATATTGTCACCATGTTTATTTAACTTATATGCAGAGTACATCATGAGAAATGCTGGACTGGAGGAAACACAAGCTGGAATCAAGATTGCTGGGAGAAATATCAATAACCTCAGATATGCAGATGATACCACCCTTATGGCAGAAAGTGAAGAGGAACTAAAAAGCCTCTTGATGAAAGTGAAAGTGGAGAGTGAAAAGGTTGGCTTAAAGCTCAACATTCAGAAAACAAAGATCATGGCATCTGGTCCCATCACTACATGGGAAATAGATGGAGAAACAGTGGAAACAGTGTCAGACTTTATTTTTCTGGGCTCCAAAATCACTGCAGATGGTGACTGCAGCCATGAAATTAAAAGACGCTTACTCCTTGGAAGGAAGGTTATGGCCAACCTAGATAGCATATTCAAAAGCAGAGACATCACTTTGCCAACAAAGGTTCGCCTAGTCAAGGCTATGGTCTTTCCTGTGGTCATGTATGGATGTGAGAGCTGGACTGTGAAGAAGGCTGAGCGCCGAAGAATTGATGCTTTTGAACTGTGGTGTTGGAGAAGACTCTTGAGAGTTCCTTGGACTGCAAGGAGATCCAACCAGTCCATTCTGAAGGAGATCAGACCTGGGATTTCTTTGGAAGGAATGATGCTAAAGCTGAAACTCCAGTATTTTGGCCACCTCATGCGAAGAGTTGACTCATTGGAGAAGACTCTGATGCTGGGAGGGATTGAGGGCAGGAGGAGAAGGGGACGACAGAGGATGAGATGGCTGGATGGCATCACTGACTCGATGAATGTGAGTCTGGGTGACCTCCGAGAGCTGGTGATGGATAGGGAGGCCTGGCGTGCTGCAGTTCATGGGGTCGCAAAGAGTCGGACACGACTGAGCGACTGATCTGATCTGATAGATGAACACCTGAGGCCTCTCTCCTTCCCCCTGGAAAGTCCGTCAACACCTCCAGCAGCTCGCTGTGGACACACCCTCCCCATCCCTCGGCGTCCAAGCCCCTGTCCTGCTCACCTGCACCATTCCCACAGGCTCCTCAGTGGTTCCCTGAAACCCCACACGCTGAATCCTCCAGGGGTTCTACATCACCGCAGCACAGCCTCCAGTGCCCAGAATGTAAGGACGTGAAGCTCTCTGCAGTGTGACCCCAGCTTCCCTGCATTGCCCCAGCTCTGGTCACTCTCTCACTTGCTGGCCTCCAAACAACCTCATCTTATGAACCTGTCTCTTTCCCAGCTGCTGGCACCACGAACTCCTGGTTATCCTTCAAGGTCCATTTCTGCAAAGCCCTCGCTCTACCTCCTGGCAGAACGCAGCTCCAGTGTCCTCTGTGGGTTCAGGAACAAATACCTGTCTCTGGTTTGTGCACTTAATGTATCTGACATTTTTGCTTTGGGGATCCAGTTCCTCCACCAAAGTATGGAGGGTGGGACTCGTGGCACATTGATTTCTGTGTCCCCAGAGCCCTATCGGAGGCCTGGAACACACCAGAGCTCTGCACATGCATGATGGACAAATGAGTGGATGAGTGAGCGCACTCCTGCTCGTTTATTCAATGAGGGAATGACCAGCCAAAGTCCGGATCTAGTTGCCAGACCATGACTCCCAGCACACCTTGCGACTGCCAGCAAGGGCTCGTACCCCCACCTGGGGCCTCCTGCCGGGTCCCGTTAGGGCTCCCCTCGGGAAAACAAGGCCCCTTGTCAAGTTGCAGTGTAAATTCAAGCAAATTGAAATTTCCTGGATTCAAATGACTTATTCAAACCAGTTGGAAATAACCCCCTCCCCTGGAAGCCGGAGATGATTTCCCCGCCTTGACTCAGCTCAGTCAGGTGAAACCTGTGGAAAGAAATAGATGCACGTTTGCATTTTATGGAAATGAAGGACACTTTGGCAAGGTTACTTTCCCAGAGGAACAACTCCCCTTTAGTTTGACTGCATTTCCATGAGGGGGTGGGTGGGGGCGGGTGAGGGGAGGCAGAGGAGCTGGGGTCTTTGGAAGCTTCTAGGACACCTTGGCAGCTGGTGGGGTGCGGGAGTGGTATGGTGATCCCCCCTGGAGCATCACCCCCAGAGACCTGGGGTTCTCCTTACTGTTGAAGCTTTTCTGCTGAGGAGGCTAAGAGGCCTTGAATTTCCGGGGAGCACTTCCACCTCAGCCTTCTGGGTGCTGGGAGCTCGCTGACCGAGTCAGCTCGGACCATCTTCTTGCTGGTCTTCACCCTGCGGGACAATGGGGTGACCTCCTGTGGCCCTGCAGGCTGGGGTGCTGTGGGCAGCTTATTTCTTTGCCCGGCAGTCATCTTAGCTGTTGGAGTTTGGCGTGCCCACCCAACCATGACACAGATGAACGGACTGAAGCTCTGAGAGCGCACCGAAAGTAGTGAGCGGTTGAGCTAGGATTCCATCCAGTTCCACCTGACTGCAAAGCCCAGGATTTCTTTTCATGTTTTCCTGTTTGACCGTGCTACACCAGTAACTCTTCAAAACAAAACAGAACTTGGGGACAAATGGAACAAGCAAATTGTGTTTTTCTGTCCATGAGGGCTGGTTTGGGTTTTCAGTGGTCCTAGTCCCTTAAGCAGGGAAGGCAATGGCACCCTACCCCAGTGCTTTTGCCTGGAGAATCCCATGGACGGAGAATCTCAGTCCATGGGGTCGCTGAGAGTTGGACACGACTGAGCGACTTCACTTTCACTTTTCACTTTCATACATTGGAGAAGGAAATGGCAACCCACTCCAGTGTTCTTGCCTGGAGAATCCCAGGGACAGGGGAGCCTGGTGAGCTTCCGTCTATGGGGTCACACAGAGTCGGACACAACTGAAGCGACTTAGCAGCAGCAGCAGCAGCAGTCCCTTTAGGGAAGCCCAGGTGGCGCTAGTGGTAAAGAACCTGCCTGTCGATACAGGAGACGTAAGAGTCTCAGGTTCAATCCCTGAGTGGGAAAGATCCCTTGGAGGAGGCATGGCAACCCACTCCAGTATTCTTGCCTGGAGAATCTCACGGGCTACAGTCCATAGGGTCACAAAGAGTTGGACACGACTGAAGGCATGCTAAGTCATGACTTGGCATGCATGTACAGAGTCCCTAAATCATGGAAGAGATTCAGAACTTATAGATTCAGGGAGAAAATTCTAGGAGGAGAGAATGAGAAAAATCATGAATGGAGGAAGGGACCCAGTGTATCCAAAGGACAGAGAAGTACTCAGTCAGGGAGAGAGACCCAGGCTGAGGGGAGAGAAACAGGTGTAGCTCCCCTCGGTGCTGGGTCAATAGTGGGCCCACACCTGACTCCAGACAAGCAATAGACGTTGACCTGGGCTTCCTTGGACCAGAGCAAATGTTCCTTTAAAGCTGAGAATTTTTGGCCAAATATTGCCCTAACTGTGCTAAACTTGTTGCTCAGTCTGCCCCTTCTGTCCAAGATCAATAAAGCATATGATGTTTCACTCAAGCTGGTTTTCAAATTCGTCTTTTGCTAGGACAATGCCAGACTAATGCAGCTCCTCGGTGGCCGCCCACATTTTCCTTGGCCTAGCTTGGCCACTGCTGGGCAGTCTGGCTTTGCCTCCCATGGCGCTCAGTGGCTCAGGAGGGGCCCTGTCCCCGGACTCACATGTGCTTGAGCAGATGCTCCGTGCACTGCACCAAGACGATGCCGTCAAAAGGAGAGTGTTCACATACCACGCCACACGTGCCATCTCGGCCCACCACAAACTGCAACAGCAGAGAGAAGTGAGCAGGCCTCTGGGTCAATATTCCAAATCAGCCGCTTGGCTCCAGGTCAGGACGCCTGTATCCCTCCCACCTCCCCCACCTCTCAGGGAGACCTTTTCTCCAGGAACACCAAAGCACGTCATCTCCAGAGAAGAACACAGTCGCCATGGCCTGAGAATAGAGGAGCCTCAAGACAGCTCGAAACTGTGTGACCTCCTCCCAGAAATGCCCTGGGTGGTGAAGGCAGAGCCCACAGCTGCCTGGCTCAGGCAGCCCAGCGATTGCTAAGTGCTCACGCCGAGGCTGTGCACGCTCTCCTCAGGTCCTGGGCAAGCCCCGTGGGCTCCTGTTAGCCCCGTTTCCCTTTCACAGCACACATCAGGGCCACCAGCCGGGTCTGCTTTGTGTGATTATGTTCTGATGGACACTGTGTGGTTGGCCACTACTGAGATTGTCCCCAGAACCTAGTGTCCACCCCATAGTAGGTGCTCAATGACTTCTCTAAATGAGTAAGGAAGGATGGCGGCCCAGTTTGGGTGGCATGCAGATCCCCAGGGAGAAATAAAATCTCTCTTGATAGGAGTGAAAGAAAGGTGTATCAAGGATGGCCCATTCACTGCTGCCTGGGCTTCAAGTCAGGACCCCTGATTCCAGTTCTGCGGTTCTCCACCTTCCAGCCGGGAGCGCTCTGACAAGTCGCATCAACTCTCTGGCTTCAGCCTGCTCTCATTTAAAATGGATCCATTTGAATACAGTATACTAACGCATATATATGGAATTTAGAAAGATAGTAAAAATAACCCTATTTACGAGACAGCAAAAGAGACACTGATGTATAGACCAGACTTTTGGACTCTGGGACCGGGAGAGGGTGGGATGATTGGGGAGAATAACATTGAAATATGTATAATATTATATCTGAAATGTATTAATTGTTCAAACTAAATACTGTCATGTTACAATTTGTTCATATTAGATGTTTGTAATGTTTCTGATAATCAATAAAAGAGATTCTTGATTTAAAAAAATAAATAAATAAAATGGATCCAATAAGGCTCAGCTCATAGGATCAATACAAGGATTAGAGAGACAGTCTACGTAAGGCCCATGGGAGCTATAAAGGTTACTCACGATTTTTCTAACTATACAAAGGCTGGATTTAGCTGACTTCGGAAAGGGAGATGCTCAGTGTGTGCAAAGGTCCTAGCAGGAAATCACGGAAAGAATGAGATCTTGATTCTAAAAGCATAACCTGAACACAGTCAAGCTGCCTTGAAGTCCACCTCAGCACAGCATTACACTCCAGAGTACTAACCCATCATCCATAAGCAAAAAACCAAGCAAACAAATACACAAGCTCCTGAAATCTGTATGAGACCTTCCAGGAACTGTGGCAAGGCACACCTCTGAGCTGACTTTCAGTCTCTCCCAGTCTCACAGGATGCCAGCTCCCAGAATCATTACTCCTTTTCTTCAAACAAGCACACTTCCCACAGAGGTTTTCTCCAGGCCCATCCATGCAGGCTCTTTTCTCTCTCTCTCCCATACCCTCTGCCTTTCTGTCCTGAGACTTGCTCTCAAACCTTTCCATTCAGGTTCACGGAACTTGTTGGGCTTCTCCAGCTCCCCTGATAATCTGTCCTGCCTGCAAAAAAGAGCCCAGAAGTGGGCACACATAAGGCAGGAGGGGAGGGCATGCCCACTCACACATTAGTGCTTTCCTGTTCCTGTCACTAAAAGTGAGGGTGGATAACAGTGCCTTTAAAAAACCACTACCAAAGCTTACGATGTTTCAGGCCCTGTACATCCATTATATCATTTCATTCCCACAGCTGCTCCATGAAAGACTGCAAGCCATTAACACCTCTGGTGGAGGCCAAGCAGCCAGCACAGCAGGGGGAGAACTCATCAGAAGGAGCAGAATCAATATGCAAACCAAATACAAAGGATAACCTCAGAATGCAGGGGACGGGGAGAGAGAGAGAAACGAGGCAGTCTAGAAAAGCTTACCTGCGGGAGCTGAACCAAAACCAGACCGATGCTAAACCGAAACACAAACGTAGCTGGGAACCACTTAGTACCGTTGCTGTGAGAGTGTTGGAGCTTTACAAATACACAAGGTCCGATTCAGGGTCAGGGTGCTGGAGAAAGAGGAGGGGGGACGGGAACGAATGGCCTGCACTTCATCCCCATCTGTGTGAATACTTTTCTCTAGGCCAAAGTGAATGTCTTATTTCTGGGCTGACGTCATGTGAATGAAAAATCTGTGAATGGCTTTGTTTCATTTTATGAGTCTTCTTCTGTGGAGATGCTGGGCTGCCGTACTCCTCAGGGATGAAGGGAGGTGTGTTGAAATGTCAGGGCCAGGGTGACGGAAATTCAGAAACACTGTTGTCTTCGGGCATCAGATGCAATTCTCAATGCATGCATTGAGGGTTTGTTTGATGGGAGTCCCTGGCATGCCCCCACCTGACAGTGTGTGATGGAAAATGGGGAATGAGCCTCAGGTCTGACCCAGAGGCCCCCTAGGCTGAGCACAGGCTGCAGGAAAGTCAGGGAGTTAGCGCTAGGTTTGGCCACTTGCTCCCGAGAAGAGCTCTGGCCAGTCCAGGGGCCAACACGAAGAGCACATCTCCTTGGCTTCTCCGGCCCCGCATGCAGCATCCTGGGTGGGCAGCAGAGGCCGCTGAGTGAGCCTGCTGGACGTGGGCACGGGGTGGCTCAGGCCGCTGGCCACGCCACGGGGAGGCTTACCTGCAGGGACTTGTCGTACCAGCGGTTGGCCCCGTTCTTGCTGCAGCCTCCGCCGTGGAGGAGCTGCAGTGCCCGGTTGGTGTCACTGAGCTCCACGCCTCCGGGGGCATCCAGGCACACCAGGCAGATGCACCGCTCGATCATATCCAGAGAGTCCCGGTTGGTGGAGTCTGCAGGGTGGGCCAGCACGGCTTGACTTAGCACCTGCCCACCCCTGGGCCTGGGGTCCCTTCTGCAGAACCCATACCATAGACAGATACACATAGACACATAGACACAGATACACATAGACAGATACACCCAGACCTTGAGCCGATCCTGAGCCCCCTCCCCTGTACTCCAGGGGGTGGGCTGGTAAGTCCAGGCTACTGTCCTGAGCTTCGCCCCCCGGGGGTGGCACACCCCCAGGGTCCCTGTAAGAGTCTTGCCCTCCAACTGTAGCCAGTTCCGTCCCAAGATGTGCAGCCACTAGTCCTGCCCCCCAAGATGAAGGGGGTGGTATGGGGTCCCCCCCAGATGCATAGACTCTCAGGCCAGCTTGTGCCATTCCCCCATCCAGTGGCCCCTTACTCACACCTGCCAGCCACGTCTGGCACATAGGCAAGTTCATTTGTCCTGAATTGTGATTTTCAAACATCAGTTGCCAAAAAGTTTTAATTGGTCAATTTCACATGAAAATTGGAAGTAAGGAAGTGAGGGTGTTGCTCTCCCAGGCCACCCTCACCCCAGCTGTTGTTTCTATGCAAAGGGCAGGTGGAAGGGCCCACCTGCCCCTGAATCTGTAGCCAAATGATCCCACTGGGGCAGTTTCAGGCATGCAGAGTTCATCAGGACAAATAGACTAAAGGTCACGGAGTTGTACAAAAGACATGTCACTAAGAGAGCCTGACTTCTCCACAGGAGACAGTGGGCATGGAGTTCCCTCCAAAGTAGAGCTGGGCCAGCCAGATGGGCTGCCCCAGGCAGCTTCCTCTCCTGAGCGTAAGAAGGTTTGAAAAGCCTGCCCAGTGGGACCTGACTATGGCCACAGCTGCCATGACTGTGGGGCCAGATATCTTTTCTCCCAATCAGGAGTCTTTATTGTGGTGACTGTGTTATTTCTGCACCATCCCACACAGGCAGTGGGGCATCAGGACCCAATAGTGACCGCTGCCGTCGCCCAGGCATCCTGACCTCTGGGCTAGATGGGGTGCAGGGTTACACCCTTCCCCCAGCCCCAGTGTGTTCCATGCGTGAGAAGATGGGGTGCGTGTTATGGAGGCAAAGGAGCACTACATGGCATATTCCAATAGCCACACCCACTTCAGTCACAGAACACCTGGTCTGTAGCTTGGCACATAGATGAGCAGAACTAAAGCTACATTTCCCAGCTTCTCTCAGAGCTGGGGGAAATCATGTCTCAGTTCTGCCAACAAAAATCTAGAAATACTATCTGACAGCTTTTGAGAAACCTCCTTAAATACAGCGAGCACATTCTTTTTGCTCTTTTTTCCACCTTCCTCTATTCTGCTGCCTGGATCACAGGTGTGGTGGCCAGAGCCCTAGCCTCCATTTTGGGCCAGGAGGATGCAGACCATACCCTCGGAGTGAGATGGAAGAATTCTAACCATCTATCAGCTCTGGAGGGCTCGGTTTGGGTATGTATGAGAGAGAAGGAGACAGAAACCTCTGTTTTCTTTAAGATACTAATATTTTGGATTTTTGGTCACATGTGACCAATTCTAATACTAATCTTATACCATGTAGCTATGCTGAATTCATGTCCTCACGCTGCAGGAATGAGCTGGAGTTGAGAAGCTGTGCCCTTGGTTTGCCACCGTCTTCCCATTTATTTAACTCTTGTCTCTGCAGATATTTGCAGATATTTAAGGTCCCTGTCCAGAATGCTATTCTCTGTGTCAGATAGTAATATTCTGGGGGCTGAAGATCCTTCCGAGAAGGCAGTTGGTTGAGTCAGCTCCCAGCTCCCTCCTGTCCTAGCATGAAGGCAGACCTCTGGGCGGCCCTGGTCCTGGTCCTGGTCCTGGCACTCCTGTGGTCCCCGATTCTGAACCCGGGTATGCAGCCCTCTGCTTCAGCAGCCACTTGCTCCTCTCCACTCAGGCTCTTCCCTCTCCCTTCAGAACCCCAGGGACTAAGTCTGAACTCCTCTTTTCAGAGACTACCCCCATCCCACCCCAGCCCCCAGGTCTGGAGCCTTCTTTCTCTCCAGAGCCTTAAGCTAAGAAATATACCCATCGTGTGTCATCTGGAAAATGCCTTCCTGAAGTCCAGGGAACGTGTGGGAGCAGGTGTGACTTCCACACCCTGAGGCTCAGATCTCCCCGCAGCCTTCGTTCACCAGCCGGGTCCTGCCCGCGGGTTGAGCCAGGCATAGCAGCATCTCCCCCAGTCAGGGGGCAGCTGGATCCACAGCCAATATGCCAGCGAGGACCGCATCTGGAGCCCGTGCGGCCTGTCCTCTGTCCAGCTAAGGGCCTGGAGGGGCCCTCGAGGAGCTCCTGTCTGCTCCTCCCTCCTCTCAGCCTCATCCCTGGCTCTCTGGGCTGCTCCCGCTCCTGGCACAGGCAGCCTCGAGTGAGGCAACACTTGCGAGCCTCCCCTGGGGCTCCGCAGCACCTCCTGGGCACACAGATGCTAAGGCCACATGAGCAGTCCTTGCTCTGCAGGGGTGAATTCTCCAGGTTCACGAGAGGTGTCCACTGATGTCCTCCAGTGAAAGGAGACTGTGGTCCTCATCATCGCCTCCCTCCCTCCTCTTGCACATCCTGGGGGAAGGAGAAATCTCTCACGCTGGCCTTCCACTCTGGAATGAGGCTGGCCAGCAAGCCAGCTCCTCCTTGGGTCTTCCTCCCCTCACACTCGTCTGGAATATGGATTAGGGGAGCCCTCTGTGTTCAAGAGTCTTCCTGATCCCTATGTGTCCAGAGTGACTCATTACCTTCCACTTGGCCTCTTGGACTTTCCTGCCTCCTCTGATCAACTTCCGGGCTTTGGTCCCAGCCCTGGGGTTTGAACGTTCAATGAGACTCCATTGTGGTGGTCAGTGTGGGAGAGGGGAGGTGGGAAACTCTCGTTCCTTCTCCCTTGAGTGTGATACAGTCACCGCGTCACCCTCTTCAACCTCAGTCAACTTCTACTACCCACAGATGGACTCCAAACTTCTCAAGGCTTGCCTATGCTGCCTCACTGGGTCACCTCCTTGGAATCCTGGCATGGACCTCACAGGAGCTCCTGCCGCTCCTGGATACCTGCGCACATCCATCCCCTCAGATCATGCAGGCTGCCCCCTGGGTGGGAGCCCTTCTCCTTCTCTGCCTATCAAAGCTCTACTCATTAAATGCTCCTGAGATTCCAAACCCTATCACAGTGTGGGCCCTGCGTCCCGTGTGGGTGAGAGCAACCCAGAGGGCTCCTGCCCTGCCCCGAACGCCTCACCCTGGTAACATGCTGGCTCGGGTGCCTGCCCAGGGCAGACAAGGACCCTCTGCTTGCTCCACCAGGCTGGCTTCACATAGAACCTGAGCCAGCGCCAGACCAGTTACCTCTACACCCACTGCCTCCTACCGCACAATGCGTGACCCTGTAGCTGCCCCAGACCCCAGCCACTGACCATTCAGCCCTACAATCCTGATCTGGCTGCCTCCTCTCAAGCTTTGAGCTCACAGAGAGCAGGGCCTGGTTCCCTGGCTTAGGTGGGCAGAGGAAGTGTCTGTGTCTGGCAGTGGATTTAAATGTGCAAGGACAGGTGGCACTGAGATCTGTGGGCATAGCTCAGACTTCCAGGCCCTTTGGAAGACAGGAAACCACTACCTTTGGGGCAGGGAGTTTCATAGGATGAAAGGGGTGGAGGAGAGATGGAGACAGGAAAGGGATTCCTTACCCTCTGCAAAACTCCCTCACCCTGGCTCCTAGTGGAGCCCTTGCCAACAGCCATGGTGCCGGCCCTGCACTATGTGTTATTCTGGGGGTCCTTGGGCTCAGGGTGGCTGGTGACTTCAGAGCATAGAGAGGCCTTGGCCGGGCCTGGGACTAATTCAAAATGGAGAAGTGGAGAGGAAGGAAGGAACACATCAGGAAGGAAGTAGCAGTGCTGGAAAAGGCTCTGAGGCTGGTAAGTGGAGCTTGTCAGCGATGCCTAGCCGCTTTGGGAGGGCCTGGGGACCACGGGCAGCCCCAATGCTACACACGTTGGCCTGTGTCTCAGTGAGCTCTGAGAGCCCAGGCTTGGTATCTGCCTATGAAACAGCCCCAAAGGCAGTGTGGAGTAGGCAGGCTTCTGCTTCCTGGGAAGCCCAAGGCAGGCCTGTCCAGCTCAGAGCCTGGGGAGCAGGCCTGATGCAGCCGCTGGGCAGAAGAGTGAGGGTTGGGCACCCTCCTTTTCAACTGGGTGACTTGAAGCTCGTGGCATAAAAGGACAGCTCCCTGGGCATCTGTGCCCCAGCCACTTCCAGGCAAGACAGAGGGACCCCTGAGGAGGGGCTGAACCACCCCCGCTGCATGCAGGTTGAGCAGGACCCCAGAGCTCAGCACTGCTCAACAGAAACCCCGTCCTGGCTCATTAAACAGAGTGAAATTGGAGCAGGACAGCAGAGCCAGGGTGCCAGGTGGCCTTCCAAATGAACTCCCTGTGCACGAGCAGCTGATCAGCCAGGCGCTGACAAGTTTATCGTGTAAGGCAGAAAATGAACTACATCCAAACTTATCCACCACGACTCTGGCCCCAGCGTAATGGAAACATGGGGCGGTGGGCCGGAGGCACACGGCAGGAGCCGTTTGTCTTGTGACATCCTCATTGAGCACAGGGAGGCTCGCTTAATGTGGTAAATCAATCTTCCTCAAGGAGCCTCTGCTTAATAGGTAGAAGTCAGAATTGAGTAATAGGAGGAGCTTGCTCTGCCACCCGCGCCTGGGGAGTCAACAACTTTGGTGATGCAGAAATTCCAGAGGCCATGAGGCCTTGGAGGACCCTAGAGCTTCTACTCGAGGTTGAAAGTTTCCAGTCTGTGACTAAGGTGAGCGAAGAGAAAATGAACACAGCAGCTCTGCCTTTGGAGGCCTGCAGATCTCTCAGGTGCTGATCCCCAGCACACCCACCTGTGCACACACACACACACACACACACACACACACAGCCCTCTCTGGGACACTTGCCTTCTCTGATCTATGCTATGCTATGCTATGCTAAGTCACTTCAGTCGTGTCCGACTCTGTGTGACCCCATAGACAGCAGCCCACCAGGCTCCCCCGTCCCTGGGATTCTCCAGGGAAGAACACTGGAGTGGGTTGCCATTTCCTTCTCCAATGCATGAAAGTGAAAAGTGAAAGGGAAGTTGCTCAGTCATGTCCAACTCTCAGCGACCCCATGGACTGCAGCCTACCAGGCTCCTCCGTCCGTGGGATTTTCCAGGCAAGAGTACTGGAGTGGTGCCATCACCTTCTCTGTTCTCTGATCTAGTCCCTGGGAAAAGAACCCATGTCAGACTGCTACTGTCCTGCCTCACACAGTCTGGGGAGGGGAGGCACTGGGTTCCTTCCAGACACTTAAGAGCTTCTAAACATTTGTCATGTGCATCTGAGCATCTTTACTCGGCAGACAAAGGAATCATAGCCCCTTTTGGGAGGAAAATCTGTCATCACACCTCTCAAATCCTTCTCTACTCTATGGCTCATGGTGATCTTTACACTCCCAGCCCCTAGAGGCTATGAGGATGCCAACAAATATATATCTAAGCTATATTCTATCTACAAGAAACTCACATCAAATATAATGATAGAAGTTGGCTGAAAGGAAAAGGAAAAAGATGTATCAAGCAAATATTAATGAAAATAAAGCAGGAGTGGACAAATTAATATCAGATTTGAGTAAACTTCAGAGAGAGGTATTGATACAAGAGATATTGAGATATTGAGGACTATTACATAAAACAAATGGATCAGCCTTGATGTCAAGATGACATAGTAATTCTAAATATGTATCAACCAAACATACCTCTGTTATTTTTTGAAACCAAAGTTAACAGAACTGAAGGAAGAAACACACAAATCCATAATTTGGAGACTCTGATACCCCACTCTTGATACTTAACAGCACAACCACAGAATGTCAGCAAGGATATCAAAGAACTTAACAACACCATCAACCAACAGAATCTAATTGATATGTACAGAACACTTCACCATCAAGAGCAGAATGCTTCTCTTCAAGTACCCCTGTAACATATATGCCACAGTAGACCATATCTTAAGCCATGAAACACCCTCAACAAATTGAAAATAATTGATATCATGCAAAAATGTGTTCCGTGACCACTGGAATCAAGCTTTTCTTTTAAATAACAGAAAAATAAAATAAAAATTTTCAAACATTTAGAAAGTAAACAACACTCTTCCAGATAATCTACGAGTCAAGGAAGAAATTTAAAGAAATAAAAAGTAAACATTGAAATGAATGAAAACAAAAATATACCATATCAAAATTTATGAGACACAACTAAAGCTTTGTTAAGAGGGAAATGTATAACACAAACGCTGACATTAGAAAAGGGGAAAAGACTTAAATGAGTAACATAAGCTCTCACCTTAAAATATTAGTGAAAAAAGGCAAAATAAACCCAAAACAAGTAGGAAGAAGGGAATAACAAAGAGTAGAAATCAGTGAAATTGAAAATAGGAAAAAAATAAAATAATGGAAAGAAAACTGGTTCCTTTAAAAATTAAATCAAATCTCTGGCAAGACTAACAAAGAAAAATTAAAGGAAAGACACAATACGAGGAATTAAACAGAGACATCACTATGGATATCGCAGCCATCAAAAGGATATTAAGAAAATACTATGAACCATTCTACAGACATAAATTTGACAACTTGGATGAAATGCACTAATCACTTAAAAAGTATAAACCACCACAATGCACAAAATATGAAACAAGTAATTTGGAGAGCCCCGTAATTTTTAAGGAAATCAAATTTGTAAGTTTAAAGTTTCCCCTCCTCACCAAAATCTCCAGGCCCTAATGGTTTCACTAGAGAATTCTACCAAACATTTAGGGAAGAATTAACCCCAATCTACACAATTTCTTCCAGACAATATAAGAAAACCAAACACTTCCCCATTCATTTTAGGAACCCGGTGTTACTATGATACCAAAACCAGAGAAAATGGTACACCACTCCACCACCCATAAACACACACACAGACCACACACACGAAGAAAAAAAAAAAACAACCAGCTACAGACAAATAACCCTCATTAATATAGAAACAAAGATAGCTAACAATGTATCAGCAAGTAGAATTAAGCAACATGTAAAAAGTATATACTGTGACTAAGTGGGGCTCGTTCCAGGGATGCAAACCTGGTTCTGTATTTGAAAATCAACTGACGTAATCCACAGTATTAACACACTATTGAAAAATCACATGATTAGATCAATTGATGAAGTACAAGTTACAAAATTCAACATCTTATCATGATAAAATCTCAGAAATCTAGGAATAGAGAGGAACTTCCTCAACTTCATGAAAAGAATCTACCCAAAACAAAAATGCATAGAGCTAATATACTTAAGAGCAGAGAAGGCAATGGCACCCCACTCTAGTACTCTTGCCTGGAAAATCCAATGGACAGAGGAGCCTGGTAGGCTGCAGTCCATGGGGTCGCCAAGAGTCGGACACGACTGAGCGACTTCACTTTCACTTTTCACTTTCATGCATTGGAGAAGGAAATGGCAACCCACTCCAGTGTTCTTGCCTGGAGAATCCCAGGGACGGCGGAGCCTGGTGAACTGCCGTCTATGGGGTCACACAGAGTCGGACACGACTGAAGTGACTTAGCAGTAGTAGCAATATACTTAAGGGTGAAAAGACTGTATGCCTTGCCCCTAAGATAAGGAACAAGAAAGGATACCCATCCTTACCACTGCTGTTCAACCAGTGCTGGAAGTTCTGGCCACACAAAAAGGCAAGAAAAGGGAATAAAAAAGAAAAATATCAACAGACTCAACCGAGGCTGTGCTTCTGAGGATTATCCGAGTGCCTGAACCTGGCCGGCTTAGATTTGGGTGTTCATCTCCGCCCCCTCTGTAACAGGGCAGAGATCAGATATTGAAAAGACCAGTGAACCGCCTCAAGAAAGAGAATTCAACAAACTACCAGAATATAGTAAGGACACTTTAAACTTGGCAATTTTAACAAAATGAAGAGACAAAAGAATACCCAGCAGCTAAAGGAGCAGGATAGATCCCCACCAAACCAAACCAAAGAGGAAGAGATAGGGAATCTACCTGATAAAGAATTCCGAATAATGATAGTGAAATTAATCCAAAATCTCGAAATCAAAATGGAATCACAGTTAAAGAGTCTGGAGACAAGGATTGAGAAGATGCAAGAAAGGTTTAACAAGGACCTAGAAGAAATAAAAAAGAGTCAACACATAATTAATAATGCAATAAATGAAATCCAAAACACCCTGGAGGCAACAAATAGCAGAATAACAGAGGCAGAAGATGGGATTAGTGAATTAGAAGATAGAATCCTAGAAATAAATGAATCAGAGGAGAAAAAAGAAAAAAAAATTAAAAGAAATGAGGACAATCTCAGAGACCTCCAGGATAACATTAAAAGCTACAACATTCGAATCATAGGAGTTCCAGAAGAAGAAGATAAAAAGAAAGACCATGAGGAAATACTTGAGGAGATAATAGTGGAAAACTTCCCTAAATTGGAGAAGGAAATTACCACTCAAGTTCAAGAAATCCAGAGAGTCCCTAACAGGATAAACCCAAGGCGAAACACCCCAAGACACATATTAATCAAATTAACAAAGATTAAATATAAAGAACAAATATTAAAAGCAGCTAGGGAAAAACATCAAATAACTCGCAAGGGAATTCCCATAAGGATAACAGCTGATCTTTCAATAGAAACTCTCCAAGCCAGGAGGGAATGGCAAGACATAATTAAAGTGATGAAAGAAAATAACTTACAGCCTAGATTATTGTATCCAGGAAGGATCTCATTCAAATATGAAGCAGAAATCAAAAGCTTCACAGATAAGCAAAAGCTGAGAGAATTTAGCACCACTAAACCATTTCTCCAACAAAAACTAAAGGACATTCTCTAGATAGGAATCATTAAAAGGGTGTATAAATTCGAACCCAAAACAATAAAGTAAATCCTATTTATCAATAATTGCTTTAAACGTTAATGGGCTGAATGCCCTAATCAACAGACAAAGACTGGCCGAATCGATACAAAAACAAGACACCTACATGCCTTGTCTACAAGAGACAACCAAAAGACTAAAATGCGTCACATGGATACAAAAACTAGACCCCTATATATGTTGTCTACAAGAGAACCACCTTAAAATAGGGGATATATACTGACTGAAAATGAAGGGCTGCAAAAAGATTTTCTATGCAATTATGGACCAAAGGAAAACAGGAGTAGCAATACTCATATCAGATAAAATTGACTTTAAAGATCCTGAAAAGGAGACAATCAAGGTTATACATAACGACGTAAAGGAACAATCCAAAAAGAAGTTATAACAATTATAAATATATATGCACCCAACATTGGAGCATTGATATATCTAAGACAAACATTAATTAATATGACAGAAGAAATATGCAACAACACAGTAATAGTGGGAGACTTTAATACCCCACTCATACAATCTGGCTGTAATAGACAAAGTAAAGAGGAAAACATATTCACTTATGAGCCTCAAAAAATTCAGTTCACTCAGAGTTAAAAAAAAAATTGACTTATTTGTTCACTCTGTAAAACTTTATTGACTATTTTATGAGACTGGTACCACTTTGGGTAGTAAGGAGGAAGAAGTGACAAATGTGATCCTGTCCTAAATAATATATTGTGGTAAAGATAGACCTACCAGTACAAAATACCAAGATGTGCCTTAGATGAGGACACCCAAACTGGACTTTTAGTTTCCTGAACTTTTCATTTCCAGATCAAACCTCCTAATACAGGATGAATTCAACGTGTTTTTTTAAGTGTTCTTTGTGATTAAAAACAGAAAGCCATTAGTTAAGAAATTACATATACTCCTCCCCACCATCACTCCCCTTCTTTCTTCCCATTTCCCTCCTACCCTCATTGATCCTTTCCTTTGTCCATTTTCCCCTGCAAAAAAAAAAAAAAAGTTAAAAAAAAAAAAAGAAAAAACTGCCTATTTTCATATGACATGATCTGTCTGTGTAGAAAATCATAAGGAATCCACCCCCAGAAAAATCCACCTAGAACTAATAGATGAGCTAGAAGTTCACAGGATATACAATAAACATACAAAAATACCAGTGACAAAGATATGAACACCAGAAGTGAAAATGCAGTGTCATTTAGATCATGCAAAATGAATGAAATTCTCCAGTGTAAATTTAACAAAAG
This sequence comes from Tragelaphus eurycerus, assembly GCA_935064755.1. Classification (NCBI taxonomy): domain Eukaryota; kingdom Metazoa; phylum Chordata; class Mammalia; order Artiodactyla; family Bovidae; genus Tragelaphus; species Tragelaphus eurycerus. The sequence goes on from CAKXYN010000029.1 coordinate 2,192,173, forward strand.
CATGCAGGACTTATATAAAGAAACTACAAAACACTCAATGCAAAAAATCAAAGATCTAAGTAAATGGAGAGATATATCTTGTTCATGCATGGGAAAACTCAGTGTAGTGAAGATGCCAATTCTCCCCAGGTTAGTACACAGGCTTAACCAGCTCCCATCAAAATCCTAGCAAGACTTTTTGTAGCTGTAGACAAGATTATTCTAAAATCTGTGTGAAAAGGCAAAGGAACTAGAATAGCTAAAACAATTTTTAAAAAGAATAAAGTTGGAGGAATCAGTGTATCCAATTTAAAGACTTATCACATAACCAAGAATGTGCAGTATTGGCAGACAGATGAACATATAGATCAATGGCAGAGAATAGAAAACCCCAAAATAGACTAACACAAATATGCCCAATTGATTTTGACAAAGGTGCAAAAGTAATGTCATGGAGGAAGGATGGCTTTTTCAGCAAATATTACTGAACATCTGTACATCCATAGGTACCCCTCCCTGAAAACCTTGGATAGAAATCTGATACCTTACAAAAAATTAGCACAAAATAGATTGTCAGCTTAAATGTACAATGTTATAAAACTTTTAGGAGAAATTCATCTTTGGGATATTAGGACTAGACATATAATTCTTAGGCTTGTTGCCGAATGTTATGATCCACAAAAGAAAAAAACTGATAAATTAGACTTCATCAAAACTAAAAACATTTCTTCAGTGAAACACCCTGTTAAGAAGATGAAAAGATAAGCTCAGATTGGGAGAAAATATAAAGCCACATATCCAATAAAAGATTAGTAAAGAATATATAAGCAGCTCTCAGAACTCACAGTAAAAAAAATCCAAAACCTGAAACCTAAGCCCCAAACAATCCAATTAGAAAATGAGCAGAAGACCTGAAATGATATTTCCCAAAAGATGAGATATAGAGGGGAAATTAGCCCATGAAAAAATATTCAACATCATTAGTCATCAGAAAAATGTAAATTACAACCACAATAAGATCACTGCACACCTACCAGAAGGCAGTAATAAAAATAAAAAATAATGACAATGAAGAGAAACTGGATCATTCATGCATTGCTGATGGGTAAGTAAAATGGTTGCTGTTGCTGCTAAGTTGCTTCAGTCGTGTCTGACTCTGTGCGACCCCATAGATGGCAGCCCACCAGGCTCCCCTGTCCCTGGGATTCTCCAGGCAAGAACACTGGAGTGGGTTGCCATTTCCTTCTCCAATGCATGAAAGTGAAAAGGGAAAGTGAAGTTGCTCAGTCATGTCCGACTCTCAGCGACCCCATGGACTGCAGCCCACCAGGCTCCTCCCCCATGGGATTTTCCAGGCAGGAGTACTGGACTGGGGTGCCATTGCCTTCTCCAAGTAAAATGGTAAAGTCACTCTAAAAAACACTCGCGGTTTCCTATAAAACAAAGCATGCAAATATCATATGACTTACAATTTCATTCCTGAACATTTTCTTTGAAACGAAAACTTATGATCACACAAAAAACCTCTGCATGTATTCACAGTAGCTTTATTTGTAGTAGCCAAAAAGTAGAGGCAACTCAGATGTCCTTCAATGGGTGGATGGTTACGTCACTTATGTTGAAACATCCAAATTGTGGAATACAGAATGAACTATTCACACATACAATAACCGGGATGGATCTCTCCAGCGTATTATACTGAGTAAAAAAGCCAGTCTCAGAAAGTCACATGCTGCATGATTCCATTTATATGACATTCTTGAAACAACATCATAGAAATGAAGGATGGATTAGTGGTTGCTAGGGATTAAGGAGGGGTGGAGTTGGAGGGAAAATGGGTGCAGCTGTAAAGGGACACCAGGGGTCCTTGTGGGGATGGAAATGTCCTGTCTTGACTGTATCAACCTCAGTGTCCTGGTTGTGATACTGTAAGATTTGCAAGATGTTACCACTCCCTGCAGGGTGGGGGTGGGGGAGGCTGAACCGTACAAGCATGTTTATTTCATACAAGTGCATGTGCGTCTATAATTATCTCCAAAGAAGTTTAATTTAATTTTTTTAAAAAAGAAGTCAGTAGCCAAGAACTGCTCTTCCCTCTGGGTTCCAGCTACCTTTCCCAGAAAGACAGATTTAAAGAGCTATCATACTTTAAGAATTTCAGAATTAGGGGAGGGGTGGTACGTGGAGAAAGGCAGGAGATACAAACAAACAAACCCCAAACCCACAACCTCTCAGCTGCCTTGAAACCTAATAGTACAGTGCTGCCGGTGAAATGGAAAGTGAGGACCAGAAAGGTGGCACGGAGGGAGAAATGAAAGAGCAGAGGAGTCTGGAGTGTGTCCATGCAGGGCATGTGGCGTTTGGGGAGCCTGGGGGAGGCAAAAGAGCTCCCCAGAGTCAGCAAGAGTCAGGGCTCCACACCAGGACTAGAGCCATTCAGTCTGAGGTCGCTGACTGCAAGAGCAGCGCCCATCCACACAAGCCCATTTTCAGCTCACTGCATTTTTTCAGGGTGGTTTTGGGCTTGGGAGAACATCCCCAGAGTGTTTCCCTGAATCTAATAAGAGGTATCCTTAGTGATAGCCCTCTGTGCAGCAGGCACGGAACACCAGCTTTGCATCCCTTAGATGGGCTGCCACCTCCCCATCCTGGCCTAAGGAGCCAGACTCCAGAACCTCAGCAAGGGGCCAGTCAAGCCCAGACCTCTTGCCCTGGACCACAGGCCTCTCCCTGTCTGGTTGCTCTCAACCAGGAAAGCCTTCACGCTTCCACTGTGAGAGGGAGGGGTTGGCCCAAACAAAGAAAACAGCATTCAGCTTCAAGAGCCAGGAGATATTTCTGGGGCAATTAAATCAGAGAGGCTGTTATTGCTAATGTGTAATTGGTTTTAAAATCAGCAGGCTTGCCTATCTCTGGATGACAATATTTAAAGAGCAAGATGCCCCATCCCGAGTGGGTCTTGTAAACCATGACCGAAGAGGCCCTCTGCAGACACAGCAACCTTCTGTCAGTTCCCTCCTTGAAAGCTGTGGCTCAGCTCTAATCGGCTGCTGGGAATAAATATTTACGGGACTGTGCAAACGAAGGCATCTGCTTCCAAAGTCTGTTCACAGGAGCTCCACTGCACCCGGGCAGGCGAGCCAGCAGAGGGGCGGATCTCCTAGCTGGCGATCCTTTTCCTGCAAATTGACAAGTGCTGTAGTCTTCCAGACTCAGGGCTGAATGTCTAATTAAATTTCTAGACCAGGATAACGGTGTTGGCTCCTCCCGGGTTCAGGAAGGCCATAGCTTCACTTTGGGTGTGGAGGGAGGTCCTGAGAGGATGCACACAGCCCTCCTGAGGCCCAAATCTCACCCCTGAGTGCCAGGCCCTGAAGATGTCAGGTTGGGGAGACAGATGTTCCCTGGTCACTCCCGGCTCCACCACCCTCCACCTAACCTGTGGGACACACAGCTTCCTCTGCTTGTAGGGGTGCAAGTCTCACCTCACAGGCTGTTATGAAGACTTGCAGCAACAAGGGACAGAAAGCAGCCAGGACAGGGCCCAGCAATAAAGGGAACTTCCATGGTGGCTGCTAACATCTGAATAAGTGGGTTCCAACCTGGACTGTACTTTTAATAATATGAATTCCTTATTGGAATGAATTCCTTATTGGAATGAATTCCTTATTGGAATGAATAGCCTCATTCCAATGCCACTGGAAAATCACCAGGACCCAAGAACCTGGTTTGGTTTTTCTGAATTTTTTTTTTTTTTTTGAGCTCTCTGGATGACCCTCATATTGTCAACTAACCCCAGCCACACTGACCTCAACCCACCTTGGTTTAGCCTCAAATCTTACTTGGCACAGGAAGTCCTCATGAACTATGAGATGCAGAGGGGTGAGGCCCCCAAATTCCCACTCCTAAGGGAGACCTTCCCTTTGGTTTTATCCTGTCTACTCTTGTCCTGATGATTCCGTTTATTCTAGTCTCCCCAGCAAGATGGCCAATCCCAGGGGCAGAGACAGTCTCCACAGGTCTTGTAGCCCTCAGCTCCCCCAGGAGGTCCCTCAATGTGGACTGCGTCCCACTGGCAGTTCCTGGACCTCTGCAAGCTCCACCCTCTCAATGTCCTGGCAGAGGGTCAGGCTGGGCAGCCTGGGAGCTTACAGAGGGGGCCAAGCTGGTTGGGGGATCAGGGACCATCACTGGAAGGAGAGTGGGTTGATGCAATCAACCGCCCCTGTGGGTCTCAGCTGACCCCGTGGAATTTCAAGGGGGAATTTTGTCTGAGCTCAGGCTTCCTGGTCTAGGGATCCACCAGGACAAGTGGAGTTCAGCTTGGCTGAAACTTTCTACTGCACAGTGCCAGCCTGGGCCCAGTGCCCATGGACACTGGTCTCTGCCTGGGTCTCTGGAAGGGAGGTAGAGACCTTGGGACTTCAGCTGAGATACCCTGGGAAGCTCAACCCATTTTCCACTGTTAGCGGTGGTTCTCCTGAGAGTCAGGAAGACCCCAGGCCTCACCACAGTCAGCAGCTGCTCCTGGAACCAGGAGAGAGAGGGGCTTCACAGAGGTTAGCGTTCTGGGAGTGTCATTTACAACGATGGCCACCCTCCCCAGCACTCCCACCCGGGCTACTCCAGTGTCCCCTGGGTGGACCTCGCCTCCCCTGCTCTCCTCTCCTCCTTCTTGGACTTTCCACAGTGCTTGACTGGCTCTTCCCTTGCCCTGTTAACCTTCTTTGAAAGTGTTCTGTTCACCTTTTGCCACAACTGAAGGGTGCCCCCTCTGAGGGCCCACTTCCTTGCACCCCCTCCTAGAGGACTGTCATCTTCCCTCACACTCAGCCCAGCAGCAGATGGGCAGGGGGCATCCCCTCCCAGCCCTGAATGACTCGCCCTGCCCTCCGGCTCTCTCCCTGGAGCTGCAGCTGGTAGGCTTTCCTCCTCCTCCCACGCGTTATCCTCCTTGTTGCTGTGCTCCTCTGGCCTCCTCACAGTGCCCAACCAGGACCTGGCTCAAGCCCTTCCTCCCCATCACCACTCCCGTCATCCTTTCGGTAGCCTGAACATTCCTGTGCATGGCCAGGCTGGCATCCTCTTCTCTCGGCCCTTTGACCTCTCACCTTTGACAGTCAAACTCAGCACCTACTCCTACCACCACATCTGGAGGCATATCACTACCGGGACCCAAGCCCCTCTGGAGCATCGGCTCAAGCTCCCCACACCTTGACTACTCTGAGTCCTGCTTCACACACACTGTTACCTCCCACTGCAGCACGTCTCACTGACACCTGAGACCCTTCGGCCCCACTGCCTATTTCCACTCTCCACCACCCACCTCCATCTTTCACTTCCCTCCTGTGATGGGCTAAACTGAGTCCCCCCAAAATCCCTAAGTTGAAGTCTAACCCCTGTCCCAGGGACTGTATTTGGAGAAGGGGGTCTTTATACAGGTAATTAAAATGAGGTCACTGGGGTGGGACTCTAATCCAGCATGACTGGTGTCCTTATAAGAAAAAGAGATGAGAACACAGACATCCTTGCACATAGAGGGCAGACAAATGTAAAGATACAGAGAGGAGACAGCCATCCTGGTCAAGGAGAAAGGCCTCAGAAGAAACCCCTCTGTTGACACCTTGACCTTGGACTTCTAGGCTCTGGAAGTGGGAGAAGATAGATGGCTGTTGTCTAAGCCCCACAAGGGTGTAGTAGGTTGTTGTGGCGCTTGAGCAGACCAACGCACCTGCTTACTCAGTTCAGATTCCAGCATTCTAACCATTCCCCTCCGCACCCGCCTTCTCTCCCTCAGTTATACTCACTGACCTTGGCTGAACTCAGCAACCCACCTTCTCCTTGCCTGAACCTCAGCACCTCAATTTTGTGTGGGGGGGAGAGGGGGATTGCGAAATAAGGCTAAAGTGTATGGCCCTCAAATATGAGCTCAATACAGTCCATGAATCTTAGCAAGTTCCCTGAGCAGGGTGTCTCTCTCACTTCCCATGAGGCTATGTCACACCTTCTCTTCTGCCTCCAGAACCCCCCTCACCATGGCTCTGCTGGCCTGGGGCCAGGTTCAGCTTCCTTGTATCAGTCAAAGGTCTCTGATTCTCTGTGCTCCATCTCCTTTTGCCTTTGCAAGAATCCTACCTCTCCATCTGTCTCCTCTCTCCTCACTAAAATTTCACTTACTGGATCACTTCCACGCACTTGCCTCTCCTACTAAAAACACTTCCCTTGACTCCCATCCTCTTCCAACCACTCCCGTTTTTCTGCTCCTTCTAGTATCAGAATGTCTGAAAAGAACCATCCACCCTTAACTGATTCTGCTCAGTGACTGTCTCATTAACAGTTTCTTCCTACCATGGGATGCCTTCCATCACCATACACCTTCCCCCTGTCTAGTACTCTGGCCTGACTTTGGTGAAGGTCATGGCTGACTTAGGGTTGCCAAGCCCAGAGTCTCCTCTCTGTCCCATTCTCCCGAGAGTTCTCAGCAGCATCCGACGTAGTTGGCAGCTCTCTCCTTCCCTCTTGGATCTTGGTGACTCATCTCCTGGTTTCGTCTTGACTTCACAGGCTGCTCTTTCTCTATCCCCTTTGCATCTTTTTCTACCTGACCTCCAAGGCCCCATCTTCCGCTTCCAGATGATCTCATCAAGGTCCATGACTTTAAATATCACTTCTGTGCTGATGGCTCTCAAATTTATATCTCTGTACCGACCTCTCCCTTGAGCTCCAGACACATAGATCTAACTTGACGTCTCTACTTAGATGGCTCGAGGCGCCGCATCCCTGACACACTGGGAGAGGACTTCTCCCTGCTGCATTGCTCCCCTCGGCTGGTTCTCATCGCAGTGAACGGTCCCACCACCTACTCAGATGCTCACATCAAAAGCCTAGGACTCCCCTGTGTCCACAAGTCCATTGTCTACATCTGTTTCTCTCTGCTTGCCCTGCAAATAAGCTCATCAGTACCATTTTCCTGAGGGGAGGGTGGGACGAATTAAGAGAGTGGCACCGAAGTACGTGGACTCTGATGTGAGGCAGGCAGCGAGAGGGAGCTGCTGCCAGCATGGGGGCTCAGCGCGCGCTGTGACGGCCCAGAGGGCCGGACGCAGAGGGCGGGAGGCAGGCTCCAGAGGGAGCAGACGTTACATACGTAGCTGACTCACTTTTGTTGTACAGCAGAAACTAACATAATATTGTAAATTATACTCCAATAAAAGAAATAAATTTCTCATAAACTTATTTTTTTAAAAAAAGCTCATTCCTCTTTTCCTTATTGTTGCTTCTACTTTGAAACTTCTCTAGACCCCACCCATGTCTTTCCATCTTTCCATCTTCACTCTCAACTCTAGCCCAAGCTGCCTTAATCTTTCACTTTGGCACTCAACTCATTTCCTAAGTGGTTTCCCCGTTTTCTTCCGTGGGAAGGGGCGCTCCAGAGAGGAGAGCTCAGTGAAGGATCAGATTCCCGCTGTGCAGATGACACAGACGGTGCTAACTGGATTAATCAGATTTCCAGAGCAAAGCCGTGTGTGCACCCCCTCCTTTCTGTCATGCTTCCTTTGGAAACAGCACTTCCATTCAGAAAGCCAGATCAAGTGCCATTAACAAATTAATTCCGATTAGCGCACCCAGGCACTCAGACCCCAAGGCAATCCTGGTCAGTCGTGCGGGGTGATGGCTTGGGCCTGGCCTGCTAATAAAGTGGGACGCCTCCTGGAAGCAGAGGCAATTCTTCTGATGCCTGTCTCTGTCCCTGGAGGGGAGAAGAGTAGGATTTGATTATACCATGGTCTCTGGAGGGAATTAACTCACTTTCAAAGGATAACTTATTAATTCTCCCACGTGGCCATTAGGTTGGTAAGAACAGGGTCACCTCTGGCACCTACCTGTGATCCACAGAGCCTCCAATTTAAGACCAAGCACTTGAAGGTGCCCAAGAACTGAATGAAGGGAAATTAAGTGGTAAGTGGGAAATAAGTCAGGGGTGCAATATCCTTACTGTCCTTCATTCCTTTATTTAACAAGCATGATTGGGGATTAACTGTGTTTGGGGCAGCAGATTCAGAAGTTAAGCCAGGTAAGGCCCCTGTCCTCCTGGGTTTTACAGACTTGGGTGGCGGTGTGGGAAAGGGACAGATAATCAGCATGAATCAAACAGACAAAAAACTGACTTCAGAGAGTAAGAAATGCAATCAAGATGAAAAACAGGACAAAGGGCAGAGTGTGCTGGGGAGAGGTGGGGGATACTCCAGGAGAGTCTGGGGTGAACACCTAAGCTGAGCTTGGAACAGTGCAAGGAGCCAGCCAGCCCTGGAAGAAGAGCTTTCTAGGGAGAAGGACGTGCCTGCTGCTGGACAGTCAAGCCCCATCACCTTCTCGTTCTCTCGGTACGTCCAGCATGGCATCTTTGCCGGGCAGACCGCTCTCCTCACGGCACTGCGCAGGGCACATATGGCCCTGCTGGGCGCTTAACTTTGCCGGCAGTTGATCTGCCTGCCTGGACACTGTCCCTCCCTCCTGTCTCTCTCACTCATGTCACAGGGTTTTGTTCAGTTCCCACCTCTTCCCTCAAAGCCTTTCCAAAGCCTCCCAACTAGAAGGGCTCCCTCCCCTCTCTGAATCCTGGAGCATTTATTGGGCAGCTACTGGCTCGACTGCCTCACGTGGGTAGACGCTGCATTACTATGTACTTGAATCCATCCCCGGTTCCTATCGAGGGGGCTGCTCACGGCCAAGGGCTCCACCCTTTTTGTCCCTTACACACTCCAGGCCTAGCCCAGGTCCTCAGCATACAGACACTCAAGAACTCTGAATGGTCACCTGGCTGAGACAAAAGCCCAAGGGGCAGATAAAGGCTCAAAGAAGCCCCACCCTTCATCTGGGGATGCAGGCAAGAAAGCAAGGCTCTCCAGCCAGTTCCTGAGAATAGGGCTTGCTTTGGGTTTGAAAAGTAGCTTCCAGAAGGACAATTTGAAAAATGTAAGACTGTTGCTGGATTTCTTATGGAAAATCTTAGAAAATTTCTTAAGAGCAGCAGCCAGAAGGATAAGATCAGTTTGAAGATGAAGGATTCTGGGACCAAGAAATCACGTGAAGGAGGCAGCCAACCACCCTTCCAGAGGTGGGCCCATCCCAAACCCCAACCTGACAACTCTCCAAGCAACTCAGATCCCAGAAATGAGCACCTTCCTTGCCCACCAGTGAGACACCACTGCTTCGCTGCAGCTGGCCTTCCTTCAACTCAAAACCTTGCCCCCACCATGCTCTCAGACATCCTCGGGTTCCAGGGCTAGTCAGCCTCACCCAGAAAGTCAGCATGCTGCCAGATGAATTACAAGGGTACAAAAGGTGCCTTCAGCTGACCGCAGGCCAACTGCAGGATATGCCACTGGGTCTTGGGCTGGAAGGAGGCCTGAGCTTCCCATGCTATGGCAAATGGGGATGAGGTACACCCCTGGAGGGAGGGAGGCCAAGGGGCGTGAGGATGAAATGAGCATGGAGACGTGCTGTGCGCTGCTGCTAACCTTTCATGAGGACCGTCCTGGCCTCAGTCCACTCGCTCCTCCCGTCTGACGTCAGCAGGCCGATTGGAGGCAAGCGTTCATCCTCGTTGGAAGCCATTCTGACTATCTTTCTCAACTGAGTGAACAGATCCCCCTCACTGAGACGGCGGAAATTAATCACAACATCCAAGACAAAGAACTGTGGGGGAAACAGGTCAAAGACTTCACTCAGGGCAGCCCTCCCCAGACGTCAGGGCTCCCCTGAGCTTCCACGTGGGAGCAGGACGGGGGGACCCTCAGGCCCCTGGTTCCCAAGGTACTCGGTGCTTCAGAAGAGCCACAATGTGGGGACCAGCCCAACACTGTCAACTGTGCTGGACTCCAAGCTCTCCCAGATCAAAGAAGGCCAGATTAAACTTGCGAGTTTTTTTTTTTTTTTCTGTAGTTCCTATTTGACGGAAAACCCATTATATTTGTGGGAAACTGAGTGAAAATTGATACATCTACTTGCTGTTGGACAGCTGTGTCAATCAAAACTGAAAACCGTGCGTGCCCGAGGATCCAGTAACTGCTCTTATAAATGCATACTTTAGTCTAAGGCTTAGAGAAACATATACTTGTGCCCTTGGAGACATAAAAAGGAATGTGCATATCAACCTTGTTGGCAACAGAAAATTGGTAGAGAGAGCCCAAATGTTATGCAGTAAGGGAATGGTTGAGTAAAATGTGGAGCACCTGTCCAATGCATGTCTATCCAGCAGTTACAAGGAATGAACTAGCTCTAGATACAGCTACGGGGATGAATTTCAAACACACTGGTGAGTGGAGAAAAAAATGGCAGCAAACAGTATGCAGAGAAAGAGTAAGATGGAAGACCACCACACGAAATGCTCCACGCATGCACATGTACCTCCACGCGTGCACATGCACCTATACACGTGTACTCTTGTGAGCTCGGTAGGTGAGGCCTGTGAACTGGCGCTCAGTAATTTCGCAGCCAGAGCCTCAGCATTGTAAGGGGTTCTATTCATAGTCCCAGGTCAAGGTCCCTTCTCTGCTGATTGACGTGTGCTGGCCCCACGCCCTGAGCCGCATACAGGTGGTTTGGTTCAGAGCGGGAGTCTTAGCATTTCTGGGAGGGATGGATACTATGGTGTGTGTGTGTGTGTGTGTGGCGGGGCGGGGGGCGCTGGGATATTCTGGATTTGACTTTTGAATGAAGGTGGAGAAAGCTGCTGGTCTTGTGGCCAGCCAGGTGTCAGGTGGGCTTCCAACCTGAGAACAGCCATCTTTTGTCGGCAAACTTAGGGCTCCCAATTTAGATGGAAAATGTCAAATGAGCCTAGGAAGAAAACACTATAGAAAGAAATATCAGGGGAGCCCCTGGGTGGGTGTCGAAGTTGGGTTTTAATGAAAACAAACAGCTTTTTATCAGATGAAATATTTATGTGGAGCCTCAGTATATAAAATACACTGTCTGGCATCCCCTGGGCCCCCACAGGCTCTTTTGTGTTCCCTGGAGCCCAGTCTGAGGACCTGAGCTGCAGGGGATAGAGCATGGGCTTGTGACATGGGCAGACGGAGGAGTCCTTCTCACCCTTGGACAAGCCACTTAACCTAAGTCTTGTCTCCTCATGTGTCAAATGGAGATCCAAGGCCTCCTCTGCAAGATCATCCTAAGATCAGACGGGATGAGTATAGATACCAGGCCCACCTGGACATGGATGCCTAGACAGTCAGTCTGTAAGCTGTCCGTCTGTGTGTGGTCTCCAGGAAGGCCACGACCTGGGTGTGGAAGGGCTGAAGACATGCTGGGTCTCACTGACGACCCTCAGTCCATCCAGGCAGTTCATTGGACCTGACTTGGCTGGACAGGACTGAAATGGGAACCTACTGAAGGCATCTCAACTGACGACGCTCCTCGTTCTTAAAATCCAACCAGTGGAGAGAAATGGGACGGACAGAAATCAAGAGACCCCATGTCGGAGCCACCCTGCCCCAGCTCACCGTGTGACTCTGGGAGGGGGCTGAACACCCTGGAGAAGCAGGAAGGGATGAACACATGTGCACCCCTCCCCAGGCCCGAGAGGCTGCAGGAGCAAGGGGCCACTTACCTGGTTGCAGCAGGCCACAATGACGTGCTCCGGCTCGGGCATGACACTGCTCTTCTGGGCCACCAGTGTGTCCTGGGTGTGGCCAGGGAGCCGGTAGGAGGAGAAGAGCCCATAGTATTGCTTCATACAGAGCGGCTGCCCTGAGAGCTGGCCCTTGGCACAGTCGGTGGGGATGGAGTGGCTGGAAGGGGACGGAGGGAAGAGAGGCTGGGAATCAAAATCGGTTCTACTCTCACTTGGTGCCAGAACTGCATGATGATGGCCGTTCAAGAGCTAAATTCCCATTTTCTAAAGTAGCGGGGCGCCCCAGGGAGACCCTCGTGTTCTCCGGCCTCCATTAGTCTCCCTCACTCCAGCCTCACGCAGGACACGTGCAGGCACAGATCTGGCCACTCTGGGCCTTTGCTACTGCTGCTCTGCTTGGCACGCCTTCACCCTCAGCCCTGCACTCAACTGATGTGTTTAGAAAACTCGCTTCACTCTTTTGAGAGCTTACTCCTTCATCAGCTCTTCCAGAAGCCCCCTTTGAGTTCAAGGTGGAAAGCTCTCTTTCTCCTATGATCTCAGCATGTCTCAGGTACTTCCTTCCTTCCTCCTCCTCCCCCACTTCCTCTTCTTCCTCCTTCTCACACTCTCTCCCTCTGTCTTTCCTCTTCCTGTTTCACCCTCTCCTCCACATTCCACCTCCCTTTCCTCTTCCTCCTTTTTCCTCTCTCTTTCTGCATCTTCTTCCCTCCCTTCCTCCCTCCCTTCTTCCTTTCTTTCAGCCAACAAATGTGACTGAGCAGTCTCCGGGACCAGCCACCACTCGAGCATCTGGGGAGGCAGGTGCAAACAAGAGCTGAGGTTCCTGTTCTAACGGGGCCCAGGTCGGGGATATGTGAGGGAGCAAAGGGACAGGCAGGCAGTAAGAGAGGGTGAGGAGACAGCGGCTGGCAGGGCAGGAGGAGTGACCAGGGGTGGTCTCACTGAGGATCAGACTCGAGGGCTGAGGCTCACCCTGGGCTTAAGAGGCGGCCACGAGGTGAGCTGGGGCAGAGTGAGGCCCAGGCGGGCTGGGTGGAGCATCCCACTGTCCTGCTGCTCCAAGTGTGGTTGTCAGATTGAACTGGCATGACCAGCTGATGACAGGCTGGTTGTGGGGGTCCAGGGGGAGCTTTCAGAAACTTGTAAGAACTTGACAGAGGACGTTTATTTGTGCTGAATCCAAAAGTAAAACTAGAGTTCGTGTGTCTGGTATCTATTTTCTTTTTCCTGCTAATTCAGTTGGTGGGTCAGATAGAAAAAAAACTGCCTGCAATTCGGGAGACTTGGATTCGATCCCTGGGTCAGGAAGATCCCCTGGAGTAGGAAATGGCAACCTACCCCAGTATTCTTGCCTGGAAAATTCCATGGACAGAGGAGCCTGGTAGCTTACAGTCCACAGAGTTGCAGAGTCGGGCAAGACTGAGCAACTAACACTTTCACTTTCACAAACATTTTACTAAGTAAATATATATTGGTCCTTCACCATAGATTGTTTGAGGAACACTGGTCAAAGATGAAAGGAAGCCAGTTAAAGCTGAGTAAAGAGAGGGACAGAGAAGTGGGGAGGTCTGTGGCCTCTTTGGCAGCAGAAGTCGGTGCCATTTCATTCTTGGGGCAGTGAAAGCCCCGGGAAGGCGAGAGCACTCAGGGGCATGATCTGATCCGCTTTGCTGTCATAACGGCCCTGGTTCTGGGTGGAGAACAGGTGGAAGCTGGTCACGGGAAGGAGGCTGTGGGCTGCTGGGAAGGTGACGGGCCTGGGGAGGGTGATGGGAGTAAGAGGAGGGTGTGAGTATGGGTTCTGGAGGTAGTGTGATACCCCTGAGCTTGGACCAGATGAGCAGGCGAGGGAGAAAGATACCATGGGTGACTTACAGGATCCTGGATTCACCCCCAGGGCTGGGTGGCACGTTTACTGAGATGGCAGGACAAGGTGAAGGGCCTGCTGGGGCATGAGGAGGGAGCCCCAGGGTCCACTGGGGATGACTCAGCTTGCAATGGCTAGGAGACACCCCAGTGGGGATGTCAGGGGGTCAGATCCTGGAGTGAGAAGCTCAGAGAAGATGGACACAGCTGCATTCGGTGCTGTTTATGCGTCTGTTTCGCTAGACAGTCTGAGAACCTTTTGAAGACAGGGATGGGGCCTTATTTCCCTTTATCTTTCCAGCAGCAATTTGAAAAGTGAAAAAAAAATCAGCAAACAATAAATGCTGGAGGGGATGTGGAGAAAAAAGAACCCTCTTGCACTGCTGGTGGGAATGTAAATTGATACAGCCACTATGGAGAACAGTATGGGGATTTGTTTAAAAACTAGGGACAAAAAACTATCATATGACCCAGCAATACCACTATTTGGCATATACTCTGAGAAAATTATAATTGAAAAAGACACATGTACCCCAAAGTTCATAGGAGCCCTATTTACAGTAGCTAGGACATGGAAGCAACCTAGATGTCCATCAACAGATGAACGGATAAAGAAGCTGTGACACACAGAAACAATGGAATATTATCAGGCACAAACAAGAATGAACTTGAGTCAATTCTAGTGAGGTGGAGGAAGTTAGAGCCTGTTATACAGTGTGAAGTCAGTCAGAAAAAGAAAACAAATTCAGTATATTAACACATATACACAGAACCTAGAAAGACGGTATTGATGAATCTATTTGCAGGGACGGGACAGAGACGCAGATGTAGAGAACGAACTGATAGACACAGTGCGGCGGGGAGAGAGTGGGGCGAATGGAGCACACGTGCACTGCCCTGCGTCAAACAGACAGCTGGGGAGAAGTGGCTGCGGAACACAGGGAGCCCAGCCCGGTGCTCCGAGACGACCTGGGCGGGCGGTGTGGGTGGGAGGGAGGTGATATACGTATAATTATGGCTGATTTGCACTGTTGAACAGGAGAAACCAACACAGTACTGGAAAGCATGTTTCCTCCAGAAAAAATTGCTTTAAAAAAGAAAAGTGAGCAAATGAATAAATGAGTGAATGAAGGAAGGGTCCAAAACAGGCCCTTGAGCAACGGCATAAAGTTCTAGCTTTATGACCCTCACAGTGACTAGATGTGGGCGCTCACATATGGACATGTATGGGTATGTGTGTCTGCGCGAGCGTGCACACACACACGCACACGTGGGACTCTGGGGTCTAGACTGTCAGTGACTGGACAGGTACACAGTTGTGGGTGGGGCTAGGCCATTCTTGCCCTGCTGCTCAGCCGGACAAGGTAAAGGATGAGATTCTCTGAAATCAGTCGGAGGGTCATCAGGACTGAGTTCTGGGGGATGGCAGAGAGCTCCTGGTGAGGAGAGACACCAAGAAAACATCATGGGGAGGGAGCAGCTGGAAGGCCTGGAGACCCAGTGAGGGAGGTACGGTGGGGAGTGAGCAGGCAGAAGCGCGGAAGTGCACAGAGAGCTGCCAGGCCTGGCTTGGGGCCTAAAGCCTCCCAGGCATCATCTTATAGGACAGTGGCCGCAGCCCCAAGAGGCGGCCACTGCTCTTATTTCCGTTTGACACGCAGGCGTCTATGGTAACTGGAGTGATTACTCACTCCAGGTTGCCACATCGTGTGTTGTAGGTGTCAGAGATCAAAAGGTCGTTCTGATGCTCGAGATATGCAGGGGGTCATCTGCCCAGTGACAGAAGCCCGGAACACAGAGCTGAGAAAAGACACGTCCCTGCCTCCGCGAGCTCCTTGGCTAGTGTGGCAGGGAGCCAGATGAAGAGGGCACTGGCCTTCCCAGGGGGACTCAGTCCTACCTGTCCAGCAGGGCCTTGTAGCTGAGCACGCCGGAGATGAGGTTGGCTGCAAACCTGCAGAGAGAGATGAGGCCTTATCTCTCCTCTCTGGGGCCCAGGGGCCCTCCCTCCTTCTCCCTTCTTCTTTCGTCCTTTCCTCCTCTTTTTCTCTCCCCCTCCCCCTCCTTCCCTCCTCCTCTAGTCTCTCCCATACTCATGGACCACCCAGCAGATGACCGGCCTTAATGGTGCAATAATCAGATAGGGTTCCTGCTGCCCCGTCCCTACCCCCAGGCTGCCAGTTTCCTTCACAAACTTTCACAAACACAGACTAAAAATGGTGCTGAGGAGAGAACTTGGGGGAGGAGAGGAAATTGGAAGGTGAACGAGAAGAGGAGGGAGAGGAAGCCAGGAGAGGCCACGGAGCAGGCAGGAGGAGGCTAGACCATTAGGGGCAGTGTTCTTCCAGGGGAACGCCTGTGCTGGGACTGGACTGGGCCAAAACCCCAGGGTTCTGGGAGATCCAATCTCCCAGGAAAAGTCAGTAATTTGGTCTCCTTAGTGCTAATGTAAAAGAAAGCCAGGTGCTGTCGGCTAGAAAAAGTCACCAGAAAACCCTACCACGGGACCCTGTCATCTTAACTGCCCATGGACGGTGAGCCTGGCTTAACTGCATCAGGAGGAAACACCCCGCTTCAACACGATTTTGAGAACTGTATACAGAAGTCGTCCATCTGTCCACATACTTCCTTTGTCCAGGGAATGCCCAGCTGTAGGGGAAGGGGGAAGGCTGCCCAGCCCCCCCCCAGCCAGCAGGTTGCTTGGGCTGGGTGAAGTAGGAGGGGCGGGGGTCTTCCAGCCTGGATCAGAGGCCAAGGTGGAGCCTGCCTCATGTTTTTGTTCCTCCCTCTGAACTGTCCCCACACTGTGCCACATTTTGGTCTTGAGGCCAGAGACCTGGGTTTGGCTCTGAGAGGCCCTCCGCCCTGCTCCACTCCTGCATAAATGGCTCCTCTGTCGGCAGTCATCAGCGCACCCAGAGGCCGTTCCAGCAGCTCAGTGAGCTCTGAAATTGCAGCAGATGGCAGAGACTCTGGTGGTGGCTGGCGGGGAAGGAGCCATTCCCACTCCCCGGGAGCCTCTGCTCAGAGCTGGGGGCTGCAGGGAGCAGAGGCCTCTGAATCAGCCTGGGGCCGCGCATCCCAGTGGCAAGCCCCAGCTTCAAGCACCAGTGGGATCAGAGGCTCCAGGTTTCCTCCCAGGACCCCAGCCAGGCCAGACTGCCATGGGGGCACCCGGGGCCCATGACCTCCCCACTCCACCCCACATAGAAATACCTGAGGAAGCCCTGTGTTTGTTACCCACGTGCCCCTCACCTACTCTTCCTTTGACCCTGTGGCCTGGATGGCCACTGTCTCAGGGCCATTTGGCCTCAGAAAGCTCAGCCAAGGCACAAGCTTCAGCCTCTCCTTCCTGGGGTTGGGGCCAGGCCTCCTCCTCCAGGCAGACTCCCAAGCTATGAGCCTGGGAGCCTGATGTCCTCACCTTAACTGGTCATTGGTGTCTTGGAAGTGCTGCCGGGCAAAGATCACAGCTGGGCTGGAGTTGACAGGCAGGGCCAGGCGGTTGTTGAGATACATGTCATTCAGCCAGTACTCGGACACCTGCCAAGGAGGGTGCCATTATGCCCAGGGGCCGCACACACCCTGCCTGGGGAACACATCACTCCCACCTTGGCATCCCGGAAGGGAAATGGGGACCCTTCGCTAGATCATTCATTCATTCCACAAGCATACACTAAGCCCCAGTTATGGGCTGGAGCTTGTGGCTCCCTGAGAAGTCCCACCTGTTGCTCAGCTTCACCCAATGCCGCCTCCTTTCTTCCCTCTCCGTGTTCATCCTGCGTGCGTGCTACTCTGTCCGTGTCCCCTGCCCAATCTTATGAGTGTCTCATTCCCGCCTTTCATCCCTCTCGCCTGACTTCACGCTACCCCTGGGGCTCCCAACCCTATCACTCATCTGCCCCCATCTGCGGCCATCTCTGTACCCTGTCTCTCCCCATAACCCCATCTTTATCTGCACCTGTCCCCTCTCAGCCTCTCACCCTTGCCCCTTACTATCCCTCTGTGTATCCCCCGTGCCCGTCCCTCCCTCTGCCCCATCTTGGTCACCTACCTGTCCCTTATCCAAATCCCTCTATCTTCGTATCTAACCTCTGCCCCTTGCTCCATGGGTTCCTCGTCTGCTGCCCCAGCAGCTCTTACCCAGTTGGCAGTCTTCTCCTGCCGTTCTAGGAGCTTCTGCTGCAGGGTCTCCCCAAGGCCACCAGGGGCTCCAAATTGCTGCACGATGGCCTGGCTCCTCCTGAACTGCTCCTGGGGCACCAGGTGCTGCATGCACCGCAGGTAGGTGGCCAGGGTCTGCTGCAGCGGGGGCACGGGGAGTTTGGGCAGCCCCTGGAAGACAAGGTTCCCAGGTTCTTGTGCTTGACCTTAAATGTGGCCCCCATCTGTCCCCAGATTGGTCCCCTTGGATAAGATTTGTGTCTATCTCCATCTGCCCATCCCTGTTCCTTATCCTGGGACTTGTCTGTTTCTAGAGCGCAGCTCAGGAGAGCTGTAAACTGAGGAGGCACCTGTTTGCTTTTTCCCACACTCAGCCCTGCCCCGAGCAGGGGACCAAGTGCAGAGGAAAAGACCTTGACGCTGACACCAGACAGAACAAACTGCTGGCCATCTGCGTGATCTCTGGCAAATCACCCCTGCCTCCGTGCCTCAGTTTCCTCCCCTGTAAAATGGAAGTGATAACTCCACTTCTTATACGACCAAAGTGATGGTGGATGTGGAAGTGCTTATAAACCATTAAGAATGAGTCTAAGATGAAACAGCCCAGTTATTGATACTGACTGCTGGCCACTCTCAGTTTACGAGCTGTTCCCAGCTGGGGCTCCACAATCCAACTGATCTCTGGACCCAAAGGGTGTGACTCTGATGGACGGGTTTGGACAGGTGAAAGATGGAGAGAGGAATAGCTCACTGCCTGCCCTAATGACCAGAATTCTGCATGATACTCTGATATTCATGATATGGGAGGGTGACTCGTGCACTGGACTCCTTATTAAACCCCTCCCTGTTATGAAACCCAGGGAGGGGCATTTAGCTCCACGTGGGTATGGGACGGGGATGGGGGACGATTCTTCTACTCTTAATCTCTCCAAGCTTCAGCTTCCTTATCCGTAGGACTTAAACAACAATCCCTACCTGAGAGGGGCACAGGTAAATAAGAGAAACAACTGGCCCCATTAGGCACATCATAAAATGTCACGCTAGGACTATCCTTCTACCTCCAAAGGGGTTGCTAAGAGAAAACCCATAACTCCTGGGGTCCCAAAGCATCTCGAGAATCTCAGTAGAACTCCCCACCCACGTGCTCCTGACGTGGGTTTCCCAGTTAACAAGCTCTATCACTGTGGGATCTTGTGTGTTCAACAGGGCTATGGCTTAGCCTGGGCAGGTATTTCTGTCCAGTTTTCAGGTGAGGAAACTGAGGGCCTAAGAGCGAAGAGACTACTCCAAAGTCACCCAGCCATTCAGTGGCAGAGTCAGGCCCTGAAATAATCCCGGCACCCCACCCCACCGACAGCCCTCCTGCTCCTTCCTCCTCGGTCTTTCTCGTCCTTGCTTCCTTTTCCATCCATCCTTCTCCTTCTTCCTCACTTAGCTGGTCACAATGAGAAGCCAGGACTTTTCATATTATTGACTAAACTTTACAAAGCTGGCACAGAGCTGACAGCCTTCTTTCAGGGGTTTGTCCTCTGCGGGGTGGTAAAAGGAGTGGATTTTCTACCCCAGCTGGGCTGTGGAGTGAGGGGGTCCACTGCGTGCTTACCTGTGCTCTGCTCCTGCTGCTGCAGGGACGGGGTGAACCCCCCACCCCCGCAAGTGGGAGTGAGCTGGGGTGCACGAGCGGATGAGAGAAGGGGCTCTGCCTGTCTGAGCCTGTTCCTTTAGAGCTCACTGTCCCAGGCGGAGGGAGGAGGGTGTCACTGCCAACTGTAGGCTGCTCCTGCTGCCCTGGGGAACACTCAAGGATGGATCCGGGCAGCAGTCTAGCTGGCCCAGCCCACTCCCAGAGAGCCAGGTCCAGCCCCCCCACCCCCCCACCCTCTTCTCTCTCCTGGGGTCTTGGGGATCCGTGTGGTGGGTGAGTGGGGAAACATGTACAGAAAGCCCAGTCCAGCTGGTGACTTGTCCAAAAGTGGCAGCAGGTCTGGTTGGAGCTACCCTTCTTCAGGGCTGTGACAGTGACAGCCTGGATCGTGGGGAGTCAGTGATGCGGAAGAAGGAACGAAGCAGGAACTCTCTGCTGAAATGTCTCAGCCCCCCAGAGTTCTTCCCAGACTCTCATGGATTTCTGACTTTGCCTGGGTACAGAGACAGGGGCTTATACAAAGGAGGGCCTTTGGGTCCTGGGATCTTAGGTCAATAAACATTTCTGGGCAATTTATATGAGCCAGGTCCTGGGCTGAACTCAGGGACAATAGAGAGACAGAGCCTGCTCTCAAGGCAGCCGCGGTCCAAAGGGAGAGACAACAACAGAAGTATTTGTCAGACTGTTTGTCTAGACAACGTGGTGAGCAGCTTCACGGAGAGAAGCCAGAAAGTTCTGATCAAGTTTTCAAATGAAGCCCTGGGGTGCCGGTTGGGGTAAAGAGGTGTCAAGAAGACAGCTGTGGCACACTCACTTTGGAAGGTGAGTATGATACGGAAGGAGGATGCCTGCCCAGGGAAGGATGGCGTTGTCTCAAACTAGTGGGGAAGTTGGAGCCTTAAGGCTCCAGGGGCTGCAATGTGACAAGGCTTAGAGAAGGGAATTCAGCCTCATCCTCAGGCAATTCCACTGGGTTCAGAGCCACTGGAAGTAGAACTTGGAGAGCGGGAGGCGCCGAGAGAAAAGTGAGTACCTAGCCCAGATCAAGGACTCTCCCTGGCTTTGGGGGTTAGAAAGTGAAGTCAGCATTCCCTCAGTATTCCCTGAAGACAATCCCAGCTCCGCCAGGCCCTCCCAGGCTCCTCAGCAAACTAGAGCTGGCGTTCATGCCCAGGAGAGCACAGGGCTAGGCGCCAGGCAAGATTCAGAGGCCAGACCCACTTAGTACTGTTAGGTAGGTAGAATAGGGAAAAGGAGTCCAAACTGGCGGTAGCTAAAAGACAAGGAAGTCAAAGGAAGGTCCGAGGACCTGAGTGAAGACTTCAGGCAGAACAAACAGCAGTCCTGGCTAAGCCCGATTGGCATAGGGCAGGCCCAGGGGGAGGAAAAGCATAAAAGGCAGGGCCAAAGCGCTTTCTCACGGACTCTCTCTCTCTTCCCTGCTGTCTTCTAAATAAAACAAAGCTGTAACACTGATTTGCCTGAGACCCATAACACTGTTTGTCCAAGACCCGAGAGCTGTGACTCGCCGAGGGCTTTAATGTCTGTCACTCCAAATCTTTGTTGTGACGAGACAAAGAACCGAGGAACACACTCGCATGACATCTGTGGTGCCGTGACTTGGGTTTAACCTGGCTGAAACAACCTCCGCAAGGAAGAGGCCAAGCACAGCAGGAGCCCAACTCAGCGAAGCTCCGGGGCTAGAAGCAGAAGGTGAAGAAACCCAGAGCAGGGGAAGGCCCATCGTGCTGGAAACCGGGACAGCGAACACCGAACTCAGCAGAAAGCTCACGCGGCCCAGTCTCAGATTCCAGAAGACCTCCGGTTAAGGCAAGCGGTCCTCGTTCCTATAGCTGGAGGGATGTTTACAATCTCTTCTTTCTTGTTTCCTCGAACCTCCGGCGAACAGGCAGGCGGCAGGGGCCACAATTGAGGGACTCTGGAGAGGCTACCCCTCAGCATGTCCCAAAGGCGCTATCTGCTGAGCCCCAGTAGCTGTTACCCAAGCTGGTGGTGGTTCTTCTGTCCTTTCTCTTCTCTGTGCCAAGGATCAGACCAATGAAACTGAGCACCGGTCAGATATTTAGCAAATTTTCCGGCGGGCTATGAAGGGGATTCCTTGGCATGTTTTCCCCACTGCTTTTTCCTCCTGCCCTTCAGCTCTCTCCAGGGAATCAAGCCCGGCCAAAACTAATGAAACTCAGGCTCTGATGTCTCATTGCAAAAATTCATTGAGAGACAAAGAGGTGGATTTGTTAGGATCCAGAGAGAAGCCACTCTTCAGGGTGTGAACCATTGCTGAGGGCAAGGGCTGGGGCCATGGAATTAGGCCTGGAGAAAGCAATGGCACCCCACTCCAGTACTCCTGCCTGGAAAATCCCATGGATGGAGTCGCTAAGAGTCGGACACGACTGAGTGACTTCACTTTCACTTTTCACTTTCATGCATTGGAGAAGGAAATGACAAACCACTCCAGTGTTCTTGCCTGGAGAATCCCAGGGACGGGGGAGCCTCGTGGGCTGCCCTCTACGGGGTTGCACAGAGTCAGACACGACTGAAGCGACTTAGCAGCAGCAGCAGCAGCAGCAGGTTTTCATATGCTAATGAGAGGATCTACTCAGCCATTGGGGAACCACCCTCTCCTCCCTCTTGACCTTGTGTTTGGAGCTGTCCTGACACCTCTGGGTGTGTCTGTTGGCGTATAGATTGGGGATTAAGGTTTACTGGAATTTGACTTGTCATCTTGGACCCAGTTGATTTTAATTGGTTTACGTTATGCCCTTGTGCTTTGTCATTCTTTCAAAGGTTGTGCTCTGCCCCCTTCCATCCTGTTTCATGCTCCTTTCCTGAGCCCCATCCAGACCCACAAGGTTGCCTCTACAATCTTCTGGAGAAACAACCAGAAAATAGCTGGCCTTGGGAGGGGAATACTCTATAATATCCAACCCCTTAATCCTACCCAATTCTGGTCACACTGGAGATCTTGGGGATGCCCAAACTCCAGTCCGGGGGGTCCCGAGAGGTCATCACGCCTTGACCTGCCTAGGGATTGGTCTTCGAAAGGTTGTCATGCCTCAACCTGCTTGGGGATCCGCTAGTCCCAGGGGTCCCAGGAGGTCATCACGCCTTGACCTGCCCAGGGACCCAATTCTCGGGAGGCCGTCATGCCTCGACCTGCCCGGGGATTCGATCTCTAGGAGGCTGTCACGCCTCAGCCTGCCTGGGGATCTGTACCCTGACCCGGGGACGCCTGGCTCTCAGGTTGCAACAGTTCTGGGTAGGATAAGCTTCAGAAAGACTCACCCCTAAGGAAGTTGAAAGAGGTCTTTTTCTTTTCTCCCTGTCATGACTGTCTTTCAGATGGGAAAGAACCAATCCACTTCCCAGCAGAAGCCCTTGAGATGCATCCTTATAACTGGAAGCTGTTCGACCCTCTAGCTCTAAGGAGAAGTCGTTTGAAATTCTTTTGTGCCACTGCGTGGCCACAGCATCCACTAGGGGACGAGGAACACTGGCCTGAGGATGGGACTTTAAATTACAACACCATCCTGCAATTAGAGTTATTCTGCAAAGACAAGGGAAATGGACAGAGATCTCCTATGTCCAAATTTTCTTCCGAGTAAGAGATATGAAGGAACTCTGTCTTAAGTATGGGATGTAGTACGCCCTAAAAGTGAGCCCACTAGGCAAATGGTGTTAGGCACAGGCAACCAAGAAAAGGAACGCCCTCGTGACGGCTCACCTCCCACAGCTCCCAAGTTGCCTGGTGCTCCTTCCTCGTACCCAAACGTGCCCCCATATCTGGGAGCACCCCCTCTACAAAAGCCAGCTCAAGTATGTCCCTTAGTTGAAACTGGAGGAGAATTCAAACCAACCTGGGTCCATAAGCCCTTCTCCCTTTTAGAACTAAGGCAGGTCAAACAAGACCTGGGAAGCTATACAGATGACCCAGGCAAATATATAGATACATTCCAACATATTACCTTGGCCTTTGACTTGATGTGGAAAGACATCATGGTCATATTTAGTCAAACTTTATCTGATCCTGAACATACCAGGGTCTTAAAGTAAGCCCAGAGGTATGCAACAGGGCTCCACATGTCCAGTGATAGATACCAGTAGGGGAAACTGCAGTCCCCTCCTCTGATCCTAATTGGGATTATAATGACCCAGAGCACATCTGGGAAAGAGATCATTTTCTAATTTGTGTGAAGGCAGGACTGAAAGCAGCCCAACAAAAAGTAATTAGCTATGCCCGGGTCTCAGCAATAACTCAGGAGACCGATGAGAACCCCACTGCCTTTCTGGAGAGGCTAAAAGAGGCACTCCAAAAGTTTACCAATCTGGACTTAGACTCTTATGAGGGACGGGTGATTTTAAAGGACAAATTCCTGTCCCAATGTGCATCAGATATCAGAATTAAGTTACAACAGCTACAACAGCAGGACCCTGCTGCTTCTTTAGATGAGATGGTCCAGACAGCCACCAATACCTTATAACAGAGAACAGGAGAAGGAGGCCAAGGCCCAGGAGAAGGAGAGAAAGAAAGAGACAAGGCATGCCCAGATGCCGGCCGCCCTCCAGAGAAGCCCTATGGCACACCCCGATTCCTTGAAGGACAAGGCACGAGACAAATGCCTGATCTGTAGACAGGCGGGGCATTGGGCCAAAGAGTGTCCAAACCCCGACAAGTCTCCTAGAACGGCTTGCCACAAATGCCATCAACTGGGACATTTGGTAGCACTCTGCCCTCGAGACCCAAGAGCCTCAAGGTCAAGCCTACCCTCACGATGGTTCAAGAGGACTGGAGCAGCCCGCTCCAGCCAGCCCGCCTGTCACAGGTAACCATCACGGGGCTGGAGCCAAGGGTGCAGCTGGATGTGACAGGTAGGTCCGAGAATTTCTTGGTTGACACGGGCTACCTACTCTGTCTTGATCTCCTACTCCAGAGCCTTCTCCTCCCAAACCTGTACCATCGTGGGTGCTGCAGGAAAAGCAACTACTAAAAGATTCACCCGAACTCTTCTTTGTTGCTGGGATGGACAAATATTTTCCCACCAGTTTCTGGCAGTCCCTGAGTGTCCTACCCCCTTACTGGGAAGAGATATACTCACTAAACTGGGGACCACCCTTGTGATGGGAAGTTTTTCAGCCCCCAGAGCTCTAGAGCTCCTGGTTACTAGTGAAGAACCCATTACCCCTTCAATAGAGAGGGACCAAAGACTATGGGAAGACAAAATTAACCCCCAGGTGTGGGACCAGGGGATTCCTGGATGAGCCCACCAAGCTGAACCGGTCATCACTGTCCTCCGAGATCCCACTCGGTTTCCTAACCAGAAACAATACCCTCTCAAAAGAGAGGCTCTCAAAAGAGAGACTACAGCCTTTAATAAACAAATTCCTTGCTTGGTCCCCACCAGTTCACCATGTAACACCCCAATCCTCTCAGTGAAGAAAAAAGACAGAACCTGACGACGGGTTCAAGATCTCTGGATCATAAATGAAGCTGTAGCCCCCCTCCATCCCACAGTACCCAATCCCTATGTAGTCTTGGGAGAAATCCCACCCAGTGCAGAGTGGTTTACAGTCTTGAGTCGCAAAGATGCATTTTTTGCATACCACTGGCTAAAGAATCTCAATATCTTTTTGCCTTAGAGTGGGAAGCTCCAGGAGAAAAACACCAACAGATGACTTGGACAGTATTACCTCAGGGGTTCAGAGATAGCCCCCACCTGTGTGGACAGGCCCTTAGCCAGGACCTCCTAGATCTGGACCTGGGACCTAATGGGAAAATATTACATTACGTAGATGACCTACTAATCTGCTCTCCAGATGAGAAAAGTGCCCAACAACATGCAATTCGGGTTCTAAACTTCCTGGCAGAAAGGGGATATAAAGTCTCCCATGCTAAGGCACAGATGGTCGAGACAAAGGTCACTTACCTGGGAGTTCAGATTACACACGGGTCCAGGAGGCTGTCCTCTGATCGGGTACAAGGAATCCTCCAGTTGCCCTCCCCCACGACTTGAAAACAATTGTGAGCTTTCCTGGGGCTAACTGGTTATTGTAGAATCTGGATACCCAACCATGGTCTAGTTGCCCAGCCTTTTTATGAAAACTTAAAGGGACGAGATGATTCAATCCCACTGATGTGGGGAACTCCTCAAAAGAAGGCAGAGCCTACACTAAAACAGGCCTTAACTCAGGCACCTGCCTTGAGGTTGCCAGACCCAGAAAAAGCATTCCAACTTTATGTCCATGAAAGAGAGGGAATAGCCTTGGGAGTGTTCAAAGGTTGGGATCTGAGCCCCAGCCTGTAGCTTACTTATCCAAGAGGCTGGATCCAACTACCCGAGGTTGGCCCCCCTGCCTTCGGAATCTTGCAGCTATTGCAATCATGATAGAAGATGCTTTAAAACTCTCCTTTGGGAGCAAACTGACTATTTTTACCAGCCACCAAGTAAAACAACTCCTAAATGAGAGAGGCCATTTATGGATGTCTGATCAAAGAATCCTCAGATATCAAGTAATGCTGATGGAAAATCCAGGCCTTACTATATCCCCTTGTGAGGTTCTTAACCCAGCCACCCTCCTGCCTACCCCCGAGGGCTCTCTCCCCTTTCACTCTTGTCTAGAAACCTTGGGCCACTGGACAAAACCCCGAGAAGGGTTGTCAGAAGATCCTCTGACCAATCCTGAGGAAAACTGGTACACTGATGGAAGCAGCTTTGTCTTGGATGGATAAAGAAGAGCCGGGTATGCAGTAGTCTCCAATTTTGAGCCCATAGAGGCTAAGCCTCTGCCACCAGGTACTTCAGCCCAATTAGCTGAGCTCACAGCCCTGACTCGAGCTTTAGAGCTGGGAAAAGGAAAAAGAATAGCCATTTACACTGACTCCAAGTATGCCTTTCTGGTGCTAAATGCACATGCGGCTATTTGGAAAGAAAGGGGCCACTTGACCACCTGAGGGTCCTCAATCAAATATGGTGATCAGTTTCTTCGACTCTCTCGGAGGCAGTCCATCTGCCCACTGAGGTTTCAGTCTCCCACTGTAAAGGACACCAAGAAGGGAGCACGGAAATAGCACGAGGGAACCAAGCATCTGATCAGGCAGCTAGGAGAGCAGCATTACAGAACCACGACCTAATAGGATTGCCACCTTAGTTCCACAGACTAATTTGCCAGAAACTCCTTCATATACTGAAGGTGAGACTGTTAAAGCTAAGAGCAAGGGCTTTCAAGAGGATCATATGGGGTGGTTCCAAAAGGAGGGACTCCTTTTTCTGCCTGGGAATCTCCAATGGAAGTTGGTTAACTCCTTACATGCCACTACTCATTTAGGGGAAAAGGCTCTCCAAAGATTACTAGAAAGGTCCTTCAGAGGAACAGGCTTCCAAACAACTATAAGACAGGTGGTCTCCTCTTGTCCCACCTGCCAACTAAACAACCCCCAAGGAGCTCGAAGACCCCAGCTGACCCAGCCCGTCCAACGACGTGGGGCCTACCCAGGAGAGGACTGGCAGATGGACTTCAGATGCCAGTTTCTCAAGGGTATAAATATCTATTAGTTATGATAGATACATTCACAGGATGGATTGAAGGCTTTCCCACCCGGACTGAGAAGGCTAAGGAGGTGGTAAAAAAAAACTGCTCCATGAAATCATTCCAAGATTTGGTCTGCCCAGGTCATTACAAAGTGACAATGGGACATCATTTACTTCTAAGGTCACCCAAGGGGTCTCGAAAGCATTGGGCATTACTTATTATCTCCATTGTGCCTGGAGGCCTCAATCTTCAGGAAAAGTAGAAAGAGCCAATCAATTCTTAAAATCAGCGATAAAAAAGATAACCCAAGAGACATCCCTGGGATGGAAGGAGGCTTTACCAATAGCTCTCCTCCGCACCCACATTGCCTCTAAGGAACAGGTTGGTCTTAGTCCTTATGAGATGCTATATGGGAGACCTTTAGTTTATGTCAATGACCTCTTCCTAGATCCAGAGGTTCGGACCCTCCAGTCTTATACCATGGCCATGGGGCAATTCCAACAGGATATACGCTTGTGGGGTATGAACCAGGACCCAAAAGATTCTAAAGAGTCACCACTATATGGTCCAGGGACTCAAGTCCTAATTAAAGTCTGGAAAGATGGGTCCCCAAAGGCTCAGCTCCAGCCCACATGGAAGGGCCCCTACCCTGTAATACTTTCATCCCCCACAGCAGTCAAGGTACCAGGACGTGACTCCTGGATTCATTACTCACGAGTCAAGCCGTGGATGAAAACAGAAGAGGACACTCAACACCCCTGTGAGCCCCTGGGTGATCTCAGATACCTATTCAGGACTACCAATGAGTGCCATTCTAATGAACACCCCAAAATCTGGTTTCTGGGAATAAGATTTCTCAGGATAACTCTAAAGAGCCAACACAGCTTGACAGAGACTGTACTCCAAGACAGACAGGAGATAGATCTTCTGATCTCTGAATAAGGAGGGACTTGAGCCATCCTGGTGATGTGAATTTAAAACTGACCAATGACCCTACTAGTCCTTGTTATGCGATACTGATGATGCTTACGCCTATTCCATGTGCTGTCAACTGTCTAACCTGTCTTGTCTCTGCCCAGGTCAACCAGCTACAACACGCAGTGCCAGTTCAACAAAGATATAAAACTACAGCCAACCACAGAAAATATCACACACCCTTGGACACCGCTCTAAGGACTCTGAGGATTGAGACTAGCAAGAGGGGGAGGCCCAATACCCCTCGCCGTCCCAGTTCAGCAGGAAGTAGCCAGAAAGACCTCGACGGCCCTATTCCCAAAGAATTGGGCCTCCCATCTCTTGAGGGGGAAATGTTAGGCAGGTAGAATAGGGAAAAGGAGTCCAAAATGGCGGTGGCTAAAAAGGTCAAAGGAAGGTCCGAGGACCAGAGTGAAGACTTCAGGCAGAAAAAACAGCATTCCTGGCTAAGCCCAATTTGCATAGAGCAGGCCCAGGGGGAGGAAAAAGCATATACAAGGAGGAGCCAACGCGCTTTCCCAAGGACTCTATCTCTCTCCCGTGTGCGTGCACGCACTCTCTCTCTCCCCCCTGCTATCTTCTAAATAAAATGGAGCTGTAACACTGATTTGCCTAAGAGCTATAACATGGTTTGTCCAAGACCCAAGAGCTGTGACGCGCCGAGGGCTTTAATGTCCGTCTCTCCAAATCTTTGTGGTGACGAGACAAAGAACCGAGGAACATACACTCGCGTGACAGAACTGTTCTGGAAGCAAGGGCTTGTGACTGGGGAGAGCAGGGATGAGAGAGGGGGCTCTGAACATCACTTACAGGCTCCTCCTCACTGCCTGGACTTTTTGCCGCCATCTTAGGGGGAGCTTTTTCACAGATGGGCATCTTGATGGCTTCTGATTGTGGACGCAGAGGTGTGGACCTGGGGACCAAGAAGCAGACAGGCATCAACACAACAGCCACCTAGACCTGCCAAAGGACCCTTCACCTCCCACAGCCTGTCCCCCTGCCCCTGTTCTGACCAGGAGGGTTCCCTGGGCCTGGGAAGACCAGTCCCCCTGACCACAGCATCCTCTCTGCAGCTCCAAATAGGAGAGGGTGGGACCTGAAGTGAGTCTCCGGCTGGCCCCTGCTCCACAAGACTGTGGGCATCCAGCCTCAGCCTACCAGCCCAGAGCAGCAGGGAAGGCAGCAGGGCTGGGCTACCAGACTCCAAATGCACAGGGGCCGCTGGCAAAGCCCTCGTGCTGTCTCTGCCTGCGCTTTGCAGGCTAAAGCCTCTTTCCCACTGACTGCGAGCTTCTCCAGGTAAGACTGCACCTGTCATATCCAGTTCCTCACCTCTGGGCCCTAGCCCTGTGCCTGGCATGAAGTAAAATCAGTGTTGGGTGGCTGAGTGTAAGGAATGCACATGCCCATGAATGAATACAAGGTCCTCTAAGTCTCTGGGCTCCAGGAGGCACTCTGGGCTGACTGCAGACGGGCCTGTGGCCGAGGCAGGGAGGACCCTGCTGGATGGGTTGTGACAGGCAGTCTCGAGTCAGCTGGCTCCCAGTGTAGGTGGTATGAGAATGCTGAGGGAGATGGAACAGAGAAGCTGGGCAGCCCAGGCCCTAGGGGCCACCTGACTAGGCCTAGGAAGACATGGATTGATTCTGAAGGTGCAGTAGAAGTGAGCCAGGCCAAAAGAGGCAAAAGCTAGTTTTTAAGGCTAGTGGGGCCCAACCTCTGCCCCTAAGCATAAGCTTGACTCAGCATAAGCTCCCACCCATGGGAGCTTTCCACTCATCCAACCCCTATTATTTCCCAAGAGCCTAGATCTAAGGCTTAGCCCATTCTACCCTCAGGCAGGTACCGGGGTCCAGCCCTGGTTGGATCCAGGGATTCCCTCGGGAGGACGGCATCTTCGAAAGAATAGATAAAGAGTTAAGGAAAGAATTTTGCAGTTAAGAAAATAGAGGAGAGAAAAGAGGCTGATATTCCTCGGTTTACGCAGAAAGCCAATAAAGTTCCAGCATTGGACTTGCTCTCTTCACTTACGCCGCAGGCGCCCTCTTGAATAGCTGAAGGTGCCCCACCTTAGGCACCTTCTCAAGTGGGTCTTAGAAGCCTAGGCAGGAAAGTGAACGCAGAGAGCCCCTGATCCATGGGATCAGCCTGAATAGGAAAAGAAAGAGAACGACATGGGGAGACCAAGCTTCCGTGAGCAAGGCCCGCACTTTATTTTCCAAAGTAGTTTTTATACTTTAAGTTGTGCATAGAGGATAGTGGGGGAAGGGGTAGAGTCATGCAAGGGCAGAAGTCCTTGATCCTTATTGAGGCTTTCTTTCTGCAAACTTATCATATGCAAAAGCTTTAGGTGATTTACATCATCTTATGGCCAGGAGACCTGTTAACATTTTAGGACCCTTTCTTCAGAAAACTTATTTTTCTCTAAAGGTGATTATTCTAAAGTCAGGCACCACTCTCCGAAAGCATTAGATAAAGTTGCATTCCTATAGGGCAAAAGTGTGGTGGGCTATAACAAGAAAAGAATTAACTCAAGGGTCCAAGGTTACAAATATTAAAGCTACTACTTACATTTCTATACACCAACTATATTAATACACTCCCAGGGACACAGTAGGTAAGGGATATGGAAACTTGGCAGCAAGCATTAGCTCAACGAAGAAATCCTCCACTAGTTCTATTTTAAAAATTTTAACTCTCTGAGAAGCTCTGCATTGTTGGAATATCTTAAGCTTCCTGTGCCTCTCCTGGTTGGGAGGCTGTGAATCTGAACAAACCTGTCAGGCAAGCTAGAAAGTCATCAGAGGGGTTTGAATTGAAACACTCCTATTATGTCCAGGAGACTTTATTAACTAGAGTTTTAAGTTGATTTTCTTACAGAGAAAGGTGGTCGGGGATAGCCCCCCGTTAATGTCAGAAGAGTTGGTGAAAGTCGTAAAATAGTAAAACAGATTCTGGTCTTGGGGTAGACGCTCAGGCAGGCCCAGAGCTCGCCTTGCCCACCAGAACCCTCCCACATGACCTTGTCATGGGTGGGGACTCCCGTGCTGGCTCCCGGCAGGCAGGCAAGGTGGCAGAGCGGGTGTTGGGGGCAAGGCACAGTTAACTCAAAGACAGAGCATCCAGAAAGATAGATAATTCTGGCCCAGGGTGGAGGAGCCAGGGGTTGCCTGGCAGCACTGCCAGGGAATGCAGAGTCCCTGTGGTCCCATGCCACCACACGAGGGACTAGGAGGTCCTTAGACAGGTGAGAGCCTGAAGGCCGGTGGCTACCCACTGCAAAGCAGAAGCAGCAACATTCAAGGGAGAGTCGACCCTAGCGCCATGGGAGTTTTGAGAGGATGAGGAGGGCAAGGTCAAACTGGTAAGGGCCCTATAGACAGTGAAGCCAATGCCTCTTCTTGCAGCAAAAGCATACTATCTTAGCATGTGTCTTTGTCTTTGGATAATATTGCTGAAGTTAATTTGTAATGAGCTCTCAGTTAGTTGGCCTAAAGAAGAGTAAGTGCTTACAAATCAAACTATTCTGAATATAAGAAAAATTAAATGAATTTCAGGTTCATGTGAACTGGGAAATATTAAATATTAAATTAGTACCTAGTATTCAGGCTTCAGTTAGTTGATCTAACTAATATAGACATGTCTTAAGTGTCATCAATATAATAATCAGTATAATACCTTCATTGTGCCTAGATTTACTATAAGCTAAATAAGATCTTATTATATCTGTTACAAATTTGTCAGCAAGGAAAATAACTCAATGTGAAGAAACTTTTAAGATAAGATAATGTAAATTAGATAAGAGCTTTTGATAAACTCTCTTAAGAATAATTATGCTTTAGGAATGTCTATCTTAGTCCCTTCAGATGGTCAACAACTTGAAATTTTAGAGTTGTGCTAAATTAAGTGATGAAAGTTTCTTGAACAGCTAGTTCACTCCCAAATAAAATAAGACACTAAAACATTAATTACTGAATACGGATTTCCTCTTACAGAGAAACTAAAGATGTATGGACTAATAATGAATATGTTTGGTGCCATCTTGAGATTGTCTCTATAAGAAAGTAAATATTTTCAGAAATTATAACTGGTATGTATGTTCACCAACCTATAGAATGGTAATATAAAGGACAGTTCATGGTTGCTTAAGGAAAGTAGAATGTGAGTTTTCAGTGAAGAAGGCAGGAGAAATGAAATTGCATTTCATTAAGGGAAAAGGAATTAGGTCTGACTTACAGGTTTGGGATAAGCAAATTAAGTGATGGCTACATAAAATTAGGAAGGTTTGTGGCAAGTAGACCCTGAGGAAATTCAGGGCTGACTCTCTGCTGAATTTTGTGTATGGAACAATTTTTCTTAAGATGTTGAATTGCCTTTAATAACAGATTTTAAGTTTCTTTACCTCTTAAGTGATCTGTTGCATTTGCCTTTGAAGTCTAATGTAACTTTGGCTAAGTGAGTAATTATTGTTTCTCAAGTGACCTATGATCCCATCTGTCTGGGTGTTCCGTCTAGTCAAGGCTATCGTTTTTCCTGTGGTCATGTATGGATGTGAGAGTTGGACTGTGGAGAAGGCTGAGCACTGAAGAATTGATGCTTTTGAACTGTGGTGTTGGAGAAGACTCTTGAGAGTCCCTTGGACTGTAAGGAGATCCAACCAGTCCATTCTAAAGGAAATCAGTCCTGGGTGTTCTTTGGAAGGAATGATGCTAAAGCTGAAACTCCAGTACTTTGGCCACCTCATGCGAAGAGTTGACTCATTGGAAAAGACTCTGATGCTGGGAGGGACTGGGGACAAGAGGAGAAGGGGACGACAGAGGATGAGATGGCTGGATGGCATCACTGACTCGATGGACGTGAGTCTCAGTGAACTCCGGGAGCTGGTGTTGGACAGGGAGGCCTGGCGTGCTGCGATTCATGGGGTCACAAAGAGTCGGACACGACTGAGGGACTGATCTGATCTGATCTAAACTATTTTGATATTTAGTGACCAAACTTCCTAAATCAAATTCTAATGAAGTCTTTTTGACCTCTCGCTAACTTTGGGATGCTTCAAAGGGCCCCTGAAACATCCCAAAGAGAGATACGAAACTAACTATGTTCATTTGGTATGTCAATTACACGGGAAGCGTTGTCAAATGAGTAATAAACATTCTTAGGTTATATTAAGAATGGTAAATGTTACTAATAAAATTTTTCTAAAAATTATATATAGCTTTCCTAAAATCTGGTATGTTCTGGTAAAATGTTATCAGTCATAATTCTGGTTATTATCTTACAGTGTTGTCTGTCAGAGCAGTAACCGAGTTTCTGTGTCACTTGTATTGTAATCAGACTTTAAACATGCCTTCTTAAGTCTTCTGTCATTATTGACAGTTATGATTTCATTCTGGTGCCTTTGCAAAATGCTGCCTCTTCAAAAAGATTAACAGAAAGAACTTTGGAATAAATACAAGTTTCTGACTTTCAAACTACAATGCTGAACTAGGTAAGAAACTGAAAAATCCTAAACAGAAACCTGATAGCTTCACAAACTGTTGACAAAAATTACTTACATAAGAATAAGTGAACTGTTGAGTATGGCTATGATGTTTATGGTTTCTGTCTGAAAAATTACAAATTTGAATCTGCATTTTCCAGGTGTAAGGAAAATCTTCCCCTCAAACTAATTAGGACTTAGAATAATTTGGTAAATTATACTTTTGTAAGCAGAATTGAAACATTTATCTATTTTTCCCTCTCTCTGCTCCCCAGAGATTGTAAACTCTTATGTTTCCAGCAACTTTATCAGATAAATTAGGAAAGCCACCTCACCAACAGGTACAAGAAGCTCAAGGTATTTGGGGGACCTTGCTAAGGGAGAAGTTCACCTAGATCTGAAATGTGAGACATGTGATAAGTCTTTGCCGTGACTTTCCTAGCCTTGAGAGGTGTGTTTTTTAAAGTTCAATCTGAGACTCCTTATAAAAGTTTCAACAATGCAAAAACTTTTGATCAGTTATAGTCATCTAAATATCAGGCCTAGTTTCTTTGAGATCAGACTTATTTTGCAACAGATTAGTCTTAATTTGAATATATGTGGTAGAAATGAGGGTAATTTTAGAGATAAAAAGATTATATTTCAATGAATATTAAATCCCAGTTTTGTTAATGGAGGTCTGTATTTACTGACCCACATCCCACATCGTCCCTTGCCTTTATGCTATACTAATGTAAGGTTTAATTGAATTATTAAAAGAAGACTCTAAGTTTTGTTTCTGAAGCTTATCTCAGTAATCTTTGGATGAAGATCAGATGCTCCATGATATGATCTTGGGGATTATATAAACTGGACATTTTATATACATATATATAATACATATTATATATATACTGGACAAGACATACTTTAAAGTACCTTCTCCAGCCTGGATGAAAGGACTTTTTATCAGGTACTCTTTAAGTAGCTCATGTATGGTGAATCTGAAGGTAAACTGACCCTTGGATTATTTCCCACTTCCAAAGGCTCTTATACCAGACTGGTCTACAGAGAGGACTGCTGACCTCACACTCACCTTAAAAGGATTTTCAGATGTTCAAATACTCATACCAGGATGAGAAGACAGCATTAAAAGTAGACAGCTTACCCAAGATGCAGGGCCTGATTTGTATGACCATTTATAATGTTTTCTTGACTTCTTGGCCCTTTGCATATGGACCAAATGTTTTCTATCATGGAGACAATCCTAAGCTAGTTTTTTAAAAAAAATCAGTCCAATTGTTGGGTTGGGGCCAGTTATCTGTGTCTAGCACTTTTAGATTGCCTAGGTGGATTTCTCCATTCCAAAGCTCTAACTGGACAAGCCTTAAAAAATTTTATTTTAGAGAAAGAAAGTTCAGTCCCATTCAGGCTACCCTTGATATTACTAAGTGGGATCCTCTCACCTAGTCAATTAATAATTCCTGCTCTGGTACTGGCCATAAATATGAATTTTCCTCTAAGTTACTCAAGATCAATCAGAGAAACAAGTACAAATTCAGCCAAGGAATAAAACCTCCCACAATTATGGGATAGATTTATGTGGTTAACAACAGGCTGTGGTCATTTAAGATTTAAGGGGAACTTTTATCTTGGGAACAATTAAATTATACTAAGGATAACCAGCCTAGTACCTAGAAAATCAGGTAAGAGCCTTATGGATAGTGCCAATATATAACGTGCTTGAAAGATAAAGATTAGAATAGAATGCTAAGTCACTTCAGTCGTGTCCGACTCTGTGCGATCCCATACACGGAAGCCCACCAGGCTCCCCCGTTCCTGGGATTCTCCAGGCAAGAACTCTGGAGTTCTTGCCATTTCCTTCTCCAATGCGTGAAAGTGAAAAGTGAAAGGGGGATATACTGGACTGCAATGGAAGTTCTTGGTTTAATTCTTACTTATGACTTTAATAATATGCTGCTATGTTATTTGTACTTTGCCTGTATTACAAGATTATTGTTTCTTGCATTACCAAATGTGTGACTGAACCGCCAATAAATATAATGATGACCAGGTGATCTGAAGCAGTTGATCAAATATATAGCTCTATATGCAATCAATGGTTGTAATAACATAACTCTAGATATGGGAAGATATAACAAGAGCGAATTTTTCCTCAACCATAACAGATTGAGTAAGACAGGCTGGTCCAGAGCCCTTTGATTACTGTTGATAAACCCAGTCCAGGAGCTGCACATTAAGTGGCTTATCAGAGAAATCTTCGCCAGACTCAGGAATGAGCCTTCCTAGCACTGTGGGACAAAATGGTCTTGAAAGGTCTCCCAAAGTATTGTTGAACTTATAACCATGAGGGGCCCTGTTAACTTCAAACTGGCACTTGTCATCTACCCCCCACAAGGATTAAACCAAGTGCTGCTGCAGCTGCTGACCTTCAACACCCCCTGAAAGGAGTCCAGGGTGAAGAACAGAAATGGGGGTGGGGGGACCGGCACCACAGGTCTGCAGATAATATATTTTCAGGAGCTGATTTTATGGGTCTGCTACAATCCTTCATGGTGAAGACTGATCCTGGTGACTGGCAGGAAGCTTCGCCAGACTAGCAGAAACCCTCTGGGAAAATGTGTGCTTGATTGCATG
This sequence comes from Tragelaphus eurycerus, assembly GCA_935064755.1. Lineage (NCBI taxonomy): Eukaryota > Metazoa > Chordata > Mammalia > Artiodactyla > Bovidae > Tragelaphus > Tragelaphus eurycerus. The sequence goes on from CAKXYN010000029.1 coordinate 2,228,104, forward strand.
TAATCTCCCTTCACCAAAATCACATACATACTGACCTTCCCCACCGCCTCTTTGGACCAGCGTCTCAGAGCTTTCTGAGGTTCTATCTTACGGACTGCAGCCTTCATTTTACCTCAAATAAAACTTAACTCGCAGCTCTCACTTGCACAGCATTTTAAATTCGACATCGTCATCTAGCCCCCTGTTCGCCTGTCCCCACCCCGAGTGGGGAAACACCGGAGCCAGGGAATCCCGCATCCTCCTGGTTTTCCCCGACGGCGGCTGCCCGGGGGACTGGGGGAACTCCGCAGGTTCTGGGGGTCTCTCCACCCGGCACAGTCCCTGGACCCAGCCTCCCTCTGATCGTAAGCTCAGCTCCCCGCTCCCGGTCCGCGCTCCAGCTCCCTGCTCCCCGCTCCCGGAGCCCAGCCCTGCTCACCTGCTCTCCTCTGGCTCTTCTCCTCTCTGCTGCCGCCTCATCGCACCCAGCAGGACTAAGGGCTAGAATGGGAGCCGGAAGGGATTCCGGGGCGCGTCAGCCGTGCGGGGGTGGGGGCTGTCGCCGGGGTCTTTGGTAGAGCCTCCGACGTCGCCGGGTCCCCAGGCCTCGCGACTGGCTGCGAGCTGGCCGGCCGCGCCAGTCCCCTCCCCGCTTTCATCCTGTTCCTCCTCCCTCCCCCTTTCTCCCTTTTCCTCCCTCCCCCAGCCCCACCCCCTGCCTCCCTCCCTCTGCATCTTCCGTCCTCCCCCCTCCTCCCGCCTTCCGGGATCCCACCTCCCCGACCCCAATCCCGTGCTCTGACGGCCTCCCGGATAGAGCTTTCAGAAAGGCACCAGAATCCAGGCCCCAGAAGAGGGGTCAAAACACGTCTCCGCCGGTGCCCATCGCCCTCAGCTCAGCCTTCCCAGTCCCCGAGCTCCCCCATCCCCTTTATCCTAGCAGAGGCTAGCTGACTCTGCAGAACTCTGGGGAGGGTTGAGTCTGAGTAAATCTGTGCCCTCCCCACCGTCTAGGGTAGGTTCAAACCTTATTACAACTTCTTTTAGAATATAATAATGATAATAACATTGGTAGTACTACTAATAAATCTGTTTTTCTATCACTGCAGGCCCTCCTTTTCTATTCCCACTTATCCCGGCTGGTACTATAAGGAATTTGCGCGATACACACCTGTGGGGATGCTTAGAGACATGTAGTCAGAGGCAGACATTTCTCCTAGACAAAGCGTGCCCCCTCCCTTATAGATCTTTACACCGCAGGCACACACAGACAGACCCACAAAGACAGACCCTGCTCAAACGCACACAGAGCTGGACACGCAGACTTAGAACACACGTGCAGACACCAGCAGTGCAGACCCCCCAGACGTTGTCTAACACACAGGCACACCCCCAACGCGGCAGCCTCTCCATGGCGGAATCCCGGGACTCTGTGGCCTTCAGCAGGCGGTGGGTCTGGGAATGCTGGACAAATGCTAGCCTGGGACTCGGGGGACCCACACTCAAGGTGGGGAGACTTCTTTGACAGCCCAGGGGGCTTGCTTCTTCTACTCAAGGCCAGGGAGGGTGGAGGTTAGTGTCAGCTCACATACTCGCATCCTCTCCAGCCCTGACTCAAGTCTGAACCGCCAGGACCAGTTGACACACCGACAACCGTTCCCTGTATTCCTCGTAGGATGGAGTCTAGCTCTCTAGGGCGCGCGCGCACACACACACACCGCGCGCGCACACACACACACACACACACACACACACACACCACGCGCAGTTTCCAGATACCGAGCCCTTAAAGACACGGCCGGTTTTTCTTCCGCTGCCGGTAACAGTTCGGACCCCTTCCCTCTTGGAGCCTGGACGGGACAGGCTGCCAGTCTCGAAGGGAAGACCAGCTTGGGCGCCTTAGTGTAGAGCTTTGTGGCTGATTCAGGGTGTGTCCTTAAGGGGCGGGACCAGCGCAGCCGGAGGGAGCGGTTCCTCTGGCTCCCCGGGGCGGCGCCCCGGAGCGCAGCGCTGGGCTTGGGTGAAGGAGGGGCTGCGGCGGGCTGAGGGCGGCGTGTGCACCAGAGTGTTCGTGCGTGAGAGCCCTTGTTGGGTTCACTTCTTCCGTATCTCCTTTTCCGGGTTGCAAAAGAGCCACGGGCTTCCAGCGTGCCCGCTGGACTGAGACTGGGATTGGGGCTAGAGGCACAGCTCACCCTCCCGTTCTTCCCTGGTCCCTTGCCCGGCCGCCCACCCCCATCAGTAAAGAGACTCGGCCTCGCACAGATATAGTTTATTGAATCGGCCCGGAGGCACCGTGGTGCAGCGGGCCCAGTTGGCACTGGAAGGAACGCAAGGAAGGACAGACAGAGGCGCGGCTCTACATCGGGGAGCCCCGAGGTGGCGGCCAGCGCGCCTCTTCATCTTTTCCCGAAGCACGTCAGTTTTCACGTGCCTAGGTGCTCCACGCCCGGTTGGAGGAAAAAAAGGAGGACACAGAAGGGATTCTAGAGAGGGGACTCGGGCCGGGGAAATAAAGACAGCCGAGGGGCTGGGTACTCGCTGGAGGTGGCAAGCCCTGAGCCCGAGCTGCCCGGAGGAGCCCCCTTGACTCGCGGGTGGGAGTGGGTTGGGGAGTAGGTGGGTGGCCTAGGGGAGGAGCGGGGCCGCTAGCTGCGGGTGTAGTAGTCGTAGTCGTCCTCCTCGCAGGCGTCAAAGGGGCCGGGCGGGCTGCGAGGCGCGCCGTCCCGGTCGGACGTGGGGCGCTCCCGCAGGCGCACGGCGTCGTACAGACCCTGCGGCGGCTCATCCAGCAGCACCTCCCGCTCCGAGCGGGAGCGCTTCAGGAGGCCCACGTTGCGCAGCAGCAGCAGGACGGGCGCATAGAGCAGGTTGGCCAGGCCCATGCCAAGACTAAGCTGTGCAAAGCCCAGCGAGTGCACGATGTGGCCCGCCACGATGGGCCCGAGCGCATAGGCCACGCAGTAGGAGATGTCGGCGATGGCGTAGACGCTGCCATAGACCGAGACGTGGCGCACGTCCACAAGAAAGGCGAGCGTGGGCAGCAGCGCGGTGTCCACCAGCGCGATGCCGAAGCACAGGCCGCAGAGCGAGATCACTAGCGGTGCGAAGGAGCGGCAGGCGGGCACCAGGCACGAGCTGGCGCCGATCACCGCCAGCCCAAAGGCGCCATACAGCCACTGCAGGTGCGGGTAGCGCGCCGCCAGTCGCACGGTGAGGTAGACGCCTAGCACGTGCGGCACGAAGGCCGGCAGCCAGGCTATGCCTGCCTCCCACTCGGATGCTGCCATCGTACGTTCCATCCACGTGGCGATGGTGGGCTCCAGAAAGGCGAGGGGGATGTTGCAGGTGGTGAGCGCGCCTGCCACCACTGCGATGTAGGGGTCCAGCATGAGGCGGTGGATGGGCGTGCCCACTGGCAGGTTGGCTCGCGCCCGTGCCGCGGCCGAGAAGGGCTTGGCCACCACCAGCAGCAATAGGGCGTCGAACAGCGAAACGGCGGCGAGCACCAGAAAGGGCGCAGACTTTCCGGCGAACTCGTGGAGGAACCCTCCGAAGGGCGGCGCCACTAGGCTTCCGAAGCTGATGAAGGCCAGCGCCAAGCCCAGGGCGCGGCTGCGCTCTGGCTCCTCCGGATATTTGTCTGCAATCATGGCAATGCCAGACGTATCCGCGAAAGCCGAGCCGAGACCCTGCAGGCTGCGTGCAGCGAAGAGCGTCGCGTAGTCCTCCGCGAAAGCAAACATCACCGTAGAGGCGAACAGTACGCCCAGGCCCAGAAGCAGTGGCAAGTCATAGCTCATGCGGTCGATGAAGGTGCCACTCAGGGGGTTCACCAGCAGCTGCAGGATGGCCTTGGAGGCAAACAGCACCCCGATCTTCACGTCCTCGTTGTCCCTGGGGTGTTGGGGCTTCACAATAGACTTGGCCGGCACAGCAGCCGTCGGGGGCTCTGAGGTGTTGACCGTGACGGCACTGGCATTGGTCGGAGTGGGCGGCGTTGGGCTGGAGGTCGGGGTGGGCTTCTCGCTGGCCGCGTGCACGTAGTAGGGCACGATGGGCACGATGACCATATATAACATGTTGTCCAGGAACAGCGCCACGCACACGATGACCAACACCAAACGCCGCTGCCGCCGGGGATCTTGCAGCGCCGCGCCCACCGCCTCCGACAGCTTGCTGGCTGCCGCCGGGGCCTGACCCGCCGTGGCCTCCGGTTCCATCACCCCCACCCCGCAGCTCTTCCGAGGACGCTGCCGCCGGGGTCGGGCGCGGGCGCCCTGCAGTGCAGAGACGAAGGCGCGGAACTTCAGGGGACCCTGCACGCCAGAAAAGGCAAGGACCCTACACGGCGAGGCGCCGCCGCTGTCCGGAACCAAGCCCCGAACCCGCCGCCGCTGGGCTCAGGGTTAGTCAGGAAAGGAGGGCTGGCCCAGGGGCCGGGACCGGAGACTGAGCGCGCCGTGCCTCGCGCGCGCCGGGAGCCGCCCCCGCAGCGCCGAGAGGCCGCCAGCGCCGGCCGAGGGGCATACTGCTGCCGCCAGCCCGCCGGTTTGCTCGCCCCGCCGCTCTCCCCTCCCCTCGCGTCGGCTCTTGCCTCCTCCTCCGCTGCCGACTCTTTTTTTTCCCTTTACACTCGGGGCTGTGACGCGGTGAGTCTCGGCCCCCGAGTGGTGCCCGGGCCACTTGCGTCGCTCATGCTAATGCGGCGTCGGCGGGGCGGGGGCGGGGGGCGGGGCGCTGCCCGGAGGGGGTTCCCTCCCCAGATGCACCGAGGCTGGAAGCCCCAGGAAGGGGTCTCGGTGTGGAAGGAGTCCTGGCCAAGCCCCTGAGGATGGGTGCGCCGCGCGACAAGCGGGCTTTCGGCCCCAGCAGTTCTAGGATTCGTGGGGTCCGCGTCCGGTCTCTCCTCGCGGAAAAGGGCACACAGCTACCGCTTCCCCCCGGCCCGGGGGGAGAGGAGGCAGCTAGGGGCTCCAGATCTCCTCCTCAGTCTGCATCTCGGCTCACAGCGGGTAAGGAGTCCCCGAGGTGAGCCGCGGCTTCATCCATCTGTTCTCTGAGCTGGACTGCGGGGCGGGAACTGGAGGGGCGCCGACGACAGATTCCCCCAGCCGTTTCTCTGGCTCCGCCCCCCGGCCCCTTCCAAGCCGGGGAAGGGAGGCTCCGAGATTGCTGGACCGGGTTCAGACCGACCGGCCCTTAGGGAGAATGCCACAGCAGAGAATTCCTGACCATGAACCTTTGGGAACGCAGGGGAGAAGTCGCCCCGTCCCCACCCGAGGTCCTCAATATCAGCTCTGCCCCGCCCACCCTCCCGCTTTCCTCGCCACCCTCTCCTCACCAGTGCTCCCCTCTCCGTTTTAACTGTCTGGGTCCACCAGCTCCGCCTCTTCTCCCTTCCCTCCTCCGCACGCCCTCCTCGTTCTAACTCCTCCCAGGATGTCCCCGCACTACACCAAGGCCTCCCTCCGCTCCAGCGAGGTCCCGCCCCCTTCCCACCCCCATCCCCACCCCCACCTCCAGTCTCCAGAGCTACCTCCAAGTCCCGGGTGGGCTCAGGAAGTGATGCAGCCATGGTCTACCCTTGGAACTGTAAGAGACCCCGCGTGGGCGCCGCAACCACTTTCCAGGCAGGAACCATCAGTTTTGCTCCCAGCAGAGGCTCAAGCGGGGAGCTCATCTTAAGAGGGCCACACCCACTGAGACACCCAGTTCTCAGCACACAAGGTGAGCAGCCCCGAATGTGCGCTGGGCCTAGTGCGTCCCCAGCGTTGACCGTGGATGGCACATCGAGTCCATGTTCTGGTCTGCGGACTGCCCAGGAGAGAAGCTCTGAGTCAGTGGAGGCAGGGAGATTTGTGCTGTTGAGATGACAGTTTGTCTCTTTCTTCCAGAGTCAGAGACAATTCTTCCCATCCTTCTGGCCTCAAAAACAAACTACAGTTAGGTTCAGCTTCTTCCCTAACAGTGCTCCCCACCCCAAGGAGACATCAGCATGCAGTGGAAAGAACTTGAGGCAAAGGTCTGAGATGGCTCTTGGCTCTGCCACATACTAGTTAGGGTGTCTAGAGGGAAAGGGAGAAACGACTTCCCCTCTTCGTCTCTCAGTTTCTTTATCTGCAAAATGGATGATAATTCCTACTGCTTAGGATGCTTGGGACATAGTACTGTAAGTGCTTGCTGTGGGTATTATTATCATCTGTAAAATGTATTGTTTAATCTTCGGTTTACAGATGTGGGTCTTGTGAAGAGCAGATAAAAGTTTCAGGGGGTATCCCTGGCTTCCTAGCTAGTCCCTCTGGTTAAGTTGTCCTGGCTGGTGGGAGGCCCAGAAGGCACTGGTAAGCTAACTTCTCTTCCTGAGACAGCTATGGAGAGAGGTGATGGAGACCAGCACACCAGGGTGAGAGGTGGCAGCCTTGCCACCTGTCACCCAATCTCTTCATTCACCCCAGGGAAGGAGAAGAAATTCTTCCACTTGAGGAGCTGCTGACACCAGCTCTGAAGTGTCCAAACTGTCCTTGGTCTGAGGGAGGGAAAAAGTTCCAGTATGGATACAGGCCTGCCTCTGGATGATCTTGGGCAAGTCACAGCCTCTCTCTGGGCCCCAGCCTTGGTCTCTGTTAAGTAAGGGGTTTGGAGACTCCTAACTTGCCACAGCCTTCAGGGTCAAATGGGTGCTATAGAAGGGGTGTGTTGTATGATGTAATTATTTTACATTTTATTTGAAAGCCATAAGTCAATACACACCCTCTCCAGCTCATTGCAGTCTCTCTCCAGCTGGCTTCACAAATACATGTCACCTGCCTCGTGCTCTCTGGTCATTTGAGTTTGAGATCTCTAGTTCCTTCTGACTCTCCCATTATGAGGCTTTTAAAGGGACAGTCTTTCAACCTACTGAACAATTATTATTTATATTGTTTGCTTTATGTGATTTGAAAAAGGGAGCTTGAAATTTAAGGCAGAAATTTTCTGTTTCATGGCTAAAGAACAATGAAATCTTAGAGAAGGGTGACTTTCCCAGGGCTTTCAAGATGCAGATCTCTTCTGGCCCATAGAATTCATGACTATTCCTGAGCATGACGGCAAGTTATCTCTGGGCTCATGCGTAATCCCCCAGTCCTCCTTTCCTCTAAGGCAGGAAACAGGCTCATTTATTAAGCACATCTCTGTGCCAGAGGTGTTGTGTATGTTATTTTGTTTAACTCTTACTCAACCCTGGTTCAGTGTGGGTGCTATTCCGCCTGTCTTATTGATGAGGACGTTGGGCTTGGCGAAGCTGGACCACGTGCCTGAGAGTCCAGCAGCAGAGCCTGGATTTAAACTGGGGCCATGGGACCAGTCTTCTGATCCTCATGCTGCTTCCAAAGTGCCTCTGCTGCTCGTTGTGCAAGGCGAACACACTCTCCCTGGCAATGCTAAGGAGAGGGGCAGATGAAGATCCATGGAAGGAAGAGGGAAACTCCTTAGGGAAACTCCAGGGACACCAAACTCCCTCACCCTGTTTCCAGCTTAGAAGGGCCCCCCACCCATGTATCAGCAGCCCCAAGGGCTAGGATGGAGGAGTTAGCAGGGAGGCCAAGACACCTTGCCTCAGCAAGAGGCTGAGGTTTGGCAGGAAGGGAGCAATCTCCATTCTGGCCCTGGCCTGCAGGGAGCTGTCCAGGGTGCTGGCGCTGGCTTTCCAACTCGCCAACCAGCCTCCCACAATGGCCCCAGCCCTCCATCTTCCTGCACCTGTGGCTGCTTCGTCACTAGAACTCTTAGTAAATTCCTTCCCAGAGACTCCTCTATGTGAGCATGATTTGCAGTCTAAAGGGAACTTCCCATCCAGTTCTATAGGAGAAAATGGAAGCGTTTTTTCCCCCTCTTTTTTTCTCAACCACATATAGTAACTGTTGCTACAGAGTACATACCTGGTACTTGATATATAAGTGGAATGAGTAAAGGAAGAAACTTACTTATAAGATACATAAATGTGTTTATATAGTGCTAGGCACTGTTTCAAGCATTTTATAAACATTAATTCATTTACTCTTTTTTAGTCAAGCTTCATAATAACTTTTTACAGGTAGAGACACCAAGGTATAGAAATTCATTCACAGCCAGAAAGCTCAGAAGTTGTGAAGATAGAATTCAAATGCAGAAGTTGTGAAGATAGAACTCAAACTTAGTGAGAGCTTAATTATTGTTGCTTTGTATGGATTGGTGCCTTCTTACTGACAATCTTTCTTCTCATTTTATCCATTGTTTATAGTTGTGACCTCATTCTGCTAGGAAAAAGAGTCCTTTCCACTCTATATTAGAGGCATAGTGGAGCTTGTTAGGGACTTGGGGGGTCCTGGAATATGGCAGCTTGGGGAGAAAGTGAAAGGAAAGCCATCATGCACCTGTGCCCAGGTGATGTCTGTGTGTGTGTGTGTGTGTGTGTGTTTGGGGCAGGGGAGTCCTGAGGGAATGATGTATGGAGGGTGTTGCTTTGGAGGCAGGCATCAGTCCATCCTGGACTCTTTTCTGAGAAGGTCATGGACCAAGTCACTTCCAGGGCCTTGCCATTTGTTGCTTCATGGAGACATCTGTTCCCAGAGATGTGAAACGGCCATGTTTCTGTGGAGAAGCAGGTTGACGGTGGTGGCTGCGTGTGGGCGGGGCACCTGCTCCTGATTTATTATTTCTTTGTCTCCCAGAAAGCACTTAAGGCTTAGTTCCAGGGACGCTCATGAGCCTCTGGATTCCAGTACTGGGAGTGGGGGTGCAGTTTACTCTGCCCTCGCTATCCCTTCCCTTGTGTGCTTCCTCAGGAGGGCCTCAGGGCCTCAGCATCACTTAATTAATTTAGGCTTCCCTAGCCACATATTTTCAGATTCAAAGGAACAGAGAGGCCCTGTCAGCCTTTCCCGGAAGCCTGTGAGTCTGGTGGCTGGAAGCCAGAAGGACTATGTGCCCGCCTGCCCTTGGCCAGCCCGTCCTTAGGGGCCAGACCTGCCTGTGCACAGCGTAGCTAGGCTCCAATGGGAAAAGAAAGGGGTTGTAGCTCCTGCGCTGCGTGTGGGACTCGTAACTCCTCTGTACAGCTCCCAGAGAGGGGGCTGCCCCGGCCTGCTTTCCTGTAAATCACTGAGTGGAAGCAGGGCCTCAAAACCCCCTTTGTCTCTGCCCCTCCCACTCACTTCTCACCCCAATCCGATGAGTTTCTCAGGTTCATCTCCCTCCTCCATCAAGACCACCCCTTCTCTTGGCCCAGACACCATATCTTCTCCTGCACTGGGGTAGTCAGCTACCTTCTAACCTGTCCCTTCCCTCCTAACCCGGCCTACTCACTCTTGCATGGATGCCAAACTTCTTTTCTCTGTAAAGTTTCTGGCACATTCTCAGGGACCAACAGACCTTGCAGGGACGCCTGCTACCCAGGACTACAGTCCAGCTTCTTCTCCCAGCCTCGTGACTTTCCACCACGTTCCCCCAAGCCCCTATTCTTCCTGTCTTCCCTAATGGCCACAGGAGCACCCACCTCTGCACTTTGAACTGGACGTTCTCTTGGTCCATGCCCAGCTTTGTCTCTCATTCATTTTTATACTTCCCTGATTCCTGAATTAATGTGAATAACCTCTTTTTCCTCTCACCTTGAATTCTGTTGTGTCTTCTACTCCTCTTCATGAATTTATCACACATGGTGTTGGACTTCTTCCCCAACACCCAGCTGGGAGCTTCTTGAAGGCAAGATCTGAGTCTGGATATCTAATAACAAGATTTGGCTTTGTATGCATTCAGCAGAGTGCTGGTCATAGAACTTTGCATAGGAACTGATGTGTCAGTAGTTTATTAATCCATCTCTACATTTATTAAAATGAAAATTAATCACATAAATAGTACCTAAATAGAAATTGCTTGTAGAGATAGCTCATAGAAATTAGGGCATTATAAATGTTTCTTTCTGGCCCCCAACCCTGGTTTGTTCTATTACCTCACAGATACTACCACTACTGTTTTTAATATGTATTTTCCAAACCCTGTCTAAACCCTTTCTATACATATCCATGAACTCATATAAAATGTAATATAAACAGCCTCTATATTTAAATAAACATATTTTTACATAAATGCTGTTATATATGTATCATTCTGCAGTTCTCTCCTTTTCCACTCAACAATGTATCCACTTTAGTCTACACAGAAATAGCATGAGTTTCCTAGCTGCTGCACAGTATACACCAGTGTTTACAGCTCTCTCCTTAGGTGGACATTTGGGTTATGTTTAATTTTTACATGTGACAACGTTGTACTGAACCTCCTTGGGTTTCTACTGGAGGTGCTTTCCCCAGAGGGAAAACAACTTGGTGGATATGAGCCATCTGTGTGCTTTTTAGATTTGAAAAGAAATTTCCAAATTGCCCCCCAAAATGACTGTAGAAGTATACACCTTCACGAAGCAGAGGACACAGTCCTCAACACCCTCGCTGACAGTTGCTCTTTTCTTTCTCCATTCTGTCAGTCTCATGGGAGGTAAAAATGGTGATCGTTATTGTTTTAATTATATAATTGTTTTAACTGACATCTTTTCATGTGTTTGTTGAGCATTAGTATTTTCTTTTTTGGTAAATTTCCTGTTAGTTTTCTTCCCCATCTATTAGAGTCCTCGTCTTTTTTTCTTCCTGAGCTGTAGTAGGTATGACTAAATAGAACATCATCATTCAATAGAATAGCCTCATTAAATAATATATCTTTATTCTGGACAGGTCCATTGTGGCTGTAACTGATACTACTTCTTCACTACTAGAAATGATCAGTTGTAGTTATTGGGCAGAATAAATCAGAGTGGGTGTGGTAAAGTTGCCACACCAATTAAAACCCTTCATAGCATCTTCATCTTAATAAGAAAGAGTCCAAATTCTTTAGCTTGACATAAAAGGTCCTCTATAATTCATCTACCCCTGTGGTCTCAATATGATGCCTAGGTTTGATTCCTTATTCCATCACCTCTCTAACCTTAAGTAAATTTACTTAAATGCTCTGGATCTAGTTTCCATCATTTAGAAAACTACAGAGTTGTCTCTCCTCTGCAAGTTCCTAACTCTCTGTCTAACCTCTCCAAACCTTACTTACACCATCTGTAAAATGGGTGCATTGACAATGCCTCACAGGGTTTTGTATTCTTGGCATGAGAGTCCGTGTGAAGTGAGTTGATGCTCTTGTTATTTATACCTCTCCCTAGCTTCCTAGATGACTTCTACTCATCTTTTATGATCAAAATCAAGCCACTTTGTCCCACCTTCCAATAAAGCTGATTTCTCCTTCCCTTGGGCCAGTATTAGGTTTCTATCACTGTATCTGTCATATTGTGTCATGAGGATGTGCTTACGTGCCTGTTTCCTCTACCAGGGTGTGGGGCCCTATGGGATGAGTCTGAGGTGGCTGGGTTGTGCTCAGCACTTGGTACACAACACCCTCAGAAGATGACTGTGCAGTGGAAGAATAAAACTGTTTATCACTTTTGAAAAAGGATAGACTGTCTCATTGTGCCAAAATTCTGTTGAGCCTGGAATGGATAGAGGGACACTTAGAGAAAAGCTTAAGTGTTCCTGAAAAATACTCCAGACATACCGTGGAGAAAGCCAGGAAACGGATTTGCTTTAAGCCATATTGACAATGCAGCCTCACTGAAAATCTCCCCTGATTGAACAGTCAGGTAGGCAAAAGATACTTAAGGGAAACTCTGTATTTTATATTCTAAGCTGACTCTGTTGAGAAAACCAAGAAGATCAATGAAGACTGCCAGCCATCTCTCTTGGTTTTGGAGGCTTGTCTTGATCCAGAAAGAGAGCACGATCAGTCAGAGTCACTTCCATTGTCAGACGTGAGACGTGTAGGTTTAAGGCAGAGAAATCTTGGCAATCAGCATGGAGGGAAGGTGGAGGATTACCCCAGAAGGATGTTCCTTGCGGGTGTGTGCTGCACAGGGCTACAGCCTGCTTGAGTGCGCCCAGCACCCAGCACACTCTCTGCACACAGAAAATCTCAGTGAAAACCAAAAGGCGATGCCTGCTTTGGAGCAAATTGTTCTGAATGGTCTTTACAGAGAACCAGGGAAATCCCCTCTGCTCAGGTAATGTGGCCACACTTTCAAGATCATCTGTCTTAAAGCCTTTGAAAATGGATTCCCCTCTTGGAGACCTCTGGTGTGGATGGTGGGGCCCTCCTCAGGTGAGAGAGCCAGCCACACAAGGCTTGCATACTACATGCCCTGAGGCCGCAAGTCACTGGGGAGGGATGGGCCTGAGTTGTGAACAGGGGGCTGGAGAGGGCAGCAATATTGTAAATTCAGCCTGGTTTTCCTGACTTGTGAGTGTCGAGAAGTTGGTCCTTTCTCAGGCTGCCTGCCAGTACCTTCTCCAGGCGTATCTGTGATGTAAGAGAGGTCAGCAAGGAGTCCTAGTGTGATCCTTGGCCCTGTGCCAGACACAGTAGAAGGCTTTTACCGTTATTAGCTTTCAATATCATAACACCCTTGTGAGCTAAGTGTTCTAGGCCAGCGCCATTTTATAAATTGGCGATGCAGGGCCTTGAGTAATGTGCCAAGGTCACAAGGCCGTCTGACTCATGCCCGTGGGTTTATCCATCTGACCATGTGACTTCCATGCTTTTGGGGGGGGGGTGCAGAAATTTTTCTGTGACCTCCAAAGCTCTGCTCGTTCCCCTTGACATATGTGCAGAGTCATGGTCCCTGTCCTTCCCTGGGCGCTGGGGACCAGCCAGCCAGATACAGAGGCTGCACCTGTCTCCTCCCTCTCCAGACATTCTGACCTCTGGCCTTATTATCTCATGCTAGGACTGTTGCAGTAGCCTCATAGCAGATCCCTCTCTCCTCAGTATTGCCAGTAGCTCCCGAGCCCCCAAACTGCTCTCACAGTCAACTTTTTACAAAATGAATCTTCCCTATAGTAGGCACTCAATAGATATTTGTTAAATGGGTCATTCTGCTTTAAATTCCTATTTCCTAGGGCCAAGTTCAAAAGGTAACCTTGACTTTCAAGGCCCTCAGTATATGACTTCATCTCCTCTTCTTGCTGTTTCTCTTGGCACTGTTTGCCACACACGCAGAGCTGCCTGTCCAGGACACCGGAGTCCTGCCATGCCACGATACCTGCCACCCATGTTTTCTTTCCCAACAGAATAGGCTGAGAAATAGGGTACTCACCACAGGGAATACCTTGGTCCATGTGCACACACCTTGAACCTAGCACTTGGAAGACGGATTCCAGGCTTTGGCTGCATGTTTTCCCCCAGCTTGGCCTGTATTTAATCCACCTAACGTCTCCCAAGCCCACAGTGTTGCCTCACAGGCAGAAAAACATCTGGGGATGGTCGGTGCCACATACACTTGCAGATGTGTGCCAATGCCTCCAAAGCGAAGCATACTCTTGTTTCCACTCTGTGTTAAATTCTGGTCATAATCCACTAACCTGGTTTTATAATCGGAAAAGTAATTGTTGGTGACTCGCAGCTTGAAAACTTGACACTGGTTCACGTATTCAGCCAGTGTATCTCATGCATGGGCGGTGACTCTCTCAGATCTGTCCCCACCGGGGCCCCAGCACCTGGCACCATGACTGTGGAACAGAGACTGGCTTTCTGGGGGAGACATCTGTGGGAGGAAAGTCAGAGTAGTTCAACCCTTTCTTGTTGAAGTACAAAGACCTTAAAATACAACTGAAGAGCTTAGGGAGCCTGTACTGCAGACAGGTGATAGGATGGGGCCTTGAAGGGAAGAAAGCCTAGGCCACTAAGTTGGGGATTCCAAACCCCAAACTCCTGGTGATGTCTTGGGAGGTTTTCCAGAAAAAGCTTCTATCTTGGTGGAAAGAGCTGCCCCCTTGGGGCACAGAAAGGTGGCCCAAAACCCCTCTGACTGACAGTAACTCCAGCCATGCTGACCACTCGGGTCAAGTCCCATAGCGAGTCCTGACTCAGGGTGGGCTGAGTAGGGGAGGGGAATCCCCTGCATAGCCCTGTAACTATGGATGGTGACGCAGGGACAAGGAGACTTCATAGCCGGAGACGTAAATGCAGTTGTGTGGGGACCTCTCCCTATGTGGATGTGGGGACCCGGAGGCTGCAGGGAGTACCATGCGACTCAATTAAAAGCATGATTAGCTTTGAGCATCAAGAAACTAACCAGAGCATTGTTTTCCCAGGTAATTAAGATGCTATTAATTAAACTCCCATTTTAAAGCTAGTTTCAAGCTAATTCTTTATGACACATGTGCACACCCCTCATAAGGATTGTCCTTATCTCCTCTGGGCTATAATGCCTCAGCTGGGGCCAAGCCATTGGCTGGCACAGAGTGGACTGTCCGTGGGTTTGTAAATGAATAAATGACAGGTGGACCAATGCCATTTCCTCACTTGAACATCTCAGATGCCATCTGGTAGCAGACGGTGTGACCTGGAACGTTCTTCTTGTCTGAGCCCAGAGACTGAGCAAATTCCAGCCTCCCTGTGGAGGTTTAGTCTGCACAGTTGAAGGGCTCACAAAGACTCTGTCCTTCTTCTAATGATGGAAAAAGGGGGTGGGGCAGGCACGCCCCAACCCTGTGCAGTGGGGGAGGAGACCAAGGTCATACTCTAAGGCAGATGTTCCAGATGGGAGTCCAGGCAAGGAGACTGGGGGAGGGAGTGGGGTGCTGGAGTGCCGAGGCCTGGGTCTTCAGCAGAGGGCAGTGTGCCAGGGCTCCAGGGAGCCAATTGGCTTTTCATGGCTAAATGAAGGGAGCAATATAAGGATCCCTGTGTTTGGGATTTCTCTCAAGGATACAGTCCCAGATGTGGAATGACTGGTTCAAAGATCATTTTTATGTGCCTTAATTCATATAACCAAACAGCTTTCTAAAAGCAAGATGTGGATTCCCTTCCCACTGTGAGGGTGCTTCTTTCCACCCTGACAGCACCCAGGGTTATTACCTTAAAAAATGAGCAAGCTACCTGGGAACTATGCCATCTTGTTTAATTAATGTCCTTGATGATTAGATGTGAGCATCCTGCCCTCTGGTCTAGACCCCACCCTCGCCAAAGCTGACCAGTCCTCTGAGTGCCTGCTTCACCCGCCTCAGGTCCTTTGCACCTGCTCTCCTCTCTGCCTGAAAGTAGTCTATCTGCATGTTCGTTCCTTCATCTTCCTCGCATCTGCACTTAATAATGAAGCCTTCCCAGACCACCTTGCTTAAAATCACACCCCAGTACTTCTTATCCCTCCCTGGTTACTTTATTTTTTCCAATGTGCTTGTCACCATAGGCACAGTTTATAGATTATGTTGACTGTCTGTCTCCCTTCCCTAGGATGGATGTTCCAGGAAGACACATGGAAAGGGAAAGAAGGAGAGGGTGCAGAGCTGAATGTAAGCTGGAAAGAGAGAAGTCATGCCCTCCCCCACCAGAACCTACCCCTGGCCCCCCAGACCCTGGGACCCAGCAACGACTGCTCAGCTGGAGTGGAGGGAGGAGCTGAGGGTGGTGAGGAATGGGGGTGCCTCTTGGGGCCTGACCTCTCTTCTGCTCTTCGGGGAGGTCTGGGAGCATCTCACTCACACCTGTCCCCCAGCACAGTGTTAATGCAAGGGAGACCTCCGGGACATTCTCTGCCTCAGCTGCAGTTTGAGTGGCAATGCTTGGGGCTGAGTATGCAGTCCTGACAGGGACGTGTCAGAGGTGAAGTGTCCTGGGTGGGGCACTGGAGGTGACAGGCACTGGTACCTCGAGGGGCTCCCATCCAAGGGAAGGGTGGGAAGGAGATTGTCCCAGGAGAAAGCCAGGCTTCAGAAAAGCCCAGAGGTGGAGGGCTATTTAAGGGAAGCATAATGGAGGATTCACCCACAGAACCAAGTAGTGAAGGAAGGGCTATGCTGAGCCAATGACTTGTGACTTTGAGAAGCGAAGCAGGAGGGGAGAGGGTTAATGGCATCCACCTGCTGCTGGGATTATGGAAGTGCCAAGACACAGCCCAAGTGTCCTGAGCTGTGACCTTAGCTAGCCTCTGTCCCCACAGTTGCTGGTGGTCCAGACTGCCCTTCAGCCTATCCAGGGACAAGCCATCACCGAGATTGTCACCTGGCCCTTCTGCCTGGGGGATATGCGTCCTTCTGTCTCACAGCCTCTGGCTCTCAGGCCTTGATTCCTGGGTTCCTTCTTCCCTGCTCAAGACCACTGGGCTGGAAGGGTGCGTCAGCAGAGAGCTGGCCACAGCTCCTTAGAAGAGAGTAGGTCAAAACCAGGCCCAAGCAGAAATGAAACCTGCCAGGGTGAAGCCTGGGTGGGCTCTGTCTTAGTGAAAATCAGAGCTCACACCTCGTGAGTAGACACACTCCCTTAGCAGTTGGCCCCAGGCTGGGAGATGTGCATTCCAGTTTCACTCACTGGGAAGGCAAGGCTGTATCCTCCAGCAGCCAGACCTGAGCGAAGGAGCCCAGAGGGTCTCTGAATGGCTCATTCCAGAGGCCTGGAAGCCCCAGGAGACCCAAGGAGCTGCCGAGAAGCCTCTAGCCTCCCAGTGTTCTGAGTAACCCAGGCATCAAGCTCCATGGAACCAGACAAGCAGATTCTGCTTTTGACTGATGGAAAGACAGGTGACACCATGAATTCTTTGGGAGGTCCTCCCTTTTAATTGGTTCTTCTGCATCAGAGGTGGGGTGTGGCAATCTTTGGGAGGCAAGAGCAGGGAGAAAGCCGCCTAGCAGAGCTGGTTGGGCCTTGCTCTGCATTTGGAAGGCCTGACTGGAGGCTTGAGGTGAACAAAGGATGGGCTCTGGGGGCATATTTATGGACAGGAGGGCCATACCTGGTCTATCCTGGGAGGGGGCTCACCCCGTGAATAGCTGCAGAACTGGCAAGGCCAGAGGGGACATTGAGGCTGGGGAGAGGACAAAGAGCCAAAGGTGCCCTAATAAAGTAGGTGAAACCAGGGGAAGGGGAGTGGGGGGCGGTGCAGGAGGAGTCACCAACATGCAGCCACAATCCTAATGGCTCCCTCACCCAGCACTTGCCCCATGCTCTACCTAGAGCAACTTCCCATAGCTGCAACATCTTACTCCCCAGCCACTCTGTGATCCACAAATCCTTGTCTGAAACCCCGAGCCCTTGGGGGTTTGGGAACTGAAAATCTTTCCTATTTTAGCAAAGAAAGATAATGCATATACTGCATGTTTTCTAAGTTTCCAGCAGGGTCTGGAAGAGCCCCCTATAATCTAATGTATCAATATTTTCTGCAGGGAAATGTGTGAACAGCCAACACTTTGCAGCATCAATAGAGACCATAAGAAACAGAAAAAAGGCTCATGTCAGTTCAGACAGGTTTTGCCACCCAATGAGTTAGCAATGGCACCCCACTCCAGTACTCTCGCGTGGGAAATCCCATGGACAGAGGAGCCTGGTAGGCTACAGTCCATGGGGTCGCGAAGAGTCAGACATGACTAAGCGACTTCACTTTCACCTTTCACTTTCATGCACTGGAGAAGGAAATGGCAACCCACTCCAGTGTTCTTGCCTGGAGAATCCCAGGGATGGGGGAGCCTGGTGGGCTGCCCTCTATGGGGTCGCACAGAGTCGGACATGACTGATGTGACTTAGCAGCAGAGTTAGGTCAAGACAGATTTTTCAGCCACGTGAGTTTCAAGCCATCTCTTGGCATTTAGTTCTTCTTAGATTTTTAGATGGCAGATTAGAGATTGTGGGTCTACTCATCCCCAAACTGAGGTTCTGAGAGTTATAGTGATGGCAGAGCTGGGATTCGGGGCGGCTCTCTAATTCCAATAACAGTCTCTGAACCTGCGCAGCACTGGAGGGCCCTGAGGAGGTGATGCTAAGAAACTGACTCCTAAAATCCCAGATGGCCAGACACTTGGCTGTTTGGAATCCTGATCAAGAATGGGACATCCTGGTAGACACAGGAGGACCCAGGTCAGAGGGTGGCTATGACTCAGAACCAGTCCCATTTCCAACCCAAGTTGGAGCCCCAAGAAAGGGATTATCAGACACAGCATCCCACATGATCTTACCTTTATGATTTCTAAGAAAATGGGACCCTAAGCTCCACCTCTCAGAGAGGAGCCCACTGCACACAGCCTTTCTGTGACTTGGTTGTGTCAAACACTGCTTTGTCTAGATGTGCTCCTATGCTCTTCCTTTCCCTAAACCCCCAGGAGCCCTGCTACTCCCCTGGTAGGACACCCATGGTTCCCTACCCGTGGCGGGCAGTCTCCCTAGTTAACCATCCTAATTTTATTGGGCTATGGTTGTGCATCCCTAGTGGTCTTTATCCCATGGGCTTTATTATCACCGATTAACAGAAAAGTCTCAAAGCCCTTTCCCACATTCAGTTTTACTCAACCCCCACTACAGATGGTGAATTAGGTGTTATTACCTGCCCCCATTTTACAGATGAAAAAGAGGAGGCTTGTGCTGGGGTACAAGCTTGTGTTGTACCCCAACACCCCAACCTCTTGTACACAAGAGGAGGCTTGTGTTGGGGTACATGGTGGGGTACAAGATCTCATGGTCAGAAAGTGCTGGAGCCAAGATGCAAAGCCGTGTCTGCTGACTGGGAACCATGCTCTTCCCTCCTCTGTGTTCCAGGGGGAAGGCCTCCGAGGTTGATGGCTTCAGCTTGTCACTCACGGCTGTGAGTTCTCAGCACGTGGAGCCCCTCCTCTGTAACCCTCGGGAGGCAGGTCAAACTGGGTTTCTCTCGAAAAATAGGAAGCTGACCACTCAGGGCCCTCTGTTTCTCCCTGCAGCAGCCCACTTAGCCAAGCAGCAGCAGCCCCATATAGACAGGCCATGTGGTCCCCAGCCTCTCGCAGGCCCCATCTGGCTACTGCACTGACTTCTGTTAGTCCGCTGCATACCGTGAGCATTTGAGCTTGTCATCTCTGCTCCTGACAAATGTCTCTGGCAAAATGGGCAGCGATCTTCGTTTACATACTTCTCAGCACAGAAAGCTCATGCTTCCTAAGGGAAGGGAAGACATGCAGAAAGCCATGTAGGTACTATACATCATGCTAGAGATTGCTTGATAGTGTAGTAAGACTGTGAGAAATGCAGTTTTAGCTCCTCCATTTCACAGATGTAGAAACTGAGGCTTGGCAAGACTTGGTGATTTGTGCAGATCCTGCAGAATGTGGAGTCACTAAGACCAGACTGTTTCAGCCTGTCTTCTTCTGGAGCCCCTGCTCTTTCAGCTGCTGCGCCCAGAGCTCGTTCCAAGGCTCTGTGGACAGTATCATCTCCATCTCATCACCTCCCTCCACTCACTGCTGGTGTGATATCCCCGTGGGGTGTGACTGTGAGTGCCACCCGGGCTTTCACAAGAGAAACCAGGGCTGACTCTGGGTCAGATCAGGTTGTTCCCTCTAATTTACTAACTGGGAGACTATGGAGAGAGAGGTGCAGGGTGTATAAGGTCTGACTGCCAGCACCCGGGTGGGGAGGGGCCAGGACCCAGGAATGCAGATCCTGCTTCCTGGGGTTGATCACAGGGTACTTTTCCAAGAGGAGAACCAAGATTCAGGGAAGTTGTTATCTGCAGGTCATCAATGTGAGAAGCATTGAGGTGAGAGAAGGAGGTTAAGCTGCGGACAGGACAGTCACAGTTCCGAGGCTGGGAGGACAGGGGATGAAGGTGACCAGCCTGGGATCTGTTCCTATAGACACAGGGCTGTGACCTGCCCATCTCAGTGTCAAAGCTGGAGACACCATTTAAAGCGGCAGGCTTCCAGGTCTGACATAGAGTCAGTCGCTTTTTATTTTGTTTAAAAATAAACAGTTTTAAAAGTCTTAATTTATCTACATAAAGAATTGTAATATATAGTGGAACTATATGTAAGTTTGTAAGTTTGTTCTGTATTTTCGAGGTCTCCTGTAAATGTGTTATCATAGTTTTGTAATTTAAAAAAATTTAAAAAGAACTGATCTGATCTGAAAAATAAGTATCCACTAGGAGGGAAGAACCATGAAGGCAGATAATGAAAAACGTATGTAATGTTTATAAACGATTCTATGTAACATTTCTAAAGGATTCTATGTAACTGAATCACTGCTATATACTTGAAACTAACACGTTGTAAGTCACTGTGCTTCAATAAAAAATTTTTTTAAAGAAAAAAAGCAGTTTATTGGCTAGGCAGAAGCTATTTGGTGAAATAAAGAAACTTGAAATCAACTCCTATAGTAGTACCTGCCAATTTTAGAGAAAGCTGAGCTGGGCTTGGATAAAAGGGTGTCCTGAGCAGGTACCAGAATCCCCTGGAAAGCTTGATAAAGTGCAGAGTCCTGGGCCCTACCACCAGCAGTTTCTGATTCACTGGGTTTGGGATTTGTATTTCTAACTAGGTCTTAGCGGGGCTTGGCTCTGTTCGCTAAACAGGCTTCCGGCCCGGAGCCCACACTGGCCTGGATGATTCCATTACTGGCCTTTGGTGCCACTGTCTGGCTGCTCTTGAGAATGACATGTTCTCCCTCTCATGGTCCAACATTCTTGGACAACTGTTTCAACAGAAGTTGGGAATGTGCTGACCTCTATCACTTTCTCCGGGCAGCACTGTGCGTCCACAGTGACAGTTATAAAACATGGCCTTAGTCCTATTTGGAGCATAAGCACAGCACACACAGAGCAGATGTGGGGCAGAAAGAGACAAAGATTTCCCCCAATTTACCTGCTAAGGCATATAGCAAGAGAGAACGCAAGCAGGATTTCTAAACTGACTTATGCATGCTTTACCATATATAATTCATTCAAAGTAGTCCATAAATAAAACAAGCAGAATGTTTAAAGAAAGAGGATTTCATTCTACGTGGAATATAAAAAAACATGATACAAATGAAACTTACTTATAAAACAGAAATAGCCCTACAGACATAGGAAGCAAATGTATGGTGATGAAAGGAGAGAGAAGGTTATAGTTTGGGAGTTTGGGATTAACACATGCACACCACTATATATACAATAGGTAACCAATAAGGACTTACTATACAGCACAGGGAAAGGGAAAGTGTTAGCCACTCAGTCGTGTCCAGCTCTTTGCAACCCCGTGGACTGTAGCCCACCAGGCTCCTCTCTGTCCATGGGATGTTCCAGGCAGGAATACTGGAGTGGGTTGCCATTCCCTTCTCCAGGGGATCTTCCCAACCCAGGAATAGAACCTGGGTCGCCTACATTTCAGACAGATTCGTTACTGTCTGAGCCACCAGGGAAGCCCCAAATCAATTATAATTTTTTTAAAAAAGTGGCTTTCAAACATCTACTTGAGACAGAAGATAGATGTCCACCACTCTCAGAGCAGATCCCTAGACCACTTTTCTTTTGGAAGACACATGGAGGTCTGGCATGCGTTGCTGAAGAACAAGGGGACAGTCCATCTGCCCCCAGGAGAGGAAAATTAACTTCCTAGCTATGTTCAGCACTATGAGACATATATAAGGCATTTCCCTGGGATCTCTTATAGCAAGGAGTGTCATTATCTTATTTGCGTCGGGAAAAGGCTGACATCCAATGTCAGGCTATTCAGCGATTGAAATTTGACCTTGGTTTGCCTAATTTCTAATTCCTCCAAGCTCTTTGATTTCTGGCAGTGGCACATCATTTTATGCAGGTATTTCAGATTGGGGATGAGGGGCAAGGTCCTAAACTACATTAAACAAAGTAAAACAGTTTTGGTTTGGGGGTTTTTTGTTGTTATTACTGTGTTTTATTTTACTGCAGAACTTTTTGGAAACTTTGACGAGCTTATCCAGTGATTTCCAAACTATATGCATAAGTGTAAAAGACTTATTTCATAGCCTGGAGTACCTTGGTGAATGTTCCATGTGTACTTGAGAAAAATGAGATCTTTTCCATGGGGTCTTCTACAGGTGTCAGACAGGCCAAGCTGGTTGAGAATGTTCATATCTGCCACATCGCTATTTTCTGTGTACTTGTTTTTTCAATTATGGAGAGAGGAGTATTGAAATTTCTGAGTATAATGGAGATTTGTCTGTGTTTCATTATAGTTCTATCAGTTTTACTTCATATATGTTTAAGCTCCCTTATTAAGGGTCATGAATGTTTGAGTGTTATGTCCTCCTGATAGACTGACCCTTTATCTTTATGAAATGATGTTCTTCATCCCTGATAGTATTTTTGGCTCTGAAATCTTCTTTGTCTGATGTTGATATAGCCACTGCAGCTTTTTTTTTTCACTAGTGTTCGCATAGCATCAGAGAAGGCGATGGCACCCCACTCCAGTACCCCATGGGCCTGGAAAATCCCATGGATGGAGGAGCCTGGTGGGCTACAGTCCATGGGGTCGCTAAGAGTCGGGCACAACTGAGCGACTTCCCTTTCACTTTTCACTTTCATGCATTGGAGGAGGAAATGGCAACCCACTCCAGTGTTCTTGCCTGGAGAATCCCAGGGACGGGGGAGCCTGGTGGGCTGCCGTCTCAGGGGTCGCACAGAGTCGGACATGACTGGTGCGACTTAGCAGCAGCAGCAGCAGCATAGCATATGCTTTTTTCCACCCTAATGTTTAATCTATTTCTGTCTTTATATTTAAAGTGCATTTCTTTCAGGCAGCATGTAGTTTTGGTGTTGCTTTTTTAATCCATTCTGACAATCTCTGACTTTAACTGGGTGTTTAAACCATGTACATTTAATATGATTTTTGATGTGATCATGTTAAAATCTATCATCGTGTTTCTTCTCTATGTATTCTGTCTGTTCTTTGTTCTCTTTTAACTCTTTCCATGCTTTCTTTGGGTTGAATGTTTTTTAATATTAATTTTATCTTCTCCGTTGGCCTATTAACTCTTTGTTTGTTACTTTAGCAGTTGCTCTAGGGTTTACAGTATATATGTTTAACTTAGTCTACTTTCAAGTCATATTAGACTTTTTCGTATACAGACGTGGGTTTCTACTGGGGGCAATTTGTCCTTCAGAAGACAGCATGATCTAGAGACTAGGGCCCTCTAATGGATAGAAGACAGGGATGCTGCCAAAAATCCTACAGTGCATGGAATAGTCCCTCACAGTGGAAAGCTATGCAGTCCAAAATACTAACCGTGGTTGAGAAACACTAGCATACAGTGTAAGAACCTTACAAGAGTATATTCTCTCCAATCTGTGTTCTGTTGCCACTTTTTACCTTTACATATGTTACAAATTTTATAACATATTGTCATCATTTTTGTTTAAACTATTATCTTTTTAAGTTTTTATTTTTATTTATTTTTATTGGAATATAGTTGTTTCACAAAGTTGTGTTAGTTTCTGCTGTACAACAAAGTGAATCAGCTACATGTATAGGATTGATGCTTTTGAACTGTGGTGTTGGAGAAGACTCTTGAGAGTCCCTTGGACTGCAAGGAGGTCCAACCAGTCCATTCTGAAGGAGATCAGCCCTGGGATTTCTTTGGAAGGAATGATGCTAAAGCTGAAACTCCAGTACTTTGGCCACCTCATGCGAAGAGTTGACTCATTGGAGAAGACTCTGATGCTGGGAGGGATTGGGGGCAAGAGGAGAAGGGGATGACAGAGGATGAGATGGCTGGATGGACCTGAGTCTGAGTGACCTCCGGGAGTTGGTGATGGACAGGGAGGCCTGGCGTGCTGCGATTCATGGGGTCGCAAAGAGTCAGACACGACTGAGTGACTGAACTGAACTGAACTGATACATACATGCCCTCCCTTTTGAGCCCCCTCCCATCCTCCCGTCCCACGCCTCTAGGTCATCACGGAGCACGGAGCTGAGCTCCCTGTGCTGACCAGCAGCTTCCCCAAAGCCGTCCATTCTGCACATGGTCATCACATGTGCCAATGCAACTCCCTCTGTTCGCCTCCAGCTCCTTAACCCCTGTGTCCACAAGTCCGTTCTCCTAGTCAGCTTAAATAATTAAGAAACGTCTTACACACCTACCCATATAGTTACCATTTTTGGTATTCTTTGTATAGACTCAGATTTCTATCTGGTGTTATTTTACTTCTGTATGAAGGATTTCCTTTAACATTTCTTGTATTGCTGATCTGCTCATGATAAATCCTTTCAGCTTTCATGTCAGAAAAAGTCTTTGTTTCACTTTTATTTTTGAAAGGTGTTTTTCGTGGGGAATAGACATCTAGATAGGTGTTTCCTCTGCCTGTACTTTAAACCTGTGACTCCGCTGTGCTCCTGGCCGCACCATCTGCAAAGAGAAATCTACAGGCGTGCTCATCTTTTTTTTCTGTGGATAAAACCTGTCCCTTTCCTCTGACTGCTTTTAAGATCTGCTCTTAATCACTGGTTTTGAGAAGTTTGATTATGATATGCTGATTTCTTCATGTTTCTTGTTCTTGGGGTTTGCTAAACTTCATAGACATATGGGTTCATAGTTTTCATCAAGGTTAGAAAATTTTCAGCCATTATTTCTCAAATATTTCCTGTTCCTCCTTCAATTATACATGTATTAGACTGCTTCACATTGTCATATAACTCACTGATGCTGTTTTCATTTTCAAAAAAATTCATTTTTCTCAGTGTTTAATTTCATGCAATTTATTGCAATGTTTACAAATTCATTAATCTTTTTTTAAAATTAATTAATTTATTTTTGGTGGGCTAATTACTTTACAGTATTGTAGTGGTTTTGCCATACATTGACATGGATCCACCACGGGTGTACATGTGTTCCCCATCCTGAATCCCCCTCCCACCTCCCTCCCCACCCCATCCCTCTGGGTCATCCCAGTGCATCAGCCCCAAGCATCCTGTATCATGCATCTAACCTGGACTGGCGATTCATTTCATATATGATATTATACATGTTTCAAAGCCATTCTCCCAAATCATCGCACCCTCGCCTTCTCCCACAGAGTCCAAAAGACTGTTCTATACATCTGTGTCTCTTTTGCGGTCTTGCATACAGGGTTATTGTTACCATCTTTCTAAATTCCATATATATATGCATTAGTATACTGTATTGGTGTTTTTCTTTCTGGCTGACTTCACTCTATATAATAGGCTCCAGTTTCATCCACCTCATTAGAACTGATTCAAATGTATTCTTTTTAATGGCTGAGTAATACTCCATTGTGTATATGTACCACAGCTTTCTTTATCCATTCATCTGCTGATGGACATCTAGGTTGCTTCCATGTCCTGGCTATTATAAAACAGTGCTGCGATGAACATTGGGGTACACATGTCTCTTTCAATTCTGGTTTCCTTGGTGTGTATGCCCAGTAGTGGGATTGCTGGGTTATATGGCAGTTCTATTTCCAGTTTTTTTAAGGAATCGCCACACTGTTCTCCATAGTGGCTGTACTAGTTTGCATTCCCACCAACAGTATAAGAGGGTTCCCTTTTCTCCACACCCTCTCCAGCATTTATTGTTTGTAGACTTTTTGATGGCAGCCATTCTGCCTGGCGTGAAATGGTTCCTCATTGTGGTTTTGATTTGCATTTCTCTGATAATGAGTGATGTTGAGCATCTTTTCATGTGTTTGTTAGCCATCTGTATGTCTTCTTTGGAGAAATGTAAAAATATGAAACACTTCACGAATTTGCGTGTCATCCTTGTGCAGGGGCCATGCTAACCTTTTCTCTATTGTTCCAATTTTAATATATGTGCTGCCAAAGCGAGCACAAATTCATTAATCTTTTATACCATGTCTATTCCTCCATTAATCCCATCCAGGGTATATTTCAGTTTATACATTATGGTTTTCACCTAAGGAATTTAACTTGGTTCTTTTTTTAAAATAACTTTATTTTTTTAATTAATTAATTTTTGGTTGCACTGGGTCTTCCTTGCTGCACTTGGGCTTTCTCTAGTTGTGGCTCCTCTCTGGTTACTGTGCAGCGGCTTCTCACTGTGGTGGCTTCTCTTGCGAGGCCAGGCTCTGGGCGTGTGGGCTTCCTGAGTTGTGGGCTTGGTTGCTCCACAGCTTGTGGAATCCTCTCTGACCAGGGGTTGAGCCTGTGTCCCCTGCCTGGCAGGCAGATTCTTATCCACTGGACCATCAGGGGAGCCCTAAAAATAACTTTTTATCCTCATCAGGGATCATCTTCTCCTGCCTCTTTGTGTAATGTGTGATCAGTCACGTCGGACTCTTACAGCCGCATGGACTGTAGCCTGCCAGGCTCCTCTGCCCAGAGAGGTTTCCAGGCAAGAATACTGGAGTGGGATGCCATTTCCTACTGCAGGGGATCTTCCCAACCCAGGGATAGAACCCAAATCTTTTATGTCTCCTGCATTCGTGGGCAGACTCTACACTAGCACCACCTGGGAAGACCCTGGCTCTTTGCTGCTGCTGCTGCTGCTGCTAAGTCACTTCAGTCGTGTCCGACTCTGTGCGACTCCATAGACGGCAGCCCACCAGGCTCCCCTGTCCCTGGGATTCTCCAGGCAAGAACACTGGAGTGGGTCCTGGCTCTTTGAATGCCTGATAATCTTTGACCAGATGTCACACTTGTTAGGTGCTGAATAATTTTTTTATTATAAATCTTCTTGAGCTTTGTTCTAGGATGAAGTTAATTTACTTGGAGACAGTTTTATCCTTTAAGTTTTGATTTATGATTCGTTTGGTGAGTCTGGAGCAGTGCCCAGTCTTGGGTTAATTATTCTGCTTTATTGAGGCAAGTATTTCCTAAGTATTTCTATTGTGAATTATAAGGTATTCCAGTCAGCCTGGTGGGAGCAGGTATTATTCCAACCATTGTGTGAGCCCTGGGTATGATTCCCCCTAATAGTCTTGGATGGCTCCTTTCTCAGACTTGGGCAATTTCCTTACACAAAGGTGCTGGTCAATACTCTGCTAAATACTCAAGAGGGACTCACTGTAGTTCACTGTAGTTCTCTTTTCTCTGGTGCTCTGTTCTTAGAACTCTGTCTTGGTTGCCCCCAGACTCCCAGCTCCATGTTCTCAAATCAGAAATTCTTCTGGTTCTGTTTGGGTTCTCTGTGTACTGTGGGCTAAAAAACTCCAGGTGGCAAGCCAAGGCAATAATAGGGCTTATCTCACTTTCTTTTTCTGTTTCTCAGGAATCCCTGTATTTCCTTGTCTGCTGTTCAATATGTTGAAATCCGTTGTTTCATATATTTTAATAGGATTTTTTTTTATTGTTCCATGTGGGAGGGTAAATATGGGTCTTATTATACTGTCTCAAAATCTTGTTTTGTTTTATTCTGAGTTTCTCATTATTTCTGACCTCTTAGCATCAAGCACAGAATCTGGAAAAGAGTGAGTGATCAACAAACGCTTATTGGATGGGCAGGTGGGTGGGGTATTTTATATGGGCTTGTGAATAATTAGATGACTAAGAACAAGGTCCAGCAGAGCTGCCAGGATCGGTTATCATCAAAGAGAATACAAACAACAACGGCTGGCGAGGACGGGGAGACTGGCGCTCTCGCACATGGTTAGCGCAGCTGCTGTGAAAAACAGTATGGAGATTTCTCATAAAACTAAAAATGCAATTACTGTATGAGCCAGCAATTCCACTCTTTGGGTATCTATTTTTAAAAACTTACTATTTGAAAACGCACATGCATCCCAGTGTTCAAATCACCAAGATACAGAAGCAACATGAGTGCCTGTCAACAGGTAAGGAAGCTGTGGCACATAGATCCAGTGGGATACTGCTCAGCCATTAAAACGAGGAGACTGTACCATCTGCAGTGACGTGGATGCACTTAGAGGACACCACGCTGAGTGAAAGGTCAGATGGAAAGACAAGTACTGCGTGGTATCACTTAAATGTAGAATCCAAAAAGGTAGATCAAAATAGTAATAGAACAAAAAAGAAGCAGATTCACAGATACAGACTACAAATTAGCAGCTACCAGTGGGGACAGGGATGAGGGGAGGAGCACGAAGGGGACAGAAATAAGAGATACAGACTATGAGGCAGAGCATGAGCTGCAAGTACATATCGAACAACATGGGAAATACGGCCAATATTTTATAATAACTATAAATGATGTATGACCTTTAGAAACTGCGAATCGCTGCATTGTACACCTGTAATTTATACCCATCCCACTGGGGATGGGAGTCTCCTTCACTGGCTTCTTGTGCTTGAGTTTTAACGATTACAGGGTACAGAGCTTGGTCCATCTTTTCTATTTACATATTGCCTCAAGGTGCTCTTATCCGACCTCATGACTTTAGGTTCCATCCAGGTACTGAAGACTTCCAAACTTACGTTTCCACCTGGACCTCTCTCTTCAACTCTAGGCTCTTGTCTCCAACTGCATACTTTGAATTTCCACTCACATATATAATAGGTTTCTCAAACATAACCTGGCCAAAACATTCTCCCTGCTTCCTCCCCTCATGCATATATCTGCTGCTCTTCCAGACTTCCACATCTCAGCAAGCGGCACCACCAGCCAACCAGTGGCTCCAGCAAAAGCTCCTAGATTCATCCCAAATTTCCTCAACCCTCATATCAAATCTGCTGGCAAGATATGTTGGGTTTTCTCCTGAGGCATATTCCAAATTTGTCCCTGTTATACTCCACTATTCCCATCCCAATCTTTCTTGGGCAATAATAGTCACCCACTTCTATGCCACCCACTCCCAATCCCCGCCCCCCAACACCACCATCTACTCATCACACGCAAACAGACAACAAAGTTCTGAAAACTGAAATCTGTTATCCTTCTCTTGGGGAAAATCAGCCAGTGGATTTCTGTTACAACAAGAATTAAAGTTAAACATAGGATCCTGTAGCTCACAAGACCCTACATGATCCAGCCCCACCCTTGTCTTGGAACTTGTCACCCTGCTTCCCTCCACTCTTTGTGCTCACTGCCCTTCTGCTCCTTGAATAAGTGGAATTCATTCTGACCTCAGCAACCTTTCCTCCAGTGGGTCATCAGACGTCATCTCAGAGCTCATCTCCTCAGAGTGGCCCTCCCTGACCCCACTATCCAAGTCCCCGCTCACCTGTCTAGCCACAGCCCCTCTGTTGCGTGGACCTCCCGTGTGGCCTGTAGCACTGACTGATGTTACTGCATCTAGTTATTTGTTATTCATTTATTGTCCTCCCGTCTTTCACTAACGTGTCGGCTCCAGGAGAGCAGAGATTGGATCTTTTCTATTTGCTGCTGTATCCTCAGTGCCTGGAACAGTGCAGGCACACAGCAGGCACTGAATGAGTGATAGATGGGGAAACGAAGGCTCCAAGATGTTAACTCCCTGGCCGGGATGCACATCAGCAACTGAGCCAGGACCCCAGGGCAGTCATGTTGCCACATGGCTCCAAAGCACGTGCCCTTTGGGGCACTCAGTGGATGTCATGAGCAAGAGTCCCAGAAACCTCTCCTCCAGTTGCCTGCATAGACAGAAATTGTGCCCATGACTCAGGGCCGGATCTGATGTCCTTGCTGCAGACTTTTAGAATCAGCCACTTGGGAAGTTGTGTGGCCGTGTGTCCTGGACGCTGGATGCTGCAGCTGAGTCTTGTGTAACAAGCCAGGCAGCAGGCCTGGCAGTGGCTGCCAGGGGCTAGGGTGGGCCGGGTGCCAGCACTGGTGTGCCATGCTGGCTGTCTCTACAGGGAGAAAGCTGCTCCCACAGAACCTGACTGTAGGCAGTGGAGGGGCCTGGCTCTCCATTCAGGAAGCTCTAACCACAGAGAAACTCTCTAGGGCCCTTGGGGCATGCTGTCTACCATCTAAATGAAATCAGTCAACAGAAGGAAGATGGGGTTCAGCTTTTGAGGTGCTTAAAGAAATCTCTCAGAGCTAGAGTGCACCTGGGGAGTGTATGGTCAAGAAGTCGTGGTCTGGGTTGCCAGGTGACCATGATTCCATGAGGAAGAGGTCTGGCATTTTGACAGCTAAGTGTATGGGGACATCCGAGACATCGAATAAAACATGCCGCCTTCTAAAAGGGAGTATGACTTGTGAGGGCAGCACCATGGTCCTCAGCCTTTCCTTGGATGGAGTCTGGGGATAATCGGGGATGGAAGGAGATGGACATGAAGAGATTGTCAGGCTCAAAAGAAGTAAAGGCTGTGTGTGAGCAAGTGCAGACGCACAGCAAAAAGAGGGGCTGGGTCTAGGTGAGGACTGCCAGCAGGAGCTGGTGACAAGGCGAGTGGAACACTGGCGCAGAGGTGGACACGAGGCCGCTGCAAACACTCTTCTGCAGGCCCGGAAACTTCTGTAGGTGCTGCCCCAGGGGCATCTCATCCTGCCCATTCTCTGCGTCCCTCTCGTCCCAGTCTCTCAGAGGCGTTTGCTACACTCCAGGAAATCCTGGTGGGTGGTTTGGATGGGAATGCAGCCTCGCTGGGAGCTCCATTTGACCAGAAGGCTGGGCTTCCTGTGGGGAGAAGGTACATGAGCCCCCAAACCTTCATTTTTCTTTAGCCCAGCACTCCACCCCACATCCCCACAGAAGCAGTCCCACGGTAGGTCAATAAAACTTCAAGGCAGGAGCTTCCCTGCTAGTCCAGAACATGCTCGCCAATGCAGGTGACACGGGTTCGATCCCTGGTCTGGGGAGATTCCACATGCCGCAGAGCAGCTAAGCCCGTGTGCCACAAATGCTGAGCCTGCAGGCCTCAACTGTCGAGCCCACGCGCTGCAACTACCGAAGCCTCAAGGCCCCAGAGCCTGTGTTCTGCAGCCAGAGAAGCTACGGCAGTGAGAAGGCCGTGCGCTGCAGCTAAAGCGTAGTGCCCCCCCATCCCTGCCGCCCCCAGGTTTTCCACAACTAGAGGAAGCCATGGTGCAGCAGCCAAGACCCGACACAGCCAATAAATACGTAACAATTGTAAGAAAAACTGCCTCAAGGCAGTCAGTTTTCTATCACTTCCTCTCTGCTGGGTCCAACACGCGGAAGAGCTGCCCACCCGTGCACCTCACAGCCCTGTTTGGTTTCTTATGAGAATGCACATATCTGACAGGCCACAGCCTTATGTTTTCAAGCTTTATGATGTCAAAGATGACTCATTAGGTCGATGCTAGCTTCACTGATTAATCTTACTTATGCACATGTCTTATTTCTCCCTGAAGGCTTGCGGGCAGAATTTATTTCTGCTACACCAGGAACAAAATAGTAGGCAGGTCTCCCGAGCATTGCATAATGCAGACTCCATCTCTTTGGCCTTCCACATTAATTTCCCTCAAATGACACCAAGGGGCCAATATGTTGAGCTCACACATCTTTGCTCTGATGAAATTTTTGCTTTTATTTCTAATTGTTTGTGCAAAAAGCTCTGGTTTGGGTTTGTTTAGGCCTTTTGGGCAGGGAATTGATCTCCAAACCATTTTCAAATTGCTTCCTCTTTGGCATCTTGCTGAACCTGACATTTTCCCTCTTAGACCAAAGGCCTCAGTTGTTATCAGTCAGAAAACAATACACACCACGCTGGCTATGGTACACACTCCTCATCTCCAATATGGATTTTTAAAACTTTAGAGCTGTGATCCCAAGCCATTGATCGTTTGAAAGGGTTTTGCAGACTGTTCTTGAATATTGTTCTGTTAGATTAGGATTTTTCCTGGGACGTCTGCTAATTTTTGTTTGTTCCTCCGTCCCTACCTGTATCAGTTCCATATTGACTCAAGCTAGGACAGCCAACTGCAAATAAAGTACCACAATTCTTTTTTTAAAAAAATATTTTATTGGCAGTCTAGTTGATTTACAATGTAGTGTTAATTTCTGCTATACAGAAATTTCTGATTCAGTTATACATACATATATATTCTTTTTAATATTATTTTCTGTTACATTTTATCACAGGATATTGATACTGTTCCCTGTGCTACACAATAGGATCTTGTTGTTGTCCGTCCTACATATAAGCATTTGCATCTGCTGCCTCCACACTCTCGGCCCACGCCTCCCCCACCCATCCCCCTCTTTGGCAGCCGCAAGTCGGCTCCCGTGTCTGGGTCTGTTTTATAGATAAGTTCATTGGTGTCATCTTTTAGATTCCACGTTTAAGTGATGTCACGCGTTTGTCGTTCTCCTTCTGACTTACTTTGTTACCACGAGGATCTCTAGGCCTGTCCGTGTGGCTGTAAGAAGGCACTGCTTCACTCTTTCTTATGGCTGAGTGGTATCCACTGTATGTATGTGCCATATCTTCTTATCTATGCACTTGTCAATGGACATTTAGTCTGTTTCCGTGTCCTGGCTGTTGTGCATAGCACTGCTATGAACAGGGGTGCATGAGATACCACATTTCTTGAGTGGGAAATAAAAATCTGTGTAACTTTACAGAAAACATTACCACCAGACTCCACAGTAGTTATACTGGTGTGCAAAATAGGCCAAGCTGACAGGGAGACAACAGGAGGTGGAGGGAAATGTAAGGAAAGGAACTGGGGGCTAAATCCCAGGGTGGGGGGAGGTGCCTGAGGATGAGGACGCAGGAGAAGAGGTTCCCTGAATCCCTGAGGGGAAAGGAGTGAAAAGGGCCTCCCCTGGTCCCGAAGTCCCAGGCGCCTCTTCTCATCGTGTATTGGGTCTCGTGGAGCTGAAGATAGTCCTGTTCCCAGCCCATTCCTGGGAATTCCAGTTCTGTGGTCCCGGGGAGGCCTGGGAGCCTGTTTTTAATAAGCACATGATGCTGATGTAGGTATGCATCAGTCCCCACTTGGAGAAACACTGTTCCAAGCTAAGAAGAAGGTGTTAGACCCAGGAAGGCAGAAGGAAACTCTCCAGTAGACCATTCCATAACCTCATGTGTCAACCTCCCATCCATTTCATAAATACCAAATAGAATCCCGTGTGAGGCATCATTTATGTAATAGATATTTCTTACCACTCCCTGCACGTATGCACACAGTTGTTTGAATTCAGCCCTAGCTGCATAAAATAAAAGGGAAGCAATTCATAATAAGGGCAGATTCATTTGAACATGTACGTGCTTGGGCAGGCCTCCACTCAGGGATAAAATGAATCATCAGATGCCTGTACCTGTGCACAGAATCCCCTGTGAGGTGACCAGCTACAGTGCAGGTAGACGCAGCTCTTATACCAGAGAGGTGGATATTGGGAGGAGGGTTGTTTCTCCTGTTCTGCATGGTCTTGCATACCTGGAAAATGCCTTAGTAAAACCGTGCAAGATGGACTTTATGATTACATGGAGTCCAGGTCTAAGCCCAAACAATCATGAGCAGGTTTTTACTGACATGAATGGCTGGGAAAGCATTTGAAAGGCAAGTGGAATGGACTTCTGGGGTGGTTCAGGGGTTGGGACTTTACCTTCCAACGCAGAGGGTGCAGGGTCAACTCTGGTCAGGAAGCTAAGACCCCACATGTCTCCTGGCCAAAAAAATCAAAAGGCAAAACAGAAGCAATACTGTAACAAATTCAATAAAGATTTTTTTTAAAAAAGAGAAAAGCAAGCAGGATGTGGGACACTTCTTGCTTTTATTTCCTCTGCATTGAGCAAGTCAGAATCCCAGACCTCTGCCCACCAACTGCCTACAGTCGGCCCCATCGTTGTGTCTACTGCTCCCTTTCTGGAGGATCGGAACATTAGAGCATGCCAGTCACACACAGAATGGACATCCCATGTGCTACTGTTTTCTTTCTTTTTGGGGCGGTGGGGGGTAGGGGGGAAGAGCCAGAAAACTGGAACACTTCCCGTGGAATTAGTTAATAGATTACACCAAAATGGTGATTCCACCTCCTTGCAAATTACACCTCGGCGGAGGAGCTCTCTGTGGCCTCCTTTCTGCTGGCCCTTCACTCCTGCTAAACCATATTACTTGTCGTGTGACATTTTCATTATTTACTGCTCTGAGGCTCAGAGAGCAAAGCGGCCAGGCCGGTCTCCACTCACTCGTTCATTAGTTTTAATTAAACCCTCTAATTTTATTTATGCTGCCACAAACTGATTAACAATTTACTAGCAAAGAACAGGAAGTCTTAAAAAGCATCTTGAGGAATTCGTGGGTCTCTAAGCACAGCCCTCGCAGAAATGAGGTGGGTTGTGGGTAGAGGCTCATGCCAGGCTGGAGGAGGCAAGTTTTTAAAGCTTCACCGCTTGGTATAACCTTGGTACAATAACTGATGTCTCTGAGATCAGCGGGTCCCCAAGGGGCTGATGCATTGAGAGGCAGTGGCTGACCTCCTTATCTGAAGTGCTTGATAGTCCTTGTGGCTGTAGGAAAGGGGACAGGGCTAGGAGTGGCATTTGGTGCCTGTGGAGGGGAAGGGTGAGCTGGTGGGGGCAGCAGAAAGCCCAATTCTTCATCAGTGGGGGAAATGGACACTGGCCCAGCCAGTTACAGAACAGTCTGCTGAGTGCTGTGCAAAGGACTGGAATTTGAAGTAAATAATAAGGACTTATAGAATATTACTGTACTGACAGCCCAGAGACAAGCACATGAACAAAGATTCAGACATTTCCTTCTCCACTTTCCAAGGGTCAGACACATTGCTAGCTCCAAATATGGGGGAGAGAAAAGTGAATAAGGAGGTAATAGGCTGAAATGAGAGTTTAATCTTGCAACGTGCATATACACCCCATCCCCCTCAAAATCACTACTATTAACATCGCTTTTTTGGGTCCTTCCTCTGTTCCCGAATGTGGGAGGAAAGAACACTGGCTTTCTTTCCAGACAATATTAACTCAGACCACATATGATCAGTTTAGCCAATGTTTTTTCAGAAGTGTTTATTCAAGTACTTTGCTTGTTTTAACTTGTTTTTTCTTTCCTTTTTGTTGTTGATTCAGAAGAGTTCATTATTCTGAAAACTAGACCCTTATCAAATAAAAGACTTGCAAATAAATATTTCCTCCAGTTCTGTGGGATGTCTTTTCCCTTTCTAGAGAGTGTCCTTTGATGCACAAAAATCTCTAATTTTGGTAAGTACAACTGATTTATTTTTTTCTTTCATTGCTGTGCTTTTGGTGTCATGGTTAAGAATGCATTGCCAAATTCAAGGTCATGAAGATTCACCTCTTGAATCTTCATCTAAGAGCTTTAGTTTTAGCACTTACACTTAGGTCTATGATCCATTTTCAGCTGATTTTTGTTTGTGGTATGACGTAGATTTCAACTTTATTCCGTTACATGTGAAAATCCAGTTTCCCAGTACCATTTCTTGAAGAGATAACCATTGAATGGTCTTGGCACTAGTGTTGAAAGTCAATTGACCATAGATATGTGTGTTTATTTCTGGACTCAGAATTTTATTTTGTTGACCTATGACTGTGCTGTGTGCTTCAGTCGTGTCCGACTCTTTGCAACCCTATGGACTGTAGTCCATCAGGCTCCTCTGTCCCTGGGATTCTCTAGGCAAGAATACTAGAGTGGGTTGCCATGCCCTCCTCCAGGGGATCTTTTCAACCCAGGGATCAAACCCGCATCTCTTACATCTCCTGCACTGGCAGGTGGGTTCTTTACCACTAGCCCCTCACCTGTGACTACCTATACAAAAATATTTTTAAATAAAATTTTATCATGTAACTTCCTTAAACTTCTAGTGGATTTGATTTGCACTTGGAATAACATCTAAATTCTACGCCTAGTTGACAGAGCTTTAGGTATCCAGCCCCTGCCTTCCATGGCTTTAACCATCAGATCAGATCAGATCAGATCAGTTGCTCAGTTGTGTCCCACTCTTTGAGACCCCATGAACCGCAGCACGCCAGGCCTCCCTGTCCATCACCAACTCCCGGAGGTCACTCAGACTCACATCCATCGAGTCAGTGATGCCATCCAGCCATCTCATCCTCTGTCGTCCCCTTCGCCTCCTGCCCCCAATCCCTCCCAGCATCAGAGTCTTCTCCAATGAGTCAACTCTTCACATGAGGTGGCCAAAATACTGGAGTTTCAGCTTTAGCATCATTCCTTCCAAAGAAATCCCAGGGCTGATCTCCTTCAGAATGGACTGGTTGGATCTCCTTGCAGTCCAGGGGACTCTCAAGAGTCTTCTCCAACACCACAGTTTAAAAGCATCAATTCTTCAGCGCTCAGCCTTCTTCACAGTCCAGCTCTCACATCTATACATGACCACAGGAAAGACCATAGCCTTGACTAGGCGAACCTTTGTTGGCAAAGTAATGTCTCTGCTTTTGAATATGCTATCTAGGTTGGTCATAACTTTCCTTCCAAGGAGTAAGCGTCTTTTAATTTCATGGCTGCAGTCACCATCTGCAGTGATTTTGGAGCCCAGAAAAAGAAAGTCTGACACTGTTTGCACTGTTTCCCCATCGATTTCCCATGAAGTGTTGGGACCGGATGCCATGATCTTCGTTTTCTGAATGTTGGGCTTTAAGTTAACCTTTTCACTCTCCACTTTCACTTTCATCAAGAGGCTTTTTAGTTCCTCTTCACTTTCTGCCATAAGGGTGGTATCATCTGCATATCTGAGGTTATTGATATTTCTTCCAGCAATCTTGATTCCAGCTTATGTTTCTTCCAGTCCAGCGTTTCTCATGATGTACTCTGCATATAAGTTAAATAAGCAGGGTGACAATATACAGCCTTGACGTACTCCTTTTCTTATTTGGAACCAGTCTGTTGGTCCATGTCCAGTTCTAACTGTTGCTTCCTGACCTGCATACAAATTTCTCAAGCGGCATATCAGGTGGTCTGGTATTCCCATCTCTTTCAGAATTTTCCAGAGTTTATTGTGATCTACACAGTCAAAGGCTTTGGCATAGTCAATAAGGCAGAAATAGATGTTTTTCTGGAACTCTCTTGCTTTTTCCATGATCCAGCAGATGTTGGCAATTTGATCTCTGGTTCCTCTGCCTTTTCTAAAACCAGCTTGAACATCAGGAACTTCACGGTTCACATATTGCTGAAGCCTGGCTTGGAGAATTTTCAGCATTACTTTACTAGCGTGTGAGATGAGTACAATTGTGCGTTAGTTTGAGTATTCTTTGGCATTGCCTTTCTTTGGGATTGGGATGAAAAGTGACCTTTTCCAATCCTGTGGCCACTGCTGAGTTTTCCAAATTTGCTGACATATTGAGTGTAGCACTTTCACAGCATCATCTTTCAGGATTTGGAATAGCTCAACTGGAATTCCATCACCTCCACTAGCTTTGTTCGTAGTGATGCTTTCTAAGGCCCACTTGACTTCACATTCCAGGATGTCTGGCTCTAGGTCAGTGATCACACCATCATGATTATCTGGGTCGTGAAGATCTTTTTTGTACAGTTCTTCTGTATATTCTTGCCACCTCTTCTTAATATCTTCTGCTTCTGTTAGGTCCATACCATTTCTGTCCTTTATCGAGCCCATCTTTGCATGAAATGTTCCTTTGGTATCTCTGATTTTTTTGAAGAGATCCCTAGTCTTTCCCATTCTGTTGTTTTCCTCTATTTGTTTGCATTGATCGCTGAAGAAGGCTTTCTTATCTCTTCTTGCTATTCTTTGGAACTCTGCATTCAGATGTTTATATCTTTCCTTTTCTCCTTTGCTTTTCGCATCTCTTCTTTTCACAGCTATTTGTAAGGCCTCCCCAGACAGCCATTAACTATAGTGGCCCAATTTTCTAGCATGTAAATTTGCCAAGTTTGTGTTTCCCTGCTGTTGGGCTGCACCCCACAGGCCTACAAGGATTGTGCCTGACCAGCTTTAAGACCAAAGAAAGAGCTGAGTCAGTGACAGGGACATCAGTGGTTTAATGGATAGAGGGAGTGTACATGTCTGAAGCAGCGTCCTGGAATGACATCCCACTGTATGGGTCATGGCGGCAATCTCTGCTCTGGCAAGGGGAAATTGCCAGTTACAGGGGTAACTGACATCTGTGGTCTGACATCATTGGTTACCAGAGAAACTAGCAGGCTCCTCACTGCCCTTTCGGTAAGAACAGTCACTGGTTGGGCTTGGGGCAAGTATGTAGGAAGGCC
Organism: Tragelaphus eurycerus; assembly: GCA_935064755.1. NCBI lineage: Eukaryota > Metazoa > Chordata > Mammalia > Artiodactyla > Bovidae > Tragelaphus > Tragelaphus eurycerus. The sequence continues at coordinate 2,265,925 of CAKXYN010000029.1, forward strand.
AGGCATGTGAATAGGGCGTAGGTGAAACAGGCGCTGGTCACGCAGCGGATGCACAGAGAAGAGCCGCCTTGAGTGGTCCAGCCTATACAGGTGCCCTCTTCTGCTTCTTGTCAAGGATCCTCTTCTGCCGGTGACTTTCCTCCTATCATTCAGATTGCAGCTGAAATGTCTCCTATCGAATACTACTCCACACTGGCTAGGAGGGCCTCCCAGTCACTCTCTTAAGATGTTATCCTATGTCATGTTCCTTAATAGCATTTATTAGTTCATACTTTTGCTTAAAGCATTTGTGGTTTTCTCCCTCTGCTTTTATGTAAGTCTCATGAGAGCAGGGACTCTGCCCTGCTCACCTGTGTCCCCCACCTTCATCCCTCGCTCCCCTCCCCCGCACCTGCCTATATCCAAAATAAAGCAAACTTTCCTTCCACCGACCTTGCCTATTTTTATTGGCTTTTGAACAGGGAGCACCCTGACTTCCACTTTTGGTTACAATAGTAGCAACTCAAGCAAATGTATCTGTTGAAATCAACCCAGAGCTGATGCTCTGCTTCCCCTAGTGGCCATTGGTGTAATAGCGTTCTCTGAGAGCTGGCTGCTCAGAGAGGGCTATTCTGATAAAGAACAAGTGAAATTGCTTGACACCGAACAGCACAGGAAAATCTATGTCAATCTACTCTCTCTCCACGAATTTTAGCTGGAGTCTTATATCCTGTGAACACGTCCATGTCCTCAGGTTATTCTTACAGTTGCTAAATTCTTCACGTTCACACTCGTAATCAGTCACCAGTTTCCATGATTCGAAGACTAGATCAATGATAACTTTTCTTCTCGTGTTCAGAATCACCACAAGTTCCTTAGACATCTCCTTAATGTGCAGCTACAGAGAACAGTCACAATGCTGGTTACTGACAATAAAATCACACTGAAATTGTGGAACCTGCTAAAATCAGGGCACACTGCTACGTCCTTCTGAAGTTTAGGTAAAAGAGCTGCTTACACATATTGGCTCTCTTCTTTCTATATCAGCTTTGGAGAGCAAGGTGTTTGCTGAAGATTACCAAAATGACCCTAATGTTTCGAAGAAAAGCAAGCAATGCCCAAAGGTAATCAGAGAGGGATTTGTGAAAAATCAGGAAAATAACAAAGTTGGACAGAATATATGAAACAATGAGATTAAGAGACACAGAGGCTCTATCAATGAGAGAGACAGTGGTGGTGGTGTGACCAAAAGTAAGGAGACCATCCCTTGTGCTCCCCCACTGTACACACACATATAGATATACATACATTTTCAATGAAAGCATATGGATTCATATGGCCTTTGTTCTTAAATTTATTAGCTCATTTATTCAACATACATTTAACATTATTTTCCAGTGGCTGCCAAGATAATTCTAAGCAATACGCTTTTACCTCTGTTTTTGGATTTATCAAATTTGCACAGTATTCAATCACTTCCAGTACATTTTTTTTCCGCCATGGTTATGGGGAATGGAGAACCAAACTGATGCATCGTCACTACCCTGAAATTTTTAAGAGAGTAGACTTAGCTCTCCTGCTTTGTAAGGGCAGCGGGGAGAGTTTCTTACACTGATAACTAAACAGAAGGTAAAGGCAGGAGGGGGACTCTGGTCATATTTAAATGAGTTAATATTTGTAAAGCACTCAGGACAAAACCTGGCCCCCAGGCAGGGCTGTACAAGTGCTTGTTAAGTCAAATGCATTAAAATCCAAAACAATAATGCAGAACCAATAGGGACTGAGTGAATATGGAGGAAAGAAGAGGTCTCGATTAGCATCGAGATGTCTCAGTCTGTGAGTATTACAAATAAGTTACTAAAAATCCCACTATTACATTCTATGTAGGCTGCTAACCAAACATCATAGACTGGATGGGTTACAAACAACAGAAATTTCTCACAGTTTTAGAAGCTGGGAAGTTCAAGGTCAAAATGCCAACAGGCACTGTGTCTGGTGAGAGCCCACTTCTGGGACCACCACCTTTTTCATGGTGTCCTCGCATGGCGGAAGGGCTGAGGGAATATCTCCTTTACGGTGCACTAATTTCATTTTTAAAGATGTGGACAAAAAGAAGGGTCCTGTATGTTCCCGTGGGCACAAGAGTCAACAGAATCTGCTTCTAACAGGACTTTATTACTACTCTCTGTCTAGAGAGGTCAGGGGAAACTTGACTGAAAGTACACAGATCCTTTAATTAACTAAATACAAATTCATGTAAAAAACCTTTACTGAATTAAGACTCTGAATCATCATACATTTTCTAAATTAAAGGGATATTAAAAGGATAATTATAATTGCATGGGATATGTTGCATATTTGTTTGATGTTCCAGATTCATTCTCCATCTCCCTCTACCCTGCCCTGTACTCCAGGACACTGGTCCATAGGGATGGCATCAACAACCTCCCTTGTCGTCTGGCTCTCACTGTTTTTTGTTTTGCTTGTGGTTGTGCCACTCAGCATATGGTATCAGTTCCCCACAAGGATCGAACCTGTGCCCCCAAGAGTATAAGCGCAGCGTTCTTACCACTGAACTGCCAGGGAATTACCTCTCAGTGGTTTTGAGAGGGGAGGCTCCAGCAGGTGAAATAATGGAGGAGAGTGAGGCCAGGCTATTTACCTCCCCAGTTCCCCCCTGCTGAGTGGCCACAGGTTGTTGCATTTCTCTGGTCATGTGGTCTGTTCCACTCAGCTACTGTCTTCTGAACCCATGTCCTCCCATGATCCCTTCAGAACCAGGGATGATGTATCTATTAGTTTGTTAGGGCTGCCATACAAAGTACCACAAACGAGGTGACTTAAATTACAGAAATTAACTTTTGTACGCTTCTGGAGGCCAGAAGTATGAGATCAAGGTGTTGGCAGGGTTGTTTTCTTCAGAGTCCCCTCTCCTTGGCTTGTAGCTGGTCATCTTCTCCCCGTGTCTTCACATGGCCTTCATTCTGTCTCTCTGTCCTAACCTCCTCTTCTTATAAGGACACCAGTTACATTGGAGTAGGGCCCACCCTAATGACCTCAGTTTAACTTAACAGTTTTTAGGGTTTTTAAAGACCCTATCTCCAAATACAGTTTGGAGGTCCTGGGGGTTAGAATTTCAAATGAATTGAGGAATGCAATCTAGCCCAAAACAGATGGCAACAGAGGCTCCTGGCCTCTCAACAGCCCCAGGGTTATCCCATCCTGAGTTGTTCTCCTAAATCCTGCCCACACCTCTGTAAACACTGTCACTAACTCTCAACTACCTCGTCTTAGTGTACCATTTGCTTCCTGTCCAGATTCTGAATGATTTATAGGGGCTCATCCAAACAGTACACATTAGAAAGGGGACCTCATTCTCAAAGGGGTAACCACTGTATACCTGGGAAAAACTGCTCTCCCATTCAAGCATTCAAACTAATATCTTACTAATGCATTACTATTTTCAATATTTTATTCAAGACATGACTAGAATTCTTTATTCCGTTTGAGAAAAGAAAACAAGTTATTTTGATGTGGGACGGCTCTAGGCATACGTAGACTGGCAACGCCAAGAGGACAGATACAGTGCTATTACTGAGTGTTACAAGTACACTTGCCACTCGCTTTTCCTACTCAGACCCGGAAGATACTTCCCACAGTCACTTACTCCCAGAAGGCTCTCTGGCGCTGATCCCTGGAAAATCCACTCTTTCCCAGGGCAGGAATCTCTGGGCAAAGAAGCTGCTGTTTGAGACAGCTGCCACCCAAAAGGGGCTACTCGTTACTCAGGTGAAGCTCAATTTTCTTTGTTCTGAACCTGTGTGTGACCGTTTTGTTTCTTCAAATGTTCCCAGCTGAATTGTCATCTGGCTCAAAAATCCTCCTTTTTGATCTGAGGACAAATATTAAGTGACTGACTAACGCAATCTAGACGCTGACGTAGGCCCACTATGTACACACACCACTCGGGGTGCATGTGTGTGTGTGTGTGTGTAAGAGGGGGAACAAAGATAGATAAGCCCTCTCCCTATTCCTCACGTACTAACAGCCGTGCCAGATAATGAAACGTGCGGAGCTCAAGACAGCTCCTTTCCTCAAGCTTACTTTCTCTTTGGGGTTCATGGTTAATTGTCAGCAGAGTCGCTCGGCACACTGCTTATCCCTCTCTACCTTTTCTGGAAACATTCTTATTCCTTCTTTTAATTCTTATAATCTCCTGTACTAAAGATGTACTTTTCACCACGCATGAAGCGCTGGCCACAATCCAGAGATCAGCAATCAGGACCACTTCCGCACTCGGCTCCCAGGTAGAAAAGCACGGCTGTGTCACGAGCTCAAACCACGTGGCCTCACCCGGGTTCAACATAACCCCCGCATCCGGCGCATGCGCCCTAGGCCCCGCCCACGCACGGCTGTCGGGTCATCGTTGGGGGCGGTGCTTACGGCGGCCGGAGACGTAGAAGACGCACGCGCGGCGCCGCGTCCTAGTCCAAGTTCTACGGCGGCTGCTGCGTGTACGTTTCCGTACGGGTGGCCGCGCGGCCCTGGGGTGAGTGTTCTGGCGGCCTGGTTGAATGTCAGGCGGGACATGTCCGGGCCCCGCTCCGACTCTCCAGGCGGCCGCAGCCCCGCCTGGACCCCTGGCAGCCGCGATGGAGCCCTTCCGCGCGGGCGGCCAGGAGCGGGCCCTCGGGCTGGGCGCGCGGTGTCGCGCCAGCCCACCTGCGGCCGGAAGTACTGCTGGGGAGCGCTCACCTGGGCGGACCGGTGCGGGTGGGGGGCTCCGCCGAGGGCTCCGCCGAGGGCAAGGTGGGCCGGCGACGGAGCATCAGCTTTCCGGCTCTGTGTCCTTCCCCACCCCCCGCCCGCAACTAGGGTCAGCCCGGCCCTGTTTGATCTCGGTTAAAACTGGAGTTGTTATTTGAACGAGAAATTCGGGGTAAAAACAAGTCAGGCGGTTGATAGAGTCAAGTGGGAGTATGTGAGGGAGGATTGAGCAGTCCGCATATAAAGGCTGTAGCGTAAAGATTGCCCACGTAGTATCTTATCTTCACTGCTATCACCCAGTTCCAAGCTCCTGTCACTTGTCACCCGTACAGCCCCGGCATATGTCCATGTTGCGCTGTTTCCTCCAGTCCATTATCCGTACTGTAGTCTAGCTGGGCTTTACAAACATAAATTGGGTCATGGCATTATCACCCTGATTGAAACTGTTAGAGTCACTCCGTTACACTTGGAGAAAAATCCGAGTTCCCGGTTCCCTAGGCTCCCTGTGATCTGGTCCTTGCCTCTGGCTCCATCTTCAAGTACGCCCCTCCCCCTTCCCAGTTCTGCATATAGACAACTAAACCTCCAAACCAGTATCCAGCGCCTCCCACAGACGCCCCAGTGCTGAAAGGAGGACAGTGAAGATATTGTTTTTCCAGATGGTTAAGTCTTGCAGAGTGTTAGAAGACGTTATGTAAATGAGTCATTATCAGTTTCTTTAACTCTGTAATTCATGTACAATAAAGATTTGTCAGAATGCTCCAGCCTTCTTCCAGTTTTTCATCAGCACCAACTCTTACCAGCCTTAGAAATCATACATGCTGTTTCTTTGCAAAATACTCACTTTTGGCCTGTTATTTCATCCTTCAGATGCTGGTTCACATATCAGTTTATCAAAGAGGTCTCCCTGACCTCACATCTACTTCTATAATATCAGTTAGGCTCCTCTGTTATTTTGTTATAAAGAAGTCTGTACTTTCCAATTGCAGTTACCACAGTTACATTTGTGTATGTTTAATTTATGTATAAATACTTATTTATGTTGGAGAAGGAAATGGGAATCTACTCCAGTATTCTTGCCTGGGAAATTCAATGGACAGAGGGGGCTGGCCGGCTACAGTCCATGGGGGAGCAAAGAGTCAGACATGACTCAACAACTAAGCGTTCATATATTTATGTATGTAAATACATATATGTAATTCTTAAAATATGTGTCAACTTAGCTCCTAAGTTCTATACAGACAGAAACTCGTTGGCAGAGTACATTGTCTGGTGTAACTGACTCAGTAAATATCTATTGAATGTCAGCTGATTTATTTTGCTTCTGAAATTCTGCCTTCTAACCGGAACTTTCTGGGTTTCATCTCTTATTCCCAGGAGACTTGCCCTTTAGTGTATCCTCCAAGTGGCTTCTTGATTCCTTTCTTCCTTCTTTTCTCCTTTTCACCTGCCTTTTCCGTCCTTGCTCTTCAGTGCCTCCTGGCTTGTTTTTTTCCCCTAATCTGCCCAGCTTGGACCCCAAGATCAGTTACTTGAAATACTCAGCATCTTTCTAAAAAAAATTATTTTTAATTGGAGGGTAATTGTTTTTACCACATCGTATTGACTTCTGGCACATCTCCTCAGCACTTTACCCCCAAGCGACATCTGCCTTTCTACCCTGAAGACGCCCAACATTGGCATTTCCCCTGGGACTGCTAATTACTGAAGGAGGAAATTGGGATTGTTGGCACTTCCTGGTTGGGAGCCAGCCTCTGGTAGGCCTTCCGCACCTGTCACCAGTGTTTGTTCCCCATCACCTTTTCTCCTCTACAGGTTACTTAGTTCCGATTCTTACTCTTCCCCACCTCCCATCCCAGCTGTGTCCCGTGACTCAGGTGATGCCCAAATTTCTTGCCTTATATTTTCTCTGTGGTCCACCTAAGCTTCTCTCTGCACCTGTACGTTTAGGTTTATCAGGAGTCATCCTGCCAGAGACAGAGAAAGATGTGCTGTGCCCTCTGCACTTCTGTACCTGCTGCTGTCTCATACACCACTGTCTTTGTAGACTGTCTCCCTAGTCCCCACTATCTCCCTAGTCCCCACTCGCTGTTCATCCTGTAGTTGTTCTTGACCAAATTTTCCTTCCCCTTCCTTTGGTTACTTTATTATTCCAGCGACCTCTCTCTGCCATAGCCTATCCTTAGGCCTCTATTTCCTCATCTACTCATTTCTTATCCCACTACAGTCTGATTTTTTTTTCCCCCTTTGCTTTGCTAAGATTTCTTTTACTAAGGTAACCACTGATCAGCTTTCCAAATCCACTGGACCCTTTGGAGTTTCCTTAGGACTTGCCCTATTATTTCCCACATTTGACCATTCCTTCCTAACTCCTTATTAGACGTTTTCTCCAAACATCGTTATTTTAACCTTGTTTTTGCACTACAGAGTTATTAATATTTTGATGGATTAGTATATTTTTTAAGAACTGAAAAGGAAATCCTTGTATACATACAAATAAGAACAATGAAAAAATTCCAGCTAGTGTGAAGGCTCGGAGCCAGAATCCTCTCTGTTGAAAGTAATAAGAGTGCCAATCTGATCCTTTCTCCTGGAAATAATCAGAAGGGCCCCAGATAGAGGAATTTTCTTTCTCTGCTGTTCACTTTTAACCTTTTCAACCTTAGCCTCTTTCTTATCCTCTAAAAGAATCTCTGGTCCCTGTCAAGAGCCTTGGGATCCCTGGGGCTGTTTACTCTGCTGATATTTCCAGATTTTCTCTAGAGCCCAGATTCATATTTCTGCCTGCATTCTGGCAGGACAGCTTTGGCTGCTTCCCATCTGCTTCCTTTCTGATTCAGTTTCGTGACTGAATTCACCAGTGACTCAGTTGTCCAGACCAGACTTGTTATTTTAGATTCCTCTCTGAGCCCTCGTTTCCACACGTATGAACACCTTGTGTGTGTCAGATCGTGGGTCACGTGTGCAAAACTCAGTTTGTCTGTGTTTTTTGAACTCCAGATCCAGTGCACTGTCCCTTCTTCTGCATCCACCTGGCCTCCTGTATGTGCCTCTTTGATCGACCTGCCCCACTGGCCTGCTTCTCCAGTAGAGAGTGAGCCCCTTGGGGCAGCGTGACACTAAGCTCCTGGCATCTTTGTAGCCTGGTGCTTGGCCACTGGCATCGCCTTTATTTCATGAGGAATGAGTGGAGCTTGTTGGGGAACTTGTGAACATTTCATAGAAATAAAGAGTTTATTCACAGTTAATTAAAAAGATAAGCTGTCACTTAAAAAAAATCTATTTAAAAGTATTTATTAGATGGAGTTATACAGGCAGCATAGCAAACACATTTTCATGCAAGGAGTTCCTGATTTCTTGTTGTAAAATGTGAAAGCTCCCCTTTATTCCTCCTTCTCCTGTCTCCCCCTTCCCGTGCTGCAGGTTTAGTATGCATCTTCAGATCATTTTGAATGCATTCCATACACACAGATGTGGGTACACATTTTTTTCCAATATAAATGCCTTCATACGACATGGCTTTTCGTTTTATTTGGCTTTTATATTGTTACTGTTGAGAGTATTTAATGCTGGTTTAGGACCATTAAACATGCTACAATAAATAGCCTATGTATATGTGAATATTTCTCTAGAATAAGTGCCTAGTAATGTGCATTTTAAATCTTGGTAGATATTGCTAAACTGCCTTCCAAAAGAGTTTTTCTAATTTATATTCCCACCAGCATTATATGAAGGTGGCTCTTAACCTATAGTGGATGTTATCAGTCATCATGTTTTTGCCAGCTTGTTGGTGAGAAATTCTGAAGGAGATCAATCCTGGAATTTCTTTAGAAGGAATGATGCTAAAGCTGAAACTCCAGTATTTTGGCCACCTCATGCGAAGAGTTGACTCATTGGAGAAGACTCTGATGCTGGGAGGGATTGGGGGCAGGAGGAGAAGGGGACGACAGAGGATGAGATGGCTGGATGGCATCACTGACTCGATGGATGCGAGTCTGGGTGACCTCTGGGAGCTGGTGATGGACAGGGAGGCCTGGCGTGCTGCGGTTCATGGGGTCGCAAAGAGTCGGACACGACTGAGCGACTGATCTGATCTGATCTGATCTGGTGAGAAATTATATCATGCATTGAAATGGAGTTATTTTTAAGACTTTTAATTAACTGAAGTTCTGATTTGAGTGGTGTTATTTATTATCTCTTTTCAGAGGTTTCTACTTATTGGAATAGTCAACCTAAAAGTTTCTGGTGTTAGATTGGAGAGAATCTCTCTACAAGTCTGTCTTCTTGAGTTGCTAGCTCTGTATGTCACAGGTGATCATGCAGCTCTAATGTACGTTGTTTGTGCTCTAATGCAGGGAAGAGGCTCACTTGAAAAGCAGCAGTGAAACGACTTCACGTGGTTTGGGGACGTCTCTGCGGGCATCACTTGGGATGCTGATTGCCAGCTTCTCAGTGGGGTGCCCCAGGGTTCTTGTTGATGATACTGCATTTCTTCTTCTGCTGTTGTTGGAAATTTTTCTTAATTATTATCAGAACTCAAGAAGATCTATAGTTTGTGCTCTTTTAAGAGAAATAATACTTGGAAACTTGAATTTATGAAGTTGGAGGATTATTGCTTGGTCTTTTGAGAAATCAATCTGCTTTAATTATAAAATATTTACTAAACTTTATAAATACAATTATATATAACTGATGGGTTTGCTGAAAAATTTTTTCCTTTTTAGATAGCCTGAAGAGGATGCCAAGTGAAAGACTCCCCCACTCAAGTCAAACGCAGGAGCCAGACTGTTCATGGAGCCAGGATGTCAGTGGCAGTGAAGAGGGGACAATCAAGCAGGAGGAGGATGGCGGCATGGACCTGGGGCAGAGCCTCCCCTCTTGTTCCTCTGCCAATGGACCCTCCACGTCCACCGAAGGGTGTCTCTTGGAACTTCCCAGGAGAGGGCCAGCCCTGCTGCACATCGACAGACATCAGATCCAGGCGGTGGAGCCCAGTGCACAGGCCCTGGAGCTTCAGGGGTTGGGTGTAGATGTCTATGACCAGGATGTGCTGGAGCAAGGGGTGCTTCAGCAGGTGGACAGCGCCATCCATGAGGCCAGCTGCGTGGCCCAGCTTGCCGAGGCGGAGAAGGAGTATCGGTCAGTCCTGGACGACCTCACGTGAGTGTGGACCACCTTGTCTCTGATTTTACTTATGACTGAAAAATTTAGACAATACCTGTGGTAGTCCAGAAATTGAGGGGATTTATAGAACCTTTCAGAGAAGGCAATGGCACCCCACTCCAACACTCTTGCCTGGAAAATCCCATGGATGGAGGAGCCTGGTGGGCTGCAGTCCATGGAGTCGCGAAGAGTCGGACACGACTGAGCGATTTCCCTTTCATTTTTCACTTTCCTGCATTGGAGAAGGAAATGGCAACCCACTCCAGTGTTCTTGCCTGGAGAATCCCAGGCACGGTGCAGCCTGGTGGGCTGCCGTCTCTGGGGTTGCACAGAGTCAGACACGACTGAAGCAGCTTAGTAGCAGCAGCAGCAGCAGCAGCATAGAACCTTTAATCAGAAGATGGAGTCAGTAAGTCCTTGACCTGTGTTTAAACCCCAGCCCTCAGAAGCATTGTAAACAGTAGTTACTCACTTCAGTTCTTGGCAGCTTGTTTACACATGATCCTGGAGAGAAGTACTGTTCTGAGTGGCCCAGGGCTCGCAAGCTTGTACACAGATGGTTCTCCGGAGAGGTGTTTCTGAAGATCTGATGTGTCCTATTCCAGGAACATCCTCCGGCCCACTCCCCCATCCTATAGTTTCTTTCTAGTTTCCTGTTCCTGAACCGAGGACCAGTCTTTTGGTACCTTTTCAGATTTGCATTTCTGGAATCAGTGAGAAATCCCTCCCTGCTTTTCCTTTCTTCCATCGTACTTTTGACCTCTAAGGAAAGGTGAAGTTCCATGGAGGCTCACTTAGGCTTTAGAGGAGAAACAGACCTGGGCTGTGCTGAGCAGAATGCGTTGGTTGTGGAGAGGCCTGGACCTGGGTTGAAAGAGGGGGCAGAGGATTGAGGTGAGCTCACGCTCCATCGCCAGTCTGCCCCCCCATAGCCAGTGTTCTCAGTAGAGCGTGCTGCAAGCAGGAGAGAAAAGGGGAGGCCAGGTGGAGGGGTGGTGCAGCGTCAGGTGGGGCAGCAGGAGGAGGAGGGGGAGAGGATGGAGCTGCTGCCCCCCGTGGAGGGCGCTGTGGCCCTGTTGGTGCCCAAAGGGCCTGTTTTCTGCTCACAGTTTTCTGGTGTGTTCTTTGAGCCTCTTGAGCAGCAGGTGTTCTACAGTAGTAGTAGTCTGACCTTCAGGTGTGAGGACCTTGGAAATGTGTCCACTGCCTGTAGAGGTGACAGAGCAGGGTGCTGCAGGGTCACGAGCCTGCCCAGTGCTAGACAGAGGGTGACCCATGGTGCCAGGACCACCAGTGAGTTGCATTGATAACATCTTTTCTGCTGAAATCCACAAAGGATACAGACAGCAAATTACACAAGTGTTAGTATTGAATTTGTCTTTTGAAAGTTGAGAGTTGCAATTCTATGTCTATTTTAGGAGCTGCTGCTGCTAAGTTGCTTCAGTTGTGTCTGACTGTGCGACCCCATAGACGGCAGCCCACCAGGCTCCGCCGTCCCTGGGATTCTCCAGGCAAGAACACTGGAGTGGGTTGCCATTTCCTTCTCCAATGGATGAAAGTGAAAAGGGAAAGTGAGGTCACTCAGTCATGTCTGACTCTTAGCGACCCCATGGACTGCAGCCCACCAGGCTCTTCCGTCCATGGGATTTTCCAGGCAAGAGTACTGGAGTGGGGTGCCATTTCCTTCTCTGATTTTACGAGCGGTCTGTTATAAATTGGCTTTTTCTGTTTGTATTACAAAGTGTAATAATATAGCAGTAAGTCTTCTAGTCAGGCAAAAGAAAAATACTATCACAGATGTCTGATTTATATAAGAAAATGTTTAAGCATGTTTAGTACTTTTCCAATGGAGAAGGCAATGGCACCCCACTCCAGTACTCCTGCCTGGAAAATCCCATGGATGGAGGAGCCTGGTAGGCAGCAGTCCATGGGGTCGCTGAGGGTCAGACACGACTGAGCGACTTCACTTTCACTTTTCACTTTCATGCATTGGAGAAGGAAATGGCAACCCACTCCAGTGTGTTCTTGCCTGAAGAATCCCAGGGATGGGGGAGCCTGGTGGGCTGCCCTCTATGGGGTCGCACAGAGTCGGACATGACTGAGTGACTTAGCAGCAGCAGCAGTACTTTTCCAAACTTTGGGAAACTCCCATAATGGGCTTTCAAAACCCATGTTTGGGTTGCTGCTAATGGGGTAGTCTGTGCGTATTTGGGGCAAGGAATATATGGGAAATCTCTGCCTTCTCCTCAGTTTTTCTGTGTACCTAAAACTGCTCTGAAAAATGGTCTTAAAGAAAAGTGTATGCATTTTTTCATATAAAAGGGCAACATTGCCCATCATTTTTGCATAGTCTCTTGAATAGACACTTAAAATGCTTATAGGATGAGTGAATCAGTTTGCAAATGAGAATAAACAGATTAAAATTAGCCAGATTAAAGAAAAACATGAGCGGTCGTCTTAGATTTGTAACAACTCTTCAGGTTCTGTTAGTGGCCAAAAAGAATATGTTAGTCTGGTTTAGTTTCTCTTGTCTTTAGTTAATGAGAAGTAAAAGGAACATGTTTTTAACATTCCTCTTTCATTGTTATTCTGTAAAAAATGTTACCAGAGTCAAAACTAGACATTTTCTCTTACTTTTCAGGTCATGTATGACATCCCTGAGACAGATTGATAAAATTATCGAACAACTTGGCCCTCAAGCTGCCACCAGCAAAGATGTCAGCAGGAAACTAGATTCTGTAAAACGACAGAAGTATAACAAGGTGACTCTAGAAAACACCTAAGTCTTGCATTTTTGAAAAAAGTCATTATTTAAGCTCATGTAATATTTAGGAAATAGGTATTTCTGAAAAGTACTTGTAAGATGTGGAGCAAATTTACAATAGAGAATTAAATTTTATGCATTTAATTTTTTGGCTGTTTCCCTTTAATGTCCTAGGTTTAAAGAGTGTTTCTAAAAATACATAGACACAGGTGCAGGCACCTTCACAGCTGAGAGGAAGTTCCCTGTTTCGACTTTCCGCCTCCACTCACGTGCTTTCACGGGCTCCCTTGCGTCACTGCTTTCCCTCCCCAGCTGAGCTTCCTCTCTGGCCGCCAGCCTCTCGCGCCGTCTCGTCCGCGTGGACTTGTGCTCTTTCCCTGCCCGGCTCCTGCTTGTGCTGACCGTGCTTCTCCCCAGCATGGCCCTGGCCCCCCCACACTCACGCGCACTCCTCTAAGAGCCTGGCCTTAGGCGTTCAGTTGCCACCCAGCCACACTGACTGGGCTGCACTTAGGGTCATTGGACTTAAGGATACGGAAATGCCTATTACTTTTGACACTGTTTTTATAAAGCCTGAACATTTTTTAGAACTTCTGTACACGCCATGACAGCATACGGCAGGAGGAGGTGGAAACGACTAGCTGTAATCAGCTTGCTGCTGCCATCCAGGGAGACTAACAGATGGCCTCGTGCTTGCAGTCGGTTCCCTGCGGTGAGCAGGGTCCTCACGACGCCTGTTTGGGCTTGACCTTTGCGGGTCTCTTAGCCTTGGCTCCTCCTTCTGCCTCCACCGGTTCGTGGTCTTCACCACACTGAGTCCTCACTTAACTCCGTAGCAGCAGCTCACTCATTGCTTACAGTGGAGTGAGGCAGCCGGGGTCTCCCCAGAGCAGACGGGACCGTCTGGCCTCTGTGGGAGCGTGTGAACAGTGGGCTTCTGGTGGGTTGGAGTTTGAGAGAGCAGCGAGGACCACTTAGGTACCGGTCTAACTTGGGTGTCTACTCCTGTCTTTCTTTAGCTCTTCTCTGATGTTTAGAGAGAGACTATTCAGAGACAGGCTGTTTTAAATGATAATTTACTGAGGAAAAAACCTGCAAGATAAAACAAATTACAAGTCGTTACAACATGGTGTCCATAATCAGGACGTCCCCGCGCCCCACACTCATGTCTGCTGTCTAAACATTCTTGACCTTGGAAAGAATAACCGCCTACCACAGGCCTAGTTAACTGGGGAGTCCCTAGGAATGGCCAGATAGCCGAGCTCTGATGATGTGGGAGGAAGACACAACAAAGGGGGTGCCCAGGGAGGACAGAGTAAGAGGGTCTGTCAGAACAGAGTTTATTTTCGAATGTTGTGATTGAGTAGTGTACTATAAAGGACAGTCAGAAATGTGATAGATTATCAGGGGGGCTGACTTTTTCCACTGTTTGAACACTAATGTGTTTCTTTGCCATCTAGCCTATTGACCTCATAGCCCTTTGGCTGCAAAGGTCAGAAACAAATGTAGTGATTTACCCAGTGTGTGATGGGGACACCAAGAAGAGCAGCACCACCTCCCAAGTCAGTGGAGTCGGTGCGTGTGGGGCTCAGGCGCTTATCAAGTATGGACTGTGCCGCCCAGTCAGGGGGATGGGGACGGGGTGCCACCTGGGGGAACAGGTTACTTCCTGCGAGAAAAGTAGCAGTTACTCAGATAGGTTTCTGTGTAGTAATAGTACCATATGGCCGTTGTGTTTTATTTTTATTTTGCCCTTGATTAAAGTGTTTAAAATTTTATGATGCTGCCTTTTGTATTTAATCATTTCACTGCTGTTTTTTTGTATTTAACATTTACCATTTAAGGAACAACAGCTGAAGAAGATCACAGCAAAACAAAAACGACTCCAGGCCATCCTTGGAGGAGCAGAGGTGAGAGTGGAGCTAGGTCACGGCAGTCTGGAGGACGAGGATGCAGGTGAGGGTCCTGGGGACGGTGTCTGTTCGCGAATTACTGCCTGACGCCTCTGCTCAGTGGAGAAGGCAGTGGCACCCCATTCCAGTACTCTTGCCTGGAAAATCCCATGGACGGAGGAACCTGGTGGGCTGCAGTCCATGGGGTCACTGAGGGTCAGACACGACTGAGCGACTTCACTTTCCCTTTTCACTTTCATGCATTGGAGAAGGAAATGGCAGCCCACTCCAGTATTCTTGCCTGGAGAATCCCAGGGACGGGGGAGCCTGGTGGATTGCCGTCTCGGGTCGCACAGAGTCAGACGCGACTGCGGTGACTTAGCAGCAGCAGCAGCAGCCTCTGCTCAGTGGAGGGTGTCTCTTCAGTCCCAGCCTGGGTGTTTGGACAAATGCATTTATTTGCTTAGTGTCAAAACAAATGCAGGACGTCTTATTCTCTACACCTGTAGAACCTGGCCTGACCCTGACCCTGCCCATCTGACTTGTCTTTATTTTCCTGTCTTTCTGTAGCAGCTCTTTGATGTTTAGATAGAGACTGTTCAGAGAGAGAGAAACTGTGAGATGAAACGAATTGTAAGTCTTTTGGGGCTTCAGAGAATGAAAGTAAATTTTTAACTCAGTGTAATAGAGGCTCCTGGTGCTCATTTAGTATTACGTTTAATAAATTAGAAATTTTAACATTTTGTATAATTAACTTCATAAAGACACCTGACATCTTGATTGAATTGTGTTTTGTTGACCCAGTATCATCAGTCAGCATTCATAGAATTGCTTTTACAAATCTTTTTGGGTCCTATTTGCCAGGCTTTCTAACCATCAATTCTGTTGTTAAGGCATCTTAATTCAGGTTATTTAATTCATGGCCATGATTTTGCTTATATCACTGTCCTGAATGGGTGTCTTTTGGAAGACCTTTGGGGAAGATACATAAGCTCTGAAACGAAATGTCTTGAGTGTCAATGTGTGTGTGTGTGTTTAGAAATTATTGGTAGCTGTTCAGTTATTTACTAGTTGAAATACAGATTTAAGCCCTTCAAGCAAATATTTTGTGCTGGCTCCATTCAGTAAGACAAGAGAATTGTGAAGACTCAACTGAGGTGACGAGAAAAAATACCAGCTGTGCTATCAGAGTTGTCTTACGGGGTCTACTGGGCCTGTGGCCAGCGCTTCCTGCTGCTGAAGTGCTGCTATTTCTCATTGATAAAAGACTGTTTCTTGATCTGGCTGCCTAGAACTTGCTGTTATCTTTTGCTTCCTATTATTTGTTTGGTAAAAGTTGGCCCAGGGGTAATTGTTGCTTCCCCCAATCCAAGAGCTCCGCTTGGCCTGTCTGTAGCAGCTGCTACTTCCCTGCCTCTGAGGAGCCATGTCTCTCTGCTGGTTTTCCTTTCAGCCCTCTGACCATTTCTATTTAGTTGTTTTGGACCAGATTTTCTAGGCTTAGCTTAAATAGTAATTACTCTCAGAATTTCTTGCTGAGCCCTCTTTTTATAATACTACGTCTCCCCAAATAATCCTGCCCCTTCCCTACGGCTTCTCTAGCCACCCAGGTTCTAGCGTCTTACAGATCTGTACACTTAGGCCTCTCCCTTCTTCTGAACTCCTGTTTCTTATTATCTCTTTCCACTGGGCCTCTGCTGCTGCTGCTGCTAAGTCGCTTCTGTCGTATCCGACTCTGTGCAGCCCCAGAGACAGCAGCCCACCAGGCTCCCCCGTCCCTGGGATTCTCCAGGCAAGAACACTTAGACTCCGGTCTGTCTTACCACCTTCCTCGTCCATCCTTTCTGGGCTCCCTCCCTTCTCCCTGGTGCTCTGTGTCCTGTCTGGGGAGGCAGGAGAGCAGAGCGTCCAGGCTTTACGCACCCCAGCTCTTTATTGCCCAGGTATAGACCTTGGCTACATTCTTTGCTCCCATGCTTTCCTGAGATTTCCTTTCCCTTGCTCTCCACATAATGATCCATTTCTTAATTGTTGTGAGGACTATCTGATTAAAGAATCCTTCCCTGGGATTCGGTGGGATAAACTTGGCAGCAGTTGGCTTTGCTCCTCTGATCCGGGATGGTATGAGGTGCTGCTCTCACCTCTCCTGCTACATTGGACTGTAGTGTAGTAATGGAAGAAAAGAAAGAAAACCATCACTGTTTACGGAATGTGTGATTGGTCATCATATCGAAAGTCCAAAAGAATCAGTGGGCATTCTATGGGAATTACTGTGTGAATTTAGCAGTGTCATTGAACACAAGGTCCGTATAGAAAAATCAGTCATATTTCTGCATATGAGCAAAAGTAAAAAATAGAAATTTAGTAAAGATGGCAATTATAATCAAAATCAAAATACCTGGCAATAACTCTTAGTTTAAAAAAGTAGTTTTCTTTGGTTCTCTCTCCATTAAAAAACAACAAAATGTCATTGAAAAATTAAGAGAAGACAGATGAGGGAGCTACACCATGGTTGTAGATGGAAGGTGCAATATTGTAGTGATGTCAGCTCTGTCCTTCTGTAGCTTCGTTCCACCCCGGTAAAAACCTCAGGGAGTTTTCTGAGGGAGAGGGTGTAGGGTAGGAAGAGTAGGCTGAGGTGAGTGACGCTAGTGAGCTGATTGTAAAATTTATATGAAAATGCATTGGGTCAGGAGTAGCCACAACGATCTTGAAGAAGAGTAAACTATCCAGACCATTATTAAGCTGTAGTAAGTAAGACAGCAGTGCAGTCTTGGCGTAAGGGCAGACCAGCACTCCAGGGGGCAGGACAGAGGGCCAGCAAGCAGACCCACCGCGTGTGGCCACCTGCGTTCATGATGCAGGTCTCGGTGCAGTGCCGTGAAGGAGGATCGTCTTTCCATTAAGTGTGTCGGGGTAGTCCACATGAAGTGAAGTGAAGACTGGCCCATCATATAGCGCACTAAAGTGAATTCCAGATGGATTCTTCCAATGTGAAGGATAATAAAAGCTTTTATACTATAACATAGTAAAAATTTCCATGATCTCGGGACAAAGATTTAACAAGACACAAAAATCCTCACTGTAAAGGAAAAGATTAGATAAATGAACTATATTACAACTAAGGTCTTGTGTTTGCTGAAAGATAGCATTTAAGGGAGTGAAAAGGCAAGCTGCTGCAGAATGGGAAAAAATGTTTGCAGTATCTGTGTTAATCCAGGGACTTGAGTCTAGAACGTATGAAGAATTCCTAGAGATCTTTTTTTTTCTTTTTAAAGACCACCTGTGAGAAAAATTGGTGAAAGATTTGGACATTTTCCTTACAAGAGGCTACCCAAAAGATCAGCAAATCTGTGTAGACGTTCCCTTAGGGAAATATAAATCACAGCCACGGAATGGCACCGCCACGCGCCTACCAGAGTAGCTAACGTGGAAGGGCAAGAGTATGGACCCACTAAGACTCTGAAACACTGTTGGTGGAACTTAAAGTTGACAGAACCACTTTGGAAATGTTTGGTATTGTCTACCAAAGCTTAATGTACCCAAAGAATTACATGCAGAGCGTCACCAAAGGGCATGCACTGGAATACTCATAGCAGCGTTATTCTCCGTTGTCCAAACCTGGAAACTCCCCACGTGTCCATTAACAGTAGAATGGAGACATTGTGGTAGAGTTATATAATAGAATACCACACCAACAGCAGTGAGCACCAACAGACTGCAGCCAAATTCAACAGCAGGCGTGACTCACAGGCACAGTTTTGAATAAAAGAAGCCAGACACAAGCACAGACATTTCCAAGTTCAATGCCAAGTCTAGCTTATCTGCAGTGTTAACAGGTCAGTCAGTATCTTGTGGGCTAGAAGCTGGGAGACACCATCAAAGGCAATTTATGCTTCCTGGTCTGGATGCGAGCGTCTGGGTATGTGGTGGCTAGTCGCTCAGTCGTATCTGACTCTTGCAGCCCAGTAGACTGTGGCCCACCAGGCCTTCTGTCCGTGGGATTCTCGGGGTAAGAACGCGGGCGGCTGCTGCTTCCTTCTTCAGGTGTGTATGGGTATATTTTTCTGAAAATTCACTGAGCTGTACACTTAGAATTTCTGCACTTTCTGATGTACATTTTTCTTTAGTGTACATTTTAATGAAAAACTGCACTGGTGTTATTGGCCTGCAAGAGACAATAGGTTTTAGAATATGGTTTCCTTCCCATTAAGCCTTACTTCCTTTGGTATTTTGGCTATGGATAAAGTAATTTTGCTACCGATTGCTTTCAGCCGATGAAGGATGAATGGGTTCTGGGTGGCTTCCTATCTGGCGTAACTTCAGTTTCAGTTCGTCCCTCCCGTCAGTTTACGGATCTGACGTGGTGCCATCCAGTAGACGTAGTTGCAAGAGTGGAAATGCTGTCTGTGTTGTTCGTCATGGTAGCCTTCAGCCACGTGTGGCTGTTGAGCTCTTGAAATGTGGCAAGTACAACTGAAAAAATGAATTCTCCATGTAAATCTAAATGGCCACGTGGTGGCTCCTGTCGAAGGGAGCAGAGCCGCCATTCACGTCTCACCTGCCGAGGTGCAGGCGGACTCTTCAGAGCTCTGTTTTCAGTCCTCTGTCTCTTGGATTTAAGTCCCTCCCAATGCTGGTGTTAGCAGTGACGTGCGGACTTGGGAGATTGCTTCTTCAAGGACTACTCTTTATTTGATAAGGAAACATGGCAAAATTTCCCTCTCTGTATGTTACATATGACTGGGTCTGTCTTTGGATGCCCAGAAAACATATTTATAATGCAGTATTTTGGGAAAAGTTACTGAGAAGTTACCTTTTTGAATAGGAGTGTAGTAAATTTCACTCTGTTCTTCATACATAGTATAGTACATCAGTGATTTTTTGTGTGTGTATCTATGTGTTGAGTAGCACACATGTCTGTTGTTCTCCTAGAAAGTTTTATGTTGGTACCCAATACATTGTCATCCCTTTTTCAGAAGCGGAGCCGTCCTGCCTTGGCAGCATGCTCATGCCCGCTCAGGAGGCCGCTTGGGAAGAGCTCATCCGCACTGGTCAGATGACGCCTTTTGGTACCAAGATCCCTCAGAAGCAGGAGAAAAAGCCCAGAAAACTAATGCTCAATGAAGCATCAGGCTTTGAAAAGTATTTGGCAGATCAAGCGAAACTGTCCTTTGAAAGAAAGAAGCAAGCTTGTAATAAAAGAGCAGCTAAAAAAGCTTCGGCCTCGGCCACTTCTGAGCTGAGCTCAACACTCAATGAAAACAAACCAGACAAGAGAGGCAAAGTTGTATCGAAAACAGATAAACGCCTGAAAAAACAAATCAAGAAACTCCAGAAGAGGGCTCTTCAGCTCCAGGGGCAGGTCGGATTGCTAAAGGGAAAGAAACCCTGGGATTGTGATGTGAGACCAAAGGCCCAGGGGGACTCTGAGGGCGAAGAGTCTGAGTACTTGCCCACAGAGGAGGAGCTGGAGGAGGCGGTGGGTGCTGACCTGCCCGGGGAGGGCTCTGGCTGGGAGCAGAGGCTGGCGCTCAGTCGCCGGAAACGGCAGAAGAAGGTCACTGTGCAGGAGATCGATGATGACTTTTTTCCAAGTTCTGAGGAAGAAGCTGAAGCCACGGGAGGAGGTCGGAAAGCAGTGAGATGCCGAGACGATGGAGATGAAGATTATTATAAGCAGCGATTAAGGTCGGTCCACAGGCCCGTGTTGTATTATGCTGCTATTGCTGCTGAGTTGCTTCAGTCGTGTTCGCCTCTGTGCGACCCCATAGATGGCAGCCCATTAGGTTCCGCTGTCCTTGGGATTCTCCAGGCAGGAGCACTGGAGTGGGCTGCCATTTCCTTCTCCAGTGCATGTATTGTAGGTGGCAGGTTTATTAATAAGTAAGAGTTGTGGTCTAGCTTAGTGTTTTAGACCCTTATTCATCCGAAGATTGGACTTCCTGCAGCCTTTGCCCAATAGAACAGCAGTTCAGTTCAGTCACTCAGTCGTGTCCGACTGTTTGCAACCCCATGGACCGCAGCACTCCAGGCTTCCCTGTCCATCACCAACTCCCAGAGTTGACCCAAACTCATGTCCATTGAGTCGGTGATAGAACCATCAGAGCCCCTGAATCCTCAGTGGAGCTGACCCAAGATGTTTCTACTTCTGGGTCATCATTCAGATTTGGAGGCAAGTCCAAGAAGAAAAGCTTAAAGGGAAGGCTGGGTCAAGAGGCATGCAAAGGACTAAAGTAGGAGCCGTGTGCCTGCCTTTGGAGAGTGGGTGCCTTGCCACAAGGCTGGGGAGGAGGAGGAGGTTGATTTGTGTGGTGTATGCTGGGTGGAAGTAATTTCAGCAGTATGTGTGTGCGTGCTAAGTCGCTTCACTCGTGTCCGACTCTGCGACCCCGTGGACTGTAGTCCACCAGGCTCCTCTGTGCAGGGGATTCTCCAGGCAAGAGTACTGGAGTGGGTTGCCATGCCTCCCTCCAGGGCATCTTCCCAACCCAGGGATTGAATCTGTGTCTCTTATGTCTCCTGCACTGGCGGGTGGGTTCTTTATCACTAGCGCCCCCAGGAAGCCCAGAGAGCTGAAGTTTAAGTTTTAGTGTATGAAAGAATAAGATTGCTCTCCTCAATCCCTCCTTCCTTGTATTAAAAAAGTAGTTGTTTAAGAATTTAAACCTTCCAGTGCCAGAAACGGGCTTTGAATGTCCAGATACCCTTCTCCCTGTCTTCTTTGTGTGTGCTAGAGACTGACTGTGGCTTCTTATTTCCATGATTTTGTCAGTATCTGGTGTAAGTAAGATAAAAGGAACGTGGACACGTTTGTCTCTGGAGTCGGCATTGCCTGTTGCCACACATTTTCTGTGGACCACGAGAACCAGTGTGCACGCCGCAGTGTCCACTGTGTCTCAGGGAGCCCCGCGCGGTGTGGCTCCGGTCTCAGCACTTAGCTTGCCAGGAGCACTGAGAAACTCAAGGGGGTGTGAGAATCTGCTTAACAGATTACTTTTTTTTTTTTTTTTTCAGATTACTTTTTAAATATTTTCTCCCAGGATATTTTTTTCCCAATCCTCAACAATTTTTTCTTTTTCCTCAGTGTAGGGAGACCTAGTTTATTGTAGTTTTGTAGCTTCCCACTAACTAAAGGAGATCAGTCCTGGGTGTTCATTGGAAGGACTGATGATAAAGCTGAAATTCCAGTACTTTGGCCACCTCACATGAAGAGTTGACTCATTGGAAAAGACCCTGATGCTGGGAGGGATTGGGGGCAGGAGGAGAAGGGGACGACAGAGGATGAGATGGCTGGATGGCATCACTGACTCGATGGACGTGAGTCTGAGTGAACTCCGGAGTTGGTGATGGACAGGGAGGCCTGGCATGCTGCGATTCATGGGGTCGCAAAGAGTCGGACACGACTGAGCGACTGAACTGAACTGAACCTTGGAGAATGAAGATTGACCTGATATTCTTTTCTTCTTGTTTAGAACTGCTGACATTCTCCATCCGTATTGCCACATATGGATGTGCCACATATCCATATTGCCTACCTAACCTTTTAGAAGTAGATGGAGCATAGTTCTTTTCATAAATAATTTTGAGTACCTGCAGCCTAGATCCAGGTCTGTAAGAGAGCCCTTGTACTCAACACTGCAGTGATACCTTACGTGGCAAGACAGGGCTGCTGCTGCTGCTAAGTCGCTTCAGTCGTGTCCTACTCTGTGCAACCCCATAGACGGCAGCCCACCAGGCTCCCCCGTCCCTGGGATTCTCCACGCAAGAACACCAGAGTGGGTTGCCATTTCCTTCTCCAATGCATGAAAGTGAAAAGTGAAAGTGAAGTCGCTCAGTCGTGTCCGACTCTTAGTGACTCCATGGACTGCAGCCTACCAGGCTCCTCCGTCCATGGGATTTTCCAGGCAAGAGTACTAGAGTGGTGTGCCCTTGCCTTCTTCGAGACAGGGTTGAGGAGTGGCTTAATATTTGTCATTTCTTATTGCAACTTTAAAGTTACTTTGCACGTTCCATATTTGTAAAGTTGTTTGAGGGGTATTGCTCAATACTGTTAAACAGTGAGTGACATATTTTTTCCTTGACTACTGTAGAGAATTAATAAAAGTGTTAATCTCACCATATTGATTGTAAGTGGAATGAATAGTCTTGCCATTAAATTGAGTCAATATTAAATGTATTTTAAGTATATCAGTATTTTGATCAAGAGCAGGTTGTTTTGATTGAATTTTAAATATGGGTTTAAATTCATGGCAATAAGTTTTTCTTAATAATGTTAAAATCTTTTATATCCAAAGCCATATCAGAAAGTCAGTTTTTGCTCAAGTTACAGTAGAATCTCAAATGAGTTTCAGAAATATCAATAACTCTAATTGCCACCAAAATACTATAGCTCTTAAAATTTTATAGCTACAGTTATTAAGGCAGATAATTGTTAAACTGCAGATATCTACATTAAAATGTTTATATTGCGTCTCCCTTGGTACTCTTTGGATTGGGGGATGTTAGAAGAAACTAAAATGCTCAGGATTGAGAAGCAGATTAAGGATATTTTAAAACTGCCAGTCACTCTATATTTTGTTATTTCTTGTTGTTGATCTTTGTAGACAGATTGAAATTGTAATGGTAACCCCTTGAGTGAAGAAAAAGATTAGGATTTCTTACCTTATTAATAGCATGGTTTGATGATGGATGATCAGAATAAAGCCCCATATAGTTTACAAGGGGCTTCCCTGGTGCCTCAGTGGTAAAGGATCTACAGGAAACGCAGGTGCCATCCTTGGGTTCGGAAGATCCCCTGGAGAGGAAAATGGCAACCCACTCCAGAATTCTTGCCAGGAGGACCCCACGGACAGAGAATCCTGCCGTCTGTGGGGACTGCAGAGAGCAGGACATGACTGAGCAACTGA
The DNA here is from genome assembly GCA_935064755.1 of Tragelaphus eurycerus. Lineage (NCBI taxonomy): Eukaryota > Metazoa > Chordata > Mammalia > Artiodactyla > Bovidae > Tragelaphus > Tragelaphus eurycerus. The sequence continues at coordinate 2,289,399 of CAKXYN010000029.1, forward strand.
ACAACAACCAGTTTGCAACATAGAAAATGAGCTTTTCCTGATGGTTAGAATATATGTCCAGGGCAGCTGCCTTTTGAACTTAAGTATGTGTTGAATTATATATGTTATATCAGATTCAGTTGTGTCCGATTCTTTGTGACCCCATGAATCACAGCACACCAGGCCTCCCTGTCCATCACCAACTCCCGGAGGTCACTGAGACTCACATCCATCGAGTCAGTGATGCCATCCAGCCATCTCATCCTCTGTCATCCCCTTCTCCTCCTGCCCCCAATCCCTCCCAGCATCAGAGTCTTCTCCAATGAGTCAACTCTTTGCATGAGGTGGCCAAAATACTGGAGTTTCAGCTTTAGCATCATTCCTTCCAAAGAAATCCCAGGGCTGATCTCCTTCAGAATGGACTGGTTGGATCTCCTTGCAGTCCAAGGGACTCTCGAGTCTTCTCTAACACCACAGTTCAAAAGCCCTGTTATATGGGCTTTTATATATGTTATATAACAGGGCTTAAATTATAACCATGCTAATTGTTTTGAGCTCTTAGCAGTAAAAGTGGATGATTCCTAGACATCTCACCCGCTTAGTTCTCTCAGCTTGAAAGTCTTATGTCTTTCATTAGCCCTGCTGCTGCTGCTGCTAAGTCGCTTCAGTTGTGTCCTACTCTGTGCGACCCCCTAGACGGCAGCCCATCAGGCTCCCTTGTCCGTGGGATTCTCCAGGCTAGAACCCTGGAGTGGGTTGCCATTTCCTTCTCCAGTGCATGAAAGTGAAAAGTGAAAGTGAAGTCGCTCAGTTGTGTCAACTCTTAGCGACCCCATGGACTGCAGCCCACCAGGCTCCTCCATCCATGGGATTTTCCAGGCAAGAGTACTGGAGTGCGGTGCCATTGCCTTCTCCGTTCATTAGCCCTAGGTTAGTCCTAACTAGGTATCTTTGATTTTAGTTGATGTTCAGCAGGAATACCTTGTCAGACCTTTTCTGCAGCTTAACATTTTCTGGATCTGGGTAATAGCACTTGAAATCCTACTTTCTCTGACTTAGCCCAAGATTTCAGGTCAGGCTTGGAAGTTTTAACCATCTTTTGTACTGTCTGTGAACTTCGCCTTTTCCACATTTTATCCTGTTTTCTTCTCTCCTGTTGGGTTTGCAGGCTGTCCCCTCAGTGGTGTTCCCTGATTTTCATAGCTCTGGTTAGGTACCAGGATGAATGGGCCACTTCTTAGAAGCAGTTATTCTGTTGGTTCTTACTCATGTCAGTGCTAACAGATCTTACAAAGCATCCATAATTTTTTATTTTAATTTTGTGGTACTCAAATTTCCATTAGGGTATGGCTCTCAGTTGTGAAGTCTTCCGTAAAATCCATTGCTCTAGGATCTAGGATCTCCCGGGGCCAAGCACTTAATAGAAATAAGACACATTCGGTATTGGGTGATATGTGTCCCAGGTTGGGTCCGGAGTGGCCTGGAAGACCGCACGTTTCATACACGCACCTTTCCCTGCCGGATGATCAGTCCTGGTTCCCCGGGGTAGACGGTTCATTTCCCAGTCGAGATATGAGATCAACTCCATTGCGACATCTTTATTCTCACTGCATGAATGCCCGACTCCATTCCTGCAAGGAATCTGCAGTCTTTTAGGGAACAAGGGCACAAATGGGACCTAGAAGGGTGAAGAGTGTAATGAAATCAGCTGGAGGTGCTTTAGGGGAGATTTTGTGGAGGAGGTTGGTCCCAGCACTGGGCCTGGTCTGTGGAATGGTTCAGATATGTTGATATGGACCTGAGGATGCAGGTTAAAACACTTGTCACATTCACTCTCAAACTTCAGTGCATCATTGAAAAGGAAAGTACTGCTTTATTTTTGGGGGCACATTATTTCTGCAGGGGAAGTCCCTCATTCCAATCTTTGATCCTATGCATATAAATCTGTCACATGTTATAATAATAGCAGGGTGTACACTTTATCTTGGCCTTTTCTTTCTTTTTTTTTGGGAAGAAAGAAGGGGAGTGATGGTGGGGAGGAGTAGATGTAATTTCTTAACTAATGGCTTTCTGTTTTTAATCACAAAGAACACTTAAAAAAAATCATGTTGAATTCATCCTATATTAGGAGGTTTGATCTGGAAATGAAAAGTTCAGGAAACTAAAAGTCCAGTTTGGGTGTCCTCATCTTAGGCACATCTTGGTATTTTGTATTGGTAGGTCTATCTTTACCACAATATATTATTTAGGACAGGATCACATTTGTCACTTCTTCCTCCCTACTACCCAGAGTGGTACCAGTCCCATAAAATAGTCAATAAAGCTTTACAGAGTGAACAAATAAGTCAATATTTTTTTTTTTTTTTAACTCTCCTGAGTGAACTGAATTTTTTGAGGCTCATAAGTGAATATATATTCCTCTTTACTTTGTCTATTACAGCCAGATTGTATGAGTGGGGTATTAAAGTCTCCCACTATTATTGTATTGTTGCATATTTCTTCTATCATATTAATTAATGTTTGTCTTAGATATATCAATGCTCCAATGTTGGGTGCATATATATTTATAATTGTTATAACTTCTTTTTGGATTGTTCCTTTACGTCGTTATGTATAACCTTGATTGTCTCCTTTTCAGGATCTTTAAAGTCAATTTTATCTGATATGAGTATTGCTACTCCTGTTTTCTTTTGGTCCATAATTGCATAGAAAATCTTTTTCCAGCCCTTCATTTTCAGTCAGTATATATCCCCTATTTTAAGGTGGTTCTCTTGTAGACAACATATATAGGGGTCTAGTTTTTGTATCCATTTGACGCATTTTAGTCTTTTGGTTATCTCTTGTAGACAAGGTATGTAGGTGTCTTGTTTTTGTATCGATTCGGCCAGTCTTTGTCTGTTGATTAGGGCATTCAGCCCATTAACTGTTTTTAATTGTTTAAAGCAATTATTGATAAATAGGATTTACTTTATTGTTTTGGGTTCAAATTTATACACCCTTTTAATGATTCTTATCTAGAGAATGTCCTTTAGTTTTTGTTGGAGAAATGGTTTAGTGGTGCTAAATTCTCTCAGCTTTTGCTTATCTGTGAAGCTTTTGATTTCTGCTTCGTATTTGAATGAGATCCTTGCTGGATACAATAATCTAGGCTGTAAGTTATTTTCTTTCATCACTTTAATTATGTCTTGCCATTCCCTCCTGGCTTGGAGAGTTTCTATTGAAAGATCAGCTGTTATCCTTATGGGAATTCCCTTGCGAGTTATTTGATGTTTTTCCCTAGCTGCTTTTAATATTTGTTCTTTATATTTAATTTTTGTTAATTTGATTACTATGTGTCTTGGGGTGTTTCGCCTTGGGTTTATCCTGTTAGGGACTCTCTGGATTTCTTGAACTTGAGTGGTAATTTCCTTCTCCGATTTAGGGAAGTTTTCAACTATTATCTCCTCAAGTATTTCCTCACGGTCTTTCTTTTTATCTTCTTCGGGAACTCCTATGATTCGAATGTTGTAGCGTTTAATGTTATCCTGGAGGTCTCTGAGATTGTCCTCATTTCTTTTGATTCGTTTTTCTTTTTTCTCCTCTGATTCATTTATTTCTAGGATTCTTTCTTCTAATTCACTAATCCTATCTTCTGCCTCTGTTATTCTACTATTTGTTGCCTCCAGGGTGTTTTGGATCTCATTTATTGCATTATTCATTATGTGTTGACTCTTTTTTATTTCTTCTAGGTCCTTGTTAAACCTTTCTTGCATCTTCTCAATCCTTGTCTCCAGACTCTTTAACTGTGATTCCATTTTGATTTCGAGATTTTGGATTAATTTCACTATCATTATTCGGAATTCTTTTATCAGGTAGATTCCCTATCTCTTCCTCTTTGGTTTGGTTTGGTGGGGATCTATCCTGTTCCTTTAGTTGCAGCGTATTCTTTTGTCTCTTCATTTTGTTAAAATTGCCAAGTTTAAAGTGTCCTTACTATATTCTGGTAGTTTGTTGAATTCTCTTTCTTGAGGCGGTTTACTGGTCTTTTCAATATCTGATCTCTGCCCTGTTACAGAGGGGGTGGAGATGAACACCCAAATTTAAGCCAGCCAGGTTCAGGCACTCGGATAATCCTTGGAAGCACAGACTCGGTTGAGTCTGCGTTTTATGCCCTTCCCAGATCGGCGTAGCGCAGGTGATGAATGTTCAGCGAGCGCAGCTGCTGCGACTTATCGCCTCCCCGCCGCTCAGTTTTCTGGGTATTCAACAGGCGCACTTTCTCAGGCAGATGTTGACCATCCAGAGCCCCAAGAAGCGTGAGTCAGCACAGAAACCTACCCACAGTTCTGTAGACAGTGTCTCTCTAGGGCTGTGATTGCCTGCCTCCGGCTCTGGCTGCCTGTCAACTGCAGCCGGCTATCTGTGCAGTCCTTTGTTCCTTAAGTAGTCCTGGTGGTGTCTTAAGTTAGGGCTGGCTTTTGATGTAGTAGATAACCGACAGTCTGGTTATTTCGCTCAGTGCTGGAGATAGCCAGGCCAAACCTTTCTCAAAGCAATGCAGGCCGCACCGCTCCTTTTAGCCCAGCCCCCGCTTGCTAATAGCAAATGCTGGTGTCCGCGCCACTTCTCCGCAAAAGGAGTTATCGCAGGGCTCGTTTTCTTGTTTTGAAGACAATGAATTGTCTTTCTAAGTGCCTGATGACCTCTGCCGGCATTCAGAAGTTGTTTTGTAGAATTAATTCAGCATTCAAATGTTCTTTTAATGGATTTGTGGAGGAGAAAGTATTCTCCCCGTCCTACTCGTCCGCCATCTTAGCTCCTCCCTATCTTGGCCTTTTCAAGTTTATCAACTTGCCCGTGATCTCCCTGGTTAAGAGCTGGAGTTTGAAGCCAGGACTTGGAGTTGGGTGAAATAGGCAATGTCTGTATACGGCCACACGGTGGTGCCAAGAAGTAGGACATGGCCACCCCTGCCTCCCTGGATTGAAACCAAACCCCAAACCCAGGTCAGTCGGGTGAAGGTTTGGGGAGGTTGCTGGGATGTCTAGAAAGCTTGACAGATCTGTGTGGACGGGGATAGAATTTTCCTCATGGTGTGGTGTAACCTGAATCTAGTCATGGTGCCCATTGATAAGACTGGTTTCTGATACATTTTTAATCTTAAAGGTTTTTCTTTTATCACATTTTAAACTTTATTTTAGTGTGAATAGCCTGGACTTAAAAAGTCAAATGATTCCGTTCATTGTGTAAATCTTATAGAATATCTGAAGCCTCCACGTGGCTAAATTGTCTGGGAAAATGGTGTCTTCATCACCCCTCCCTTGAGCACTGTGGCTTCCGTGGCAGGGGTGAGTTGGACCCTGGTTTGGAGGGTTTGGCCATATACATGCCTAGTTCTAGAAGGGGAGGGCTGTTGTTATTTTCGGATTCCAAGAGGAGTCAAGTCCAGGAGAATAAATGCTGAAAAAAGTCTTGGATTCGAAATTTGGAGGCCTGAGCAAGGGGGGCATCCAGGAGGAAGGGGAGGAGGTTGTATGAGAGCTGAGGTAGCTGACGTTAGTGAACGCTTACCATGGGCAGCGCTGCGGTCACTGCTTTACTCCTCACGACCCCTAGGAGATAGGATCCTGAGCCGAGAAAGCTGAGGTCTTTTGCGTAGGGTAGCAGCAAACGAAATGGCAACCCACTCCAGTGTTCTTGCCTGGAGAATCCCAAGGACGGGGGAGCCTGGTGGGCTGCCGTCTTTGGGGTCGCACAGAGCCGGACACGACTGAAGCAACTTGGCAGCAGCAAGTGAGAAGTCTGGGGTTGGGGTGGAGCTGCGGGTGGTTTGGGTCAGGAGGGCGTGGCCTGTCAGCGGGGACTGGTGCCGTGGACCCAGCAGAGTGTGGCCCCAGTGATCAGTTCCTCCCATGACTTGATGAGGACAACCTCGCACTTCAGCAGGTCCCAGCCCTGGCTTGAAATGCTGCTAAAGGCTGTGCCTCCCACATTCCCAGCTGCTCTGTCTACATTTTATTGTCTTCACAGAGCCTCTTCCTCTTGTCTGGAGCCAATCCCTTTGCACTGTGATTGTCCCATGTTTATCCTTCAATTAGATTTTTGTTTGCACTGCACTTAAATTCAGGTCACAGTTAGGCAAAGGCCAAATTACATTGTAGAGCTTGATTTGCTTGTGCCTTAAAAACAAAGCAAGCAAACAAACAAAAAACCCCCAAATCATTTGATCTCTAAAAATCTGAATTTGGTTAAAATTTAATCTAGATTTGACCCAAAAACTATAATTATTTATTGACAGTTCTTATCAGTTTCTGGGAGTTAATTGCTTTCTTAAGAAATAACTTTTATTCTTTTTTTTTCCTTTTTCTTTTCTTGTAGTAATCTATATTTTAAAGAGAAGAAAAAGTTAACTCCCTTAAGGAGGTTTCATAGAGAGCATCTTGGCTTCTTTTAAATGACGAAGCTAAGACACAAATGAAGACTAATTCTGCTTCGTGCTCCGCACACACCTCTCATCCTCAGCTCCAGTGCATAATTGTCTGCATCAGTCTTAATTTACTCTGTGAGATCTGGACTCCTAACTGAGGGTATTTCATCTGCTCAGATGTGCCAATTAAGTCCACCCAGATAGACCATAAAAAGGCAGATAAGAAAAGTAAAACACCGCGTGTCTCAATTTAGCAAATTAGACTAATCTGTGAGGGATTCTCAGCTGTCTGAAATAGAAAACCTATTGCACCACAGAAATGCAAACTATATTAAACACCCAGCTTGGTGCCTTGAATATATTTTTAAAAATCAAATTGTACTCACTGTGCTTCTGTTGTGGAATTTCTTTCATGGATATTGCAATAAGTGGAGAATGATCCTGATATTGAAATTTCACCCTATATTAGGGATGATTTAACTGTATGATGTGTGACTTTCCCCTCACAGTCACTACAGATCTTAGTGGCCCTTGCAACTTAAAACTGAAAACAGCAATAAGGTCAGTTGTAAATTTCAAGCAGCAAAATATGTGACTTCCTTGGAAATTTTGGAGTGGGCATATTCATTTTAGTAACTTATGATCTCAGCCTCCTAGTATTTGACAGTTCCCGTAAGAAATATAGTTAGGTTAGTATAGGCATTTCAGTAGAGGCAATACAGATTGAAGATAGGCTTGCCTTAAGCAAGTCTGTCAATATGCCATTTTTTCCAATAGCATCTGCTCACTTCATATCTTTGTGTCACATTTATAATTCTCACAGTATATCAGACTTTCATTACTGTATTTGTTATGGTGATCTATGATGAGTGATCTTTGCTGTTACTATTGCAAACAGGTTGACTCTCTAGAGGCTCAGATGATGGGTAACAGTTTTTTAACTATTTTTTAATTAGGGTATGTACATTACTTTTTCAGACATGATGCTATTGCACGCTTCCTGCACTACAGTATAATGTAAATGTGACTTTTCATATGTCCTGGGAAACCACAGAATTCGTGTGTCTTGCTTTATTGCAATCTTTGCTTTGTGTGGCCGTCTGGAACAGAACCTGTGGTATCTCCAAGGTGTGCCTGTGTATTGGTGTGTCTGGTATTAAGTATATTACGTGTTTTTTCTTGAAGAGATCTCTGGTCTTTCCCATTCTGTTGTTTTCCTCTCTTTCTTTGCATTGATCACTGAGGAAGGCTTTCTTATCTCTCCTTGCCATTCTTTGAAACTCTGCATTCGGATACATATATCTTTGCTTATCCCCTTTACCTTTAGCGTCTCTTCTTTTCTCAGCTATTTGTAAGACCTCAGACAACCATTTTGCCTTTCTTTTTCTTGGAGATAGTCTTGATCACTGCCTTCTGTACAATGTCACAAACCTCCATCCATAGTTCTTCAGGCATGGACTAAAGATCTATTCAAGAAAATTAGAGATACCAAGGGAACATTTCATGCAAAGATGGGCACAGTGAAGGACAGAAATGGTATGGATGTAGCAGAAGCAGAAGATTTTAAGAAGAGGTGACAAGAATACACAGGAGAACTATACAAAAAAAGATCTTCATGACCCAGATAACCACAATGGTGTGATCACTCACCTAGAGCCAGACATCCTGGATTGCGAAATCAAGTGGGCCTTAGGAAACATCACTATGAACAAACCTAGTGGACGTGATGGAATTCCAGTTGAGCTATTTCAGATCCTAAAAGATGATGCTGTAAAAGTGCTGCATTCAATATGCCAGCAAATTTGGAAAACTCAGCAGTGGCCACAGGACTGGAAAAGGTCGGTTTTCATTCTGATCCCAAGGAAAGGCAATGCCAAAGAATGTTCAAACTGTATGCAGGTCAAGAAGCAACAGTTAGAACTGGACATGGAACAACAGACTGGTTCCAAATTGGGAAAGGAATATGTCAAGGCTGTACATTGTCCCCCTGCTTATTTAACTTATATTCAGAGTACATCATGCAAAATGCCAGGCTGGATGAAGCACAAGCTGGAATCAAGATTGCCAGGAGAAACATCTCTAACCTCAGATATACAGATGACACCACCCTTATGGCAGAAAGTGAAGAAGAACTGAAGAGCCTCTTGATGAAAGTGAAAGAGGAGGGTGAAGACATTGGCTTAAAACTCAACATTCAGAAAACTAAGATCATGGCATCTGGCCCCATCACTTCATGGCAAATAGAGGGGGAAACAGGGAGAGACTTTATTTTTCTGGGCTCCAAAATCACTGCAAATGGTGACTGCAGCCATGAAATTAAAAGATGCTTGCTCTCTGGAAGAAAAGCTGTGACCAACCTAGGCAGCATATTAGAAAGCAGGGACATTACTTTGCCAACAAAGGTTTGTCTAGTTAGGGCTATGGTTTTTCCAGTGGTCATGTATAGATGTGAGAGTTGGACTGTGAAGAAAGCTGAGCTCCAAAGAATTGATGCTTTTGAACTGTGGTGTTGGAGAAGACTCTTGAGAGTCCCTTGGACTGCAAGGAGATCCAACCAGTCCATCCTAAAGGAAATCAGTCCTGAATATTCATTGGAAGGACTGATGCTAAAGCAGAAACTCCAATACTTTGGCCACCTGATATGAAGAACTGACTCATATGAAAAGATCCTGATGCTGAGAAAAATTGAAGGGAGGAGGAAAAGGTGAGGACAGAGGATGAGATGGTTGGATGGCATCACCAATTTGATGGACATGAGTTTGAGTAGGCTCCAGGAGTTGATGATGGACAGGGGATCCTGGCATGCTGCAGTCCAAGGGCTTGCAAAGAGTTGGACACAACTGAGCGACTTAACTGAACTGATGTGCTTTTTTAGCCCAGATTATCTGTAATCAGAAGAACTGTTGAATTGATTTTGCTATTACTTGGATAAGTTAGCAGGTGTCCAGTGAAGAGTAAGTGTTGACCCACCCTGCCCAGCAGCAAGGTGTGGAGGGAATCGTGTTACTGTACACAAACAATGGCCATCTTTCCTCTCCTTAGACTTTCACACTGATGTTTCTTGAGACAAGTTTGAATTGACGTTTTAGAGTTTAGTTTGCTCTTGTAGACGTGTTTTCATTGTATAGCATTTAGAGGGGTGATTATTGACCTTTTTGGCTGGTGCTATGAGAAAAAGGGTGATTTTTTTTTTCAAGTTTGAAAATGTTTTTGAAACTCAAGATTATGTAACAGGAGCACAGACTCCAGGTTAGAACTTTCACATTGGTGATCTTGAGCAGGCTGCTTTACCTGTCCCTGCCTACCTTTCTTTAATTAAGAAAAAGAGATTAAGAATAGTATTTGTCTCATAGAGTTGTAAGGATTAAATTGTTTAATACATGTAAACACTTAAAGCAGCACCCTGCACACTTAATCAGTTACTCTTAGTTGTTATTATTAGGGTGTTTTCTGCCTCTAAATTTAAAAATATATTATGTATTAAAACATAATATGTATGTATATATAATTTCAAAACATAGCTTGTCCACAGCTAGGGGGCATTTTGGTTGTTGTTCAGTCACTAAGTTGTGTCCAACTCTTCGCGACCCAGTGGACGGTAGCACACCAGGCTTCCCTGTCCTTCATTATCTCCCAGAGTTTGCTCAAACTCATGTGCTTTGAATTGGTGATGCAATCCAACCATCTCATCCTCTGTGGCCCCCTTCTCCTCCTGCCCACAGTCTTTTCCAGCATCAGCGTCTTTTCCAGAGTTGTTCTCTTCACATCATGTGGCCAAAGTATTGGGGCTTCAGCTTCGGCCCTTCCAGTGACTGTTCAAGGCTGGATTTCTTTTAGGATATATGGCATAGTGGGTGCAAATCACAGGCCATGGAGTCAGAATGCCTAAGTCTTAACGAGTAGCTCTGAGGTCTTGTGTATCTCCACATCTGAAAATGACAGTGCCTTCTTCAAGGGTGATGTCAGGATTACAAAAGGTGATATATCTGAGGCATTGGCAGACATCAGACACTCAACAAAAATTAGCTAGTCTTGTTATTTGTATGTCCATTAGATAAAACATATTCTAGTAAGATTTCATCAAGCCAGTAAGAGGGTCTATGAGAATCATTAGGAAGAGCTTATATAAATATCGATATGTATTAAAAGATAACGTTTTTCCAGGGCAAAAAGCACTTTTAACAATTATATTTAATATGCATTGCCAACTCATACTGCATCAGATCAGATCAGATTAGTCGCTCAGTCATGTCCGACTCTTTGCGACCCCATGAATCGCAGCATGCCAGGCCTCCCTGTCCATCACCAACTCCCGGAGGTCACGCAGACTCACATCCATCGAGTCAGTGATGCCATCCAGCCATCTCATCCTCTGTCGTCCCCTTCTCCTCTTGCCCCCAATCCCTCCCAGCATCAGAGTCTTCTCCAATGAGTCAACTCTTCGCATGAGGTGGCCAAAGTACTGGAGTTTCAGCTTTAGCATCATTCCTTCCAAAGAAATCCCAGGGCTGATCTCCTTCAGAATGGACTGGTTGGATCTCCTTGCAGTCCAAGGGACTCTCAAGAGTCTTCTCCAACACCACAGTTCAAAAGCATCAATTCTTCTGTGCTCAGCCTTCTTCACAGTCATACTGCCTATGCTATTATAAATTTAGTTTTGTTTAATGTTAGGCTTTTCTTAACTTTCATATATTTCTTATTAATATGATTATGTCCACTTAGTGATAAAATATCTATATAAGTACATTATTAATAGTTGGGAAGAAATAAAAAATTATTTCTCCTTTGAACACACTAGGGGCACTGGACATCTGCCCAGGGGGCATTCTTCTAACCAATGTTTTGGCGTACTGGTTGGTTCTGACTGTGGGTGGGTCAAGAGTACACTGGTGGCATTTGCTTGTGTTTTCGCGGTGGCGGCGGAGGGTGGAGTTGGTGTTGGCGGCTAAAGAAGCCGCTTTATTAAAAAAAAAAAAAAAGTACAGTGGTTTTTTATAGTTTTCTCTGTTCAAGGTCAGTGTTCCAGATACTTCCCTGTGCCTTGTAAGCCTTGATTTTCTACATCTTTGATTCACTCAGTGAGTAGGACATTGTGCTCAGAGTGATAATCTTGATCTTGGCTGGTAGTACAGGCACAGTAGCATGATGCTCTTCTAGACTTGGTACACTTAACTCCTGCCCACCCTAGATTGCAGTTCCACAGTGTCCTGACATTTGTTCCTGTTCACATTTAACCTACTGTTGATTCAGATTTCTCAGTGGTGCTTTTTTGTGTAATCTGCCAATAATGGTGACATAGTATCTGACATGTATGCAGTGTTAAAAATAGTCTCCGAAGCAGATAGTGAACATGACTCCCTTTAGTCCTGTAAGAACCTGTCATTTGGCTCCTTTGGTGGTCGAGGAGACACACGCAGTGTTGGGAGACGATGCTTCTGAAGCTCAGGCTCCCCTTGCTGGTCACAGACCTGCAGCGTCGCCCTCTGCCTGCGTCCAGTTTCCCCTTCTCAGTGGGTAGCTTGCATTTGTGTTTTTGCTGGTTCTGCTCTGGTTGCTGCCACTGGAGTCTGAGGGACTAGAGGAATGAGAAAACCTCCCCGTGAGTAGCACACTCACCTCATTTTGTTGGGTTGCAGCTGTGACTGTTATGTGTGTGGATTAAGGAAAAGATGAAGGTGGGAACACTAGAAACATTATTTCCTTTCTGTTAATGTAAATATAGATTAGGGCTACGTAAACTTCTTTTTTTCCTCTGCCAAGAGATGAATCCTTTCATAAAAAGTTAGATCTTTTGCACAGCCTTTCCCACCTGATCCTTGGGAGCCTTGAACCCAAACTCAGGACTCTTTATTTCTTCCCATCAGCTGGTGTGCAAAAACCAGTCCTGTTGCAGAGTGAATCCCCTGGGAAACCCAGAAACACAGAAATGAGGAATTGAAAACAACTTACAAAATTTTTGTCGTTCAATGTAATGAGCTTCCTCTCTTCTTTTTTTTTTCTCCTTATAAAATTCTAAATTAAACATCTCTGACTTTGCATTCACTCTTGGCCAAGTCTCATTCTTTGCAGTTGACCCAGCCATGTTTATGCAGGGGTTCCAGCCCAGAGCAGTATTTCAGAGTCCTGCATGTAGAAGGAGCAGGAAGTGCGGCAGGAGGCAGACCGAAAGGAACTGGAACAGGACGTTTCTTGAACCATTGCTGAGGGGCCTATTTTATGACCATTTCAAGCCATAGTTCTCTGCCTCCGGGTCTCCTCACCCAGTTCTGAACCCTTGATTCACTCCTTTAGCATTTATCAAGTCTCTGGTGAGGTGGGCATTATGCTAGTTTTTAAAGATATGAAAATGACTGAGACCGTCTCTGACCTCTGGTGGCTCCCAGTCTAACAGGGGAGACAGATACAGATGTCAAGATGCTCACACTCTGGTCATGGAGACATCAGGTGTGCCCAAGGTGCGTGGTGTTAGGAAGGCACCTGGAGGACTGGACACCTCACTGACTGGCTGCGCAAGACTTCTTCCAGAGGTGCTGCTCGGGCTGAGGTCTGAAGGGTCCCCAGGCACGTGAATGAATGTGTGTGTTGCGGGAGGGAGCTTGGGGACAGTGCAGGGCATGCAGATCTCAGCGATGAGTGGGCTCCCAGGTTCGGCATGGTGGCAGCTGGCTGTGTTCTGCTCCGGTATTTTGAACATCCTTGAGATGCTGGAAATTCTCCTTTGAAAAGAAATTAACTTCTCAGGTGTATCCTCAGGGTTCCATTGACAGGGCATGCCAGTAGGTTACAACTGAAGGACATACTGTTCCTGTGCAGTTCAGCTGGTTGTGCAGCATTGCTGTCTGTCGGGCCCTGGGTCCGAGCCGCTGCTGTCAGATCGCTACTGCAGTATCAGCCCCAGGGCCCACAGCCTGGGCCAGGTTCTCACTCCTGCACGAATGTGGCGAAGCCAAGGAGCGTTTGCCCTGCCTGCATCTGATTGGAATTATAAGTTTATGTTTATTACCGGGTTCTCTTCTAAGTAGCTGCCAGCAGCGTCAGCAGCGGGCTGACTATGGCAGCCGCGTGGGGAGTTGGAACCCCTGCCAGAGAACACCAGGCCCGCTTGGTTTTATGTGGCTGCAGCTGTGACTCAGACATGTGTGACTCTTAAAACGAGGGGATAGAAAACATGAAAAGTGATTACTTTTTCAAAAATGTAAATATTGGACTATTTACTGCCCTGTTCTACTTTAAAATCCATCATCTAGCTTATTTATTGAAATAATTGAATTTAGACTTTTCTGAGGCCACTTTTAAGATTTCAGATCTCTGGGTCCAGATCTTAATTTTGACTCACTCCCAACCATTTTTAGGTTATTCTATAGTTGTTACTGCTAAGTTGCTTCAGTCGTGTCCAACTCTGTGCAACCCCAGAGACGGCAGCCCACCAGACTCCCCCGTCCCTGGGATTCTCCAGGCAAGAGCACTGGAATGGGTTGCCATTTCCTTCTCCAATGCATGAAAGTGAAAAGTGAAAGTGAAGTCGTTCAGTCATGTCCAACTCCTAGCGACCCCATGGACTGCAACCTACCAGGCTCCTTGGTCCATGGGATTTTCCAGGCAAGAGTACTGGGGTGGGGTGCCATCACCTTCATATAAAAAGGTGGCCATGACAATTTACTATTTACACATCTGTTATAGCACTTTTAAATCGACATTTTCCTGCAGATATATTCTGATGGCTCAATGTCTTTACTCATGGTGATCACGCTCTTCACAGTCATTTACTGAGCACCCATTTGACAGATTGTCATGGTTTTTGAGCAGAGGTGCCTGCTTACAGAGTCCTCTCGCGTGTCCATGCAGATGTATTGCCTCTGTTTATTCCTCCGTAAGTGAACACTGGCAGTTCACTCAGGGTTGTGTGAGGTTTCAGTAAGTACATATGGTTATATATAATACATTAATTCATTGAGCACCTATTATACCCTTGTCTTACAATAAGTGCTTTGTATGTGGCACCTCATTTAATCCCTCTCCCAAATCCAGTGACACAGATGCCCCTCTTCCCACATCTCAGAGACGAGGAAACATAGATGCTAGAGAGGTTAAGTTGCTTGCTGAGGGCTGAGGTGGTAGTGCATGGCAGTGGGATTGGGTTCTGGACCGTCTGAGCCCGAGGGTGCGGGCCTGTGCTCATTGGGCACATGTCAGACCTGCTTTATTCACAGCACAGAAGCCCCTTTCATACCTGCAGACTGGGCAGGCCGCTCAGTCTGCCAGACTGTAGGACCACGAGTTAAGCACCCTGAAGAGAGCAGTTTTAGACCCTGTCGGCACCTGGGACGGGAAGACATGTGTTTCTCCCTGAGCTGAGGTGAGTCTGGCTCTCCTGCACCACGAGTGCGCCGCATAGTGGAGCACTCGTGCTGCCCCACGTTGGTGCTGCCCCGAGTTGGTCGCGCGGGTTGGGCGGTCAGGCCTCCTGGTGGTTTGCCGCGTGAGGAATTACTGCTCTGTGTACCGGGAGAATCTCTTAGCTGGAGCCACACGTGCATGTGGTTTTATAATGCTGGGAGTTTCTGTCTTTAATATGTGTATATAATTCTACTGGGGCAATTTGTCTTCACAATGATACAAATACTTGTAGGCAATAATGATTTTCTTCCTCACCGCCTTTAGTCATCTGTTAGCCAAACTGGATGAATGTTTGTCTCTTTTCATCTTCTTTATGAAGCGGAAGGCACTGGAATGCAATCATTCTGTAGTGGCTTATGTGGTTTCCTAGGTGCTGTGTGTTCTGTGGCAACATGATGCCTATATATTTCAGAGAAGAAAGAGTGAGAGGGAGGAAGCGGAAACTCTGTTGAAGCAGCGTGATGTGGTGGGAAATTTAATAGCCACAAAGATTCACTGGCTAAGTCTGAGGAAGTAGCTGTCATCTGTCAGTGAAGTTTAAGGTGTGAAACTCTTGTATGCAAAATACTCAATGACCTGGCTGTGCCAGACTTGTAAAGCCAGCATCTTCTGGTGCTTGCTTTTTCTTCCTGTAAAATTATTTTTGAGTAAATGCAAAATGAAGTATTTTTACGTGGCTGTGATTTAAGTTTTTGTGATTTTTTTTCCTCAAAATTTATATTATCCACAAATTTGCTAAAAAGAAATGTCTTTTATTATGCAGATGTTTGGTTCTGAGCTCTGATAGTAAGAATTTGGGTACTGAGGGCTGTCTCATTATCTGAAATTGCTTGATTGCTAAATTTCAGATAATGAGAATCAGATATGTGTATATATATATATATCAGGAAAATGGATATACATCATTTTAGTTTCTAAGTTCTAATTGTAAGGGATACTTTTATATCAGACTTTCTCAGCCTGGCACTGTTGACATTTGAGACCGGATAATATTTTGTTGTAGAGGACTGTCTTGGACATTGTAGGATGTTGAGCTGCATCCTGGCCTCTACCTGCTAAATACTAATAGTATGTCTCCCCTCCCCCCAGCACTTGGAATAACCAGATTGTGTCCAGACATTGTCAAGTTACGCTGGAGTTGGGGTGGGGGTCACCCTCAGAGGTTGCCCCCGCTATTGAGGACCACTACTGTATACCATTGCGCTTACCTAAATTTATAGATAATGTGCAACTCAGAAGAGGAGCTAAGACTGTTAGAGCCACTTAGAGGTACTTCCTGAGTTGCATGGTGATGACTTTTAAGAAAGAAAAATACTAATTGAAGAGAGGAAGAGATTGCCTTCAGAGGTTAAGCACAAAAAGGCCATTAAAATTTTCTCTTAAAAAGCACTGTCACATATTAAACTTCATGGTTATGTGGGAGCTGTTTTCTTAGGCTTGGCCATGCACTGCCTCTTCCGTTGTCTGTTCTCTGAAAATCAGCAGCAGTGCTTATTTGTAGGCACTGTGAAGTAGTTTCAGATCAACAACTAGTTCTTCCTTACTGATCACAGTTAAGCCTCAGCTAGCCCTTCTTTTCCTTACTCTGAAGCGCTGAAATTTTCACCAGGCTGGAATTAATCAGAGGACATGCTTTTAAGGTCTTCCAGCATCTGTGCACGGGGTTGCCTGTTGCCCCTGTGTTTGACCTCCGTGCTGGTTTGGTGATGGGTGTTGGGAAACACGTTCTTCCACCCGGGCCGCGAGTGCAGTATTATCCTCTCGTGTTTTCCTCTACCTTCTCTCACACTCTCTCTGTTAGTCCTGCATAGTCAGGGCAGATTAATGACTTCTTAAATGCGTTGCTGTTCTCATCCCCTTTCTGTGAGCTTTCTGCTTGGAAGGCATTTATCTGTGTTACTGCTCTATTTCATTTCCACCATTTTGTGAGATTCAAAGTATCAGTTCATGTGTACTAAAAAAGCTATGCTCTTATTTTGGAAGCAGCTAGAATGTGAGGCTGTTGACTTTTTTCCCCCTCCCTTATGACACCAGTGTCCATTTTAGTTATATGGATGCAAACTTCGTCTGACTAAACGGCTGCACCTCCCCAGTAGCCTCGCTGTATCGCTGATACGCTCAGATCTTCAGACGTTTCTTTTGTTACACATACATGGAGTCACCCTTCTGAATATAACTGTTCATCCTATTTCGTATCTGAAAAGCATCATATAACTAAATTTATAACTTAGATTTTGTTTAGCGAACACTTTTTTCCCTCAGTCGTATCGTTATCCATACTTTCATACTGTCGCTGCCTCTCCCTAAGTAATCGACATGTGAATCTGATACACAGTAATTTTGAGCAAAAACTTGCTTTATGTTCCAAGATGTTGTGCTGTTTTATGCCATGACCATCATATCTTTAGCACAGGAATAGTAATTATAAATAAAATTTATTTTTTCTTACATTGTCATTTTGGAGCTATGACATTTAGTATCTATAAATTTAGTTATATTGAAATTTCCACTGAATCTTTTCTAGAATTAAGTTCATATATCTTAGGAACTAGCAGAGAAGTTTTCCCTTAGGGTGTGCCGGGAGAGGAGCAAGTCGTTTTGATAATGAAATGAGACCTTACAGGAATATTTCTAGAGCAGCTATAATAATTCAAATGAGAATTGAAGAGGAGGGAAAGGATAATCTTTTTTTTCTCTTGAACATCAGTGTTTGGGGTAATGATGGCAGCAGAAAGCAAAGGGACTGTCCTATTTTGTCTGTTTTTTTTTTCTTCTTTGCATTACTTTGAACTATCTATTTTAATCTGATTTGGAACCAAAATAATGAAAATATGATTTTTGTTTCCATGGTAGGAGATGGAATAAGCTGAGACTGAAGGACAAAGAGAAGAGTGTGAGGCTTGAAGATGATTCTGAGGAAAGCGATGCTGAATTTGATGAAGGTTTTAAAATCCCGGGTTTTCTGTTCAAAAAGCTTTTCAAGTACGTGCCATGTGTTCCTTTCTTTACGTCTGTCGTCAAGCCATTGTTACAAATTAATATTTAGGAACTACATAGAGTTACCTGTGGGCCCTCAAGGTACTTGGCAGCAGTTTATTTTGAATACGGTTACTGTCAAATGAAATTTTAGCCACGTGCTGTTCATTAAAATTAGATGATAATAAATTGACTAAAGTGTGCATTCAGTGTGTTTATAAACTTATAAATCTATGTAGACCTGTATCAGCAGACTGAAAACAACACTTTAAAAGCTATTTATATCATTTTGTTGTTGTTTTTAGCATTTTTAAAAGACCAAATCTCTAATTTCTTAAATCAGATTAATTGAGAAGAATTGCTTATTAAAATCAATATTGCAGAGGTCTTATACTTCTGTGTTGAAATAAAAACTTTGTAGAGATTATTTTTTGAGTGTCTTGTACTGTACCTAAGGGTATAATACTTTTGAGCTGACCAAATGTGTATCTAAGTATTTCCTGTAGATGTTATTCTTATATCAAAAGGGAAGATGTAGGCAGACACCTTCAGGACTGAGTTTCTACTTGAAACTGTGTTTTATATGTGAAGTGGCCCAGGGTTGCAGATAGATGGGTGCCCTGTGGTGGGTGCGTGTGCATAGCCTACAGGGTCCGGTACAGTCTCCGCGATGAATGTGAATCCTGAGCCAGGGTTGCAGTCTCATCCCTCCCGGGATTTACTTAACAAGGTACTTTAGGAAAGCTTCCTTGATGCACATAGGAAGTTAAGGCGTTAAGTAGCTTTTTTCTGTCTCTGGCATCATCACTTGGTAGTTGGGTGCAGGATGTAAACGTCTTTCTTTGAGACACTTAGGTTTAATCTCCTTCATAGATTCAACTGATAGCCATGCCTGAAACTTGTGCAAGAGGTCTACTTAAAAAGAGCCTGCTTTTTATATTTCCTATCAAAGAGCTTTTATTATAATTTTAACTTTTCTCTTGAGGGTGGAGGGGACAGAGGGAGTAGCTCTTTTATCCCAATAAACATAGAAGAAAGCTGAATCCTAAAGATGTGAAGTATCTTGGTTGGGTTGTTGTACTGGACAGATCTATAAAGAAGAACTGTAGGGAATCTCTAGTAATTTTTGGAGATATTTTACAGCCCGTAGAAGTGGCTACTTTGGCTGTTGCTTTTCCCAAATGAAAATTAACTATGAAAAGATAAATAGAGATAATGTTTATTGGCAACTCTTTTCATCTTCTCTAAAGTGATTTCTTACTAAGAAACAGGCCAAATATTATCTGTGTTGTACTAACGAAAGGAATACCCAGGTTACAGATTAATTTAATGAAGACAGGATACTTCTACATGAGTATTAAGTGATTTGGCAAATACCCTCAAGAATGAAGTTGAATGCATTTTTGTCTAAATGTGGGACTTTTTAGCAAAGAAATTTCACAGTTAATAGAACTAAACTTTACTTACTATTAAGAGTGTATCAATTCAGTGTATTGACTGTTAACCTTATTGTAGTTAATGTAAATACATGTTAAAAAATTTTTTTGTCTCAATTGCACATTCCTTGAAGAGTTGACTCATTGGAGAAGACTCTGATGCTGGGAGGGATTGAGGGCAGGAGGAGAAGGGGACGACAGAGGATGAGATGGCTGGATGGCATCACTGACTCGATGGATGCGAGTCTGAGTGACCTCCGGGAGCTGGTGATGGACAGGGAGGCCTGGCGTGCTGCGGTTCATGGGGTCGCAAAGAGTCGGACATGACTGAGCGACTGATCTGATCTGATCTGATCTGATCTGAAAGTATTTTGTTTTCATTTTTATCTCTCAAAAGCAGAATTTTAAATTTTTCATAAATGTTACAAAACTGTTTCTTTTATTCTGCTATATGAAAAAAAATGTAATATCACTGGCAGAGTCTCCATTTTTCTTTCATGACTAAGTTTTAGCCAGGCCAATTTAATTTTAAGCTGTAGATATATTTTTACCATATTTATAACACTCTGTGGAATGAAATTAATAGGATACATTTGTACACAAAGGAGTCAGCAGATAGTGTTATCTATTTAAGTGCTATTTTCTGCACCATCCTGGTTAACTTTTAAAACTCTATTTTGAAAATTTGCCCAGAAAATATATTTGACTCTGTGATTTAGCAATCAAGTGACAAAATTCAATCTTTAGCCACACTAGTAAGTTCAGTCTTAGGTCAGTGTGACGGTGCCAAGAGGCACCAGTTATCTCTGGTTCTTTTGTGGTGCTTCAGTCCCGTGGGGGAAGCAGAGTATAGCCGTTCTGTTACTCTTTTACAGCAGTTTGTACAAATCTTTAACTTTTCCTGAAGAGTAATTTTTTATGTTTTCAGAACAGTTCTGAAAACGGAATTCCGTAGCCTGCTTTCCTTTAAAGTGTGTACTTGTTTTACAGTGCTTTATTATTCAGGAAAGTAAGGCGATGCCGCCTGAGTCAGTCAGGGACACCGCTGTCCTCAGCGCCCAGGCCCAGAAGTGCTCGTCAGGTGCTGCCTGCCCCCGGTGCGCGCCCGCAGCCCAGCGCCGTCACGGGAGGGGTCTGTTCTCTGCCGTCTTTGCACAGCGGCCCGGGTGTGGTTGGGGGTTCCCATGTGGGGACGTGACTTACAAGGCTGCCTAGTGGCTGTTTTTCCTTAAGTCATGCTTTACTGTTAATCAGCTTGTTATACATACAACCCTGTGCTGTTTGAATGCCCTTGGAAGTTACACCTGTCGCTGAGGGGACGTCGAGCTCACTGTCCCTGCCTCTCACGGGTCACCTAGAATCCGGACGGCCTGCCTCCCTCTGGATGCCGCGCTGGTCACCCTTCCTCCTGTCCTTGTTTCTCGGTTGCCGCTCTCTATGTTCTTTGAGTTGATTGGCCCCAGACAGAGAGGGACGGGAGCCGCGTGGGGTGGAGACGGTGTCCTGGAGTGGGACAGCGCTGGAATGACCGCCGGGACGTTTGGCCCCTGCTCTTCCCAGAGGAGTCGGCCCCCTGGTTTTGCGCCTCAGTAAGAGGAGGCTGGTTGACTGGAGTTCACTGGATTGTGAACGTACGTCCGTTTGGGGGGAACTTTTTGGACTAGATTTTTTTCCACAGCTGATTTTCAGAATACTGGGGGAAAGTTAATGATGACATACTTACTGAGAGAAGAGTAAATAAAACTAGTTTCACAGGGACTGAAATCCGTGAGATTTCAGGTAGAGATGCCATGTAGCAAAGAGTAAAATAAACATTTGGGCAGTAAAGCAGCAAAACCGCCTTCTTTTAGGGCCGCCACCTCACTAGGCTTGGTGTTTTCTTTGGGGGGCGGATCTTTGGCTCTCATTGTCTTTTAAGTGCTTTTTCCTTTAGATTTTTAAACTTGGCATATAATCTTCATGCCAGTCCATAGTGTTAGATCCTTCTTTCATTCTCAGGAATGCGTTTTGCTTTGTTTCTTTTTAAACTTCACTTCTTGATGATTGAATTAAACATACCGTTGATGGGAAAGGGCAAATACCAACTCTCTCTTCTTTTTAGAGGGGAGTGTGTTATTTCTATTTGAAATTTTATTTAAAATTTAAATTTAAAATTTTATTTAAAATCAAGCTTAAAATTTATTTATTTAAAATTTTAATAGCTCTGACCTTTGTATCTCTGATAAAGTCACTGAATCAAGTTCTACTTTAGAATATTAAAAGACCTTTTGTGTTTTTGAGCCTTTAAACTGTTTTTGTTTTTTTCTTGCCTCTGCTAGTAATACGACAGACTCATCTGTTATGTACTAATTTTGTGATTAGCCCTATTCTTTAGACTAGTTTATGGCCTTAAAATTTAATTTTTCCTATAAAAAGATAATATGATTACCAAGTGACTTTTCAACAGTATATACTGTAAATTGTAGACTTCTCTGTCTTGCCTTTTTATGCTGTTCAGATTGGAAAAGTAAATGTTAATGCATCTTTTCATAGAAAAATTATTAGAACTTTATATAACTAAAAACATTTGAGTTTTTTTTCAGGAGGATATTGAATAAAAGATAATAAGTTTATGCTTGTTTACCAGGCTATTTCTAATGTTGAAAAAGAAATGAAATAGTCCCTAATTACCCTATCTATCAGTTTAATTAGAAATGTGTTAATGTTCTGTAAAGAAAAATGTGTGATTTTATGCTTTAGGTAATCAAAAATGTATGACCTTATGAATATAATACTCATGTAAAACACACATCCGGCATGTTTCTCTGACTGGTGCTAGAACCTCGCTGAATGATTAATTCATGAGCACTTTCTGTTATGGTCTGTATTACCCACCATTTGCCATCTTCTGTTTCTTGTTGGTGTTTGTTGCTGTAGGTACCAGCAGACAGGTGTTCGGTGGCTGTGGGAATTGCACTGCCAGCAGGCAGGAGGAATTCTGGGAGACGAAATGGGATTGGGCAAGACCATCCAGATAATTGCCTTCTTGGCAGGTCTGAGCTACAGCAAGATCAGGACTCGTGGTTCAAATTACAGGCAAGTGCTCCTCTGCAGACTGTCAGTCTGTGGAGCTCAATTAATATTTCATCAGATGTATTGCTGTGGAGGAGGGTCTTGTGAATTATTGATGACATTTCAATTACAATATTCCTTTAATTCTTTTAGTGGGGGACATCAAAGGAAAATTTTTACGAGACAATGGAGCTGTAGGGCAGGAGAAATTAAACATGTAACACTTTTAATGAATTCCAGGCATTGATGCTTCATTTTGCAGATGAGCCCCGCTAGATATTTTGGGTCAATACAGTGTCTAAGGTTAGCGTCTGCAAATGGATTGTTTACAAACTCAATTATGTTAATATCAATAGTTTACACAATATGGAATTTTAAATTAGACATAATACCTTTAGTTCCATTTATTAAATTTTACATTAAAATATTTGTTCTGGCAGGAGACCAGGTGAGCATTACAGTAAGTACAAAGTCTATTCATGGGGAAAGTTGGATCTTTGGAGGATTTCTTTTGTAATCATTACGCGTGATAGCGTTTGTAGATGGTGCTTTTTTTTTCAAATGACATTACTTACTTGTCTGCTCACTATGCCTTTCCCCTGTTCTCCCAGTCTTTAAGAATTTTATATGAATTTGAAAGTCAAAGTCTAAATAATAGAAATATAAAATGATAGAAAACTATTTTTTGGTTGTAATCTTTATTTTCTCTAGGAATTCAAATAAACTATTAAAACTTTAACCTTCTGAAAGAATAAACATGCAAACTATGCTTGTTCTTTGTGGTAGGACAGAAATGGTTTATCTTGAAATCCAGTGAGCATTTCCATGTTTCAGCTGTAAGTTGACTTTTTCTGTAAATCAGTAATGGTAGATGAATTATGTAAATCAATTAATGCTAGATGAATTATGTAGAGTATTTAATTTTAAACCCAGATAATCCAACAGCTCCTTGGATTCTAATAGGCTTTACCTAATGAGTAACAGCAAGATATTTACCAGACATTTATGTTCTAGAAACCCCAGGCAGTCACAGGATGTGATTTGACGACCCCTTTAAAAGAGTGTTAATGTGCCTGAAGGCAGCCACAGCAGAAAGTGACTGTCTACACTCTGGTTCATCAACAGAGAAATGTTTTCTGGAATGTTGTATGTGTTGTGGATTAAGTTGCTTCGGTCGTGTCCGATTCTTTGAGATCCTGTGGACTGTAGCCTGCCAGGCTCCTCTGTCCACGGGATTCTCCAGGCAAGAATACTGGAGTGGGTCAAATACAAACCATAAACTGTTAAGTAAAGAACTTTTTGTTTTAATCTTCAGAGTTTTTTGCTTTGTTTTTATTCCTTACTCTTCTCATTAATTTAGCAGATCAACACATCCCATGAGCAGTACCTAAAGTTTTAGGATATTTTAGAAATACTTACACAGTTGTAGGAAGGGGAAAATATATTGGGAGATTTTTAAATATTAAATGTTCTGTTGTTACTACAATAAAGTGTTGAAGCAGAGTTTTTTTCTTCCAATATTGAAATTCTGTTACATTTCATGTGAAAACATTCCGTCTGAATGGAAAAGTCAAAGTTGAAAATGGGCATTTAGTGTTTTCTTACCTAGGTACGTTATTAATTTACCATTTATAAAATGCTTTCTCTGTTCTAAACAAGCTGGTTGGCTTGCCTCTGCATTTCTTGTTTGCTTTGGTTGGGTTTTGATAACTAGAATGCCCCAAGCTGCCCCAGATGGTTTCTAAGACTATCTTTCTTTCCTTAAATGATTTCTGGGATTTTCTTATTTCCCATCTCTTTTCTTCCTTTCCTTTCCTGTTTCCATGAAACTTACATGGGGTCTAATACACGGGGCCTGGGAAACCTAAAATCATCCCTGCCGTGTAGTTTTGATTGAAAAATTAAAACATGTTCTCTTGAGTGGTGACAGTCCAGCTAGGAGTGAGCTGTGGGCTAATAATGAACAGCAGCTGTAATCACTTAACTGTCCATGTGCATCTCCTTTTTCCATAATGCAACAGTGTGGCATGTCGGATTATAGCCCAGATCATCTTTATTAAGATAATATTGGTAGAAGTGGCTTCCCAGAATGCAGTTATGTATCAGCCAAACAACGGGTCTCTGTGAGTAGAGGTGCTCAGTCTCTGTGAGTAGAGTGTTCAGAGGAGCTTGGTCCCTTCCCTGTGCATGTGCCAGGGCAGATTGTATAACCTTTTCCTCACAATTTTATAGTGTGTCCTCCTTTGAAATTAGATGAACTTGGAGTCTTCTCCAGGGTTATGTCCTAAAGAGAAACAGCCGGACGTACGGTCAAACCAAGTTCTGCATGAGCCAGCGTTGCTTCATGGGCTGTGTCAATCTCCTCTCAGCTCTTGCGAGCTGTAGATTTTGGGGCTTTTATTTGAATGGTCTTAGTATTGTAATTTTAAGGTCAATGATCCTGAAACCATGGATGTCTCTGGGATCAAGAAGGAACTTAATGGTAAAAAGAAGTTTTTAATTTTTGTTTCTTTAATGTGTTTTATATGTAATGTCTTTTAAAAAGAGGGAAAAGCATACTTACTGTGGTTAATAAAAATCTATACTGGTTGTTTTCCCAGTTCATAATGTATACACTATATACTTTTCTCTTCGCCATTCATATTATGATGATAGGCCCCTGAACTTTGTGATGGAGAAGAAATAAATGGTTAACCTTGCAAACTTCAGTTAACGCTCTGAAGTCTTGGATATCACTTAGGAAATTCCTAATTACAAATAAATGGCCTGAAAAAGTTAATAAACTTTCAAAGGTAGATATTTTTACTTTGTAATTCCTGATAAGTTCAAGGCTATGAGAGGCAGATTTCTATCCTGCAGGTTGAACTATTTGACCATGGAGGTATTGACTTGTAAACTTACTAGGTAATCAATGATAATCAAAGATGAAAGAAACTGTAGCCAGATTAGTAATTGGTACTAATTGCTCTAGTAGATTTAGGCCTTTCTTAAGATCATCTCACTGGTATTGAGGATTGGAGAAGGCTGGGACAGTTGATATGTTTGTTAATGGATGTGATTGCCCCTTCTGAGGTTCCGGAGCAGTCTAGGTCTGCTCCTGGATTCCCACTCTGTGAAAACCTCCATAGTTTCTTAGGAGAATGGCAGAGATTGAAGGGCATAATAATGCCAGATAGATGTTCAGTTCAGTTCAGTTCAGTCGCTCAGTCGTGTCCGACTCTTTGCGACCCATAAGCCAGAATAAAATGTTGGCCTTACATAATATTGTAGCAGTTGACAGCGACCATGTTATAAAAGGCGTATAAATGCTGTGTGACCTGCAAAAGCATATGTACATATTTATGTTTATTTGAAAGTGAGTTTGTTTTTAAATATTTTAGATAGTAAGTGAATATTGATAGCTCTCTAATTGCTCTTGGAGGATGTAAGAAGTTGCTGCGTTTAATCCTTTTAGGGAGTATTGTCACAGAAGGGGCCAGGGCAGAGCTGTACTCTCCCCAAGGGGTTTGAGGGGACCTGCCCTTGGGGGGAGGCTGAGACACTGCTGGGAATGCTTTAGGAGCTGTCCGCTCCTGGCTTCTTGTGATCTGAGCCCATTCTCTGGAGCAGAGGGGCAGGGGCAGTAACTAGCTGAAGGTTGGGAGGACTTAGAAATGGGTGGAGGTATTTTGTTACCTTGGAGTAAAATGGTCAGCCTTGTTTAGGTTGTGGCTTGTTTTTCTGCAGAATTACAGAGTACTTTTCAGTTGTGCAGATTATTTTTAATATTTCCAGTGCTGTGTGGTTTAGTTTACAAAAAAATTTTAAGTTTGAATCATTTATTGAACTGTAGCAAAAAAAAAAAGTCAACCATGATCTCCAACTCAAAAATAATCTCTTTTAATGTTTCAATATAATTTTCTTTCAACCTTTTAAAAGAAGTTTTCATTAAAAAAGCCAATATTCGTTCATTGCCTTCTGTGATCTAGACATTGAGATCATTTAATGAAGAAGCTATCCCTGTACTGTGAAGGAGCGTAGAAAGGATGTCCTGCACACAGATGCATGTGTGCGCGCGCACACACACACACACACACACACACACAGGGTGATACATATTATGACAGGGTTAATGTGGAGTCCTGACCAGTGTGGATGCACCAAGGAAGGGTCCTTCAACCTGCCTGGAGAGAAAGGGACAGGAAGGGGAGAAAATGGAGGCTGAAGGACAGGTGGAGCATGGCTGGAATAAGAGGGAAAGAGGGACAAGGTGAAGGCTGAGAGGTCAGAGGCGCGTGCGCTTTGTAAGGACTGAAAGAGTGCTAGGAGGGGAGTGCTGACCTGTGAGGGCCGGTCAGGACGAGGGCTCTGGAGGGAGGTGATGCTGAAGAGGTGGCCCGAGGTCCAGTCCTCACGGTCTCAGACAGCAGGGGGAGGTGTTTGGATTGTCTCAAGAGTGAGGGACAAACACGAAAAGGCTCTTAAGCAAAGGGATGAGGCGTTCTGATTGTGCTTTCTTGAAAAGATGGCGCTAGAAAGTGCAATATCCTGGGTAAGAGATAATAGTGGCCAGAAGGGAGTGTTGGCGGTGGAGAGACAGAGTGACTCAGAGAGAAAGTATGTGTGACGTGAACTCGGTGTCGGGCGGATGCGGTGACGAACAGGAGTGGGCAGAGGCCTGGATTTCCACTGAGGGCGCCTGTAGTGTGGGTGACAGCTCTTTCCATTGGATTAGGGAACCTGGGAGGAGGGACGTTCGGGGGAGGTGACTTGCGGTGCTGTGGGGACATCTGAGTGGAGAGACCAGCTGGCAGTTGGACGTCTGGGCAAATGGTACTTTGGAGCTCAGAAGAGAGACTGGGGCTGGAGACCTAGATTCACGTTACCAGTGTAAAGAGAGTGAGTGAAACTGTGAGGGTTGGTGAGATGGTAGCATGGGGAAAGTGTGTGGAGTGGACAGCTGCAGATACTCAGCATTCTTGTGGGCAGAAATAGGCAGGGGACAGAGAATGAGAGTTTAAAGTCGCGGGTGACTCTGCTGCAGAGTGAGAGGTGGGCAACGAAGGCTCTAGCGTCCGTCAGTCTCAGCTCCTGGTCGCCTCCGGTGGCTGAGTGTGAGTCTCGTATTGAGGAGATTCCCATCGCTAGTTTGACTTCGGCTTGGGTTTCATGTTCTGTACCCACCGACACCCGTCTCTCAGCAGGACTGAAGAGGAAGCTGGACCAAAGGTGAAGTGGTAGAAGCACTGATGTAGTGGGGGTCTGGGCTCAGACAAGAAAGGGGCCCTGGTTCCATGTTGACAGGAAGCCGGGCGGAAGGGTACTGACTCAGTCAGGTGCCTGTGGTGTACTATGGATCGGGATATTTTGACTGCCAGTAAAAAAATCCTGGCTTCAGTGTGGGTTAAATGTTTACATAACGTGTGCTACATCTAGGAACTTACCAAGGAGGCAGAGTGTAGACACAGCGTCATCAGAAGCAGCCCAGTTCTTCTTGTGGTCATAAGATCTCTTTGCACAGGAACTCAGCTGCCAGTGGCTGCTGAGCTCTTGTTTCCTCGTTCACATGCAGCAGGAGAGACCAAGAAATGACGCGATCCCTCACCTAGAGCATAAGTGCTTCCTCACCATGAGCCAGCCAGTCTTCCCAGGCCCCTCAGTGGACTAGTGAGCCTCTCTAGGGGAATGCTATGTGCTGACAGGCCGCAGATGAACTGTGTTTCCAGCTTCTTCCCTCTTTGCCATAACCAGACAGTGGTCAGAGTCCCATCAAGTACATGTTTGGGAAGGAGGAGGGGGCACCTGCACAAACTTGTTCTGTTCAAAAGGAAAAGGGGGAGAGATGAATGTTGACATGCTGGCGATGACCAGTTTTCTGGCTCCTGAAGTGTAAATTAATTGGGATGGTTCCATAAATTATGTGGTTTTTAGAAAGACCTTGAAACATTTTCCAAGTTTTAAATATTCTTCAAAGATGATTTTAATGGTTATATGGTATATTCTATCATAACAAATCCTAGTAGTATTTAGTATATACTATTCTAAGCACTTTATAAGAAACTGAAGTCCAGAGCTGTGCAGAGCTGGGGTTCAGACCTAGGCAGTGCTCCTAGCTACTTGCCTGTGCAGTAGTAAAGAAATAGGATGGTTTATTTAGCTTGTCTCTTATTTACAGATTTTCAGGTAGCGCCCACTTTTTCTGCAGTGCAAAGAATGCTACAGTGTGTATCTTGGTACACAAATGTTTGTCTTGGGATTGTTTGGTCAACATGTGACTCTTGTTAAGGCTCTTGCTCTGTAGCGCTCAGCTGCTTTCCACAAAAACTGTGATGCTTGAACTCTGTTGACTGGGGTTTTCTGGGAGAAATGGTCACTGGTGCTCACCCATTGGTTTTGTATCACATGAGAAGTGAATAGCACGATGCAGTGCAAAAGCAGCTGCAGCGCTCAGAAGACTGACTTGAGGTGTTGCTCCACCTCCTGGTAACCATGGCACCATGGGCACACCAGTCTTCAGCGGCCTGAACACTGCAGGATTCTTACCCTGCTGGCTTCCCGGGGCTGTGAGACTGAGTGAAATCCTGTGGGTGAAAACTCTTGATAAACTATAAAGCTTCAAACTGATTGAATATATTCTATGTTTACTTAGGTTGATATATACCGTTTATGCCTTCGCTAATCTGGAATAGAAGAAGAGAGAAAAGTTTCCTTGTTGGGTAGTTTTTGTTTGATTTACTCTACTGTAGATGATATTTTTAACATATTAGCTGGTGGCTCCTCTTAATACATGCGTCCACTCATTGATGAATGGGGCTGTAGGGATTTCACTAGGTGGGCTTATCCTCAGTAGGAGTTTCTTTTTTGAGCTGTAAAGTTTTGTTTCTTTTTTCATGTTTGGCGGTTAATTGTCCGTATATGTCATTCATGGCTGTCTTTTCCTCTTGGACATTCTGGGTGCAGGTTCGAGGGGTTGGGTCCGACCATAATTGTCTGCCCGACAACGGTGATGCATCAGTGGGTGAAGGAATTTCACACATGGTGGCCTCCATTCAGAGTGGCAGTTCTGCACGAAACCGGGTCCTTTACCCACAAAAAGGTAACACTACAATACTTCAGCACCTTTTGGCTTGTTTTTGTTGTAAAACCTTCCATTTTACCTGATTGTCTTTGCTTTGATCCATTTATTTCTCAGATGTATGTCCTGATATTTCTTTCATGCACTGATTGTTCTTGATTCATTTTAGAACTCTCTCTTTTCAGAACAGTTGTGAATGTAGGCTTTATCATTCTAACAGCCCATGGTGACGACAAGACATGTTCTTGTCCAGTGAAACACAAGCCTGATACCCTGAGTGGGACCAGAAATCAAGGGCCTTATGCAGTAGTTAACTGGCTGGATTTGAGGCATTACTGGTTTTCAACAGTTTTAGGAAAGTAGGTACAAAATGTAATTAGTATTTTAATCAGTAAAGGCATTTGTTAACATGCTTTTAAAATGTGTTTTTAATGAGCAAAAGAACAGCCTGCCATTTTGACATTTTCGTTATTTGTATTATTGCCTTTTAGTTAATTAAGTTGCTTTTTGTTCTCTGAATCCTTGATTGCCATTTAAGTATAATCACTGTTCTTTGAAGGTGGCATTTCTTCACTTACTTGTTGTTTTAGCCACATCATCCAAAAGGAAGTTTATCGTCTGTTCTTCTGTGGGTAGCACAGGTAGCTTGTGTTATGCTTTTTTAATTCTCATTTCTGTCCATCATCTAGACTGTAAGCTCTGCGGAGTGGAGACTGTGTCTTCATCATTTTTGTGTCCCAAGTGCCCCTAGAACTGAACGGATGATAATTACACATTTTCACTGGGGTTTGCAGGTTACTCTGTAGATGAGCAGCGGCAGTTTGTTACGAGTTCTTCTCTGCTGATTTTCATAGCTCTTGAGTGACGTCTTTGTGCCCCCATGAAAGCAGTGCCAGCTGAGAGGGCTGGTGAGTGTTTGCCTTGCTGAGTTAAGTACATGTGAGCCACTAAGCTCCAATGTCTTTGTAGTTCTGCCAAGACCCCCTTTCCTCCAAATTCCTATTTGTTCATGATCATGAGTAAGCAGAGCTTTTGATACAAGTGAAACAGGAGTATCTAGAATTTGGTAGCTCAAGTTTGGTGAGGTGGAATCTTGCTTTTACTAGCTGTTTTTGAAACCAGCTGACTTTGCCCTGAATTTTAAACGATAAATGGAAAACAAGTAAGTTGAAATAATTAATGAAGTGAGGTAAATGCTGCAGTTTTTAAAAAGTGTTTTTTTAGCAGCATGAGAATAAGTTTCAATCATTTTTCTAGTCAAGCTAAATTGTTGTAACTATCTTGTTATCACCCTTGTAAAATATTTTTGATTGCTTTTTCCACTTCTTTGTCTTTCGACATTTCTCAATGTTTTGTATTGCAGAATCCTGTACTAGAATTCTTTAGTTGATGGCATATCTTTAAAAAGCACATTTTTCACATGTTCCTCTTTATCCTTTTATTTTCTTCTGTGCTTTTTCTGTTACACCTTCACCATATCATGGCCCGCTTGTATTTCCTCTGTTAGCCTGAAAAGCAGCCTTCATGCAAACGAAATTCATTGACAAACGAATGGAAATAGAATTGACATTGGTCAGTGCCTCTGTTGATGAGTCTTGCTTCCTTAACTTGCTTGGAGGGCAAACAAAACCTTAAAGAACAGATTATTCGCTTTTTTTTTTACAGTGATCTGCACCTTCTGAGATGTCTGGTTATGCATAGATACGTGCATACATATAATTGTTCATAGTTTTTCTAGTACTTAATGGTTTACCAAGGACTTTAATTTGAAAGTTTCTTACTCAAGTTTTGAGGAAAAGTAAGGAGGCTTGTATTTTTACTCTGACCCTTAACTCTTTGTATAGTTCCTTTTCTGTAATGAAGTATCTCATATCCCTAAAGAAGTAAGCTGTTATGCAAAAGATTGAAAAGGTGTTCTTCTGTATCTTTCAAACCATACTGTCCACTTAGAAACACAGTTTATTATTAATATTAGTATCAGTTTATTATTTGTGATGAAAGCATATTGAAAATGTGTTAATTCCTCCACGCAGGCCTTGTTTCCATTTCTGGAAACAAAATTCCTTGTTCTGAACATTTCTGAGCTCAGAGCTCTGGCTTCTGGATAAAGCACTGAGCAGCATCTGACCCTCTGCTGCTTCCTTTTGTGTTGTTGTGTTGTGTGCAGGTCGTTGTCACCACCATGCACACTTGTTGGCTTACAGGTGTGTGTTAAATTGCAACAGAGTTTACATTTCTTAATCACACTTCACATATCCTGCAAGTGCTGCTCTGTCCTCTAAGCCAGCGTTTGGTGTCCACCTTTCCGTCCTGTAGGCTGAAATCCTTCTTCTCCATGGGGAAGCATTCTGTGCCACTGGCTGTCCTGTCTAAGTGAAATGGCAGCACTCTGGCACAGGCACATTCAATGCTGGAGAAAATACGGAGGGAAGAGAATTTCTCTTTGGGAAGCTTAACAGTGTAATTATACCAGAATTATTTTTATTCAATAGATTATTATTATTTTTCTAAAGATTTGTTGTAACTTGCAGATGTTAAACTTTGAAATTTTTTAAAGTTTTTCATTTGGAGAATAGATATCAAATGATCAAGCAATTTCTGATAGAGCTTATCTATCATTTTTCTTCCTTTTAGCTTCCCACCTCTCTCACCATGTGATTCTGTATTATCTTTGTTAATATTCATTTTGGTTGACAGCATAATTTTGAATTATCAAATGAATACTCAGCAACCATGCAAAAAAAAAATGTGGCCAATATTTTCAATCAAATGATCAAATCAGATAAGAACATTTTCAAGCTCTGAATCTCCTTTAATGGTCAGCTGAAATCTCATTTACTAGGAATCTAGGATTATCCTTTTCTCATTATCTTTTATGATCCCTTTTTCTAATGGAGAGAAACTTGATACGTAAGTTGATTAATCTTTATTTGTTGAATAACTAAATACAATATTGTAGGTATATGATGTTATTTGGGTTGCAAAAAATGGATATGATGTTTCTAATTGGCTTGGAAAACTAACCATTTTCTTGGGGAAAGAAAATACATGAAAAGATAATAAAAGAAGACAGTTTTATAATACTTATCTAACTCACAGCAGGTGGTGGCATCTTTAGCACTGTGCTGTAAAGTTTGTTTAATTATTAAGTACCTTTTTTTCAAGTTGTTGGAAGATGTCTTGTGAGAAATGTTTTGCTTATATTCTGAAAGTTGTCACTTTAAAGCTTTCTCACCTTTCCCTGCTTTGTAGGACATGGTAATACTGTGGAATAGTTTTGATATTAATAATTCAAGGAGATGTATCATTTTGATTCATTCATGATATTTGGAGCCATAGGATTAGGAAACGCAGCAGTGGCATAAAGATCTAAAGGCGTAGATTTTATAATTACCAGGCCAGGGCTGGAATCCTGGGTCTGCCATTTTAGAGCTTTGTGACCTGAGGCAAGTTGCTCAGCTTCTCTGAGCCTTGTTTGAACTCCTGAAAATGGGTGTTTTTTTTTTTTTTTTTAGTAATCTTTTGAGAATTTGTTGGGTTCATTTGGGTGCACAGTAAACTTAGTGTGCACCCCAGCATGCAGTGTTCACCCAGCTAATTCCTAGTATTGAAAACAAAGAATACGGCAGGCCTCTTCATCTCAGTACTTGAGCAAAGACATCCTGATGTTTCTGACTGATTCAGTGTAACTGTACTTGAGATAGTTCACACTCGCTTTATCGAAGATACTCACATTCCTTTACCTTTTTCACCCTGTGTCTAGGTACATTGGCTCCAAGTGGATACAGTGAAATAGAATGGTAAAATTCCTTTTTGGGAAAGGCAGGGCGTGACCAGAGCAGAGCCCACACAAGGGTGGGCCATCCGGCACCACTGCCGTCCCATGTTCTTTAAAAAGGCCCGTTTTCTGGAACGCTAGCATGACAAAGACTTGGCTTTTTAAAAAGCTGGGAGTCAAGAGAAAACATAACAAAAGTAGAAGAGGACCACGTGGTCCCTCAGGCATCCTAAATATTTCAGATCCGCTCCAAGTACACAAATCATAACACAAAGTGATGTTAGTTCCTGTTAACTTTCGAAGCGGCATATACACCTGATACAAGAGATGATCGATGCTGCGCGTGTTCTGTAAGGGATATTGTAAAATTACCTTGCCGGGGCCCTTTTTTCTTTATTGTCAGCACAAACCCTTGTTTATTAAAGATTTGGCTTGAAGGAAATTTTAATTAATTACAGGTGCAGTAAACTCTGCCTGGGCAGCGCCGGGCCGTTTGCTGTGAACGGCCTTCATGTGCCTGTGCTCCTCCCGGCCCCCCTGCTGCCTGACAGTGTGATTTATGGCTGCTGCTTCCCACCAGTCCACTGTTTGCCCTCTAGGAGGGATTGGTCTCCTGAGCCTCCATAATAACAGCAGCACTTTCACAGACATCTTTTAATGACAACAGCTCTGCATTCAGTAAGTCAGGCTAATTGCAGATGTACCCTATTAATTGCAAAAACTAGGAGAGGTTACATATTTTACAAGCTTTTAATTTGGAAACCGCCCGAGATGATTTGTCTTAAGTGTTTGGATAGAGACCTCCATAATATTCAACAATTCACCATTATTGAAACTCTGGTCTAGGGAGTTACAGAATTCTGAGACTGAATCAGGTGAAAACAAATGGTCTTAGACGTGTGTTTACCCTGTGGCTGTTCAGTGGAGGTTATATTTTCAGTGCAGACATTCAGCAAATTTCTTACTCTTTTTATAAAAGCATCTTTGATTCTTACTCATCATCATACAACTTTCTGAATATAGTAGAAAATTTGTATTTCTATAGCACTAGCTTAAATCACAGAATTTTCCAAATAAATTTCAACTCTTGGACATGCCCATGAAGCTAAGCATCACCCTGGTGGTGCGTAACTGGGAGGCGTGGTGTCCCATTTGTTTAACTGTGGTACAGGGATGTCCAGAATCCAGTTCAGGGTGGTGTTCCTTGGAGTGTAGTGGAATGACGGTGGTGAGTTGGTGAATTCAGCAGCTAGGGGTTCCAAGGTCATGAGCAAGTGGACCCACATGGGCACGGCTTGGCTGTGATGCAGTGGACACTTTATAAACCTGAGTGGTAATTTCACGTCTGCCGTATTTCAGGCCCCAAACAGTCGTTCTCCTCTCCCGCTTCTCTCTGTGCACACAGCTCCATGCCCGGAACTCAGGGCGCAGGACGTGGCTGTGCGTCCATCTGCTGCTGTCCCTCACCCTGCCTGCTTCATGGTTTCTAGCAGCCACTGCTCTCCCAGGAGGAGGGGGAGATGGGGTAGAGCCGCGATGGCCGCCTGCTCAGAATTCCAGTGGAAAATTAAGATGCAGAGGAGCTGTTGCAGGCACCTCTAGCTTCTGACTCAGCCAGAGGTGGGATCTCAGCACTGGTGGCATGAGTGAACGGTGGAGCAGTGTATCTCTGGACACCTGGCTTGTCTTCGGTGGACACTCACTGCCATGGTGGGGCCCGTGGCCGTGGACAGCACTGTGGTCAGGGAGAAGTGGGTGGAGGCGAGGCAGTGTGTTCATCATAAGGCACCAAAAACGATAGTCAGGAGATGGTTAACTCGGTGTGGCCTCCGTGCGGTTTTGTGCAGGGACCGCAACTCGTGAACAGGGAGAAGGTGCAGCAGCGTCGTATCAGCAACACAGCTCTCACCTGTGAGCCTTCAGTGGTGCCAGGTGTTACGGCTCTTCCCTCGGAAGTTCTGGGTGAGCCCTGAGGCGTGTCCCATATAAGACAGTTTCTCTTTTCCTCTTTCAAAATTCTCTTGGTCAGTGTTACACCCTTTATATTCTATTGAATTAAAAAAATATTCTAATTCTGGCTTATTAAGATAATATTTTTGAAGATGTTGAGTTTATAAAGTTTATATGATTATGATTATATGAATAATTGTAAAATTGTATTGGTTTTCCTAATATTTAGTGATTCTACTCCTATGATGCCTTATTCGCTTAATATAGTGGTAAATTTTTATTTATAAAGCAGTGAATCTCTAGTGAGGGGTACATGTGAGTGTGTTGCTTCTGTCAATTTTGAAAACAGCGTTTTGCTAGTCTTGTTCTGTATTTTGGAGCCATTTAAATCACAGAGCTGATACCCACTTCACTTATAAAACCCTTGGGTCTGGTAGACTTCTGGTGGGAAAAGCTTAGCATTGTTTTCAAGGCTTTAAGTATGGTCTGATTGGTTTGTCTCCTTTCTCTTGGTCCGTCTTGGTAATTTATTTATTTTTGGTGCATGTCCTCTGTGCGGTTCAGATGGCGCTAGGTTGCACACCGCACTGGCTGCTGTTCCGTGTTCACTGCCTGTGTGGCTGACGTTTCCCACGTTGCCAGGTCAGTCCGTTCTGCAGGCTGACTTTACAGAGGTCTCTCTTTTGGGGTCTTTTCAGAGAGCTGTTTACATTTGTTCTCTGTCAGTTCTGCGAAGTTTTGGCCTTAAGCGTCCCTGGTTTTTGTTTTTATCTCACTGTCTCATTCTCCCTTTTTCAGCTCTTGCTATGGCCGCTTGGTTTGATTTCCGCCTCAGTGGGGTGTGAGGAATGAGGGCCTGTATGTGGGCTGAGGCTCTGTAAGAGTTGTCGAAAGGGGCTCACTGATGGTGCGACTCGGATGCTTTGCACTCACTTGTGGACTTTGAGTGGCCTGTAGTCGTCCTCTCTCTCCTGATGTGGCATTCTGAGAAGCAGTGGCGTGCCCCGCAGGTTTCTGTCTGCATTTCCTCAGCATGTCCTTACTAGTTCCCGTGTGCTTGATTCTCAGTGCCGCTCTGGGCTTTGGCCACGCTCTCCTAGTGGGAGATGCCGCTGCTGCCGGCCCACTGTCACATGGCAGCCCCAAAATAACTGTCAGGTCTGAAGTTTACTTTTTAAGTTTAGTCGCTCAGTCGTGTCTGACTCTTTGCAGCCCCACGGACTGTAGCCCACCAGGCTCCTCCGTCCACAGGATTTCTCCAGGCAAGAGCACTGGAGTGGGGTGCCATCGCTTTCTCTGGTTAGGTCTGAAACCACCTGTCTGTTGCCTGTTCCTTTCTTTGCCTGACAGTGGTTTGATAGTTCTATAGTCTGTTTCTTTTCTGATGTTTATGCTGAAGACACACAACTAAACCACCATTATTAGAGCTTCCCAGTGTTAAAGAATCTGCGTGCTAAGTAGGAGACCCAAGTTCTATCCCTGGGTTGGGAAGATTTCCTGGAAAAGGAAACGGCAAGCCACTCCAATACTCTTGCTTGGGAAATCCCATGGACAGAGGAGCCCAATGGGCTGCAGTCCACAGGGTCACAGAGAGTTGGACATGACTTAGTGACTGAACGGCAGCAGCAGCTATTGATCAGTAAACGGGCTTACATTGTTTGCAAATATGCTTCAGCCTGTTTTCTGTCATGGGAAAGAATTGAACAGTATTCATTACCTGTGTACACCCCATTCTACCCTTGGAGAAGGAATATTTTTTTAGTACACTCTTATTTTTCTCCTGTTCTCACTCTTGGTTGTTATACTGGACTTGCAGTAACGCAAAAATAGATCCTATATATATATATATAATCTGTATTTTAGATCCTTTCTTAGCCGTTTCATTAGTATTTAAAACAATATTTTAACATTTAATTATTTTACTATTTCAATGTTTAATTATTATAATAATTTAAGATTGGTAAGTCTATTACATGTAATCGTCCCTTAAAAATATTTTCTTTCCCAGTTAAGTAAGAGGCAGTGGTGCCTGATGCTTAGTTAGTAGTAGCTCTGGAGTTGGGTTCTTGGTACACGCAAATCCCGCTCCACCACTTCCCAGCTCTGTGGCCTGATAATGTTATTTACTCTCTCTAAGCCACAGTTCTGTCATCGGTAAGTTGGGGTAAGGACCTCCGTCCTTTCTCAGAGGTGCTGTGAGCTCCCCGTCTGTGCTGAGCCTCTGGTGGGAAGCTCTGCTGTCCACTCTGGTGCAGTGTGGAGTCCTCAGGCCCCTCCTCCCACCAGGCAAAGGGACCGCGTTCTCACAGTGACGGCGCCCCCGCACCAGCTGGATGCAGCATGCCATTGCTAGCCGTCTCCTGCTAGTTTATTATTTGTCCTTGACTGTCTGAAGGTGGAATTTACTTTTTTTTCTGGCAAGCATGACTGCTAATTTGGATCAGTGTAGAATTCCAGAGACTTTGCTTTGTCCTTAGAATTATGGAAAGATTTTCTCTTTGCTCTCTGACATTTTTAGTGTTGCAGAAAAGATATTCAACCCAGGTAGAGTCCTTTTCTTCTGAAGGGAATCTTTTTTAAAAATCTGTTTTGTTCTAATTAGAAGCTGCAGCATTTCTCTTGTTTATTTTGGTTTTGGAATTCAGACATCTAGTCGGTATATATGTAGGTGTATGGCTGTTTCAGTGTGTCTGCCTGGCACTCAGGAGTGTTTCGCTCCATGGACTCCAGTCTCTTCTCAGAATTATTTGGTATCATTTTTAAAAATCACTTCTTTTAATCCCTTGTACTTTGTCCTCCTTGAATTCATGTTACACATCATTAGAGCTTCTGGATTTGTCCTTGTTGCCTTGACTTTTCCTTCATTTTCTTGCTTTCATTTTAAAATCATAAATCATTTTCATCTACCTTGTTGTTTTAAGTTTAATATGAAAGTGAAAAGTGAAAGTGAAGGTGCTCAGTCGCGTCCGACTCTTTGTGACCCCGTGGATGGTAGCCTGCCAGGCTCCTCCATCCATGGGATTTTCCAGGCAAAAATACTGGAGTGGTTTGCCATTTCCTTTTCCAGAGGATCTTCCCAACCCAGGGATCTAACCCAGGTCTCCCATATTATGGGCAGACTCTTTATTGTCTGAGACACCAGGGAAGCCCAGTCTAATATGGAAGGAAGTTTAATATGGAGTAACACAAAGGATGTTTTGGAAAAATAAAATTTGGGCAGGTGTTTACATGTTACATCTTTTTCTGATTTTCTTTGACTCTCTTCCCCCGTAATAGTGAATGTATTATCAGCATTTACAACTTACAGATTAATGAAACAATAAAGTAGATTTCCGGTGTGATAATACATAACTAGGTTGTATATATTATGTTTATGTACATGTTTATAAAGTGCCTTAGACTGTATCATGGTTGAAAGGTTGATTTTAAGAGTCATGCTTGGGGTAGGGAGGGGAGGAAGACTTAAGAAGGAGGGGATGTGTGTTTGTGTGTGTGTGTGTGTATAAAATTATGGCTGATTCACATTGTACGGCAGAAACCAACACAACATGTAAAGCAGTTATCCTCCAATTGAAAAAAAAAGAATCGAAAAAATAGTCATGTTCATTTAACTTATTTAAAACTGGCTTTGCCGTTTTGTCATCATTTTAGGAGAAACTAGTTCGAGACATTGCTCATTGTCACGGGATTTTGATCACTTCTTACTCCTACATTCGACTGATGCAAGACGATATTAGCAGGCATGCCTGGCACTATGTGATCTTGGACGAGGGACACAAAATTCGAAATCCAAATGCTGCCGTCACCCTTGCTTGCAAACAGGTGTGACCTCTTATAACAAGGGGGGTATCCAGGTGGATAATATTTCATTGAGAATAAACTCTCTGCTTTTAATAACACGCTTAGGGAATCTTGCCTTGTGCTTTTGCATAAGGAGTTTGAAGTACATGTTTTGCCTTAATGCTGAGCACTTTTTGTTCTTACCCTTGATCGTGTTTTCTCAGCTCCTAATTGTTGATGTTACTGAATGTCTCTTGTACAGATCAGTTGTCGGAGTGTAACCACATCCAGCTCTAGTCCATCGTCTTCAACTTGAACAATAAGAAAAATTCTTCCATGTATATACATTATCTCTGTATATATATTTTTTATCTATGTGTAATTGAAGAATTGAAGTTGCGTAAAATGTCTACATTTTAGAGGAGACCAAAATGATATGTAGTTGTGTTCAATGACAGGATTGCATGGGAGTGTTTTGGGGTAGGGTTGGTGATCATGTGTTAAAAGGTGAATTTAATAGAAGAGTCCTTTCTTTCCTGTAATAGTTCCGCACGCCTCATCGCATCATCCTGTCTGGCTCGCCGATGCAGAATAACCTCCGAGAGCTGTGGTCTCTCTTTGACTTCATCTTCCCGGGAAAGCTGGGTACACTGCCTGTATTTATGGAGCAGTTCTCCGTCCCCATCACCATGGGGGGGTACTCAAACGCCTCCCCGGTACAGGTACTGTATTGGGCAGGTGACACTTCTGGCATTTAATACTTAAAACAGCCCTGCTGCTAATACGAAGTATAGTATTTAGTATTTAAAACAGCCCTACTAAATACTATACTTCGTAGCCAAGTCTTTCCGAATATAAGGCGAATGGCCCAGCTTATAAAAATCACAAAGTTATTTTTGCTCAAAAGCACATAATTTTCCTGATGAGCTTTTAAAAAATCATGTAAAATATTCAAGAGCCGTCAGATTTATGAGACAAGAGTGAATTTGTTCTGGACAGCATGTAACTGTGCAAGTTGAGGTGGTGCATCTTATGAAGTAGTGTAAAAGCTTAGAAAAGGGGAAACCAGGAAAGGTTTAAGACATGTATCCTTTCACCTGATTCTGGGAAAAACTGGCTGGAAAGAGTGGAGCATTCTAGGTTAGAGCAGCTGTTTGCATGCAGCACTCTGTATGGCCACGGGCAGTGAAGAGGCTGCTCGACTCAGCTGGAGATGCTTGCGGGGGAGTTGCAGGAAAGCTGTGGATGCTGGCAGTGGGGCCTTGAAGGGAGGCAGAAATGCTTAGGCAGGGAAAAGCACTGAAGGTGTCTGAGCAGGAAGCTGGGAACAGCTGTGCTCGGAGGGTTACTCAGGCTGCAGGTGGTGGGACAGACGCTGGCTTTGAGGGACCTGCTGGAGTTGTTGGGAGTGAGGGTGAGGAGAGCCTGGACCTGGTTGTGGGTGGTGGTCCGGAGAAAAGAAGGTGGAGCAAGAATCACAGGTGGCCTTTTCTAGAACAAACAAGATGTGGAGGCGGATAGGGAGCCTGGTAAAGGAGACTGGGTGGGGGAGACCTGACGAGCTCTGCTGCAGCTGACCCCTGAGGCTTCAGGCCGGGCTGACTGATAGAGTGGGATTGTCACTCACAGAAACATCAGGCCAACTGGAGGGCAGTTTGTGGCATTTGGGGGCAAAGTCTCTGCACAGCCCTAGGCGGGGCCTGTACCTGCCAGGTTATAACAGAAATAAAGCCTGCCACCAAAAGAAGTGGTCACATATTTTGAGATATTAAAACTAGAAAAAGGATATTAGATCTTTAAAGTTGGAGGACTATTGAAAACCATTTTAATACCTTTAAAATTTTGAGATTAAATGAATTTTGATCTTCAGTTAACTTTTATAAGAGTTCTCTTCCTCCATTGAGCCCCCATTATCCTTTAGGTATCCTGATTTTTGTTTTTTTTCCTAACTTTTTATTTTTGGATAATTTCAAACTTAAGAGAAAGTTGCAAAAATTGTAAAAAGAACCCCTGTACACTCTTCGCCCAGATTCCCTGGTTTTTAGCATTTTGCTGACATTTTGCCATATTTGCTTTATCTTTCCTTCCCACCCTCTCCCCTACCTCTCACACACGCACATGGAGTTTATCTTTTTTTTTTCTGAATCATGTGAGTAAGTTGCAGACACTCTATCCCTTTCCTCTACATCCTTCAGTTGTATTTACTAAGAACAGAGATGTCTCACATAACCATGGTGTAGACAGGAGTGTAAATCAGGAGATGGTTTGAGCAGTGGTGTGATTCTGTTATTTAATCTGTGTGTCATTCACATTGTGTCACTTGTGCCAGTAATCCCCGTCTCTTCAGTTTCCTTTCATCTGACATAGTTCCTCTAATCTTTCTTCTGCCTGCATGACTTGACATTTTTGAAGACTACAGGCGTGTTATTTTGTGGAATGTCCCTTACCTTGGGTTTGTCTTTCTGTTCTTCATGATTGGAATCAGGTTACACATTATTGGCAAGAACATCCCAGAAATGACGTTTCTTAGTGCTCCACTCCTGTCTGAGGCACATGCTGTGGGTGTACCCCTTCGTTGGTGGTGGTCTGATTACTTGGGTAGGGTGATGAGTGTGCCAGATTTCTAAACGCTTTGCAGTTACCTCTTCTTCTGTATAGTTGAGAAGTCATTGGGGACACTTTGAGACAATGTAAATATAGTCTTATTTCTTCCTTGAACTCTTTGTTTCAGAAGTCTGTGCTCTTGTCTTTTTTCCTTTTTTAGATTGTAGGAGCAAGGGTGTTGCTATTATTTGCTCCTTTTTGTTTAAGATCATCAGTTCAGTTCAGTCAGTCAGTCGTGTCTGACTCTTTGTGACCCCATGGACTGCAACACGCCAGGCTTCCCTGTCCATCACCAACTCCTGGAGCTTGCTCAAACTCATATCCATCAAGTCGGTAATGCCATAGTTGCCATTCTTGGGTAGCTCAGACGGTAAACAACTCACATCCCAGTGCAGGAGACATAAGAGAAACGGGTTCGGTCCTTGGGTCAGGAAGATCCTCTGGAGGAGGGTATGGTAACCCACTCCAGTAGTCTTGCCTGGAGAATCCTATGGACAGAGGAGCCTGCGGGCTACAATCCATAGGGATTCTAAGAGTTGGACATGACTGAATCGATTTAGCACACATACAGACTTGAGTGAGGTGTTCTTAGGATGTTTTGAAGTGTTTTCTTTTCTACCATGTTAATTTTTCAACATGAATTTTTCTGTATTAATATATTATGGTCAAGCTCTTTTTACTATTTATTTTGCCAGTAAGTTGTTTAAGCTTTGGTTGGAGATCTTCTTGTTCCATTAACTAGTATATAGTAGGTTGTTAAGCCTATGTAGATTTTTTTAAGTATCAATAATTTAGTGAAGTCTTTGTTTGCCTTTAAGTAAATGGCAGGGGTGTGGTTTGCTGTGCTGTGGGTCTTTGTTTTTCTCTGGGTGGTTAATGCCCATCTCCTGTGGCCAAGCTCCATTACAGAGCCATCTGCTGCATTTAAGGCTGCAGTGACCTTTCATTTCTGGGATCATAGGGCTTTCCTTGAATTTACGCTCCGAATCTCCTGTGGGCAGTAATCTCTGCTTATTATCTGCTGTTTCCCTTGCTGTGGCGTTTCCCTAGAGTTAGTGTTTGATCTTCAGTTTTGTGAAGTAGCAGCCCCTTTGTGGCCATTGGAGAATATAAGATTATAAACTGAGATTTGTTTGAAAGCAGTTTTTTCCCTGTGGGGGGTGGGGTCAAGCACTGACTAAATCTCTACTTTAGGGTTTAAGTATGTAACAGTAATTAAATAGAGGTGGAAGAGGGCACAAAATTACCTGGTTGCTCTTTTGTACATTTTTGGTTAATGATAAGTTTTTTTTGTTTATTTGTTTTTACTGATTATCTTATGAAAGCTATTGCATCCTGGAGTGTATGAAACTTAAATTTTTACAAACCATTTTCCAATAGTTTTGTACAACCATTGATCATTCTTTTTAAAAAAGAATTTAAACTTTGGAATCAGTTGTGAAGTAAGAGCAAATGCATTCCTTAGACAGAGTAATTGTTTCCCCTTTTCTCTTACTAAAGGTTAAAACTGCTTATAAGTGTGCGTGTGTCTTACGAGATACCATAAATCCATACCTACTGCGGAGAATGAAGTCGGATGTCAAAATGAGCCTTTCTTTGCCAGATAAAAACGAACAGGTCTGTATCAAAACATTGCTAAAGCAGGATGTGCCTGTCATTCTTTCTGCTTTTTGAATGTAGAATTGGTGAGGCTAACGGGTGTTGTTGCTGGTGCCATGGAGCAGGTGGGCCCGCTGTATACACCTGCCTGTGATGTGCGAACCTTCTGGGCTCAGGAGTGACTGGAAGGCGAGAAGAGCTGGCCACCATGCACATTCTTTCAGGGAGTTTCTCCCCTCGGATTTTGGAGCATCTAAGGCACGGAGCGCTGACCTGATGAGCATGAGTAGGGTTTGGATCTAGTGCAAAGATGGAAGGGTTGTCCTGGACCTCACGTAGGGACCTGTCAGTCTGAAAATAACCACATGTGGCAGATGAAGAAGTATTGATAGATTATTTTTGAGACTGATGATTAGGAAATCAGGCACGATAGCTTCAGTTTCTATTTTTATTGTTTTTGTTGGATTTAAAAACAATTCTTTTATTTATTTTAATTGGAGGGTGACTACTTTACAGCCTTGTGGTGGTTTCTGCCGTACATCAGCATGAATCAGAGGCTGAGACAGGCAGTGGCGTGGAGCAGTAGGGGTGGTTGGCCGGCAGGGCAGGTGGTGGTGTCAAGAGACCAGTCTGGTGATCTTGTGTGTGGCTTAGAACTAAGGAAAAAGGGTGCCAAGCAACGTTTTGGAGCCTGGT
The DNA here is from genome assembly GCA_935064755.1 of Tragelaphus eurycerus. Classification (NCBI taxonomy): domain Eukaryota; kingdom Metazoa; phylum Chordata; class Mammalia; order Artiodactyla; family Bovidae; genus Tragelaphus; species Tragelaphus eurycerus. The sequence continues at coordinate 2,333,105 of CAKXYN010000029.1, forward strand.
TGGGCTTGCTGAAGTGAAGTCTGGGTGAGGGGCTTGCAAGCTGAGAGGGTCTGAGCCCTTGGAGGCTGGCATGGCGGAAGGGCTGTGGACCTGGTCCTGAGCTTCCTTGGGAGCAGGAAGCCAGGCTTCAGAGACTCAGAGATAGTGGGGTGGGGACCATGGGGCCTGGGGATCGCAGGTGATAGATGACGGAAACGGAGGCGCTGTGGAGGAGGGACCTGTTCATTGTTCAGCTCTAAGATGTATTTTTGTTTTGTTTTGTTTTTATTAAGAGCACATTGTAAAAATTATATACATCATGCTTGTTTTGATTCGTTGATTTTGTTATTTTAGTTATTTTGTACTTTAAATTTTTTTAAGTCTTTTTTAAAATTTTCCCCCTAGGTCTTATTTTGCCGTCTTACAGATGAACAACATAAAGTCTACCAAAATTTCATTGATTCCAAAGAAGTTTACAGGATTCTCAATGGAGAGATGCAGGTCAGCCAAATAATATTAATAGAAGCTGGAGAGAAAGAACTGTGGATCAAGGGACACGGGGGAGGAAAGGAGCCTAGTGCTACTCAAAGATTCACTGTTGTTGCCGTCTTGAAAACGTCCGAGTGTGAAGCTTTACTTCCTTTGAAGCCCTTCCAGAAGTCAGATACACAAGTTGAGAATGCTGCCTTTTTACCTCTTCTGCAGCACTGTTGCATTTGAACCCAGCACTGTGTGGTCTAGTGGGAAAAGGCACTGGGCCACGGGGTCTGTAACGGGGGGTCCTACAGCAATTGCCGGTCCTGTGAAGAATGTCGGGAGCAGCCTAGGGCTGCTGGGTGCACGGAGGAAGAATTATTATTAGGCATTTTTGTATAAGTAATAGCGTTTTGGTTACTGGCCATACTCAGCAATATATGTGAGTAAATGTCTCTATTAAGCCTACATAGTAATTTTATCATCAGCTTTCATCAGAAGCTCCATGTAAACTCTTCAGCTTCTTTGGGCTTCAGTATCTTAAAGTGTGAACTGTATTTTATTTATTTATTTATTTGACATGTAAAATTCCTTAGTCTTTGGTTCGTCCTCGTTGGAGGCACAGCTGAGGAGCAGGGGACGTTCTGAAATTCACTGTCCTGCCCCTACATGGAGGCGGATGGAGATGAATATGGGTGACAAGGCTGCTTGTGTCCCATATCTACTTGGGTTTTTTTTCCAGATCAAGTCATTTTTGTTCTTTTAACCATCTCTTAACAGTTTATTTCATCTATCATTGGCATCTGTAGGGGGTTTTAAGCTGTTCACATTTACTCCTCTCTCCTGTGTCTCCCCTGACTTATCTTCACCTGCCTCCGAGTTGTGAAGCCTTAGGTGGGTAGGATCCGCACTGTCCAGTGGAGAGAGAATACAAGCCATGTGTGTGATTTTAAATTTTCTAATGGTCACGTTAAAAAAGGTGAGAAGCATAACAGATGGAATCAGCTTTAATAATATATTTTATTTAACTTGTCATATCTAAAATGTCATTTTAGTATGTAATCAAGTTTTTAAATTACTGAGATATTTTACTCTTCTTTTTTTGTACCGAGTCTTCAGAATTGGGTATTTTACGTTGGTAGCACATCTTATTTTGGACTTGCCACACTTCATGTACTCAGTGGCCACATGTGGCTCGTGACTGCTGTGTTGGACAGCAGAGATCTCAAGAAAGATCACTGCTGATGGTGTTTCTGCTTTGTTCAGATCGTGTGTTATTTATTGAACTGTTTACTAGTTAGAATAACCATACTCTTTGATTATTGCTCAATTTGTGGTTTATCTTTTCCATTTGAAGTTTTATACTGTGAGTGTGACCTGAGTCGCGGGCTGAAAGCTGTGGAAGGTGCCTGCTTGCTTGCGGTTGGCTGGGTGGGCGCTCTCACTTGGAGGCTCCCAGGCCCTCTTGTGAACCATCACACGCGTTGTTTCCATCTGTGTATTTTCCATGTGGCATGTTTTCTGATAGACTTCAACCTCTCACTCACATAGTAAACTATAGAACTTCTAGTGAGGTTCTTAGGAGTGTAATACTTAAATGCATTTGCTAAGTTACATGGCAGATTTCCCTAAATTTTAGTCACTCAGATCAGTTTGGTTCAGTCGCGCAGTCATGTTCGACTCTCTGTGACTCCATTGACCACAGCACACCAGGCCTCCCTGTCCATCACCAGCTTCTGGAGTCTACCCAAACTCACGTCCATCGAGTAGGTGATGCCATCCAACCACCTCATCCTCTGTCATCCCCTTCTCCTCCTGCCTTCAGTCTTTCCCAGCATCAGGGTCTTTTCAAATGAGTCAAATGGCCAAAGTATTGGAGTTTCAGCTTCAACATCAGTCCTTCCAGTGAACACCCAGGACTGATCTCCTTTAGGATGAACTGGTTGGATCTCCTTGCAGTCCAAGGGACTCTCAAGAGTCTTCTCCAACACCACAGTTCAAAAGCATCAATTCTTTAGTGCTCAGCTTTCTTTATAGTTCAACTCTCACATCCATACATGACTACTGGAAAAACCATAGCCTTGGCTAGACGGGCCTTTGTTGACAAAGTAATGTCTCTGCTTTTTAATTTTTTATTAAATTATATAAATTATATAATTTTAATATGCTGTCTAGGTTGGTCATAACTTTGCTTCCAAGGAGTAGGCATCTTTTAACTTCATGGCTACAGTCACCATCTGCAGTGATTTTAGAGCCCAAAAAAACAAGAGTCTGGCACTGTTTCCACTGTTTCCCCATCTATTTCCCATGAAGTGATGGGACCAGATACCATGATCTTAGTTTTCTGAATGTTGAGCTTTAAGCCAACTTTTTCACTCTCCTCTTTCACTTTCATTGAGAGGCTCTTTAGTTCTTCACTTTCTACCATAAGGGTGGTGTCATCTGCATATCCGAGGTTATTGATATTTCTCCCAGCAGCCTTGATTCCAGCTTGTGCTTCATCCAGCCCAGCGTTTCTAATGATGTACTCTGCATATAAGTTAAATAAGCAGGGTGACAATATACAGCCTTGATGTACTCCTTTTCCTATTTGGAACCTCTCAATCATATCTAGCTCCTTGAGACCCCATGGACTATAATCTGCCAAGCTCCTCTGTCCATGAATTCTCCAGGCAAGAATACTGGAGTGAGTTACTATTCCCTTCTCCAGGGGATCTTGCTATAGCCCAGGGATTGAACCCAGGTCTCCTGCATTGCAGGCAGATGCTTTACTATCTGAGCCACCAGGGAAGCCCAGATTTCTGTTGAGAATGGGTATGATATTTCTTACTTATGTTTAAAATATGAACCAATTTTTTATATACTGTGAATATACACGTATACCTTTTTTTTTTTAGAGGGAGAATCATCAGCAATTGAATGTGACCCCAGTAGATATGTTTGGTCCAACAGGACTTTTTGTTTTTGGAGAACTTGCCCTGTCAGGAAAAGATGTGTAAAGGTTCTCCCCATCCCTAACATGCTGTGATTGGGGAGAAAACTAAAAAGCCGATGAAAGATTACTTCTTGATCTGTGTTGTGTACTGAACAGCCTCCTTCCTTTCCTTCTCGAGTGAATATTATTTTCCATGGGGTGACCTGAGTGGACATAATTCTTTTGTACCATAGATCTTCTCTGGACTTGTAGCCCTAAGAAAAATCTGCAACCACCCTGATCTCTTTTCTGGAGGCCCCAAGAATCTTAAAGGCATTCCAGACGAGGAACTAGGAGAAGATCAGTTTGGATACTGGAAACGTTCTGGGAAAATGATAGTTGTCGAGTCCTTGCTGAAAATATGGCACAAGCAGGGCCAGCGCGTGCTGCTGTTCTCTCAGTCCAGACAGGTGCGTACACAGGCCTCATACAAGAAGCGTTGGTTCTTTATGACTTATGACCAATAATAAAAAAAAGAGAGAGATGGCTTAAAATGATTCCAAAGGCAAATCCACCCGCTGATACTGAAGTGGCAAGCTGAAAAGCTCTTCAGGAGATGGTTATTTCTCTAGAATTGATACCCAGAAGTTGGCTTTTTTAAAGAGATGTTATTACCATGTGATTTTGGGTGTGGGTGAGTTTTGTCTGAACTCAGATGTCCTGCTTTTTACAGAATTTGTAAGAACAGTATGGAAATACCAAAAGTACTCTTGGAATAGTTTTATTTATCTACCTTGAAGCAAGAAACCCCTTTTAAGCCTGTCGGGGAAGGTGTGATCCTGTTTGCATGAGTGTCGCATACTCACTGGAGGCGCACCTTTGATTTTTAAACTCTTACATCCTCCACCACTTCTCCCAAACAGATGCTGGACATCCTTGAAGTATTCCTCAGAGCCCAAAAGTATTCTTATCTCAAGATGGATGGCACCACGGCGATAGCTTCCAGACAGCCACTGATCACAAGATACAATGAGGTAACAAGTGAGCAGACCGTGAGTCACGGGTGCCCCTGTGCGGAGGGGACGGAAGCAGACGTCTGCACCCACGCTGCCTACGCCTGGGATTGGGCAGCTGTTAGCTAGATGCGTTTATGGGTTACTGGGATGTGTGTATGTGTTTAAACAAAGAATGTGTGTTCCTTTTTAAAAACCCAGTTTTCAAACATTGATAATGTAATTGCTATGAAAAGCGGACGCTGTGAGTTGGCATCTCGACTGACCAGAGGTCTCTACGGCATAGCCCATTGTTGCCCTGCAGCCAGGCTTCCGTGTGTAGAACGTGTGAGGGCTGAGGTGAGCAGCTGTAACGGACTTGGCGTGTGCGTACTGAGTGTCACGTGTCTCACCTCCAGGACACGTCCATATTCGTGTTTCTTCTGACCACTCGGGTGGGTGGCCTAGGAGTCAACCTGACGGGGGCGAACCGCGTCATCATCTATGACCCCGACTGGAACCCAAGCACAGACACGCAGGTCTGTGTATTTTCTTAAAGGAATGTGTTGGTGACATGCTGTCTGATGGCTTGCCCGCAGAAGCCGCCCTCCATGCCACGTTAGCCTCAGCTTGGAGCTCACGTCCTGGCTATGTCTTGTCTTCCGCTTGGAGGGAGGGTCTTCTCAGTGTATCCTCGGCATCCGCACTAGACCTGTGTGAAGAAAGGACGTGGGAGGAAGCTGGCGTCGCTGTTTTTCAGGCAGAGCCGGCTTGGTCTGTTGCGTCGCCTGCCTGTTTGTGTCCTAACAGGCCTTGGGTGTGTTTAGCCTCATTAGCCACAGTTCTAATTTGGGGAGTGGAAGGAAGTGACGGGCTCTTAGCGCTTGTTGCTGAGAAGGGCACTTGTTGAGCAGCATTTCTCTGCTGTGTCCTGGAGAAGGGAATGGCAGCCCACTCCAGTATTCTTACCTGGAAAATCCCATGAGCAGAGGAGCCTGTTAAACTACAGTCCATGGGGTCGCAAAGAGTCGGACACGACTGAGCGACTTCCCATTCTTTGTTTGGTGGTTTTCTCTGCTGTAGGCCCGGGAGCGAGCGTGGAGGATTGGCCAGAAGAAGCAAGTGACGGTGTACAGGCTTCTAACTGCAGGCACCATTGAGGAAAAGATCTACCACCGGTCAGTGCACACAGCTGCGCCCCTTGACCAGAGCTGCTTCCAGGCTGTGGGTGTGTGAGCGGGAGAGACATGCTGCCAGGGTTTGGAGCAGGGATTTTGAAGAAGTATTACTTCAAGAAATTTTGCCATCTCAGAGAAATAGTTGCTGTAACTTGAGAGATGTATGGTTTTTTTAATAATTTCTTGGGTTTTTTTCTTTATCATTAAAATAAGCTTAGATGGCTTATTGTGTGTGCTTTTTTTTTTAATGTCTTTGAGTCTGTTTTTAACCTTATTAATAAACACTTGCTGTAAGTTTAGAATCCTGAGGTGCAGCCGAACATTGTTTCATACCAGCTTAATTTTTGTCTTTTTAGACAAATCTTCAAGCAGTTTTTGACAAATAGAGTGCTAAAAGATCCAAAGCAAAGACGATTTTTCAAGTCCAATGATCTTTATGAGCTGTTTACTCTGAGTAGTCCTGATACATCCCAGAGCACTGAAACAAGTGCTATTTTTGCAGGTATTCCATGAAATAATTTAACTTAAAGTAATGAAATAGTAAGGATTATGCAGTACGACATTAGCTTGTTTTTCTCTTTCATAGGAACTGGTTCAGATGTTCAGACCCCCAAACGCCATTTAAAAAGAAGACTTCCACAGGCCTGTGGAACAGACCAAAATGTCCCAGTGGGCAAACAGTTCCCTGATTGTAAGACATCCGCAAATGCTGCCATGTCATCTGAAGAGGTATCTGCAGCATCAGGCAATGAAGTGAATGCAGTAACTTCTGACCAAGGCATTGCTCTGAATGATGCTGTTCAGACACCTCATGGTCTAACCAGCAGTGAGAGGCTTGGAGAAGAGGCAGACACAGTCTCCAGACCACGGGAGTCCTTAGTGATTCATGAAAACGAGGACGGTTCAGATTCTCCAAGAATCAACAGAACATGCGGGACATCTGGTGAGGAAAGCATCAGTGAAAAAGAGAGTCTTTCTGATAAAAGAGAAAGCTGCCAGGTTCAGAGAGAACCTCTTTGGGAGAATGAGCAAACGGAAAATAATTTTTATAAGCACAAGTCGAAAAGGAAACATCACGTGGCAGAAGAGACCGTGGAGAAACACCTGAGGCCGGATCAGAAGCCTAAGAGCTCTAAGTACCGCAGAGACGCCAAGTTTGAGGGAACTCGAGTTCCACACCTGGTGAAGAAGAGGCAGTACCGGAGGCAAGACCCTGAAGCTGAGAGCGAGGCCAAGGAGCGCAGCCACGATGACTACGTCCTGGAGAAGCTTTTCAGGAAGTCAGGTACTCCTTTTGCTGAACTTGCCACGGGTATGCTAGGAATAGAACCGAGGGGCTGCTTCTGTAGGAGCAGACATCCCTGACAGAGCGGAATGCACGCTCAACTGGAAGGATTTCTCCTTTTGGAAGTCAGATTTGAAGTGTTCTGACACTTCAGAAATAATTGCGTTTGTTCATTTATGTTTGGCTGTGCTGGGTCTTCCTTGCTGTGCAGGCTTCTCTCTAGTTGTGGTGGGCAGGCTGCTCACTGCAGTGGCCTCTCCTGTTGAGGAAGCCCGGCTCTAGAGCACGCGGGCTGCCGTGGCTGTGGCACGCGGCGCAGTGGTTGCTGCTCGAGGGCTGTAGTGCACAGGCGCCGTGGTTATGGCGTACGGGCTTTGTACGGCGTGTGGGACATGCCCGGGTCAGGGATCGGACCTGTGTCTCTCGGTTGGCAGGCAGACTCTGCCACTGAGCCACCAGGGGGGCCCTGCACTGACATGTAAAAAGTCATTTTCACCTCTCTTTCCTAGGAGAATTTGAACCTTGGGTGAACAGTGGGACCTGACTTCTAACCACATGCAGGAGGGGTGCAATGCTTGAGACAGCTTTGTACCACTGAACATTCACAGAATATTTCTCTGCATGCTCTATATATCTGATTTTCCAGCCACAGGAGAGTCAAGTGGCAGATCATGGGGAGAGGAAGGGGCATGGCTTAGGCACGCACTCTGGAGGGAGGAAAGCTGATAGCTAATATCAAGGGAGGAAAATTAGGAAAGCAGATTTAACAGTTGCTCAGGACCCTGTAGGACAGGCCAGCCTGCACAGCTGAATCATCCCTGGCACTGTCTTGCTCAGATCTCACAGGCCATTGTGTTCCCAGGGTGATGGTCTTGAGTTACCAAAGGTCTCCGAACGGGTCTCTGTTCAGGAAAGCAGGCTTACATACAGTGTCTCAGAAGGAAGGCCTCTGGGCTTCGTGCTTTCTTGTAAGGTAGTTCATTGGTAACTTTCTCTGTTTTTTTCCTACAATTCCTGATCTGCTTTCTTAAGAAATTATCTATGTTATTTAATTTTCAAGTTTATTTGCATGGAGGCATAGAAAATACTCTTGTAATAATTTTTTTAAATTGACTATTTCAAGATAATTTCCTTCTTGTCATTTCCAATTTTTGTCTGTTTCTCTCCTTGTTCCTTGATCAGGTTAAACCAGTAGATTGTTCCTTGATTTTTTTTCAATAAACCACTTTGATTCATGAACTAGATGCATGTGGTTCTGCCTCCGTGATGTTTGGTTTTATCTTCAGTACTTTCTTCCTTTTTGTTTTTGTTGTTTTAATGTTTTTGGTCCTAATTTTTATAAAACTGGCTTGGAATTCAGTTCAAGTATTTTTGTTCTTGCGTTTTTATTAATATGAATACGTAGGTCTGTGAATTTCTCACCTGTGACTATTGATTCTTCTGGTGTGCAGTGTTTCTGTGATCATTACTTTTTAGAAATTGTGTAATTTTTGTTTATGCTTTTTTATTTTCACCCTTCAATAGAGGATAGATTAGTAGAGGTTTTAAAATTTTCCAGATAGCAGGGAAGAGCTTGTAGACGTGTGGTAATGAAAGCATTATGCTTTGATGATACAACGCAGTGATAGTTTCGGTCTATCCCTCATTGGGTAGAGATGCAGGTGAAGATCCGCAACGTCTGTAAAACTTTGTGGGTCCTGGTGGTCGTGGGTGAGTAGCAGCCAAAAATGTTCCTGGTTTTTTCTCCACCCGCAACACACTAGCCCGGACAGAGGAAAGCGTGTGATCGTGTCTGGGCTGAGGTAGCACGTGTGAGCGTGTCTGAGCTGAGACAGCGCGTGTGAGCGTGTCTGAGCTGAGGCAGCGCGTGTGAGCGTATCTGGGCTGGGGCAGCGCGTGTGAGCGTGTCTGGGCTGGGGCAGCGCGTGTGAGCGTGTCTGGGCTGGGGCAGCGCGTGTGAGCGTGTCTGGGCTGGGGCAGCGCGTGTGAGCGTGTCTGGGCTGGGGCAGCGTGTGTGAGCGTGTCTGGGCTGGGGTAGCGTGTGTGAGCGTGTCTGAGCTGAGACAGCATGCTCACGGAGCGCTTTGCTCTTGCCAGTGGGCGTGCACAGCGTCATGAAGCACGACGCCATCATGGACGGAGCCAGTCCAGACCACGTCCTGGTGGAGGCGGAGGCCAGCCGCGTGGCTCAGGACGCCCTCAGAGCACTGAGGCTCTCTCGGCAGCAGTGTCTGGGAGCGGCGTCTGGCGTTCCCACGTGGACCGGCCACAGAGGGCCTGCTGGTGCACCAGCAGGAAAGAAGTAAGAGGTCGCCACCCTGACGTGCTTGTGAGGAGGCCAGAGTGGCCGGGCTGGGAGGAAAATCGGGACAGGTGGAGACACTCCTACCGTTTATCTGAAGGAGGAGAAAACCCCTCAGGGAGGGATCTACGCAGCCAGATGTGCATAACTTAAGAGAAATGCACCTGCCATCTTACCGTCTTTGCGTTCAGTCCTTCCTTTCCAGAGCTAATTTTCTGGGGAAAAGAGAAACCTCTTTTGAGGTGATTTAAGAGGTGATGTTTTAAAATAGAGTTGTAGAATAACAATTAAACTTCAGTAAGATGATTAGCTGTGTTTCAACAATCAGTAGTTACTCTGCTCTTTTAGAGGAGTTTTCCCACCTAGAATTCGAGGGTGGTTTCCACTGTGACTTGAGCAAGGGTATCGAGTGGTTCTTACCTTGGGGTGCAGTAGTAATTTCCCAGAAGAGTAAAGTATAGGAATCTAGGTGGGTAGAGCAGATGCATCACAGCTATGAGAGAATAACCATGCAGAAGAAAATTCCTCCAAGAAGAGTTCAGGTGTCCAAGGGCATTCTCATCTCTAACTCACAAAGTAACATTGTATCAACTATGACTCTCTCCTTCCTTAGGAGCAGATTCGGTCAGAAGAGGAACTCCAGTTTCTCCATGCAGCGTCCCTCTTCAACATCTCCAAAGGAGAAATGCCAGGTAATCTGATAGCCTTTCTGCTTTCACTCACAAGATTTACTTGATTGAACTGCCGTGGAAATCTCACTCAATTCCACATGTAAGGTGCATAATGACATCTACTATTTGCATTTCATGCACCTTCATGCATTTATGAAGCACTTTTGTGTGAATTTAGAAGGGCCGGCTAACTTCCTAGAAAAGACGAAGCCTTTGACCCGAGATCCGTAGCAGCATCTGTTTTGTCCTCCAGAAGGTTCACACAGGGTAGGTGATAGGTGCTGCTGCCCACCCTGCCTGCCCCACGCAGAGGTGAAGTGCAAGCTCGCGGGAGCACTGCTGTCCAGGATAAAGGTCTAGAAAATCGTCTGAGTGTTGTTTGTAATTTACAAGCTGCCAGCGCATCACATCCGTCTCTCCCTGCCCTGCAACCCCCTAAACGCCTTGAGTGCTTCTCTGAGAATAGATATTAGGCCATGTTCTTATCGTTTAATACTTTCTTTTTTTTTTCTGTTTAAGTGTCATGTTATTTATGAAATGTGAAAACTCCGAGGTTCAGATTCCCACTTGTAGACTAATTTGAACACGTCTAGAAGTAGAGAAACTTTTTCTGACTTCCCATGTTCCATCCTTTTAGCGGTAGGATCGTGAAGAAAAGCTAGATGTCTGTTGCTGTTCTGAGGAAACTCACATGAGGTGCACAGGAGTAAGAGATGTAAAAGTGAAGGGAGAGAAGTGCAGCTCTGATGCTGTTCCTTATCCCATGGTGCCCGGATCAGGGAGACTTTAGGAGGAAGAGCAGGAAGAGCCCGCAGAGCCTGTATCTCCTGGGGACGGTTTTCCTAGACGTCTTCTCTGGGGTCCTGGCCCTCCCTCTGTGCTTACTACTCAAGATAGTGATGGAGTAAATAGTGTAGTTTGGGGGTTTTTTAGGAGATGTTCTCTAAGAGCAGGTGGATTTAGACGCTTAATTCTCCTCCTTTCCCTTTACGTCAGATGGTGTCTCGTTCTTCCCCCATCAGCCTCAGCGCCCTGGGCATGTGTGTTATCTTATGGCCCCTCAGAGCCTTTGGAGAAATAAGTGGGAGCATAAACAGGAGATTAAATATATCCATGCACTGGTCTTCTTTCTCCAGGACCGCACTGTGAAGAAGGAGGGAAAAGATCATGTTTCGGAGCATTTTAGTGGAAAAGTTGAAGACGCAGAGTCTCCATCTGGGGCTCTCACTTCGTCCTCACTGTTGGCGAAAATGAGAGCTAGAAACCACCTGATTTTGCCAGAGCGCTTAGAAGGTGAAGGTGGGCACCTCCCAGAAGCCGCTGCTCCGCTGCCCTGCAGCACAGAACACGATGACCTGCTGGTGGAAATGAGAAACTTCATCGCCTTTCAGGCCCAAGCCGATGGTCAGGCCAGCACCCGGGAGATTCTGCAGGAGTTCGAGTCCAAGTTATCAGCATCACAATCTTGTGTCTTTAGAGAACTCTTGAGAAGTCTGTGCACTTTTCATAGAACTTCTGCTGGCGAAGGCATTTGGAAACTCAAGCCAGAATACTGCTGAGCAATATTACTTTCTAGACTTCTAATTGACTTTTTCTGGTAAAAACATTAATTATTTAATTATGTTATTAGTGGAAGTTGGCTGTATTTGATTTTTACTTTGAATGATAGCTACCTCATAAACAAAACTTTAGGGAAGAAGAAATTCTCCTCCAAAACTTGTTTTAAAAATACCTGGGTTGACTTTTTTCCCCCCGAAATGAATAATGTTATAAAATCAGGGACCTAACCACAAATCCTTGGAACACACTTGTTCCTTTACCCAGAAGATGCTATCAGGGAACACATTACTTACTACTCATTGGAAGTTTATAGACCAGAACTTGCAAGAATTCTTGTTATTGGTGCTAAAAACATGTCTTACATTCAGTTAGACCTGTTCAGATAATCAGTTCATCAGTAGCTATTAACAGTATCATTTGGGTACCTCGATACCGATGCTTAAACTGATCATTTGATACTCAAAAAAGAGATCAAATTTGTTACCTTTTGAATCCTATCTATTGACTTTAAACAATCTTCCATTAAGGTACTGTTAAATTGGCAAGTTTTTTATTTGTAAAACCTGGAATAGTTTGATAATGAATGATGAGGTGTGTATTTGCAGAAGGTTATAGTTTTCTCAGTTTCAAGCTGCTTTATTTTAAGCAAAGGGCACCTTTTTCCTCCTGCACTGACTCTTGGTTTTAGGAAAATGAAATGTGTTATCTTTAAAAAACAAACAAACAGAAAGCCCAAGGTTAACCAAAAGTAAGTACAGATAAAACTGCCAACATGTGCCTGCGCACAGGAACGTGACTCCGGACGACACCCAGAGAGACCGCTGTCACCACGTGGTGACGGCCACTGCAGCCCTTTCTCCGCTGACGTGCTGGGAGGGAACCTTGAACGTTGTTGCCATAACTCCTGGTCTTCTTTCCGAGGATGCTGGTAGCGTTCTGTCAGGCTTGGCTGTTCTCCTTCTGTCTGGGCCTTTGATCTCTCTCCCCTTTGCATTCACCGTGACTGCTGTTGCAGAGTCTGCTTTTCATCTGCGGCTGTTTATGGCTGTTGCTTATGTGTTTGGAGTTCTGTTATGGTGTTGTTTTGGTCCTTGTTTTCTTACCCTGTTTTTCTTTCCTTCTCACTGTTACTTTTATCATCTCAGCTCTGAAGTCTTGTTTTCTAAACTGACCAGATTTCCTAAGTGTCCTCTAGAGCTGTCGTGGTCCAGTTTGTTTGTTCCTTAGAGTAGTTTTCTCCGGCTTGCTGTTTGCGCGCTTGCTGATTTCTCTGCATTGCGTCTGCCTTCCTGCCATCCAGCTCATACTGAGGTGAGCGTGGGGCCCAGCTCTCTCTTGTGCTCTTCTGCGCCTCTCAGGGAGGAGGGCTGTGGGTTTCAGAGTCAAGGAGAGGCTCTACTGGGCAACGTGAAGCTTTTGACTGAAGACTTGGGTTTTAGTTACGTTTTCTGAGATTTTGTTAAATAGCTTGGTCCGTGACTAGACAGGAAATGTCATAGTCATAATTCCCAGCAGGATTTTCTGCTGCTTTTTCTGGATTCTGGCTTGTTCATTTCACTCAGTTTTTAGAGTGGTTTATCATTAGAGGAAGAGGATCCTATCATCTTCATTCTGCCGTCATTGTCTGGAAATAATAAACTTAAACGGGTCGGTACATCCTAGACTTGACTACTTGGCTCAGAACGGAGTCAACTCATGAATTTTGTTTCTGGGAAGTTCTTTTTTTGTGGTTGTTGTTATCTTTAACCTATAAGAAAATTGCATCCCTCTTGTTCTCAGATTAAAGTACTGATGCTGTTGACTAGTATGAAGTGCTTGGGCATCAGACCTCTGTTGTCTGAAATCTAAAGCCTACTGAGCAAGGGAACTTGTAGCCTTTTCTTCAAGTAGAAAATGCTGGCAAAAGTTATGATGCAGTCACAGGGCGATGGTCTTCACTCCCAGCCTGTCTCAGCCCTACCAGCAGCTGAGACCCTGGCTAGTCCCTGCCATGCCTGTGTCTCAGTGTGGACGTTGGTAAGCTTTGTCATCATGCCTCTGGGTGGAGATACTTAGAGCAAAATGCTCCAACTATCATAATTTTAACAACTATGGTTATATTGGTATTAAGCTACAATGAAGGATTGTAAAATCTTTGTGAAATGTGGAAAATTCCGTAGTTAAAACATGATCACTGTTTAAAACATTTCAGGCAATACTCCGCCTCCCACTCCTCTTGCTCCTGCTCCAGAGGTAAGTGCTATATTTGGTGTGTATTCTTGCAAGCTGTTTTCCATGCCTTTGCAGATACATGTGGCAGCAGCTGCTGCTATAATGTCCATTTTTCCCTTCTTTCCTACTAAGACTCCTGGTTTTTACCTGGACACCAAGGCTGCTCACTTAACACTCTGCTGAATGGTCAAATGTGGCCACGTGACAGGCAGTGGGATATGAAGAGACTGTCCAGACTGCGCCCTGAAATAAGGAGTTGGGTATCTACTTCGCTCAACATTCCCCTCTCGTGCTGGCCAGCATGCCTGTGGGAGCTTACACAGTGACACGGGGGTCAGCGTTGTGTGCTGAGGATGGGGAGTCTGGCCTGCCAGTCTCAAACTGCTTCCTTTTCACCTGTTACTTAAGAGCAAAATAAACTCCTGACTTGTTTAAACCACTGTCTTCTGGAGTCTCTTTGTTACAGCAGCTTGTTTTGTTTTACATGTGATTTATAAAAATGCAATTATTGTCAGCCTCGTTATTTAACAACTAACTTCTCATTTAACACATGCTAGACACCTTTTCATTTCTCTAAGTGTAATTCTACCTTTATGGAATTGCTGGACTTCAAATTAGGTGGGTTTTTAAATGTAATGGATGTTGTGGAACTACTTCCTTCAATTCACACCCCATAAAGGGACTATTCCTCCACACTCTGCAAACAGTAGCCCATGTCAGTCTCGGGAATTTCTTTCCTAGCCAGTGTTGTGCTTGAAAATACCTTGTTTTAACTTCAATTTTTCTGATTCCTTATGAAACAAACATTTCCATTTGTAGATCCTCCTTTATGAGTTACCCGTTTATGTTGTTCACCTAGTCTTCCTATAGGTTCTTTTCTGTCTTAGACGTCCTCTAAGGCAGAAAGGCCATTGTTCCTACTATTATTGAATAGTCCAGTCATTTCTCCGAGCATTTGAAAAATGCCATATTTGTCATACGTTCCCGTCTGTTTCTGGACAGTGGGTCTAGACTCTTTTCCTTGGCCACACGCTTCACTGTCTGACTTGCACAGCGCTGCGCTGTCTGTAGGCCGGCTTCCTTTTCTTCTCCCTCACCGCTGTTGTCTTATTCTTAATGCATTTTCTGTTTCAGGTGAAACTTAGAATCAGTTTGTTAAGTTCCACTAAAATTGTGTTGCTCTTTTGATTGAGAGTGTATTAGTTTATACATTAATTTGAGGATAACGGACTTAATTAATAGTTTTTGCCGTTAGTGTGGCTCAGACGGTAAAGTGTCTGCCTACAATGTGGGAGACCTGGGTTTGATCCCTGGGTCGGGAAGATCTCCTGGAGAAGGAAATGGCAACCTACTCCAGTACTCTTGCTTGGAAAATCCCATGGATGGAGGAGCCTGGTAGGCTACAGTCCACGGGGTCGCAAAGAGCCAGACACGACTGAGCAACTTCGTTTTCATCTTCTTCATCTTCTTGCCATTAGTATCATGATAGGCTTCGTTTTTCTAGAGTAATTATAATAACTTTCTGCAGGAAGGTCTTGCACAGTTCATATTACGTTGATTCCTATTCCTGTTCCTAAAATAGCTATTTCTAGCTGTTTTATAGATGTTCCTAGCTATTTAATAGATGTTTTGTTAGGGATTTTTTTACTTCTACATAAAGATATGGAGAATTAGAACAGAGAACTTTATGATATTATACAGAAGTTTTTAAATATAGTCAAACTCAGTTTCACTTTGTTTCCTTGAGAGCCCTTTTCCTAACTGAACCCATGATTACATTCTCATAAATGCTCTTGTAGATTCCATGTGGATAGTTACTTTTTCTAGCACCTTTAAAAACATATTTCATCCTTTCCCTCCTGATTTATAAGCCTTCATCTATCATTATATCTGGTTTTCATGTAATTATGGAAATATTTCTGGTCTCTGTACTCATGTAAATTGGTCTCCTAACTTAATTTTGCCAATAACCCACTGTTTTAATCATTGTTGCTTTATAATTGGCAATCATAAGTAGTAGAATGATTCCCTTCATCGTCTAAGAAATTTCTTATTTCTTGGACCTTTGTTCCTAAGTTTTGGAATCAGCTTATTACATTTGGATCTTGTTTTTGAAATTGTAATGACTGTACAGGTTGCTTGTGGAGGATCCGTTTAGGATACTGAGTTTCTCAACTGTGAATAGAACACGTCACTCTATTTATGATATATATTATAAAGGCATAATTCCATTGTGTCTTTCACTTAGATTTATAAGGCCGTGCACATCTTACATTTATTCCTAATTCTACAATTTGGGTTGCTATCATGACATTTTAAATATTCCATTTTTTTAGTTTATAAACTGGAGTATTGTTGGATTTTACATATTAGTCTTGTATTTAGCAACCTGGCTGAACGCTTATTAAATCCAGTAAGTCTATAAATTGTCCTATGTAACAATCTTGTCAGCTGCAAGTAATGACAATTTCAGTACTTATACCACATATCTCCAATACGATAATGAATATATTTGATAATGATCGGCATCCTTGCCTTACTCCTGACACTGAAGATTAAATTTCCAAAGTTTTACCATTAAACACGTGGTTGCTTTTATTTCCTGGCAAATGATTTTTATCAGTTAAAGAAATGCTCTTTCCAGTTCTGAATCCAGTGCTGAATTTTATTAAATGCTTTTTCTGCATCTATTGATTGAATTGTGTTGTTTTTCCCCTTTAAATCTCTTAGTGTTGTAAAGTTCACAGTAATTTTCCAACATTAAAACATCTTTTAGACTCCTAGAATGGCAGTGTGAAGGGCTGTGCAGAAGTACAATCCAGAAAAGAATTGTAACTGGATGAAATTCCAGAAGACAAACACCTCTCCCCTCCCTGGAAAATTTAATGTTTCTGGAAATAATCCTAAGGGTATATTGTAAATAAGAGATAGTCAAGAAATCTGCTAAATATTGGTAAAAACAGCTAAAGTCTGTGACTTCTGACACAGACTATTCCTTCCCTGCTTCCTCCCTGTCTGAGTGTGATGACAGATTCTATAATCCAGGTAATCTGTAATCCTAGAAAATGGGGTTCCCTCTTTCAGGTTCCAGTCAAGGAATATAATATCTCATGGGAGAGGGGCATGCATTAAAAGCATGCACTGGCTTGGGTCTGCTTAGGCAGAAAACCATGACTTGCTCATTTGGTTTGTCTTATGGGTTTTAGAAAAGGCAGAGGAACCAGAGATCAAATTGCCAACATCCGCTGGATCATGGAAAAAGCAAGAGTTCCAGAAAAACATCTATTTCTGCTTTATTGACTATGACAAAGCCTTTGACTGTGTAGATCACAATAAACTGTGGAAAATTCTGAAAGAGATGGGAATACCAGATCACCTGATCTGCCTCTTGAGAAATCTGTATGCAGGTCAGGAAGCAACAGTTAGAACTGGACATGGAACAACAGACTGGTTCCAAATAGGAAAAGGAGTACGTCAAGGCTGCATATTGTCACCATGTTTATTTAACTTACATGCAGAGTACATCATGAGAAATGCTGGACTGGAAGAAACACAAGCTGGAATCAAGATTGCTGGGAGAAATATCAATAACCTCAGATATGCAGATGACACCACCCTTATGGCAGAAAGTGAAGAGGAACTCAAAAGCCTCTTGATGAGAGTGAAAGTGGAGAGTGAAAAGGTTGGCTTAAAGCTCAACATTCAGAAAACGAAGATCATGGCATCTGGTCCCATCACTACATGGGAAATAGATGGAGAAACAGTGGAAACAGTGTCAGACTTTATTTTTCTGGGCTCCAAAATCACTGCAGATGGTGACTGCAGCCATGAAATTAAAAGACGCTTACTCCTTGGAAGGAAAGTTATGTCCAACCTAGATAGCATATTCAAAAGCAGAAACATCACTTTGCCAACAAAAGGTTCGCCTAGTCAAGGCTATGGTCTTTCCTGTGGTCATGTATGGTTGTGAGAGCTGGACTGTGAAGAAGGCTGAGCGCCGAAGAATTGATGCTTTTGAACTGCGGTGTTGGAGAAGACTCTTGAGAGTCCCTTGGACTGCAAGGAGATCCAACCAGTCCATTCTGAAGG
Organism: Tragelaphus eurycerus; assembly: GCA_935064755.1. NCBI lineage: Eukaryota > Metazoa > Chordata > Mammalia > Artiodactyla > Bovidae > Tragelaphus > Tragelaphus eurycerus. The sequence goes on from CAKXYN010000029.1 coordinate 2,350,760, forward strand.
AGATCAGCCCTGGGATTTCTTTGGAAGGAATGATGCTAAAGCTGAAACTCCAGTATTTTGGCCACCTCATGCGAAGAGTTGACTCATTGGAGAAGACTCTGATGCTGGGAGGGATTGGGGGCAGGAGGAGAAGGGGACGACAGAGGATGAGATGGCTGGATGGCATCACTGACTCAATGGATGCGAGTCTGAGTGACCTCCGGGAACTGGTGATGGACAGGGATGCCTGGCGTGCTGCAGTTCATGGGGTCGCAAAGAGTCGGACACGACTGAGCGACTGATCTGATCTGATCTGATCTGATGGGTAACTGGTCTGTATTAAATTTACTTAACTCAGGTTACTTCTAAGTCTCAGATTCTTTGTATGTAAGATAGGAATAAATACAGCACCTTAATATCAAGTGTCTGGCATGTAGAATGTTCCCAATAAATGCTAACCACTGGGGGGAGAGCACTCAGCTGATAAGACCCAGAGTTTGGACCCAGGTTGTACGGCTGCAGGGCTGTCCTGTTTGATTGCTGTTCGGATCCTGGCATCTCCAGGTGTCTGTCTGGATCTAGAAGAAGGCCTCGGCCAGCAGCTTTCTGTTCTTTGTGGTCCTGACTGCAAACAAAACAGGCATGCTGCAGGACAGCTATGGCAAGGTCAACTGGAAGTGGACAGGAAAGAGAACAGGAGCCCCTTGCGTGTTGTCCACACCAACAACAGGGGCAAGCAGCCCCCCTGGGGGACCACCAAGCCACCCCTGAGGGTGGCTTCACACTCAGCGAGCGAGCGCTCTGTTGACAGTGCCCTGAGTGTCACGGCCCCTCTGACAGGCAGGGAGGACATCAGAGATGAAAGCTGTCTGGAACTAGCCCTTTGTACACTGACAATTTAGTCAAAACCCTGAATGAGCAGGACCAAATCATGGGTATGCTGGCCACTGGCCCAGATGGAGTAGAAGCTGCATTCAGAGTCCTTCCCCAGCCCTCCCTGGACTCTGACCCTCCCGTCTCTCCTGATCACTTTCCCTGCAGGGTCCTGCCTGGCTGGTCAGCATGAAGGTGCTTAGGCTCCACTCCTGCCACAACGACCTGAGCCCAGTGACCCAGGTTCTAGTCCTGGCTGTTTTTCCATCGGTCCATCGTGATGGAGTTGAGGTGCGGGGGGCGGGGTACTGGCAAGGCCTCATTCGGCCCTAGCTCAGTCCCTCCATGGTTCTGAGGTTTTATCCTCCTCTCTCACCTTTTGTGGGGCTGGAACCTGCAGAGCCACTTGGCAGTCAGAGACCCTGGTTCATGAACCCCCCAGCTCCCAAACATCAATATCCCCAATATCTATCCAAGACAGAAGCTTATCATTGTGCAGTCAAACCAAACTGCATAGGCCCATGTCTTTGGGAACACTGGCTGGCTGGAGATCCAAATGGGAACAGATTCTTTAAGTCTGCAGAGCCTTCTGCTGATTTGCTATGGATGTGCCCTGACAGACACCCCCAGACGTGCAGGACACCTCTGGGTATGTCTGGGCCCTTCTAGCCTGGGAACAGTTTATTGACTGAATAGATTGAAAGCACACCCATGCCCACTTTCTTCAAACAATCCCCTGTCTGTAGTTGGTGGCGGGCAGACAAGCCTCCCTCATGCCTCTGTTCCCCTCCCCTCTGTGTTTGTGTGACCAGGACCAGGGTCAGGCTGAGCCAGGAAATCCCACGCAAGGCGGGTACCTGCGCCTTCCTGCCAGGGCTTCAGCTCTTGCAATGGTCGGGGCAGTTTGTGAGTGAGCAGTTGTGGCTCTGCAGAGCAGAGTGTCACCTGAGGGAGGCCTCAGCTGTTTCCAAGGCCCATCCGCCTTCTCTGTAGCTGACCATGCCTCCCGGAATTCCTCCATCAGATGCTCCTTTGAGGGGACGGCCGATGCTGAAAGCAGTCCCCACTCATTCCGCTCCTGGACGGACCCTGACTTTAGAAGGTGAACACGAACAGTAAGGGAAGCCGTCACGCAGGGAGCCTTCAGGCTCCTCTGTGTGTGGTTTTTCTGGATAGTTCCGTTCCCCTGAATTCTCTCAGTGTGCTCCAGGGCTGTCTTTTCCTTCTCCTGTCCCCTCCTAAGCAGAAACAAACATCTGATGGATCCAGGAGCCTAAATGTAACACCAGAAGAGAGGGAGTCTCTGGGAAACAGGGAAGCGGGCGTGCAGGGTGGAGGGAAAGTGATGTAGGTGATGGTGAGAATGGGGTCCTCCCAGGGTGGGGAGGAGGGGTGTCCCTTCCTGGGTAACCAGAGAAGCAATGCCTTAAGGAGGAATGAGGGCTCTGCCTCCCCTGACTCATCTCGCCAGGGCAGTGAGGGGACAGCCTTGCTTCACTGAGGTGAAAGCCCAGAGCAGGTGGGATTGTCCTGGGCTGGACAGCCACTGCTGCACAATAAACTAAGAATATGTACAGCAAGATGACAGGCAGGAGGGTAAAATCTTACTGCATTTACAGCTCTTACAAATCATCAGTCCTCCAGTAGGAATGGTGAGCCTTCCAATAGGAAAGTAAGTATGGAATACTCAGACCCCCACAAAAAAAACCCCAAAGAAATACGTTACGGTAGAAGCAGTGTAGGCTTTCCTGGGGCTCAGCAGTAGTGATAAGCTTGCAATGCAGGAGATGCTGGTTCAGTCCCTGGGGAGGGAAATGACAACCCACTCCAGGATTCTTGCCTGGAGAATTCCAGGGACAGCAGAGCCCTGAGGACTGCAGTCCATAGGATCGCAAAAAGTGAGGCATAACTTAGCCACCAAGCAACAAACAGAATATATGTACAAGAAACTGTATAACCTCCCAAAAATGAAAAAAAAAAAAGAGAGAGAGAGAAAACAAGATGCCATTTTTGTTTGAGGCTTATCTGAGAATATCTGAGACTGTCAGAAATTATTTAAAAAGTTGTCTGCTGCCTCTATGAGTATGGGGAGCAAGCCAGGCACCCGGCCTGTGGGAGCTCCAATTGTCCCCGTGGTCCCTGGGTTGCGCCTGCTCCCCATCAGGCAGAGAGGCAGCCATGCGACCGCAGATGAAACTTCAGGTAAGGCTCTCACTCACCAGCACCTCCGCACTGGCCTCCCCTAAATGATCTCCTTTCCTGCACCCTCACCATAGTCTCACTATGGCTCATTAAACAGCAATAATTAAAACAAAATATATTAGATTTGTGTATCCTGGACTTTGTAAGGGAATGAAGTTTGCAATGGTGCTGGTGCAGAGCTAGGACCACAGGATCTAAAATCAGTTCAGTTCAGTTCAGTAGCTCAGTCATGTCCGACTCTTTGCGACCCCATGAATCGCAGCACGCCAGGCCTCTTTGTCCATCACCAACTCCCCGAGGTCACTCAGACTCACGTCCATCGAGTCAGTGATGCCATCCAGCCATCTCATCCTCTGTCATCTCCTTCTCCTCCTGCCCCCAGTCCCTCCCAACATCAGAGTCTTTTCCAATGAGTCAACTCTTCACATGAGGTGGCCAAAGTACTGGAGTTTCAGCTTTAGCATCATTCCTTATTTCTCCACTGATCTCCAGTAGCATATTGGGCCCGTACTGACCTGGGGAGTTCCTCTTTCAGTATCCTATCATTTTGCGTTTTCATACTGTTCATGGGGTTCTCAAGGCAAGAATACTGAAGTGGTTTGCCATTCCCTTCTCCAGTGGACCGCATTCTGTCAGGTCTCTCCACCATGACCCGCCTGTTTTGGGTGGCCCCACGGGCATGGCTTAGTTTCATTGAGTTAGACAAGGCTGTGGTCCTAGTGTGATTAGACTGACTAGTTTTCTGTGAGTATGGTTTCAGTGTGTCTGCCCTCTGATGCCCTCTCTCCACACCTACCTTCTTACAAGTAAGTAAGACCTAAAATCTGCAGAGTAGTTAAGGGGAAGTTGCCTATTGTTGTGCAAAGGTGCACTTCGTAGGGGTAATGAGCTCTCCCTGGGGGTGGGAGTCCTGGCTGGGGTGGGGGAGGGGACCAGGGGCTGCTGGCAGCTGGTCCAGCCAGGGGAAGAGCTGGAGTCTGCTCGGTTAGCAGAATGCTGTCTGCTACATGCATTTCGAGACACCGAGATGCTCCACTGAGCTTGCATGCTAGCAGGGAGGTGGGCCAAAAACCACGGCACAGTGTTGATGGCTAAGAAGGCAATTAAAGCAGGAGAAGAGCTGAAAGCTGGGGATGCAGGGAGAGTTCTGTGATGGCCCTGGGAGTCTTCTCTTGAAGAGATGACTTTGAGCTGGGAATGAATAGTGGGAAGGCCGGAGCTTTGAAGGTGGGAAGACGGCTGGCCAGGCTGGGGTGGGGACTGGGTACAGGTGGGGCTTCTCTGATCGCCCTGGGTGAGATCATTAGTGATCTCTTGCTCTTCAGCCTCCCACCCCCTTCACCCTCCTCCCCATAAGCAGGTAAACCACCAATTTGTATAATAAAGGCCCTTTGCTCAGTCTGTGGGCCCAGAAGGAGCCAGAGGCAGAAGCTTCAGGAAAGGCCCGTTCTTGAGCTAGAGCTACCTGTGAGGCCCAGGGTGGACCCCAGCTTCATTTGTAGTGCCCACCTGGAGGAGAAGACATGCCCAGCTTTCGCAGGGTTATCAACTCTATCCACGCATCCATCTGTCCATCTGTCCGTCTGTCCTGCAACCAGAAGACATTCACACATTCTGAGCCCCTGCTCTGTGCCAGGGCTTTGATGGGAGCAGGCAGCACCGGGATAAATCAGCGGGGGCTCCAGTCTTCCTTGGAAAGCTGTCTGTGCAGGACTTCCTGCTGAAGAGGAAGGGGCGAGTGTCTTTGCAGTTTGGTGCCACCTAGTGGCAAGTTGTTGGCTCTGGCTTTAATAGGGGCGACTCTGGGTTGGGGCAGCGCCACGGGACGTCAGGATAACAGCAGCACTCTCAGAAGCTCAGCCAGTGGGTAACACTTCTTCGCCAGCCCAGTCTGAGGAAACTGGGCTGAGCCACCTGGGGACAGAGAGAGCCCTTCCCCTTCCCCTTTTCTGGTCCCCAGGATGGGGTTGCTCAAGGTTCTCCTTCCTGCCTTCCTCCCACTTCCCCTCTTCTCCTTTTAAGCTGAGCTCACATTTTCATCAACTCACTAGTGCTGACCTGTGACCCAGGATGTACAGCCATTCTGTCGGGGTGTGAAGAGAGGCCCCATCTGCTGGCGGCAGCCCTGGTGGTGGAGGAGCCGAGGAGATGTGGGGAGTCCTGAGGACCACTGTTTATGCCCCTGCTCTAGGGAGAAATGAGCCAGCAGGCTAGAGTGCTAGAGTCCTGACTCCCCTGGTATTTGACCTGTGACTGTCTTCCTCCTTAGCCTGGGAAAGAAAGCCCTGACCTCATGCCTCTCCCAGAACCTGCCTACACCATCTTCCAGCTCCCACCCCAGTGTCTCCTGGCTTTGGGTTTCCTGACTGAGTCCACAACCAGCCTCCCAAGGGTCTGTTTAGGGGATCAGGGTCTTCATCCAGATTGTCCCCTGGCCTGTGAGTCTTTACATCTGACTCTCTGGGCTGTGATGAGACCCTGTCTGGTTTCTGTGTTGCCACCCAAGACTAGAGAGGCTTGTGGGATTTGTGCTACAGTTTTCAGTTTGGGGTGGTGGTCACTGATGTCTGCCACTCATGAGGGCTGTTCTCCTTGGTAAAGGATGAAAAGCTGGAGGGTGCTCGAGGTAGTGAAATGACAGGCGCTCAGTTCAGTTCAGTCGCTCAGTCGTGCCCGACTCTTTGCGACCCCATGGACTATATAGTTCATGGAATACTCCAGGCCAGAATACTGGAGTGGGTAGCCTTTCCCTTCCCCAGGAGATCTTCCCAACCCAGGAATCGAAGCCAGTTTTCCTGCATTGCAGGCAGATTCTTTACCAGCTGAGCCACAAGGGAAGCCTGCTTAAGGTAGAAGGGAAGCCAAAAAGAAAAACATTTAAGCGGGCACAGGCTTTCACAGAATTGGGAGCAAGTACAAAAGACTCGGGCTTTCCAGGTGGCTCAGTGGTAAAAGAATCCTCCTGCCACTGCGGGAAATGTGGGTTTGATCCCTGAGTTGGGGAGATGCCCTGGAGAAGGAAATGGCAGCCCACTCCAGCATCCTTGCCTGGGAAATCCAGACCACGGGATCACAAAGAGTTGGACAGAGCTTAGTGACTGAATAAGCACGGATGACTCTCAGGAATCTTCGATATGTTTATTGCTCGTTCAAGCAGTTTGTCTACTGGAAAATTTATCTTAGGAGAAAAACAGTGGCTGTACGAATGTTCCATAACAGTCCCTCAGTGAAACAGCACTGTGGCGGATACTGACAGTGGCCCCCAGTGCTCACTCTCCTTTCTCCCAGGATAACAAACCCTGTGATACTCATCTGGGCACACGGATGTCTCCCTGCCAGCTGGGTGGAGACATGCTCCTGGCCACGGGGATGCAAGCAGAGGTAGCATGTGTACCTTCCAGATGCTGGAAGGGCTGTGCCCTCCAATGAAGGGTGTGCCACCAACTCTCCTTCTCTACCCTCCCTGCTGGCTGTGAGGCAGATGTGGAGAGGCTCCTCCTGGGCCACGTGGACAAGGGCCACACCTGAGGGATGATGGAGAAAGCAGATTAAAGGGAACCCTGCCACTTCAGAGAGGACAGCCATCAGAGCAGAGTGGACATCCACACAAGAGGGAAATGCACTGTCTTGTTTAAGCCACTGTTAAAGGTCTCTACCCAACAACTGAACGTATATCCTGACGGTGTGTAGAACCACTAAGAATATTGTGGAAGAACATTTAATGACACAGAAAGACATTCACAGTATATTGTGAAGTGGGTAAGAACCAGGTAATGTTATGGTCCCACTTTTGTTCTTTAAAAAGTCTACATAAAACAAATTCATATAAAACATCTGTAAGCTCGACAATAAAATGTTAATAATAATTTTCTTAGGTTGTAAGATTGTGGATGTTTTAAATTTCATTGTCTTATGTGCTTTTTAAAAATTATCTTCACATTCAATTCATTGATTTTTCCTTTAAACACTTTTTTCTGAGGAGCAGAATAAAAGGAACCTACCACTGCAAAAAAATCTATTCACTTAAAAAAATCTTGTTATCTATTAGAAGTTCACATGCCCTCAGATGTCAGGTAGAAATGATCTTTGTGTAAAGGGACCAGTGTTACAAAGAGGAAGGGTGTGGAGCTTGGTCAGTGGTGTTCCGTACAATCGTTTTCACATTTCATACGTAATAAAGCCAATATCGATTCTGGTTAAACAACAACAAAACTTTCTCCACAATAGCCAAGTGGACACCCCTTCAGAAATTAAAAATTGAGGATCCTCTCCCCTTCCCCCATTTCTTCACTGGTACCTCCCCCCATCCGAACTCTATTTCTTGGTTAAAGGGGCGAAGGTGGTGAGAGGTCAGAGCCCACACAGACAATCTTGGGAGAGCTAAGGCAGACAGGGCATCCCTTAGATAGGACAGGATTTAGCACAGGCTTTGCCAGTTAGGGGCTGGACCAGACACAGGACATTGAGGGAGAGGGAGGGAGGGAGGGAACAGGGAGAGAGACGGAGAAGATGCAAAAGCAGAGAGGCTATTACCCGTTCCCCAAGCACGCCCCTCTGTAGGGCCGGGGCTTCACACATGCTAAGCTCCACCGCCACATCTACGGAGCCTCTTACCATATCATAAGGCACTTCTTCTGAGATGGGCATCGTTTGTCTGCTGCAGATGAGGAGATGATGTTCAGGAGCTGGAAAGCGGCACAGGGCATTTCAGACGCGAAGCACCATGTATATTCTAGCACTGCGGGTTGTGAAGTGGGGAGAGCGAAAGCCCTCAAATGATTTGTGAGTCAAGCTGGGCAAAACAGCCTAGGAGAGCTTTCCTCCTGTAAGACTGCATGGTGTGGCCACTTGGCTCGTGATTGTCTCGGAAGCGACTGCCTGTGACTATTCAAAAGCCCTCTGCAGCAATTAGTAAGAGATACAGGAGAGAGGAGACAATTGGTTGGCCCTTGATTCAGGTACTTATTTGTGCCCTGGCTTATCCCAGGGAACGCTGAAGGGCACAGCCCAGCAGTGGGGGAGAGGCATGGGTCGCCAGATGCTCTGCTGGCGTCCTTGTCCCCTGAACCCGAGCCCGAAGAGCTTGTCTCATTCCCAGGTGTCCGTATTGCACGTCTAGCAGTAGGTGCTAGGCACTGGGCTAAGGGCAGAGAATGTCATGGTGGACCCACGCTGACCTGTTCTCTACCTTCAAGGCTTTTAGTCTACTTGGGGAGATAATATTAGGAAAAAAAATCACACAAATAAACAAAATTAAAAGATTTTAAGCATAGTGAAAGAAAAGCCATCTCTTGCACAACATGGCTCTCAGTGAGCAACTGTTGGAGGGGTGAGAGGTGAAGAAGAGGAAAATTGGAGCTTCAGCTGGCATCAGGGAAGCTTTGCGGGAGCCCCCACTTCCCCGGCAAAGCTGAGCCTGTCCATCACTGCTCAGCTGCCCTCCTGCAGCAGCTGGGCTCAGCCTCTCTGGCCTGGACGCTGGACCACGAGGCTAGGGGTCTGGAAGGGGGCAGACTTGGGGAGCAGGGGTCCATCCTTCCAGGGTGCAGCCTGTCACTGGAACCTGGACTTTGGTGAGCTCTGCTACAGTGGTTATGAGAGGCTTTCCTGACACAGCAACCGCCTCAGTCACTGGGGGTTTTGTGTACAAATGCATCCCCTGAAGGCATCTGGCCCAGAACTGGGACTCCACAGCTATTTTGTGGAGTGAATGAAGAAGTGCATGGATGGACAGGTACACGGAGGATGTCCCCCGTGTGTATCAGTATGTCAAGCTGAGCCTTGCCACTCGCCAGGCTGGCCTGTGGGACGCTGTGGGCTGATCGGTGATGGGGCAGAGTGGAGGGAACTGTCTGCACCAGCCTTGCTCAGACATCAGTCTGTTTCATTCAGTGAATATTTATGCTGAGATTTGAATGGGCTCTGAGAGACTCCCTATGAGTGAGGCCGGCAGGAGGAAAGGAAGGCAAAGCGGGCCCTCCTCTTGGAGTGTGCTGAGAAGCTCTGCTCCATGCACCCAGGGCGTGTCCACGCTGGGCAGAATCAAGGTGAGCTGAGTCACCAAGGCAGAACCAGAGAGTGTGAGCCGAGCTGTGAACTGGGTGGGGCGGCAGGGCCAGTAGGTTGGAAGAGGTGGGGTCTGACCACAGACAGGAGTGGGCTGGTCAGAAGAGAAGGGCGGGGGTGGGGAGCGGTTCCTCTAAATCCAGGTTTGCAAGGATGTCACAGAGAAGTCACAGTTCTGAAGCACCCACTGGGTGTGTGGTGTGAGTGTGTGTGTGTGTGTGTGTGTGTGTGAGAGAGAGAGAGACAGAAACAGCGAGAGAGAATAAGGTACTGATGTTCTGATGCACCGATGGCCAGATGCTGAAAGGCAGGCATTGCCAATCCTGCTTTGTAGACAAGAAAGGGGTTTAAGAAGCCCAAGTTAACCCCAAGTCTGTGTGATTACAAACCTACTCCCTTTGCACTGTAGATGTTTGCATAATTCAAGTCTATTAGAAATTAGAAAGCTTTTATTGTGCTTACTAATATTCATGTTGCAAACATTTCATTTCTTTAATAGTCATTTCAATTAAATTCTACACATTTACTGAACACTTAGCATGGACAACTGACTGTATTTTGTTTCAGGAGAAATATGTCTTGTTAAAGAGGGCCAGTCAAGAGCATAGGGCTTGTGGCTGGGAGACGGACTCCAGTTCTGCTGCTGTTGTCAACCAGTCCGTCCAGGTGCCACCTCCCCACTCCTCCTTAACGTCCAGCAACTCTGTTATTTTATTCTTATGGAGAGAACTGTTTTACACTGAAGGGTTGACCTTGAAAGCTATTTGTCCTAGAGGTTTATTGGTGAGATCATTTAGATTTGGAGACAGATCTTTCTTCTATTTTAGGCTGGATCCTATTTGAGATTTCCTTGGATTGATTTCATCTTCTTTTCAGCAACTTATTATGATGTCTTTAATAATAGCCAGCTACAATTAACAACTAAATGTTGCTAAAATGATTTTGCTCCGAATCAGTGACTCCAGTAGATCCAGCAGAGTAGTCCTGGAGGTTGGGATCTTAGAAATTGATTCCTGTAGGTTCAGCTTTAGGACATATCCCAGACTATGGTCCAGCTCCCTGAGAACTTCCCTGCAGCAGGAATTGGGAAGCAAGAGGCTGAGGGCTGATACTGAGCCTTGTCAAGACCTTTGGGCTCTGGTGTGATGGCCAGGATGCTGAGGACCAAGGGGAGACTCGGTTGTGCGCTCTGGGCAGAGAGGGTGCTTCTCCATCTGAAGCTGCAAAAGGATGCAGGAGCATCCTGGGAGCCCCTCCCTCAGCAGGAGGTGGGCTATATTATGAAAGCTGCCCTTCTAGAGAGCTCTCTAGGGCGAGGAGAGAAGACTAGTGAATTCAGTGCCTTTCAGAGTGGTACCAGATGGTGCCAGTTTCCTTTCTCCCTGCTCCCTCCCATTTCCTTTCCTATCCAAAACCTCTAGAGATTGGCTCCTGTGGCCAGAGATCAGGTCTGTGTCTCCTGTGCCTAGCACAGAGGGGTTGCTAGATAAATGTTTACAGTATTGGACTGAACTAGACTCTGAAACTCCATGGACTGGGGACTCTGTCTTCCTCAATATACCCCTTTTCCATCCTAATATTTGATAAGAATGCATTAACAGTCTGGAAATTATGCTAGACTCACACAGAATTTATGTCAGAGGTAGGAGTCAAATGTCTGCAGAAACCTGGTGGGTCATACAAATACGAGAGGCGACCTGGAGGAAAGTAGTGTGGAATAGTGGGGGTTGTACGCAGGTAGAGTTGACACGCCCAGGCTAAAGGCACTCAATTTGAATTTCTAAGATTTCTGTTGGCCAGGTAAAATACCTCTGATATAGCTTAAAGGGCCTTGGTTTAGGTTTTCTAGCTAAATAGGTGTGTGCTGAGTAATACTCAACAAACCAAGCAAAGAAGCATGAAGGGAAAAATATAAGGAAACAAGCTTGGTCGACTGGCAGATGGGATAGGAGAAGATGCCAAAGAGGGACTCTCCCCGTGGTGCTGCTTCAGCCCAAGGTGGACTCATCTTGGAGACAGCCAGAAGAGGCATGTGCCATCTCCAAGTATCCAGAGCATCTCAGAGTAGCGTCTCTCCAAGAATGTGGCCCCCTAAAGCCTTTGACTGTGTGGATCACAATAAACTGTGGGAAATTCTGAAAGAGATGGGAATACCAGACCACCTGACCTGCCTCTTGAGAAATCTGTATGCAGGTCAAGAAGCAACAGTTAGAACTGGACAAGAACAGTTAGAACAGACTGGTTCCAAATAGGAAAGGGAGTACATCAAGGCTGTATATTGTCACCTTGATTTTTAACTTCTATGCAGAGTACATCATGAGAAATGCTGGACTGGAAGAAACACAAGCTGGAATCAAGATTGCCGGGAGAAATATCAATAACCTCAGATATGCAGATGACACCACCCTTATGGCAGAAAGTGAAGAGGAACTAAAAAGCCTCTTGATGAAAGCGAAAGTGAGGAGTGAAAAAGTTGGCTTAAAGCTCAACATTCAGAAAATGAAGATCGTGGCATCTGGTCCCATCACTTCATGGCAAATAGATGGGGAAACAGTGGAAACAGTGTCAGACTTTATTTTGGGGGGCTCCAAAATCACTGCAGATGGTGACTGCAGTCATGAAATTAAAAGACGCTTACTCCTTGGAAGGAAAGTTATGTCCAACCTAGATAGCATATTCAAAAGCAGAGACCTCACTTTGCCAACAAAGGTTCGCCTAGTCAAGGCTATGGTTTTTCCTGTGGTCATGTATGGATGTGAGAGCTGGACTGTGAAGAAGGCTGAGCGCCGAAGAATTGATGCTTTTGAACTGTGGTGTTGGAGAAGACTCTTGTGAGTCCCTTGGTCTGCAAGGAGATCCAACCTGTCCATTCTGAAGGAGATCAGCCCTGGGATTTCTTTGGAAGGAATGATGCTAAAGCTGAAACTCCAGTATTTTGGCCACCTCATGCGAAGAGTTGACTCATTGGAGAAGACTCTGATGCTGGGAGGGATTGGGGGCAGGAGGAGAAGGGGACGACAGAGGATGAGATGGCTGAATGGCATCACTGACTCGATGGACATGAGTCTGAGTGACCTCCGGGAGTTGGTGGTGGACAGGGAGGCCCAGCATGCTGTGATTCATGGGGTTGCAAAGAGTCGGACACAACTGAGTGACTGAACTGAACTGAATGGATCATAGTAGTGGCAGCAAGACAACAATAACAATAACGATAGTGTAACAGTTGTGGCACATGTGTGGTTGTTGCCTCGGGCATTGTTTCCAGTGCGTCCCCCCTTTAATTGAACAAGGCGGCCTTTGCTTTTGTGGAGCAGTTTTCTATGCATCACCTCCTCATTGTCAGCGCCCCCATCAGATGTTACAGTCAGTGAATCTACAGTGACTCACCATCATCGCCCAGAGCTCGGAGTTCATATTAGGGTTCATTCTTGGTGTTGTAACAAAAGTATAGTGACACGTATCCATCACTGTAATATACAGAATATTTTCACTGCCCCAAGCCCTTTAGCACTGTTTTTAATCTTCCCACCAGAAGTTGATGTAGGCGTTTTTATCCCCTCTTTGTGTAGAAGGTCATGGGGGTCTTGAAAGGGCATGTGACCGGCTCAAGCTCCCTTTGCTCCTGAGGACTGGAGCCTGCTTAAGTGACAAGTACGCACAGGCTCTTCAGGCAGCGGGCCTGCCTCGAGTGCAATGCCTTTGGCTCTCACAAAGGCTAGAGCCAGCTATGAGAGCCCCCAAGAACCATATAGGAACATGCTTTGTCCTGCAGCCATCACAGGTGAAGTCATTGGAAGCTGGCTTGTATTTAAGTAGCTGCTCTTACTTTTACATGACAGTAAACTAACGAATGATGGGAAATTTCCAAGATGATAAAATGCCTACCCTTTCCTTGTTGTTGTTGTGTGTGTGTGTGTATGTATGGGTATGTGTGTTTGTGTGTGTGTATGGGTGTGTGTGTGTGTATGGCTGTGTGTGTGTATATGTGTGTGTGTATGGGTGTGTGTGTATGGGTGTGTGTGTATGAGTGTGTATGGGTGTGTGTGTGTGTATGGGTGTGTGTGTATAGATGTGTGTGTGGGGTGTGTGTGTATGTGTGTGTGTATGTGTGTGTTTATGGGTGTGTGTGTTTATGGGTGTGTTTGTGTGCGTGTATGGGTGTGTGTGTGTATGGGTGTGTGTGTGTGTGTATCCTATTTATAGTACCCTGTGCATCTGGAATTTCAATTAGCTGCTACTTCCCCCACATATCCCATCATGTTTGGCAAACCAAACTTCCTTGGGGGCACATTTCCAAACTGCAAGTGACAATAGGTTTGCAGAGGCTGCATGGGGTCCCTACTGAGCATGCATGTGCTGCACTTTCTGTCTTGGGAAAGCTGTGTGGCCACAGGGAGCTACACCTGAGAGGCTTTAAAAAATTTAAACCGTGAAATAATATTACAGATCATCCGGACACTTTGAAAACTCATAAACAGAAATTCAGTGTGTTCTTTCTTCCTCCCTGAAAATTGAGGTATTTTTTATCTTCGTAACCCCATTGTTATGGTTTTAAATTGTGTTTACTGAAATTTTTTTCTGCTAAAGAAAGTTTTGAAAGGGAGGTTGAAAAAAATCTCTGAGTACAGCTGAAATGTCAAATCCAACACAATGCATTCAGATTCAAAAGATGTTGACAGTGGTGTCTCCAAATGTTTTTCCATTTTCCTAAAAGAGAGCAAATGGTAAGAAATAAATACCATGTGTGATGTTGGAGACACTGACCTGGAGTTTCAACCCCCTACATTTTTTAAGGATTTGGAATTCTTTTCAGGAATCAATTAAAAATAACTCATAATTCAACAGAAGGACAATTTAGGGCTTCCAGGTATAGATGTTCCAATTTCCAGTATTTTATTGCTGCGCTCAGTATTTTTGTGATGACAGTTCTCTCTTCATAGAAAACAAGCTTAAAATTAGAAAAATCAAACACCCGTTAGAGAAAGCAGATTTACCCTCCTATTAATTGATACGGAGATGGAAAGCTACCATCACCCAGACGGGAGCCCAGCGCATCCCCTGCAGACATTCTCAGGGGCCAGAGCCTGGGTCAGCAACTGCCCACTCGGCCCAAGCCGAAGTTGTCTGTCTTTCAAGAGCGGAGGCTTGAATTTTCAGTGGTAGGGATGCGCTGCGCTAGGGGCACCGCTCTGTAACAGCTGCACACAAGCCTTAGGGTGTGTGTACTGTCTTCCCACTTGATTGTATTTTTTTAAAGTGAACAACCTTGAAAGTTGAACTCACTACTCTGTTCCAGCTTCTCTTTGCTCTGCTGGACAGGAGGTAAGGTAGCATGCCTGTTTAGTAACTAGAAAATGATTCTTAGAGAGAATGAAGACTGTGGCTGCTGTGTATTAAATACAGAGAAGGAGCCTTTGAGGACCAACCACACAATTGCATCCTTCTAGAGACAGAAGCAACCCAGGTGGGAGTGGGGAAGGCCCGTGCTGATACAGAATCTGTTGAAATATGACCCGTGGTTTTAACTTTAAATAAGCATTCCCGTCCTAATAGAAGCCCCCTCTAATGTCTCCTGCAGCTTTGATTTTGGAACACGTCACATTCCTCATTAAAGCAATCACTGTTAAAACATAAAGCAACACAGGATTTATTTCTTCATTAAACTGATGATCCGTATATGAAGCCAATTAACATTATGAGTCTGGTGAACATCAAGTGTAAAGAGGTTAGAGAAAATTAAAAGCAGTCACCTTGGTCTTTAGATAAAGAAAGTACACTTTTAGGTTGTAAATTATCAGAGTGTCCAAGCGGGACAGATCGGTGAATTTGGTTAATTGGAAAATACATTTTACCGCACAGGAATTAAGAAAAAATAACCTTTTCGTTACCGAAGCTCTTTTTTAGAGGGGAGGGAAATGGTAGCAATACGTGTTAGTCACCTCTTTCCGGTCCCGGCCCGGAGGGTCGGAGACAATCCGAGGGAAAAAAGAGCCGTCATCAAAGTTTGCTGTAGCCTTTACTTTCCGTGATTGCTTGGTTGTTTATTCGCTGTTTTGCCAGCAGGAACGAGCCCTGCCCTGAGGCTGGGGGAGAGGAGCTTCGGGGAAACGAGACCGAGGGTCCCGCTGGCTCTGAGACCCGCTCTGGGTGAGTGTTTTGCGGCAGCCCGGCTAAGTGTCCCAGCGGAGAGACAGCCAGGCTCGGGTGCGGGACGCTGGGAAGGCCGGGACTAGACGGAGAGCGGCAGTGGGACGCTTCCCGGCTGGCGCCGCGGGGCAGAAGCTGGGCGCTGGGCTGCGGAACGCAGAGTTCGGCCCCTGCTGCGAGCACTGAGCGAGCGTCCCAAGTAACTTTCTCGTTTGGGACAAGAAGAGGATGGGGATCGGCTCCCAACACCCAGAATCTGGCGGGGGGGGGGGGGGTCCCGCCGCCGCGGAGCACAGGGCCGCAGAGGGGACCCTGTGACTGGGCGCTTCCCTTAGCCTCCCGGTGGAAACAGGTGCCGCTGTCCAGGGTTCTGACCGACAGGGAGGCTCGGGGAGCGCCCTGCCTGCAGACCCAGGACAAGCCTGTCCAGTGCCTAGGACATCTCTGGGCCTTGACAGGAAACTGCTTCGGCCGATGTCAGGAATGGGGACCTGAGACGGGCTCGGACCTGGTTGGTTTTTGGGGCCAACGCGGCGCTGGGCGCCTGGTTCCTAGGGTTCCTACACAGATACTCAGGTGCTCCTCGGAGCATCTTGTGGAGCCAGCCCAGATGTTTTCCTCACCTCGCTTCACAGGCACTCGGCTCCAAAGCGCGCAGGGTGCTTGCAGGAGGCCGCCTAGGGTAAGTAGGAGTTTGAGGGAGCTTTTGGCAGACCCTGGCACTCAAGGGGGAGACTCCGACTCTTGAACTCCAGAGAGCATGGGTGCTCTGAGGGAGACAGAGAGAGCGCGCGCTGAGTTTCCTGGCCCGGGCTGAAATAGGGTCGGTTCTCAGGGCTCTAGCGCTTTCCAGATGGAGTGGAAATGGCTCTCTCACTACTCCGCCAGTCCAGCTTGCTATTGCGCTCGCCGCCCAGACCTACAGGCATGCTCCCCGCTGGCGGATCGCCTGGACTCCTGGAGTCGGTGGCCCTGGGGAAGCTGGCGCCGTGGGCTCTCTCTGCTCAGAATCCAGTGGTTTCTTTCTTGAGATGAGATCGGCTTTCTGTGCCTGGGTGGGCTGAGCCCTGGAGGGGCCTTTGAAATGTAGCGGCCCCGATTTGTCTCTGCGGAAGCCGTCCTGCTTCTTCCTCCTGGCAGTTTTCAGAGGGCCATCCATGGGTGGTCCAGGGCCCTGGCAGTCAACTTGCCCTCCAGCTCGATGCACCTTCCTTGGGGGTGGGTGTCCACGTGTGGGCCCCCAGGCCTTTTGTTTCCCACTCACTGTGTCTTTAAGATCAAGGCTGGATCCCAGGCGATACAGGGACCCGTTCCTACTGCCTCGCCAGGGATCCTGAACACAGCATTAGAATGTTTATAAAATATTCAATTTATGCAGTCTGTCCAAGAAGCCATCGTCCCAAAATAAAATCAGCAGTCTAGACGGAACACAGACACCAGAACTTATCAACAGTTGTCTGACTTGCATCTTCTGATGCATCTTGAGTGGGTCATAATACCAACTTTATTTTCAGTGGTGCATAAATTAATTACACGCATTTAATAACCAAAATATCATTATATTCCCCCTTTAATATCATAAAGGCTTTCCGCCAGGGAAGCACTTAATAGTGCAGGGGGCCGTAACGGGCTATTATCCTAGTGTAATGCTATTACAGAACCAATTATGCGCCATTAGACTTGCTTTTTTTGCAGTTTATGTGATTTGATCCAATCCCGCGCCCCTGACTTGAAAATTTCAGCCCGGTACTTTAGAGTTTAATTTTCACCCAGGCAGAGGGAAGGGCGGTCTCTCTCCGCTGAGTGTCTGCCTCGAATGCATTTTAAAAGTAATTGCGAAGGGTCCCACCGCATATCATTTGCATGGAGAAGCGAACATAAATTCAGGGACCCCTTGCTGAGAACAAAATCAAACTTTCCTTTTGTACGGTCGCTTGGAAAGGGAAGCCGTGTGCAAAGAGTCCCCCCAAAACCCATCCGGTGGCGACAATTAGCAGCTCTTTGTCAATTCGCAGCCCGGGCGTCACCAGGCCTCTGACAAGGGGAGCCTAAAGTCAAGCTCCTGCGGAGAAAAAAGGTTTGAGGCAGAGGGAACTCGGGGTGGGGGTGGGGTGGAGTGGTCAGAGAATAATGCCTTTTGGGGGTGGTGGTAGTGGTGATTGTTTCAACCTTCTAAAAGAAAAGAGGAAAGACATTCCTGATGTTTGCTAAGAAATGACGGATTTTTTTTTTTTTTTTTTTACACCACGTGGGCCATTTGTAAGGCCCAGTAGACCTATCCAAGTTACTCGCTGTAGACAGCGCTGGAAATAATCAGATTAAGGCCAATTATGCGTGAGATTATAAAGGCGAGTGCTGAGCGGCGGCGCGCGCTGTAGACAGACAGCAAGACATCTGGCCACTTCCCGAGTCACTTTTCTGGTCCTGCGGGCGCCAGCCGCGCGGAGCCCCGCCCGCTGCCAGTCGAGCCGGCGAACGGACCAGAGGCGGTCGCGCTCCGGCCTTCCTCTCCCGCCGCCCGCCGAGGTACGCGCGGCTCCCCCACCCACACACCGAGCCCGGTGCGGCGGGCCTGGGGCTGCCTTTGGCTCTGCTGCCCTGGCGCGCTCGCCGACTCGGCTGCGGTGGCTTGGGAGCAGGGATTGCGGTGGGGACCCCTGAGAGCCGGGAACCAGACTGCGTAGGCTTGGTGTTGGGGCGAGGCTGGGGGACGTCTGTCCGGGTGCTGGACCCCAACGGAAAGGCTGCCCACAGGGTCCCCGGCTTGCGACGGCACTCCACCTCCCCTCCAGTCCCCATAGTGGGCTGAAGGCGTTGGGAGGGGGTTTTCCAGGAAGGTAGCGCCGGGTGCGCTCCCGGGCCGGGTGGAGGCTAAGGCAGAGAGAGACTTAGATTCTATCGCTGTTTGCTCTGCAGCCGGGCCAGATCGACGCGTCCGCGTGCCTTGGCGGTCCTGCGGTCACCCTCCCGAGTCCTGGCCGTGCAGTCGATCGGGCCGTCGGCGATGTTTTATTTCCACTGTCCACCACAGCTAGAGGGTGAGTAAGCGCCGAGCCAAGCTGCTCCAAAAGGCCGGTGCCTGCCAGAAAGGGCCCAAGCGGCAGCTGGGGCTGGTTAGGTTAGGTCCCCGCTCGGAGAGGGGCGCAGCTCAGAGAGGGGCGCAACCACCAGCAGTTGGGTCGAGGCCCCCTAGACCCCTCCCCACATCCCGCTCCAGCCTTCCGCCCCCGTGGCCACCGGCCTTCTACCTCCCCCATCCCTGCCTGGGCTGGTCGGCCCCAGGCAATGTGCCCTGCCAGGACGGGCGGGTCCTCCTAGCACAGAGGCTGGTGTCACGCCTCTAATGGAGACTCCCCTGCCCAGGGGGCTGCATCAATCTTTCATGGTGGACTAGGTGGCCTGCATGGCCCTGGGCCTGAAAGGAGCAGGAACCACCCTCTGCCAGGCTGCTCTCATTCCCTGCCCAAGGCAGTCTTGCTCAGGGTCCTCAAGGTCTGCTCCAGGACAATGTAGCCCTCAGGAGTCCGGTGGCCTTGCCCACCAAGTGCCCTGGCATGGCTCCTCCTCTGTGACTTACTGGTTTTCTGACCCCCAATGCTAACCAGTTCCCATTCCCATGGGCATCCCATGGCTAGGGTTTCGGTCTTTGAGGGTCTCCAGTTCTTAGAATCAATTTCCCTTCAGGATCCTTGGCATGGTCCCTGCAGTAGGTTGTTAGGTGGGGATAAGTTGGTGAGAAGGGGAGAGCTTGGATCTCGGGTCTTGAGGACTCAGGGCTGGGCCCTCCACACACAGAGGAGATCACTAATGCCTCAGGCAGAGGCAAAGCCACACACTCTGGCCCTTTAACAGCGCCGTCCTCAGACCAGTAGTCTCAGGACGTATAACTGGGATAAGACTTGGTTTTGGCAACCTACCGGTCTGATGTATTTGGGGGTGGGGGAGGTGAGTGGGTTTTGGAGGTAAAGAAGTCAAAGGCATGGGGCAGGGCGAAAGGCAGTGAGACGGTGGAGAACCTGAAACATCAGAGCGGAGAACCTGAAACATCAGCGCGTGCTCCTTCACCTTGCCCTGGTTACCTGCAGCAGTAGCTGGCTTCAGCTGGGCCATACGCAAGGGATTTCAGAAAGTTTGTTTTGTTTTTTCCATAGAAGCTTTTAAGAGTTCAGTAAGATTTTCTAAAGCAGGCTAAGACCAGTGTTCAAGCCCTGCCAGCTTGATCAGCATTCCCAAGAAGGGAAGGACAGACACGTGACTGCATTGTACCTCCATTTACTCCCAAGGACCCATGCTGATGGGCTTTATAAAGATCTGAGAGGTTCATCCCCTGACCTAGGACTGCAGGGAGAGCCTGTGCTTTTGCAGTAGACACACCTTTTCTGCATATCTGAATCTCAGGTTTGGACTGACTGGTATTCGGCAGCTTACCTCTCCAGTTAAAGTGGGATGGTTGAGGTTTGGGCATTTAGTGCGTGGTGGGCTGCCAGGGTGACTGAAGGGGAAAGTCCAGCCTGCAGAGTGGGTTGCAGAAGTCACTAGGGGAGAGCCTTGGCCAGCCTCTCGTGGCCCCAGAGCACTGAGCTGCTGCTACCTTCGGCTCAGCTCATCTTTCTTTCCTGTACCTGGGCACATCCCACCTCAAAGGTTATTCTGATTTCTGTGACCAGAAGAAAAGGAGATGGGATTTTAAGAACTTTTTTGTTCCTTTGCAGATGTATTTCAAAGCCAGCTTTACCGAAACGGGTGTTTTATTTTAGTTCAGTCTTGCTGGGGAGGAGGTGACTGTTGCAGATGGAAAGGCTGAGGACAGATCTTTGGAATCTGACATCTAGCTATTGCCTATTGGCTTTTTAATTTTTATTATTCTAGAAAGTCATACAGGAGAGGGCAAACATGACTCATAATCTCACTTCTTAGTTAATTTTGCTGAAGTTGAATTAAAAAGGACTACATCTACCTGCTCAGAAAATTCAAATAGAACAGAAACTTGTACACTGAAAAGTGAGATCCTCCTTCTCTATCTCTTTTTCTAAAGAGACTCCCTATTGTTGGTTTCTCGTGATTCATTCAAGGAAAATTATGTTTTTACCTGCATTCACCCTCACGTATGCATTTTTTCCTGTACACGTTATGCCTTCTTTGTGCTGAGATCATACTGCCATGCCACTCGGTGCTTGGTTTTTCCTCTTCATAATACAGGTTTTGGAGATTTTTTCCGTGTTAATGTATGCAGATCTATGGGCTTATTTTAAACAGCTGTGTAGTATTCCATTATATGTGGCACAGAAAATGTCTACAGTTGGGCACTTTGGTTGTTTCCATTTTTTTCCTGTTATCATGTTACCAGGAACAATATTCTCTCTCTATTTTGGCACACTTTTTAAGTATATTTATAGACTAAATATCTGTATATACATTTAAAATTTGGGGCAGATATTGTCAAATTATCCTCTAATAAGTCTCACTTATTCATGCTCCTACAAATGGTGAAGAGTGTGTAAAATGCATTAGGCTTTTATCTGTACTGGTTATAATTGTGCATCTTATTTTTTTTTGCAAAAATGTTTTGTTTAATTATTTAAAGGTCTAAATTTTCATAATATTATCAACCATTCTATTTATTTTTAAGTAAAAAACATGTTCTCATATTTTCTTCTTTTCTATTAGGTTGTCAATCTTTGTTCTTATTAATTTGATCAACTGTCAGCCTTTTTTAGGATCCAATATGACATAAAGGGTTTCATTTAAAGATATTATATGTACACTTTATGATACAATTTGGGACAAGCAAGCAGAAATTTGTGAGGCTGATTGTGATTGGAGAGTCTTAGAGGTTTCACTTCATCCTCACCAGTCAGGTGCTTTGTTTTAAAAGGAGACAATTTGGTTTCCCACAAAATAATGGGAATAAGACTGTTTAGAGTCTGTCTCTTTGAAGTTTCCAATGAGCTAGAGAAAAATATCTTGAGGATTTCAAGGAAGAAAGCAATTTGGATGAGACAATGGAGGGAGAAGTCTTCACCAGAGAGTAGAGGTCTTGTGGCATAGGATGAGGGGAGTAGCGTAATGAGTAGGAGGGACTCCTTTTAGTACATAGAATTTTAAACAGCCCAAAGGACCTTGCTACTTTGGGCCTGAGGTCCTTCAGAGGGATAATGCCTGAGCAGTGTGACTTGTCAGCTCCGAATGCCGAGCATGCAGTGGTTCTGAGACCGGAGCCCATGGCAGGTACAGCATTCATTGGCTAATGGGAACTTGCTCATTTGTTTTGTTAAGAAGTCTTTGTGGACTGTCAAGTAAATGACGCACATTTGGAAGATGATCTGAATGCACGTTTGGGGCCAAACTCTGTTCCGGCTTAATACGAGCTTTGGAGGCTGCCAGGGAGGACTGTGGAAAGAATGCCTTTCTTTTCAGAGAATCAGGAGCAGTGGGTCTTTTATGAGCCTGGCCAGAGGCTAGGATGCCCTTTGAGAATGGTTCTGTTGAAGTCTGATTGGAATTCAGGACAGTCACTATTAGAGCAGATTTCTTGTTAATTGACATCTATATAACAGATCCACTATGGCGCTGATGAGCTGTGACCAATGGTATTAATATTCATTTATAAACTTCTTTCTTGCTCATGCCTTGAAGTTCTAGGAGAGGAGCACTAGGGAAATCTCTTGGAGATTTCTTTCTTTTCCCTTTCCCAGCCTTTAATCCTTATTGTTTATAGAAACAAGGAAAAGTAAAGTAACAGGTGAGCAAAAGGGAAACTTCGGGGCTTCTATTAAAGGATCAGAAGTAGAAGGGATGAGCTGAAGGTGCAGAGATGCAGCTGGAGCCAGAAAGCTGAAGGCTCCATCTCAAGTCAGTGACCATTCCTGACTCAGAGGGTCCCGAATTTCACAAGTGGACTTGGCTGTCTAGGGGAGTAAGGTTGCTATCACCCTATGAAATAGGCATAGTTGAGCTTAAAGTCAGAGATTACTGGGACAGAGAGAGACAGTGCATGAGAGAGTGGAAAAGAGGGAACCTTAACAATAGGAGCAGAGAAAAACACGTTCAGCCAGAAGAGGTTCTGTCTGGCGGGGACAGGCCACAGTCTCCAGTGAGGGTCATAGCAGGGGCTCTGTCGTAGCAGGGGCACGTGTGAGGACTGCGGGGTGGGGCTGTGTTCAGACTGACCCAGTTGCTCACCGCAGGCACTGCACCCTTTGGCAACCACTCCACGGGAGATTTCGATGATGGATTTCTGCGGAGAAAACAGCGCCGTAACCGGACCACGTTCACTCTTCAGCAGGTGATGATGTCCCCCTTCTGAGAGCCAGCCACTTCCTGCCTCCAAAACACTCAGAGTCTGAGCAGCTCTTCTTTGTCTTTTAAAATAAGGCCGAGGACTAATTATGTTAAACCGGGTCTCTGCTTTCTTGAACAATTTGAGTGTCAAGGAATCTGTTTGGAGAGAGGGCAGAGGATGGTGACCTGTTGTGACCCCAGGTAGTAAATGAAGAGGCAGTGGTGCTGGTGCCCCTTTGTGTCAGGCTGATAATCTCGGGGACATGTTTACATCAGCGATGTAGCAATATCATTTCAACCTCGAAATAACCTTCTGAGGAAGGCAGGTCAGGTATTCTCATCCCCAGCAGTTAGATGAGAAAGCTCAAGAGGTTGAGGGAATTGTAGACGGTATCGTTGTCCATCAGCGGAAGGGCTACAGCTGGAGCCTTGACATCGTGTTTCCAGGACCCTTAAACCTGTCCTTCTCCCAGAGCACCCTGGAGCAGAAAGCCTGGGCGGCTTCCGTGGAACTGACACGGTGAGGGCTTGTGCAAGTCGCTTCTGTTCTTCCAAGCCCTATAGTGAAAGCCACGTGGGCTGCACTTTAAATGTAAAGGCATATACAGTTTAGCGCCTCTCTCCTTCTATCTCTTGGCATAGCCCTGAGGTTGTTAGTGAGTCTTCACTCCCAAGTCATCGCGGTTGAAATTTTAATTCTGTGGGATCTTTTAAAAGAGCTCTTTTCTTCCTCTTCCTCCCCTATTTGATCTGTGAAATGACTTCCTCACCACTCATAGAAAATTTGAAATATGCATCTGTTTCCTCTCACCTAGCCGCAACCTCTCACCAGTAAATATTTTTTCCTTTTACCAGCTAGAAGCTCTGGAGGCAGTTTTCGCCCAAACACACTATCCCGATGTCTTTACCAGAGAAGAGCTAGCCATGAAAATCAACCTCACAGAAGCCAGAGTGCAGGTAAACCTTCTTTTTAATTATTTAACTCTCTAATATTAAAACTGGCAAACTTTTTTTTTTTTTTTGACATCATGACTGCAGAGTGCACATTTGGCCAAAGAAAGCAAATGAAGACTATCTGTCATTTTCATGATGCACTTTAATAACATCAACATAATGTGGAATATTAGATTAGGTTGATTAATCGGTCATTCATAATTAACTAGTGATAATGTTCTACACTAATTTGTCCGCGTCTCTAAGGTACTAAATTACATCAATGCACATCCATTTCCTTGCTTTGGAAAAAAAAAAAAAAAGAGCTGAGATGCTATTCTCAAAGCAGTTCTGACCGCTCTGGGGTAAGGCCGGTCAATTGCAGAGAACTCTGTTTTCATATGGGAACAGGGTAGGATCTGCTTTCCAGAAATTGCATCATGTCCAACTTTTCTCCAGTGTGTGGACTCTTTCAGCGAAGTGGATGTGAAGAACGTGGGCAATTTAAAAATCTTTAAACGGCAGCAGCGAAGGCTGCCTCTGAGCCTAGCGCGGCCCGCGGTGACCGTCTCTAAGCAGGATTTCTTTTTAGAAGCTCCATGGTGATTACATTTAAGTGCACAAGCCCGTCGAGCCCAGCAGATGTGCCCGAATGCAGGAGGAATAGATTCGCAGCGCCGCCTCTCCGGGAGAGCTATTCTTTGAGCACAATTATATATTCATTTTATTTATGGGATTTCCTCCATGCTGTTTCTGTTCTTTTTTATGTAGGGGCTTGGGGTTAAGACTATGCAAAGATCTAATTGTAGGAAATATAATAGTTTGCTTTCGGTTCCCCTGGGTCATGTTAGTATCTCTTAAAAACCAATGGCTGAAGAGAGATAATGGAATTCTGAGCAGTAAATTGGGGGTTGTAAACAAATTATTTCCCCTATAATCAGATTATGTGATCCTGATTATTAAATCTGAACATGAATCATTGGTCATATGCGGGCAAATTAAACTGATTATTATTTGGAAATGAAAATCTCCTTTGGCCAGGATGCTGTTTATCCTTTCTTTTTTTAATGCCAGCTTGCCAATAGCTGCCTAAAGACTGAACTGCAAATTGAGATAAATGACACAATTATTGAGCATTCAGAAGTGCAGGATCATAACTTCTCCCTGAAAGGTGCAAGGGTGAGATAGGGGCGGTGACAATTAAAGCCGGGGATTGTTGTTCGGGCTATTGTTGGCTGTTATGCAAACAGACAACGGTTGTGAAGCATTTGTTTAGTGAGCCTCCGTGTGGGGACAGGGCTTTGCTGGCGGGAAGGGAGATGTGTTTACATTTATACCCCTTGCTCATTCAAATATGATTAATGTTCTATAAAGCAGGGTCTTAATCGAAGCTGATGTTGTCAAACAATAACTAAATAGGGAAATAAACGACTCCATCATGCTCTTTCCTCAGAAGCAGGCGAACTGTCAGTGCAAAGTCATTAAAATATGATAATGAAAAATAGCTCAATTAAATGTTGTTATAGCTGTGACCTTCATTCAATTAAGACGCCAGAAAGTGTCTGCATTTTGCTTTGCATTTAACTGCCCTAAATTTAGAATATAGATAAAATCATTATTCAATGGTTGCTGATATGTGCAATTAAAAACCAACTAGATTAAAAAAGAAAGAAACACAGTTAAAGGAGAATGAAAATTCGGAGGTGGGGTGAGCCTCAACTCCCAGGCTCTCTCCTGAGCCAGTCTGTCGACAGGAGGAGAGGATGCCCAGGGGAATAGGAGGAGGTCTACCAAGCTTTTTTTTTTTTTTAAAAAAAACCAGGACTAATCTCCAAGGAAAGATGGGAAAGAGGTTTAGCTGCATAGAGTTAAGAACAGCAGGATTTCCCTGACCTCTGGGGACACCTTGGGCCCGGTCTGCCTGGCCGCCCTGAGGCTGTCCTACAAACACAGTCTTAGTGCCCAGGGCTTAAAGAACGCCACACCCACCTCTAAGAAGGCGCTCAGAGGAGGTGAATCGTAAGCTGCCTCCTAACCTGAAGATGGTGCAGATAGTAACCCCAGCCCATGTTCACTGCGTGATTAATTGCTCTGTGCCAGGCACTGCGCTCCGTGTTCGTCTCTGTTCATTTTCCTAACAATGCTTGTGGTGGGTGGGTGGGTGGGTGGGGCACTATTATTACTCCCAAACAGTTTGGATCCTGGTCCCCGGCTAAGCCACTGGGCTTCACAGTGTGGATCTGCCACACGGCACTCGAATCATCTTGGACGAGTGAAGCCCTTTGTGTTTAGTTGTCTGGTCTGTAAAATGGGGTAGAAGAGCTGCCTGCCTGAAAAGATCGCAGTGGGTTCTGAATCAGATTCACGGGGGTCCAGGATTCTGAGCCGGAGCCAACTCCAGAGTCAGTGTTTATGTTTGATGCACAAGTGATGTACTTGTCGTGATGTGATGGTATGTCAGGATTAAATCACATGCACCAGTCCAGACACACTCAGCCCACACCTGCTGAAGAGAGAATGAGTGTTTTGCACGAGGAAACCGCAGGGCAGTGTTGTACAAACTGCTTTGATGATGAATCCCCCCTACTCTCCGTAGGAAACACATTCCACATCAGATGAATGAACTTGCATACACTGAGAATTTCCACAAGAGGGTACATTTACCCTTACTCTGGGCAGTGCATTGGGATACTTGCTGTGATGCGATACTCATTTAAAAGTGCCTTCCCAGGTGGTCCAGTGGTTGAGACTTTGCCTTCCAATGCAAGGGGATGTGGATTCAATCCCTGGTCAGGAAGCTAAGATCCCACATGCCTCATGGCCAAAAGACCAAAACATAAAACAGGAGCAATATTATAACAAATTCAATAGAGACTTTAAAAATGGTCCACATTAAAAATAAAATCTTAAAAATGCCTGTCCATTTTCTACACTGATTGAAGCTGCAATTCAGGGAGCATCGCTTTGTTAAATCTCTGGCGAGGGGAGGCTGTGCTCCCACACACCTGCTGTTAGGTGCCTATGGGCCCAGGCATGGGGACGAGGCATTTGGGTTTAGGTTCTGCTTCCTTCTGTCTGATTTTCTGCCTTCTCCGGGTGTGTGTGTTTCCTTCACGGACTCAGGTTTGGTTCCAGAACCGAAGAGCCAAATGGAGGAAAACGGAGAGAGGGGCCTCTGACCAGGAGCCAGGAGCCAAGGAACCCATGGCAGAGGTGACGCCTCCACCCGTGAGAAACCTCAACTCCCCGCCCCCGGGTGACCAGGCCCGGAGCAAGAAGGAGGCCCTGGAGGCCCAGCAGAGGTGAGGCTGGCTGAACCCGGGCCTGGGGGGCGGGGGCTGGTGGGAATGCCGGGTGGAGAACTCACCCTGTGATTTTCTTTCTCTGCTAGCCTGGGACGCACTGTGGGTCCCACAGGGCCGTTCTTCCCCTCTTGCTTGCCGGGAACCCTCCTGAATACAGCCACCTACGCCCAGGCCCTGTCACACGTCGCCTCCCTGAAAGGTGAGTCTGGACTCGGCTGGCCTGGCCTTCCCCCAGGGTGCGCTTGCTCTTGGTCTGGCCCATCCTTGCATGGGACCGTGGAGCTTGGTTTCTCTTCTCTCAGGTCAGCCAGGGCAAACAGCACCTGCTCTCTTGGTCTGGTCCCATCCTTGCACCTGAATGTTTTATGTTTCTTGGTGGGGGGCGGGTGCAGCTGCAGGGTTTAATACAGCGCAAACCAGTCATAATTGTATATATACATGTATCCCCTCCCTCCTGAGCCTCGTGCCCTCCTCGTACCCCACCCCTCTAGGCCCTCACTGAGCGCCAGGCTGGCCTGCCTGTGTTGCACAGCCGCTCTCCCCCGCGCGTCTATCTGACACGTGGCAGTGGGTATATGCCAATGTTACTGTCTCAATTTATCCCACCCTCTCCTTTCCCCCTTCAAGTTGATCAGTGTCAGGTGCTAGCCTGCAGCTCATGGGTGAGGTCTGCGATGGACAATTGTCCCACCTTGCGAGGACCCTCTCCATGCACGCAGCTCGCCCACCAGCCTTCCCCGGGGCCTCCTGATGTCAGAGATTGGCATGCGTGCTCAGTCATATCTGACTCCTTGTGACCCCATGGACTGTAAGCCCGCCAGACTCCTCTGTCCTTGGGATTTTCCAGGCAAGAATACTGGAGTGGATTGCTATTTCCTACTCCAGGTCAGAGGTCTGAACTGTTAGAGTTTGTGGTTTTCTTAGATTTGCTCTCTTTTCAAAGGCTGCTATGGTTTGAAGGGTGGAAACCATCTGGGGCATTTTTGTCAGGCCGACAGAGAGGGACTCTGATGGACTGTCCGTTGGGGGTTTCTCAGGTAACCCACTGGATGAATGGATCCATCCGATGTCTTTTAGTTCTTGGCCCCAAAGCCGCTCTGTGAGGAAGCCAGGCAGCTGTACTGGCCGGGAGCAGGGCTGGGCCCCAGAGTGGGTGTGGGGCAGCGAGTGTTAGTGTTGGGGTTTGTCTATCACAGTGGGTTTGGGAGGTGGAGGTGCAGGTGTGGGCTATAGCCTTTTAGCAGTGGGAGAGGCCCCCCCTAGGGTGTTTCCTGTGAGTTCTCTTTTGGGTCTGGGGTATCCTGGCCTCAAGGGGGTCTCCCTCCAGCAGGTTCTTACACACACACACACACACACACACACACACACACATTGTGGCTATCTGCATTGCAAATGTAGTTTCTGGAGTCTGAAGGAGGGCATGATGGAGCCTCCCTGGGGGGACTCTCCTAAAGGGCGAGAAGGGGAGAAGGGTGTTCTAGGCACAGGGAACAGGCACGCAGAGCAGCAGGGAGGAGATCCAGGCTTGTCTGGAGAATGGCCCGTATGTTGGGTGCTCATGGAACTGTGCCAAGAGATAAGGTGCAGGGCCAGAGCTTGGAGGCCCTGGATACCGCACTCCCACAGTGGGATTTCTCACTGTAGGAGGTGGGGACCTGAGGCCTGGAGCCACTTCTGAGTGATCCAGGCAGCTGGGCAAATCCTGGTGTGGGAGGATGAGGCTCAGCTCCATCCACCTCTGGACCCGTGCCATCCTACTGTTTCCTTCAGCTCCAGGGGCCATGTAGAGGCCCTCTACAGAGTGGCCTTGGGACACAGTCACAGACTAATAGACTGACAGGGGTCTGAGAATGAAGGTGGGGGTCTCAATTACAAGGAGGTTCTGGAAAGAGATTGCCAGTGGGATGTAGGTATCATTCAGGGAGCTTGTCCAGACAGACGAGCCATCCTGTGTCTGTTGAATCACCTCTGCTTCGGCGAGGGCCAGCTCAGCTCCTGGGAGTGACTGTCTATTTTATAAACATTCTCTGCTTGCCCCACTCCAGCCTCATGGGTTGACGGTGAATCCCCCATTTCTTTGCTGGGACAGCCTTTGGGGGATCTGTGGCAAGCTGAGGCCCTGGTGGAGGCCTGTGGTGGCTGAAGGAGGGGAGAGAGGCCCGGATTGCTGGCAGGGAGCAGGAGACAGTGTCTGCCTGTCCCTGAGAGGCCCAAGGCAGTGGCCAGAGGGGGACTCAGGACAGATCAGCAGGAGGCAGGGCTGGGGGGAGGGGCAGGCGAATCTGTCAAGCTCCTCTTCTTCTTCTACTTGTGGGTACTCCCCCCAACCCCAGTACGCCCTTGGGGCCTGCCCTGAACTTGCCTGGCTGGAAGCAGACTCTCCTTTGATGGAGGGGAATGCTTGGGTGTGCCGACTCTGCAGAGGTGATGGAACCACAACGTGCACAGAAGGCCAGGGCACATCCTGTGCTTCGTGGTGGCACCTGCTCGGGGAACCTGGACATCCTCACTGGAAGGCCTTTCCTGGCTACAGTCAGGGACATGGGGTGTGCTGGGGCAGGCAGCACGCTCTGTGTTTACAGAGCGAGACAGGCAGTGAGCAAAGCGAGCATGTGAGGCTTTGCCTTCGCTCCCCCAGATACTAATGCGCTCTTGATCATTTGAAACACGCAGGCTTCTCAGTCTGTGTGTCTTTCTCCCACTTTTGAGCTAGGGGTGGGGAAAAGGCACGCTTCTCTACTGTCAGCAGTTATTCAAGGATCACGCTAAGGGGAGCCTTGAGATGGAGCAGAACTGGGTGGGGCTGGGGGGTGGGCTGCGGAGCACTTGCCCACTCAAGTGTCAACTGCCATTCAAGACAGCCCCTGGTAGGCAAATGGATATATGGAACCAATGTTGCCAGAATTACTGAAACTTCAGGAGAAGCTGGAAATCCAGATTTTTGTTTAGAATGATCTCATCTTTTAAATGTGGCTTTCAATTCTTTGGGCCGAATGGGCACGTCCTTGGTCAGATCAGCCTGGGCCTGCCTTCCTGTGGGGGCACTTTTACTCCGTCCCTCCCGACTCTGCTCTTTGTGTTCTTCTCTCTGCAGTCATAGCTCCTCAGTTCTGGCCTTCCCTGAAAAGTTCTCCTCTTGCTGCTCATCCTCACCCCTTACCCACCATGGCCCTTACTGTCTGGTCTCTCTGAGCAGCTGGCTTGTTAGTCTCTGCAAGCTAAGTTGTGTTGGAAAGGCAGGGAAGTGAGTGATTATTGAAAACCTTTTCTGTGCTCTGTCTGGTGGTGGCTGTTGTTATTCAGCTGCCAAGTCATGTTCAACTCTTCGCAACCCCACAGACTGCAGCATGCCAGGCTTCTCTGTCTCTCACTGTCTCCCAGAGTTTGCCCAAGTTCATATCAAATGAACTGGTGATGCCATCCAACCATCTCATTCTCCTTCACCGTCTTCTCCTGCTCTCAGTCTTTCCCACCATCAGGGTCTTTCCAATCAGTCAGCTGTTCGCATCAGGTGGCCAGAGTACTGGAGCTTCAGCTTCAGCATCAGTCTTTCCAAAGAGTATTCAGGATTGATTTCCTTTAGGATTGACTGGTTTGATCTTGCTGTCCAAGGGACTCGCAAGAATCTTCTCCAGCACCACGGTTCGAAAGCATCGATTCTGCTGCGCTCTGCCTCTTTTCTTCTTTCTTTCTTCTTTCTGGAGGAGGGAATAGCCAACCACGCCAGTATTCTAGCTGTGAGAACCCCATGAACTGTTTAAAACCATCTCACGTTTGGCCCCATTTAATTCTCACATAGGGTGGTGGAGTCAGTGATGTAGCAGGGAGGCTCTGGAGCTGCACAATAGGTCAGTGGGGCTGGGATGGCTCTGAGGTAACAGCTGGCATTAGCTGGGGCACCTTTGCATTATAAAAGTGCCTGACCCTGTGAGGTGGCACTGCCAGCAGTGGGGTTTTTGAGCTAGAAGTCTCCACCACGTCAGCTGATCAGCACAGCCTTGCTCCAGTCCAGGTGGGCTTGGCCGTCCCTGGAGATGTGCTCGGTAGACTCACTTCTGCCTCAGGACCTGGGGTAACAAGTGTGTATCTGAAAGTCGGGCTCTGGGTGCCCTGGGGTTCAACCCTTGATTGTTTTGTGGAACGTTTGTTCAGTGGTTTGAGGCCTATCACCTGTAGACTCTTACAGACAACGTCTCCTTCTATCAGAATTCCTCCAGCTACAGAAGTTAAGTGCATGGCCCAGTCTGGACCTAAGAGAGAAGCAATCCCAATTTTCTAGGCCTGGCTCAGGGCCAGGACCTTTGGGCTGTCACCCAGCCTCCCTCTCCTGAGTTCACCCTCACAGGTGGCTGGGCAGCCAGGTGCTGGCCAAGCTGGTGCCCTGAACTCTGCTTCTCAGGGACTTCTGGCCAACAAGGGGGCTCCCTCATGTTGGGAACTTGTTGCATGTGGGTGCTAGAAGATATGTATCTGGGCTTCCATGCCCATCCCTCTTTTCATAAATAAGAAATTGAGGTTCCAGGAAGGAAAACCACTTGCTCACATGTCATTTATATTAGCAAGGTCTCCCCTTTCAGATCAGGGCTGATCCCCATGGGTCCTGATGTGCTCTTTCCTCCAGACACGACGTATTCATTCATTCCTTTGGGTGGGCACCTGCTTGTAGGGGTTTTGGACCACCTCCCCCCACCTCTTCTCGCTGGCAAGTGAGAGCAGCTTGGAATCCACTGGATGTGAGCCCTGGTGGGGGAGTCTGGACTCACCCAGAGACCAGGACTGCTGTCAGCTGAGCACTACAGCCCTTCCAGCCCAGAGATCCTAACCCACTCCTCCAGGCTGGAGACAACTTGCAAATGACCCACAGGAAAGGAATCAAAGGGAATTTCAGCTTCTGGACTCAGACCAGTGCTCGTGTCTCCTTCCCCAGACCTTGTGGTCCTGGTAGCATCATGTAGCCCTGGACCAAAGCCAGCCCTGTGTTGACCCTGCTCTGGATGGCACTCTTGGTGTCGCTCCCAAGACCCCAGACCAGGGCCTGAGGATCCGAGCCAAGGATGCACCGATGCCCGGCTTAAGTGTGAGGGGGATGCGGGTTCCTGGTGCCTGGGCAGGATCAATTCCCTGGAGGCACATGGAGTGCCCTCCGCCACCCCACAGCTAGGCCAGTGGTTCTAGAGCTGACTGCCTGCAGAGCATTCTCTATAAAGTTGAGGGACTCTGAGTAGGGAGTCTTGGTCCTCTGGTTCTAGGTGCTGTTGTGACAGATGTGAAGTCTTTGCCTGGGGAACATTGAGAGAGCCTCCAGGAGTGTTTGTGGGGGAGCTTGGAGGTTGGCAAGGTACAGCGTGCTGAGTTGCTTTAGGTGTTGGTCCTTCAAGTCCTTAGGTCCTTTAAGTAACTGTTGAATTCACTTTCCTGGAAACACTGGCTTTGTATGTGCTCTGAGAACAAGAGCATTCTTGGGATATTGACTGTCTCCTCCTGGAGCGTGTGGCACTGGAGGAGAAAGAGGTAAGCAAGAGTGGACGCAGAGAGCTGGTTACAGAGGGGCTGTGCCAGGTGGGGGTGCCAGAGCACAGAGCCGTGGGGTGTCGCCAAGCCCTGCCTCCAGCGTGGATGGGTGGGCTGGCTGAGGGTGCCAGAGCACAGAGCTGTGGGGTGTCGCCAAGCCCTGCCTCCAGCGTGGATGGGTGGGCTGGCTGAGTGCTGGCAGCCCTTTCACTGTGGCTTAGCACATGCCGGTGTGTCTAGATTCTGCTTTTAATTTTTTTATTAAGGGGGAATGTGGTCCAGAAAAGATGAAGGGGAACAGGTCTCCCAGCTGCTTTGCAGAGCTTTAGTACCCAGACTGAGAAGTCAGTAGCAGAAAACTCTGGATTATAGTTTTCTTCGGAAATTAGAGGCCCTCATTTTCATTGCGTGGAGAGACGTGTTGAGGGTAGGGTTCTGGGGTTCAGAAGCAGCTGGAGAGCTGGGAAAACCAAGATGAAGCTGGAAAGGACCCCTGGCTTTGGAAAATATGCACAGCTCAGAACTGGCACAGCACATCCTGGGCTGGTTTGGTGGACTTGCCTCAGGCCAGGGGCTGAGGGCAGAGGCCTCCTGGAGTCCTGCGCCTGCCACATCCTGGGTTGGGCGGCTCTGCTGCCAGGCCCCAGGAGGCTGGGGGGCCGCTCTGGGGCTGGAGCACTGGGGACACCCATTCAGCAGGTTCAGCGGTGGGGTGCGTGGAGGGGTTTTCACAGGGAGATGTATCTAGATGGGTCAGCAAGGCTGCTCAAGCGATCAGGAGCCCAGGAAGCATGAGAGGTGGGGTTAGGTCCCTTGAAGGACACGAGATTATGAACCCTCTGGGTGGGCTGGTTAAACAGAGAGCCGACGCGTGTGATTGAAAACCACACACTTGTGAAAGTTTCCTCCTCTGATTACCAGGCAGCCCACTACCCCAGTAGCTTTAAGCAAGGGCTCTGGGTGGCCGTGAGGATCCTCACGCTTCCATTCTTTAGCCATGCTAATCTTTTAATTTTTATTGACGTTTATTTACTTATTTTAATTAATTGACTTATTTGTCTGGGTTGGCTCTTAGTTTTGGCATGCAGGCTCTCTAGTTGTGGCTTGTGGGCTTCGTTGCCCTGTGACATGTGAGATCTTAAGTTTCCCAACCAGGGATCGAACCTGCGTCCCCTGCATTGGAAGGCAGATTCTTAACTACTGGCCCACCAAAGAAGTCCCTAGCCATGTACATCTTGAGTAAAGTACTGGGAATCTCTACCTTTGCTTCCTCATCTGTAAATTTGGGGATCTTGACATTACAGGACTGAATTTATAGGAATAAACGGGGGGAGCGTGAGTTAGAATACCTGAGGCTTCTAGACCAGTGGGAGGTGTGAGTTAACACTATCATTATTAACTAGATTCCTGCATTCTCATTTCCAAATCACTGGGTCCCACTCATATTTCTAAGACCCAATAAAACATCCTTTCTTCCAAGCTTCTCCTATTTCTGTGAACTTTATCACTTTCATGAAGACGTGCTAAGTCGCTTCAGTCCTGTCCAACTCTTTGCGACCCTATGGACTGTAGCCTGCCAGGCTCCTCTGTCCATGGGATTCTCCAGGCAAGAATACTGGAGTGGGTTGCCATGCCCTCCTCCAGGGGATCTTCCCGACCCAGGGTTCAAACCCGCTTATCTCTGTGTCTCCTGCATTGGCAAGTGGGTTCTTTACCACTAGTGCCACGTGGAAAGCCCTTATCACTGCTGACATTCACCTATTTCCTGTAACCCCCATTGTTCTGATTTTGGGCAGTGATGGTGGCTCCTTCCCATCCCTGGTAAGATTTGCTGGTCACAGGGTTCAAACCCGCTTATCTCTGTGTCTCCTGCATTGGCAAGTGGGTTCTTTACCACTAGTGCCACGTGGAAAGCCCTTATCACTGCTGACATTCACCTATTTCCTGTAACCCCCATTGTTCTGATTTTGGGCAGTGATGGTGGCTCCTTCCCATCCCTGGTAAGATTTGCTGGTCAGGGCACTCATTCCCTCCCTGGGGTTTCATGCAGCCAGTGATGTGCTTTGTACTCCGGGGTGGTCAGAGAGGGCCCATCCTGGCCAGGCAGGTGGTCAGGGTATTTCTGTATTGGATGTCCCATGGAAACCGGAAAAGAAATAGGCAGCAGGACCCTACCCCATGAAGCCAGGGTTTGCGTAACAATAATGAGTGTCCAGAGAAAAAGCCTTTGCAACACAAAGAGTTTTCCTGCACTGTCTTAATGGCCAGCCTCGTGTTCACAATTCATTAATGCAGAGGAGGTTATTAATGGCCGAGGGAAGTGCTTGGGTTTGTTCTGGGGAAGTGCTGGCCACAGGACGGGCCACAGTCAGCGGAGGCCCTCTCCCTGGTGTACTTAGCCTGGCTGTATCTAACCTGTGATTCAGAGAGCTGGGTGTGAGGTGGAAACTCCTTACAGCTACCAGGGGAGAGCTTTCATAACTTAGCTGTGGAGCCGCTCTCCCTGGCTAGGTGGGGCATCACAGCTGACCGTCCTCAACAAGATGGGGACAGGAGGGAAGATGGGCTGCCTGCGAGGCAAGGCAGTCCTGTGGGGATGCTCCGTGTCGTCTGTGGAGCCCTGGAGTCAGGCTTCAGCTGAGAGAAGCACAGCAGAGCTGAGGAAGGTCTGACCTCCTCTTACATTCCCCTCTCCATCTGCTCCAGGTGAGGCCTTGGTCCCATAGGCGGCCCAGGTCGGGAGGAGCCCAGGGCAGGCAGACCTGGTCCCAACTCTGTAGCCTAGCTCCATCACTCCAGGGCCCTCCAGACGAGGGTGTTCTGACGAGCAGTGCGTGCTCAGTCGATGCTGCAGAGTAGCCATCCTGAGCCTGCCTCACATGTGTGAAGGTGAGGTGAGAGGCCAGGGGCAGGGCATCCAGCGCTGGGAAAGGGTCTGGCCATGTCCTTCCTGGGAACAGAGCCCCGTAGTTACCCCAGAATGTGCCCTCCCGACTTGGCCCTTGGGCTTCCAAGCCAAGGTAAAGCGTCCAGAGTCTGAGACTGGGAGGGTGTTACTGGCCAATAAGTGTTTCCCCATCAGGGTTAAACTCAGAGCTGGAGGCAGCCTCTTCCTCTTTCAAGCCCCTGGAAATGTTTTCCCCCTAATTCTCTTCATCACTTTTTCTGTGTTGTGATTTTTAAAGAAAAATCACAGTCTTAGTAAGCAATTAAAATTATTTTTTATGAAATATAATAATCAGGAAAATTCAGAAAATATGCATGTAGAACTTGCTGAATAATTTTAAGTGCTCATGTGCCACCCTTCTTCTGGAGCTCTGCCTGTACCCTGGAAGCCCCGTTCTTCTCATGTCACTTTTCTTCCCTCTAAAAGAAGCCATTATGCTGACTGCAGTAGTATGCGGCTTTGCCAGCCACCCGAGTAGGCATTCCGAAACGCCGCTGTCCAGTATGAACTTTTTTGAACGGTACATGTGTATACATATAAATAGAATCACACGGGATGTGTTTTTCCTGCCTGGTTCCTTTGACTCGGCATATGTGGGAGATTTATCTGTGTAATTAGGTTTGGTTGTTAGTTTTGTATGGTATTCTCTGTTCATGATCAGATCATCTGTAGATAACGACAATAACACGTCTCTCCCTTTCCAGTCCTTATACTGTCATCCCTGGGTATCCACGGGGATTGGTTCCAGGGTGCCTTCCCCACCTGCCACACCGAAACCTGCCCATCCTCAAGTCCCTTATAGAAAATGTGGTGATACAGTGAGTGCAGCTGGCCCTTCATATCTGAGGGCTTCACACCTCTGTATTCAACCAATTGGCGGACTGATTTCAATTGGTTGGTTGAATCTGAGGATGTAAAACCTGGGGATACACAAGGGCAGACTGCACTTACTTCTCTTTCTTTTGTCCAGCTGTGCTGGCCAGAACCTCTAGCACAGTATTGAACAGAAGTGGTGAGAATAGGCATCCTTGCCGTGTTCTTTTTTTCAGTAACAGCTTTATCGAAATACAATTCACATACCACGCAATGCATCCGTTAAAATGAACAACTCAGTGAGTTTTTGGTATAGAAAAGAGTTGTGAAACCATCACACAATCGACTTTAGAAAATTTTCATCACCCCAGACCTGTTAGCAGTCAGTCACCCCCAACCCTCCCTGGCCCATGTTACCACTAATATTTCTGTCTCTGCAGATTGTGGACCTTCTGTTATTGCCACTGTGGATATTTCACCGAGTGGAATCATACAATAGCTGGTCTTTGTGACTGATCCTGGCTTTATGCCCTCATTCTTGATCTCAGGGGAAAGCTCTCACAACCTCACGAAGGTTTCACCATCGTGTTTGCTGTCTGCCTTTTTATTTTTAACATGCACTTTATCAAGTAAAGATATTTTTCTCTTGCACTAGTTTTCCAAGAGTTTTATTTTAATTATTATTTTAAAAAGTCATGAATATGAAGGGATGTTGAATTTCATGGAATACTTTTTCCTGCTGCTGTTGAGAAAACCACAGGATTTTTCTTTCTCAAATATTAATACAGTAAATTGCATTGGTTGATTGTTTAATGTTAAACCAACTGTGCATTCCTGGAATTAACCCAAACTTGAGGTGACATATTATTCTTTTTATATATAGATGGACTGGCTGATATTCTGTCTAAGGCTTTTTTGTTTATGATCCTGAAGAAATTGGCTCATAAATTTTTTTCCCTGATAACCTCTATTCCAAGTTTCAATACTGTTTTACTTTACCCTCCAACTTAGTATAATGAAAGTGGCAGCAGGGCTGCCCAGCTGTTTTATTTTCTCTCCCAGTTCCAAGGACGGGCTGGGCTCAGCTGGATGGTTCTGTTGCTGCTTTTGCCTAGAGTGTCTCATGAGGTTGCGTTCAGATGGTGGCTGGGGCTGATGTGTACAGGATGGCAAGGCCTCTGTGCCTGGTGCCCTGGCAGGGATGCTGAGAGTGCCCGGTCTTTCTCTATCTCTCTCTCTTTGGTGGGAGTTGGATGGTGGTTGGATTCTGAGATTATAACAGTAGAAGATGCCAGGTCTTATTAACTTACATTCAAAACAGGCACAGTGTTACTTTTGCTGAATTCTATTGATGGAAGCTGCTCACAGAGCCAGCTCAGATGCGAGTGCGGGAATTGCACACAGGTGTGAACACGGGGGGCGTGGTTCACCGAAGGCCCTCTGTGGAGACTGACTGCACAGGTATTGAGCATACGCTGGCCTTGTCACATGAGTTGGGATTTAAACAAATATTTATTTATTTATTTGGCCTCACCGGGTTTTGGTTGCAGCATGTGGGAGTTTAGTTGTGGCGAGTGGGATCTAGTTCTCTGACCAGGGATCAAGCCTGGGCCCCCTGCATTGGGAGTGTGACGTCTTAGCCAGGGGATCACCAGGGAAGTCCCGAGAGGTTTGTTTTTGAACTCACCTAACTTCCCCGTCCTGACTACAAGTGCTTTAAGGGCACCGTCCTTATCTGACTCACCTCTAGATCCTTCCAAGGCATTCACCTCTGCCCTTAACACAGAGGCTGGTGCGGAGTAGAAGGTAGTGAAGTCTGACTAGGCAGAGGATCCCACCTCCTGCAGAGCTGACCACTCAATGGCAGAGGCTCCCGGCCTACGGTGTGTGCCACTTCAGGAAAGCAGCGCAGCCTTGCAGGACCCCTGGCTTATTTCCGAAGGTGCAGGTGTTGGGGAAGCAGGGCCCCCGAGGGCTGGAGCACGATCTGTCCTCACGGGGGCTGTGGTTGGGTCAGCCCTAGCTCCTCTGTGCCTAGCCGATGTCAGGAAGACGGGGTGGAGAACACCAGCACTTCACATTTGGGAGGAATCTCCGTGATGAGCATGTTACCCCCACTTCTCCAGGATACAGTGGGAGAAACTGAGGCCCAGAGGTGAATAGGACTGCCCAAGGTCACATAGTATGTCTGCCAGAGGTAAGGCAAGCCAGGACCCAAGTGTCCCATGGCCCACTTCCCCACACCCCATATTGATTCTGTTCCTTTTACAGGCCCCTGCTCTCATTCTCTGGCTTTAAAAACTGCAACTCATTTTCCAGAAGCCATTTCCTATGGGTGCTGATGGGTTTGCCCTTCCTGCTAATCAATGGGGCCCTGGAGTGCAGGGCTGAGCAGAGGTCCTGGCTTGATGCCCAGAGGCAGCGGGGGCGGGGGGCTGCTGGAAGGAGGGAGGGTGGCACTCACTGGCATCAGATCACCTAGAGTGTGTGTCCCTGTTGCTCCCCTGCTGAGTAGGGTTCTTGGCTCTGGGCGCTGTCATCCTTTGCTTGCCCCCTCAAAGGCATCCAAGCCAGGGTGCCTTTGAGGCATCAGTCCTGGCCCAGACTGGGTCACAGTGCACGGAGTGGTTGGCTGAGCTGACTCCCATCAGGGAGCATTTGCTGGGTGAATAAACAAATGTCAGGCCAGTACGTGCACACGTGGGGTTGACGGGAGGGATTTAGCGTCTACTCCGCCAGGGTAGGGGCTTCCCTTGTAGCTCCGTTGGTAAAGAATCTGCCTGCAGTGCAGGAGACCTGGGTTCGATTCCTGGGTCAGGAAGATCCTCTGGAGAAGGAAATGGCTATCCACTCCAGTGTTCTTACCTGGAGAACCCCATGGACAGAGGAGCCTGGCAGGCTACAGTCCATGGGGTTGCAAGAGTCAGACATGACTTAGCAACTAAACCACCCCAGGGTAACCTGCCAAATGAACCTGGGGATTTTAACATTAATCAGGTTGGGTAGCTTTGTGGTGACCATAGTCTTTCTTTTCATGGGGTATTGAGGCACCTGGGAGATGGCAACTTTGAGGAATCAAAATGTGCTTCCTAGATCCGGAAAGACAGACTTCCCCTTCCTCCCTCCCTCCCCCAAATGTAATCAAGTGTTTGCTTTGTATCCAGAATGGACGTTTTAGTTCTAGAATCAGGGCTGTGGGGTGAGGATAGGTGAAGGCTCTTACGCTGCAAGTTTGGGAGGTGAGGTGGGCACAAAAATAAACACAACTCCTGTTAAAGAGGCAATAAAAACCGTAACACAGAGATGGGAGATAGAAGTCACCTGGGAGTGAATTGGACTCCACTGTATATTTGATTATTGGTGAACACACTTAGCCACAGCATTGAAAAATCTCTGCTTAAATATTATAGGCATCTGCCAACACTGTTACCCCACACTCCTTACAAACTTAGGAATCACAGAACATGTTTATTCTACTTTGCTATGAAGCAAAAAGAAATGAACTATATGTATGTGAAAAGTTTCATAAATCCACTTATGCACTTATTTGCTCAATAGTCTTACCTTTAACGTGAACATTTAACGAAAAATCGGTGTGCAACAGCTCTACTTGTAACCGAAATTGTCGTTCTTGTGCCTTTATATGATGAACATGTGCTACTGGCAGAGACGAGACAGAACCAACTTAATCTTTCCTGTCAGTCTCTGTAGTAGATCAATTAAACTGCCGAGGAGATCAAATGCTTCAGACTGTATTTATTACATTAAGTATTTATGTTCAGGCCAAGCCTTTAAAGCATGATGTCATATAGGAACGTAGGCCGATTAAATCAATTCAGCAGAATTTGCTGTAACTTAATGGAAATCTAATTGTGCTTTTTAATTTAGTGTCCAGGAGGTAGTAAGTTCTCCAAACAAAGTAATTTTCAGCCTGCATTTGGGGAGCAGGAGGCTCTTGCGCAGGCTTGGGTGATGGCTCCTGTGGTAGGTGAGAGCGAAGAAGTCCTGGCCTTGTAGGGGCTTTGCTGGCTGGCAGGTTGGGTTGCATCCCATGCAAGGGATCACTGACTTCGATCCCCACCAAACAGGAAATCGATGAAATGCTCCTGGTGGGTCCTCTACGGCCAGTCCTCAGCTCCACGTTTGCCAGGCAATAGCTCCAGTGCAGTCTGAGGCCATTAGCAGTCATGGAGTCTCGGCTGGGTGCTGAGGACACAGTTCTTACTCCTCAGAAACCTCAGTGGAGCTCTCTTCTAAAGGAGAGCATCTCTCCCGTCATCTGAATGAAAGGAGATGGGAAATCACGAGTCATGAGAAAGACACTTATTGTGAGA
This sequence comes from Tragelaphus eurycerus, assembly GCA_935064755.1. Taxonomy (NCBI): domain Eukaryota; kingdom Metazoa; phylum Chordata; class Mammalia; order Artiodactyla; family Bovidae; genus Tragelaphus; species Tragelaphus eurycerus. The sequence goes on from CAKXYN010000029.1 coordinate 2,391,151, forward strand.
GTAATGCTCGGTCAGTTTAGAAAAAGTGGAAAATACAACAAAACACAAAGAAAAATATAAAGCTTATTCGTAACCTTAGCATCCAGAACCAGCCACGATGAATATTTGTTATTGGTACATTTGTTTTCTTCCCCTTTACAAATATGTATCTCCAGTAAATTTATGTATCTTAAAACTTATTTAGAATTAAAAAATCAAATGTTTAAATTTATAAATATTTTCTATTTCTAAATAGTATGATTTACTATACATACCTGTGACCTTATATTGATATGGTATATGGCTGCACATGTGCATATACACATATGTATATGTATATATGTATGTATGGTGTATATACAGATATATATATACACAACACACACATACACAAAATGGGATCATTTTGACCTACTGTTTTTTTTAACCTACTTTTAAAATTTAATATTTTACTATTACTATATTTTTGCACCAAATATCCTCTTACAATATAATTTTGTCATAGCTTTAGTGCATTCAATAAGGTGATTATAATTTATTCAGTCAATTCTCTAGAATTGGGTGGTTAGTTTCTTCATAATTTTTTGTTGCTATCTGCCACGCGGGAATGACTTCCTTTGTAACTAATTTAATTTTTAGACCACTCATGATTTTAGGTTTTTGACAGATAAAAAAACAAAAGAAAACTAGAGCCCCAAGTATGGAGATTCAGGCATTAAAAGATGAGACTTTTAAAGTTTGTTGGCTCACTCCTCAAGATTCTGTTAGCAGAATAAATTATTCTACTTTTCACTCTGATGGGAGCGGGCTCATCAAGGAAGCCACCCAGCTGTGAAAACAGTGTCGGGACTGTGTGTAAGGCAGGGTGGAGGATGCTCACAGCACAGCCATGCATCTTGAGGAGGACCCCACTGTTCACTCTGAGTGTCCTCCCGGGGATGCACAGAGCAAGTCTAGTTCTTTGCTGGTCACTGAACTGAACTGCTAACTAGAGCGAGTTGTGCACTGTAACTTACTCTTGCCCTTTATTCTGTATGCGGTCATGGAAATACTAATTGTTGGAGGACTTAGTACTAGGTGCTTTATAGAGGTGGATATATTACCTCTTCTTATAAATGAGGAAGCTGGAGCTTGGAAAGACGGTGTGAAGTCCCATGGCCAGTTAACGGTGGAACCAAAAGTCAAACTTCAGAGCCCTTTTCCTCCTCGTCTGCAGGCTGCGTCTGGCTGTCAGACCCCAGGTGCCCTGTCCATTCTCATCTTATAGGCTGTTGGGAATTATGACTTGGTTTTGGCGTAGACATTTGCTAAAGTATCTGCTACCACCCTGACATTACAAGAGGACAGTCTCTTTCGTGGCTGACTCCACGTCACCCCATCACTAGCAGACACAGACTTGATGTGGTTTTCAGAGCCCTTTCAAACATTGTCCCTTGCGGTGGTTCCTGTGGCCAGGGACCGACAACTTCAGGCCATTCTAAAGCCTGGCACTTTGCTTGCCTTGTACTAAATGGCTCCAGGTTACCACGCATGTTGAATGTTTTGGCTGTTTTATAAATTTTTTGTCTTTTATCTCAGTATTACCCAACAATGTTTCTGCTATTAACAGTCTCATTGCTTTCTAGCTTGTGGCAGCCTTGTAAGACAGAAAAGCGATGTTAGCTGTACATTTGGAAGTCTTCATGTATGTGGTGAGAGCCTTGAGCCTGTTTTTTTGTGGGCAAAATGCATATTTTGGAGTCTGGGTTTTCACTTGGTGGCCACGGGTTCATCTGCTGCCTTGAGCATTGCAAAGGGTACATTCATACTTTGCTCTTTCTGTTGTCAACAGTGCTCCAGGCTGATGAAGTTCGGGCAGGAGAACACTTGGAGAAATCTCATTGCTGTTGGTTTTGTGAAATCATGGAGAAATCAAGAGTTAGGTCTAAAAGGATCCTATTTGTAGAAATCATTTTTCCCCCTGTGTTAAAAAATGGTTATGGGAATTAAGGGAGATGCTGGTCTTTGGACAATTTAAGTTCAATTGAAATCAGTTGAAATTCTGCAAGCATGTTTAAGTTGGAAGGAAGATATCGCTTTATAATTCACATCCCATTCTAAAACCACTCATTTTTTGTTGAAGGGGATTTAAAAATGTGTCTGTTAGCCCATAGTGTGCTTGAATATTCTCTACAACATCCTGTCAAGGGGGCTTCAGTGTCCCATGACCAGAAACCCGTCACCCTCAGAGAGAGACCACCATCCAACCTGATGTAAAAAAAGAAGCCCCTCTTTCTCTCCCTCCATCTGCTGCTACTGCTGCTGCTGCTTCATCGCGTCAGTCGTGTCCAACTCTGTGCGACCCCATAGACGACAGCCCACCAGGCTCCCCTGTCCCTGGGATTCTCTAGTCAAGAACACTGGAGTGGGTTGCCATTTCCTTCTCCAATGCATGAAAGTGAAAAGTGAAAGTGAAGTCTGCTGCTTCTACTCTGCCCTAAACCAGAGAGAGGCAGATACCTAATATCCACTGTGCCTAAAAGGCCCCCCGTTCTTTCACTTTTCACTCCTCCCTACAGCTCCCTCCCTCTGGCCTGATGGTCTGACTGTGACTTTACCCTCCTTTTTTCTGCAGGTTCTGCCTCTGTTAAGGCAACCCACAATCATACGGTGTCACAGTGAACTTACTGTGAAGCCATACTGACCGCATGCTCTACTGCTGAGATACATCCCTCTTTGGACAGTTGGGTCCTTGGGCACAGATCATAGACTTTACCCATTTCCCTGATAAATATCTGTGTTTCTGTGATAAATATTGTTTCTGTGTTTGCATTTGAGCTTGTCTGTTGGTTCAGATGGCCTCTCTTGGTCTTGTCTGTATCTGCCTTCTGTATCGGCATGTCTTCTGTGTTCTCATCCAGGGAGGGCAGGGCAGAGCAGAGAGGAGGTGAGTCCCAGTGGTTCATTTTTTTCAGCACTCCTCCATGTGATTTTCAGACATTTATGTCTCCACCAAAAAGCATCCCTTGTGGCTCAGCTGGTAAAGACTCAGCCTGCAATGCAGGAGACCTGGCTTTGATCCCTGGATTGGGATGATCCCCTGGAGAAGGGAAATGCTATCCACTCTGGGATTGTGGCCTGGAGAATCCCATGGACTATATAGTCCATGGTGTTGCAAAGAGTCAGAGAAGAGTGAGTGACTTTCACTTCACAAACAGCATCGGCCCCCTTTGATAGACAGTCAGCTGCTCTTCAGACTTGGGGTGTTGATGAGGAAAGAGGGAGACGTCGGTGACAGGCTTCATGCCAAAGACTTATGTTGGCCTGGGCCCATCTCTCAGGGTCTGATGTCCTGCTTTGGGAATCCCCACCTGACCGGTGCTGTATAGTCAAGGGACAGAGAAAGGACTCAAGGGAGATGTGCATTCCTCATGGTGCTTCCTCGGCCAGAGGTGTGGGGGTTGGGTGGGTTGGGGGTGCGTGGGTGGCCTGAGACACTTTGGGGGTCCTCACCCACTGGAGGAGCAGTAAGGAGTCCCAGTCTCAAGCGGTCTTCATCTTCTCGAGGACCTTGACCTCACTTTCCCTTGGTTCTCACAGTTTTGTTTTGAAGAATTTATTTTTAATTGTGAAATACACATATGATAAAATTTCTGTCTTAACTGCGGCTAAGTGCGTAGTTCAGAAGTGTTAAAAATGTCCTTATTATTGTACAACCATCATCACCATCCATCTACAGGACCTTGCCATCTTTCCAAATTGAACTGTGCACCTATTACACCCCACCCCTCGGCCTCTGGCAGCCACCATCCTACTTCCTGTCTCTACGAATGTGACTATACTGGGTACCTCAGAATTTGTGTTTCTTCTGACTGTCCTAGTTCACTTAATATAATGTCCTTGAGGTTCATCCATGTTGTCGCCTATGTTGGAATTTCCTTTCTTTTTTTTTTTAAAGGCTGTATGCACAGCCCTTAGAGTTTATAAGCAGAGTCTCCCAGAGTCGTTGGGTTCATCTGGTCCTCAGCTTACCCATGTCTAGTGTGGGGGATGAAGTAGGCAAGCCATAGACTCTCTCCCTCCCTCCATTCCGTGAATTAACTTATATCTTACACCTCTGAATCTGGGTTTTGTGGGCCAGGAACGTAGTTATCAGTGACTTTTGTGGGGACTTGCCTGGTGCAGGCGTGAACCAGCAGGCGTAGACTGGGGATCTGGGAGGCTGTGTCTTGTCCAAGTGGCACTTCCTCCTCTCGCAGGTGATGAGCTCATCACCAAGTCATAGCCTAAGCAATGCCCTCTCTGGTGTCGTATCAGAGTAAGGCCTTGCTGGGGACGAGAACCCACCCGAGACACGTATGCTGAGCCTGCCCCTCTGGGCTTGTCTGACATGGGGTTGGCTGCCCAGGCCTGGCTCTGGGGACTGTGACCCCTTCAGTGTCCCCCCACAGCCTGCAGCTGCAGTCAAACTCCCCTCAGATCCCAGCCCCTCACGGCCCCTCCCCAAATGTGCTGAAGGTGGGGGTCTGGCATCAGTCTTCCCTCTTTTGAACATTCATTTAAAATCAAACTTACGTGTTTAAAAGAAATGCTCAGATATTGTAGACAAATGAGAAAAGTTCTAAGCAGGCACAGAAAGGAGAACCATCAGTGTGTCCACTGCTGACAGGGTTCACCGCGCTCCGTCTTCTGTTCTCTTCCTGCTCGGCTCCCTCGGGAGGGCTTTGGTGGGGAGGAAGACCTCCCCTGCCGCGTGAGTCCTGGCCCATGGGGTGGCTCCTGGGCTCAGGGCACAGGCACTGCTCCCACCCAAGATCGCGACCCCACGTCTCAGCGAGGCCGAGACTGCTGTCAGTGTGGCTGCCTGCGAGCGCGCCGGGAGAAGCAGAGCCAGCAGGATGCGGAATCTGAACCCTTTACCTTTCTGCTTGCTTCGTGCTGTCACTGGAAATGCAACCAGGCGAAAGCCAGCTAGGGAATGGGCTCTCAGAGTTCTGTGTATAAACTGGGCACTTGTGATTCCTCTCATGCTCATCTTGCCATCTGCTGCCTGCTGTATCAGCCCCTCCATCAAAATTGAGGCAGGGAGTGACGGCTGCATTTTAACCTCCTATTACACTTGAGAAGGAAATGGCCACCCACTCCAGTGTTCTTGCCTGGAGAATCCCAGGGACAGCGGAGCCTGGTGGGCTGGCGTCTATGGGTCTCACAGAGTCGGACACGACTGAGCGACTTAGCAGCAGCAGCAGCACACTCGAGGAGAAGGGGACGACCTGCAGGAGAAGGCCCCCTTCTGTAATAAACTGTGTGGACTTGGGCAATTCCTGGAGCCTTGTTTCCTAACTTGGAACGTGGGGCTGAGTGATGCCCTCCCCTCAGGGCGGCCAGAATGATGACGAGGGACCACAGTAGTGCTGTGAGAGTGAGTTTCCTTTTGCTTCTGAGCAGGCTTGGAGAGGAAGAGAAAGATGCCCAAATGTGCTTCCGGGGAGAGAAAGAAGCCTGACTCCAGTACAGGGAAGCCTGTCCCTGGGAAAGGAGGTTGGGCGTGCCCCAGCTGCGGGCATGGGTGATGCTGCTGAGGCTGCTGCTGAAGGCTGATCCCGCACGTGGGTGCCAGGCCTGGGTGGCCCTCCCTGCCTCCCTTCTGCCTGCCACAGCTATTTCTCAAGGGCCTGGCCCGTTCCGGTGCTGTGCTAGGTGGGGCAGACAGACCACAGACCAGTCCCAAACCATTAGTAACCCATCTACTGTTTGTGGCCAGTGCCATGAAGAGAGAGCACGAGGCTCTGACGGAGAATATAACCCGGGGAACCTGCTTTGGACGGGAGGTCCCAAGGGGCTCCCTGAGGCCACGATGGTCAAATGGAGCCCCAAAAGAGACAAGAACCCCGAGTCAGAGGAAAGATCTCTTCACTCCCAGGCAGAGCCTGATGAAGGGTCCAAGATAGGGGAAGGAGTGTGTCCTCTCTCCAGACAGAGGGACATATTGTTAAGGCGCCAGTCCTCTGCCTAGTGGAGAAGGCAATGGCACCCCACTCCAGTACTCTTGCCTGGAGAATCCCATGGACGGAGGACCTGGTGGGCTGCAGTCCATGGGGTCGCTAGGAGTCCGACACGACTGAGCGACTTCACTTTCACTTTTCACTTTCATGATTGGAGAAGGACATGGCAACCCACTCCAGTGTTCTTGCCTGGAGAAAACCAGGGACGGCGGAGCCTGCTGGGCTGCCGTCTGTGGGGTCGCACAGAGTCGGACACGACTGAGTGACTTAGCAGCAGCAGCAGCAGCAGCCTCTGCCTCGTGTGAGGTCCAGCTCTGCCGCTTGTTATTCCACCTCAGTTTCCTCATCTGCAAAAGGGAATAGAGCTCACTGCCTAGGCGTGCTCCAAAGCCGAGGTGCACACGCTGTGCTGAGAACTGCGGTGCTGGTACATACGGGGCTTGCTGTGAGCAAGCTCCTGTGCGGGGCTTCAGTGTGATGCAGTTTGAACATCCGAAAGGAAGCGTGGGTAGCGCACAAGGATGAGCAGAGGGCAGTGGGGGCCCAGCACTCAGGGTCTGAGGACCACAGGGAGGAATTTCGATTTCTTCAACAGATGTGGATTTTGGTCCAAAACGACTCCCTATTTGCAATGCTACTTCTTCCAAAGCTGGTGAGCACTTTTAGAAGAGCCAAAGGGTGGGTGGAACCTAGAGGGGCTGGCTTTGCTGCCCGCTCCTGGGCTCAGGCCTCAGGGACAGGCCCTGACGCCCATGTCCTTGGCAGGGCCTCAGTGCACCATCTCCTGCTCCCCTGGTGGGATAGTCTCTGGAGCTGGCCCAGACTGGCTGGGGCAGAGGCTGTGGTGATACCTGATGCTCGTCTCCTGCAAGAAACACGCGTGGTGGGTGGGGGGTGCCATTTGACCTGTCCAGAGGCTCAGGAAATCTCTCAAATCATGTCATGCCAGCCGCTGAGTCCACCCACCCAGTCTGGATCCAGGTCTGTGTGTCTCCTGCCCCAACACCTGCCCTTGTGGGGGGTGCCAGCATGGTTCAGCTCTGTTTGCAGAGCTTGGATGGTCATTAGGACCTCAGGATTCCATGGCTAGACTCTCCATGTCCTCCTCCCACACACACACACACACACACACACACACACACACCCGTTCTCTCTGTGAGTCCCCATCTTGGACACACACACACACACACACACACACACACACACACACACCCGTTCTCTCTGTGGGTCTCCATCTTGGACACACAGACACACACACACACCCCTGCCCCGTTCTGTCGGTCCCCATCTTGGACACACACACACACACACACACCCCGTTGTCACTGCTGGTCCCCATCTTGGACACACACACACACACACACACACACACACCCCTTTCTCTCTGTCGGTCCCCATCTTGGACACACACACACACACACACCCCTGCCCCGTTCTCTCTGTTGGTCCTCATCTTGGACACACATACACACACACACCCCGTTGTCACTGCTGGTCCCCATCTTGGACACACACACACACACACACACACCCCTTTCTCTCTGTCGGTCCCCATCTTGGACACACACACACACACACACACACCCCGTTCTCTCTGTCGGTCCCCATCTTGGACACACACACACACACACACACACACCCCTTTCTCTCTGTCGGTCCCCATCTTGGACACACACACACACACACACACACACACACACCCCGTTCTCTCTGTCGGTCCCCATCTTGGACACACACACACACACAGACACACACACCCCGTTGTCACTGCTGGTCCCCATCTTGGACACACACACACACCCCGTTGTCACTGCTGGTCCCCATCTTGGACACACACACACACACACACACACACACACACACCGTTCTGTCGGTCCCCATCTTGGACACACACACACACACACACACACCCCCCGTTGTCACTGCTGGTCCCCATCTTGGACACACACACACACCCCGTTGTCACTGCTGGTCCCCATCTTGGACACACACACACACACACACACACACACACACACCGTTCTGTCGGTCCCCATCTTGGACACACACACACACACACACACACCCCGTTGTCACTGCTGGTCCCCATCTTGGACACACACACACACACACACACACACCCCGTTCTCTCTGTGGGTCCCCATCTTGGACACACACACACACACACACGCACCCCATTCTCTCTGTGGGTCCCCATCTTGGAAATGGCACCTCCACTCATCGCTTCAAACCCAGGCGTCATCTGTGAATCCTCTTTTCCATCACCCTCCACCTACAGTCTGTGAGCAGTGTGCGTGCGCGCTCACCGTGAGCATAAATCCAGAATCTGGCCATCTCTCACCACCTCCCCTCTAGCCACCTTGCGCTAAGACCGCCATCAGCTGGGACCACATCCTCACAGTAGCCTCCCCAGCCTCTCTTCAGGGAAGTTACGCTCCAGACACGACTCCAGTCTGCGGAAGCTTCTCTCCCTGCGTCCTGACTGGCCTGGTGGCTCCTTGACTCCTTGGCCGCGCTCCTCCCGGCAGCCCCTGGCCTTGGTCACTCTGAGTGCCTGCTGCAGGTGACCTCTGTCCCCGCTTCAGCGCCGGTCTGCTCCCTAGCTGTCATGTTCTCCCCTGGGTGTTCCTGTCCCTGTTTCTTTGGCATTGCACTCAGCTATCTACCAAGCATCACACTCCATTCACTTTTGAAATAGCACTCGCCATTGCCTGCCTTCACATGCAGTGTGCCCGGACTGCACTGTGCCTCTCCCCTGGGACTGTGCTCCGTGATGCCGGCGCTCTTGCTGCCTTATTCCCGCTGAGCGGTCACTGGGGCCCAGAACAGTGCCAGGCGCTCATGAGACAGCCACTGGATAACTGCACAGTCGAGGATGACCCGTGAAAAGAAAGGTCTCCTCCCAGCCCTGGCCCTGGAGAGCTTCCTGCAGTGCTGGCCGGCAGCCTTGGGGCCAGACCATTGTTCCAAAGCCCCATTCCACACACTGAACCTGTACTGAGTCCTTTCCAAACCAAGGCCTTCAGAACTTCTCAAACTTTAGTTCACGGTGCCCTGAGCATCCCTTGAACCTCAGGTTGATGTTTCATGTCTCTCTTGGGCTATTGAAAATACCTGCAGTTGTGTTCATTAGATGGTTAGGTCCAAGCAACTCAGTAAGTGTTTCTGTCCCAAAAGCTCTGTAGTCATTTGAAAATAACACATGTAAATTGAACGAAAAATAATAGTTTTCTTTTATTCTTAAAGAGCTACCATTACTTTCTAATGGGAAGTATGTCAGTGAGCTCTGCATGACTTCTCTAAACTTGGAATCACGTTGGATGCCATCGCTCCTCATTTTCTGTTCCGTGTGGATTATTTGTGTGGTGTTTGCAAAATTTGGCTTCACAGGAATATGACATCCTTGAAAGGAGTGCAGCGAGATCTCCTGCTGAAGCCGTGAGCCGCTTTGTGCAGCAGCTGGCATGACCTCTGATAGATGTGGCTGGCTTCCGCCCACCCTTGAAAATTTAAACTTTCCTTGCAGGGCCTTTGTGAGTTCTTGGGGATGCTTTGGCACTTAGTTTGGAGAGTGTGGCATTACTTCATTGGATCCTCATAATGATCCTGTGAGGTGGGGATCGTTTCATTTCATAGAAGGACAAGCCCAGGCTCAGAGAAGTCAAGATACTAGTCTAAGGTTAGGGAACCTTACCTTAGCCTTACCAGCCTGTTGGTAAGGGAACCGAGGCTGGTCGCTTCTCCCTGATGCTCTGGTGGTAATCTCTTGTCCTATCAATTGGATCTCTTGAGTTGTGCATCTCTGGGGTCCCGAGCTCTTGTCAGCTCTCCCTAAAGTGTTTGGAAATAAACAGCATCAATCACCCCCTTGCCCCCTACCCTAAGTCTGAGAGACTGGAATGTGGACAGTGACGGCAGCCCGTTGTTTTGCTTCTTCCAGGGGGCCCCCTGTGCTCGTGCTGTGTCCCCGACCCCATGGGGCTTTCCTTCCTCCCCACCTACGGCTGCCAGACGAACCGCACGGCCAGCGTGGCCGCCCTGCGCATGAAGGCTCGTGAGCACTCGGAGGCTGTCCTGCAGTCGGCCAACCTCCTGCCGTCCACCAGCAGCAGCCCCAGCCCCGTGGCCAAGCCGGCGCCCCCCGACGGCAGCCAGGACAAGACCCCTCCCTGCAAGGAACAGAGCGAGCGCGAGAAGAGCGTATGAGGGGCTCGAGTGGCCAAGCCCGCCGTGCCCCTCCCCCCGTGCTTCTCCCAGCCTCGGCCCCCATGGAAAACTCTCCAAAGAGCGAGGAAGAAGCCTGCTGCCCTGGGCCTCCTCACAGACTCAGGAAAGGAAGCGAGAACCGCAGGTCCCCCAGTGAATGGAGAGTGCCTCTGGAGTCCCCTCAGTGGGGCTGTTCTGTCCTGGCTTCTTTGGTATCAGGTCCCGATGGTACTCGGGGGTACCAGTCTGCTCTGTGGTGAGACCCCTGGGGTTTCCATCTTGGCCCAGAAGTCTGGAGAGAAGGCGAGTTTTTCACCCCTTCACTTACCTGTCCCTCTCCTGGGCTGCCTTTGGAGGTCTTATCAACCCAAAGAACTGTGGCATGGGTCATCTTTGAGAGATGCCCAGGGCTCAGTCTTATGTTATGAAATGGGACTGTCCCCCTGACATTAAGAACCAGGCCATCGCCGAGATCCCAGCCAGCTCTGTCCCTTCCAGCAAGACGAGCAGCAATGCCCTCTTCTCCCATGCTGGCTGTGGGCTTGGTTGGGTTGGAAGGTGAGAAGCTGTGGAGTGGGGAGGTGCCAGCAGGACAGAGCCTGTCCCCAGGGGGACGTGGTAGCTCTGCCACTGGGCACTGTTGGCCAACCACATGGGCCCTCAGCTCCAAGAACCGGCGCTGCCATCTTGACTCTGAAGCCCCAGAGGGAGTGTGGGCCCTGTAAGAGCAGCGCCTGCCTGCAGCCCCTGCCTCTCTGGACTGGATCTCTAGGTTGGTGGGATTCTGACCATCTGGAAAGCAGTGCTCTGGTCCAGGAGACACTAAGAGTCCTCAGAGGAGGACGAACCCCCAGGAATGCCTCTGAAAAGTGTGCGTCTGGATGAACTTCCTCTCTGCAGGTCTCTGGCACGTGGAAGGGGCTCCCTAGCTGTTTCTTCTTCTTTTTTTTTTTTTAAATGGAAGGGAAAAGAAGTAGGAAACAAGAATGGCATATATGCAGAAGTGGAGCACAGGGAAGAGGGCTTCTTTTTGGTGTGCAGAGAAATAATTCCAAAGGGCCAAATTTCCTAGAAGTTTCCACTTTGGTTGGGTGTGTCTGCTTTTTCTTGTGTGGGTAGTGAACTTGAAGCGATCAAAGGGGAAATGTGCAATAGCGTGGGTTCTGTCTCTCCCTGGCAGG